>JANBPO010004058.1:0-1200000 GCA_024336825.1 Amorphophallus titanum
CAATTGGACATAATTTTTAGTAAAGGTTCTATTCACCCCCCCTCTAGAACCGTGTTCCTGCATTCAGGGACCCAACAGGGAGTATGCCAGTCAAAGACCTCTACCTCATCTAGGTAGGGGACGACCCAAGTAGGACCCTTTGCTTTGGCTCTATGTTGTCCAAGCAGGAGAAGGAGATCTACAAATGCTTCCTGGTCGAAAACCAAGACGTGTTCACCTGGTCCGAGGACTAGCTCCCCGGGATACAGCTTGAAATCATAACTCACCAGCTAAAGTTGGACTCAAGCTGCTACCCGGTTCAACAATGCAAGAGGCGTTGTAACCTTGAGTGATAGGCAATCATAAAGGAGCAAGTGAGCAAGAAGTTGCATTCGGGATTCCTCTGACCCACCCAGTACCTAGACTGGGTAGCCAACATGGTCTTGGTCCCTAAAAGCAATGGGAAGTAGCATATGTGCATAGACGACATGAACCTTAATAAAGCCACTCCCAAAGATAGCTTCCTGATATTGCAGATCAATCAATTAGTCAATGCCATGGCCGGGCATGAAATGCTGAGTTTCCTATGTGCCTACTCTTGGTACCATCAGATTAGCATGCATAAGCCTGACCAGGAAAAGATGGCATTAGTCACCGACCACGATCTTTACTGCTACATGCGCATGCTGTTCAGCTTGAAAAATGTCAGAGCCATATAGCAGTGTCTTGTCAATCACATTTTTGGTGCCCAGATCGGTTGAAACATGGAGGTTTACATTGATGACATGCTCATCAAGAGCCTACATATGGTCGAGCATCTAGAGGACCTAGCATAGATGTTTGCAATGCTCCAAAGGTACAATATGAAGCTCAACCCAAGCAAGTGCACATTTGGAGTCAAGTTAGGTAAGTTCCTCGATTTCCTAGTGACCTATTGTGGACGTGCAGAATCGCACGCCCGTATAACCCATAGGGTTGACTCATCCAAAATCAGCAAACCCATGGAGTTAGCTCATCCAACAGCAGTAAAGCCAGAGGGTTAACACATCCAAGCAGCAGGGCTGACGCAGCGACCATGGGGTCGACGCAGCCGCCCGCAGGGTTGACGCAACGACCGTGGGGTCGACGCAACCCAGCCATGAGGTCGACGCAGCCAACTCATGGGGTCGACACAGCTCACCCAATGGGTCGACGCAGCTCACCCAATGGGTCGATGCAGCCGCCATGGGGTCGACGCAGCCCAGCCGCATGGCCGACGCAGCCAGCTCATGGGGTCGACGCAGCCAGCTCAAGGGGTCGACGCAGCCAGCTCACGGGGTCGACGCAGCCAGTCACGGGGTCGACGCAGCTAGCCACAGGGTCGACGCAGCCCGCCCATGGGGTCGACGCAGCCAGTCACAAGGTTGACGCAGCGAACCCATAGGGTTGACGCGGCCAACAGAGGGTCGACCCAATGGGTCAACCCATTAACCAGCTGTGGAATGTATTTTTTTATTATTATCATTTTTATTATTTTTGTTATTATTTTTTTACATTTTATTTGAATTTCCTTGAATTTCATTCGTTCTTACCTTTTTTGGAAATTTTGTATTTCATTGTAGAGGAATGGGCCGTTGAAAGGCCAAGGAAAGGCGTGCCGACGAAGGCGCTGGATGAGCGCTAAGGAGGTGTACCGGCGAAGGTGTTGGAGGGTGTACCGCTGAGGGGGCTTGGGGCTAGGCGTACCGGCGAGGGCAGAGGAAGCTGCACCGATGGAGGTTTATGAGGCGTACCGGTGAAGGGTAGGGCGAGTGTACCAGCGAAGGCGGTGGATAAGGTCCATGCAAACTCTCACAAAGGGAGCAAAGTCCATGCATGCTTTCAAAGGGGAAGTCCATGCACATCTGGGCTAAGCGCATGCAGATGCAGGTTAAGTCCGTGCACATGAGGGCCAAGTCCATGCGTGCTAGGGGCAAGGTCAGTGCGAGGTCTGTGCACACGGGGGTGAGGTCGACGCACATACTGACTAAGTCAGTGCACGTGCGGGGAAAGTCAGTGTAGTTATGGAGCATGCAAGGGGTGAAGGTCGGTGTACGTGCAAACTAGGGTTAGTGCACATGCGGACTAAGGTCAGTGTACGTGCCGACGAAGTCAGTGTACATGCAAACTAAGGTCAGTGCACATGCAGGGGGAAGTCAGTGCACATGGGTTAAGGTCAGTGTACATGTAGGGGGAAGTCAGTGCACATGGGCTAAAGTCAGTGCACATGCAGGCCAAGGTCAGTGTACGTGCTGACGAAGTCATTGTATGTGCAAACTAAGGTCAGTGAACATGCAGGGGGAAGTCAGTGCATATGGGCTAAAGTCAGTGCACATGCAGGCCAAGGTCAGTGTACAAGCAGACTAAGGTCAGTGTACGTGCTGACGAAGTTAGTGTACGTGCAAACTAAGGTCAGTGCACATGCAGACTAAGGTCAGTGTACGTGCTGACGAAGTCAATATACGTGCAAACTAAGGTCAGTGCACAGGTAGACTAAGGTCAGTGTACGCGCTGACGAAGTCAGTGTACGTGCAAACTAAGGTCAGTGCACATGCAGGGGAATCAGCGCACATGGGCTAAAGTCAGTGCACATGCGGACTAAGGTCAGTATACGTGCTGACGAAGTCAGTGTACGTGCAAACTAAGGTCAGTGCACGTGGGCTAAAGTCAGTGTACATGCTTATGCAAGGCTTATGCATGCAAAGGGGGTGAGGTCCGCTCAGGGCCCGTGATGAGGGCATCTCACAGCGCTCTCTTTGGCTCAGATCGTCGGCATCACTTTGAGGAGTCTGACTATGTTATCATATGTAATTTTCCTTTTATTGAGTCATGTCTTATGTAATTTCCTTTAATTGAGTCAAGTTGTTAGTCCATTTCTCTTATTATGCTTAATTGGGCCTTAGTACCTCAGTTATGGGCCCGTTCTCCTGCCCCTCAACCAGCGCGCCCCCCACCCTAACCCTAGCCAACCTCTCCAGCATCCCACGGCCCTGCTCCCTCTCCCTCTGCAACCCACGTTCGCCACCCCCTGCTCGGTGCGTCCACAGCAGTCCTGGAGCCGCCCTGTCGTCGCCACGTCTTCCCGTGGATTAAGAAGTGCTGTTCTGCTGCTCTCTGCTACAAGCCTGGAGTAGAGACTCGGTTGGCAGAGATACTAGCAGCGTCCACAATGGGATTTGGCTCGAGGCGTCTTCATAAGAGTCGTCCACCTTTGAGTCGGCCACGCTCCAGAAGTGGTCTCGCCTCCGTTCGTCAACGGCATCAACCACTACAGGCGTTTCCGTGCAACTGCACCCGGACTGTGTCAGTTCCTATGTGCCACTTGGCAACGCCGACACCGACTGACCTGTGCGAATCAGCCAGAGCTCCCTTCATGAGAGTTCTTCTTCTTCGAAGCGCCGACGAACTAGAGGTTGTCCCACCTTCTTTTGACAACGCCTCCGCCCGGGGCGTCCATTCTCCCTCAGTCGCGCCAGACCCAGAGCCCTCTATTTACCCAGGACAGTCTACTGTAAAGTTAGCCCCGACACTCCCTCTTACACTTAGTTTCAGGTCAAGCAGTCTTCTGGAAATTTGCATCTTTTGACGATACGAAACCAACACAAGTGGTTTCGTCTTGTTACGACATCAGCACAGAAGATTCCACCCTGGCCATCGTCGACTAGTCTGGCTATTTACCCAGAAACCAGAGCCGCACTAAAGTGCCGACAACTCCCAGATTGGTTCTCCGTTGGTGCTCATTTTTTGAGGGTAAGTATATCTGCCTGTCAGCCTTCCGACCCCACTGGTCCTGTGTCGTTTGGAGTCCGGTGGAGAATGCACCGCCCTCTGCACGCCGACTGCGCAGATCAATCCTGCAGGACAGATTTGCACAGGTCGCCTTCCATGGCCTGCCCCGCCATCCTGCGACCTCAGAACGACGTCGGACTTTCAGGAGTGCATCTACACTTCTCAAGCTTCGTCTGGGCACAGGCGGAGTCCTCTTCAGACCCCTGAGTGCAGTGTACCGCTCGGATTGCTTCAGTTCTGTCTAGTAGGACAGATATTGGGCAGCAGGCCCATCTCCCCTTCCTCGTGTTCCCCCCTCCTGCATGAGGGTAGTGCTGTATTGTGTGCCCATCCCCGAGTTCCCCCTCCCTACGTGGAGGTTATCCCATTTGCTTGTAATAGCAAGGCCGACCCGAAGCTCCACCGACGCAGTGTGTTTGCCGGGTGCACACGCTCCCCTGCGTGCCCTCGTCTCCGATCGGTGCCGGTCTCTTCAGACTCGGCAAGGTATAGATCTGGCCCTTGCTCCTTGGCATTACTTTTCTAGTATCTTTTCACGCTCACGCCGAAGGTGAGGAGAGCTCGTTCTAAAATTTTTGAACATTGAGTGTTGACGTCCCACCAGTCCCGTCGGGCTGTGTCCATAAAATCTTTTTCATCGGCTTGAGGCACTCCGCCCTAGCCACGCTATTTTGTCCACCAGTCTGGGCCTATAAAACCTTTCCTTCGGCACGAGGTACTCCACCCTTGCTGAGCTCCATAAATTACTCTTTCGTCCCACTGAGCCGAGTTCATAAAATTCTCGCCCCGTGGCCTGGGGCACTCCGCCCTTACCGAGCTCTAAAATCAACCCCAACAAATCTAATAAATCCAACAAACGTAATGAACTCAAACAAAGAAACCAACAAAAAGATTTCTTCACTTTGTCTTAGACCTTCTGTCTGAGCAAGGTTTGTTGATCCTGACATCTCCACGGGTCAACGTCCATATTCTATCCTGGCTTAGACCTCACGTCTTCGTCAAGTTGGTCGACTTCGACATCTCGTTGGGATGACGTCTTCATCTACATATTCAACCCTTGTTTCAGACCTTCCATCTGAGCAAGGTTGGTTGACTCTGACATCTCGTTGGGTTGACATTGATATTTAGCCCTGGGTCTGGGCCTCTCATACATCTACATTCTAGCCTACCCTCACCCCAAACTTTCTATCGGGGTAGGGCCAGTTGACTTTGACACGATGTCTGGTCAACATTTATATCCTATATTTTACCTTTGTCTTAGGCCTCACGCCTTTGCCGAGTTCGTTGGCTTCCACATGATGTTGAGTCAGTGCCTATCCCCCATTCTACCCTTTACTTCTGCCTCACGCCTCTGCCAAGTTCGTTGGCTTTGACATGACGTCGAGTCAGCACTTATCCTACATTATACCCTTGGCTTAGGCCTGATGCCTTTGTCAAGCTCATTGGCTTCGAAAAGACGTTGAGTCAGCACCTATCCCATATTTTGCTCTTGGCTTAGGCCTCACGCCTATGCCAAGTTTGTTGGCTTCGACAGGGCGTCGAGTCAACACCTCTTCCACACTATGCCCTTGGCTCAGGCCTCATGCCTCTGTCAAGTTCGTTGGCTTCGATAGGATGTTGAGTCAACACCTATCCTATATTATGCCCTTGGCTTAGGCCTCAAACCTCTACCAAGTTCGTTGGCTCTGACACGATGTCGGATCAACATCCATATTCTATATTCTCTCATTGGCCTAGATCTCATGATGTGACACGACCTCAGACCTAAGCAAGCAAGCACATACGCAACTCAAACGGGCCGATATTGGCGGCCAACTCACCCGACACTCACCCAGAACCCGGGGGTAACTCGGTGATGCCGAGTGGAGGTGGTGAGGACTGGTCCCTTGCTGGTAGAGGGCCAGCAAGGCTAGAGGGTCTCCCAAAGCGGATGTTTATGATAAGGGCATCCCACGACACTCTCTTTGGCTCGGACCACCGGCACCACTTTGAGATGTCCGCCTATGTTATCTCATGTTATTTTCCCTTTCATTGAGTCATATCATATGTATTTCTGCGTTGCTGCGGTGCTGTGTTCGAGGGATCTGCAACGGGGTCAGGTGGCTGGCGAGGATTGCTCGTGGTTAGGTGGCCGTGAGTATGCTCTGAGGGAGATGTTATCGGGTTGGCCACCCCAGCTTGAGGTTCATCCAGTCCCTGAGGTGTTGAGATCGTGGTTCGAGGTGGCAGAGTTGGCGCTCTGGTCGAGATGTGCTCGGATGAGCGGAGGATCTTCTTGGATTGGGCTGTGGTTGCCCTGGATTTTGTTTGAGATTGTGTGGCAGTGGCGAGCTTGCGGCTCGAGGATGAGCGTTGGTGGGTGCCGATTATGGCTCGTGTTATGGCTCGGGGCATGCTGTGTTGCTGTTCGAGGAGTCACAGCGATGGTGCATCGAGAGGTGTTGTGATCGTAGTCCAACAAGACACTTGGTGAATGTGTCAGAGGTGCTGACTTGATGGAGGTAATGATTTTTCTGGTGCTGGAAGGTACTATTCCCAATGCCTGCAAGGTTCGAGGTCAAGTCGAGCATGGGGACCTTCCGTTGGTCGGAGGAGTATTAACTTTTCCCATTGGTTGGAGGAGATCGTGTTGGGTTAGGTTCATCATTTTGCATCATGTGTTCGGATTGGTTGGCCTTCGCGTGCCATGAAGTTTGTGCGAGACACGTCCTGTGTTGGCAAGGTGGTTGCCTGTGAGAAGCGTTGCCTGTTCCCTGATGTGTAGGGGTGTTGGCACTGTTCTGAAAGGATGTGTGCCAGCTGGGTGGTGTTTGTGAGAATTTGTGATTACGGTGTCTGAGCGAGGTTTGGATCGAGTTGTGATAATGGTCTGTAGAAGAGTCAGCAGATGGCCTACCGTGATTTGGTGCGTGCCTGGTGGGCCGGTGGAGGTTTCCCGTTGACACGTATCTGGTGACCAGTGGATGGTCTTTCATAGACAGAAGATGCTGGTTGTTGGGGCTCAAGAGTGGCGTGAGCCGTGCCCCAGCGAGGCCTTGGGTGGCCGATTAAGAAGTGTGCTTTTCCCGGATTGGATCGGAGGTGTGTGAGAAGTTATCTTCTGGCAAGGTTGGTCCGGTGCTGTTGTTAGCGTCCGGCTTACCGGGTGTGAGCTGGTGGAAGCTCAGCATTGGTTGCCCCTAGTGCAGGGTGTGAGAGCAGTCAGCGAGTTGTGAAGCTGGCGTTTGGTTGGTCCGCCGAGCGTGGGCGTTGACCAGTGTTGGTTTCCGTGGCAAGGAGTGTGTTTTCTCTGTGAGCGTAGTGGTGTTTGCAGTGTCGTGGTTGGTGTTCGTGTTGGCTGAGGTGACGCCAGACTTGTACTCTTTTGCATGTGCCTACTCTGATGGTCGGAGTGTCTCGGGTGGTGAGCGAGGCGTGTCCGTGATCATTGTCTGGCCGCGTCCCTCAGGACCATGGTTTTTGCGAGTTTCGAGGTTTGGTTGGGGCTTTGACAGTGTTGTCAGTTAGTTCCGACACATTTGAACGGGCCTATCTCAGCTTTCACCATGTTTCTACTATGGACCTTTGTCCGAACATGAAAAAGGTCCATGAGTGACTGATATGGTCGATGTCCCGCATCCCGATGCGGACCCTTAGTGTGATTTATTCTTGCTCTTTCCCTCACAATTAGTATTAATTTTTTTGGCCGCAGGGCCCGTAATTTCAGTAATTAATCAAGGGTGTTCCCCCGTATGGGGGATGTAAATGACATCGTGACCTTTACGACACGACGGGATTTGGTCCCGACCCAAACTACACAATCGCCTGACGAAGTCAGCTCGAGCACACCATGGGCTTCCACGAAGCCCAAATAAATCGTCACCTCGGTGACTGGCACGCCCTTACACTAAATAGATAAATAAACACACTAACAAACGAACAACAAAAAAATATCAAGTGAATTTTAATGCGTCCACAAGTCTGGTACGCCTGGTGGGACCGATCCACCCTTAATCTCATTGCCAAAATTAGGGGCCTGGCGCCCCCCTTCTTGTATTACTAATTGCTTCATCTATGCAGGAAAATCACACTTTGACACCACAGATGGTGGTCACTTTCGGTCCCCAGGTCGTTAAAAGCCACATTAAGGATGGCTACCTCACTGTCCCCCTCTGCTTTGGGAGTTTCCCTCCCGTGGTTGGCTTCCCCAACTTCCTTGGGGTAGCTTTTCTCAACATACTGGACGTGGAAGCGTTCGACAAGCCCGAGGTCAACGCTCCCATCCAGGGGGCCATCGAAGCTGCTGTTAGCCGAATCCCGGCCAGGAATGACAATCGCAGCCTGGCTGAGATGCTCAGCTGCAATGTGCACCATGTGCCCCCAACTGTCGGCTCACCTCAACGGGGATCGGCATCCCATCGGAGGAGACTCCAAAGGAGCCATGTGGCCGCCACACCAAGAAGCCGACTCTCCAGCTCTGGCAAGTCTATCGTTGTCGGAGGCATCAGAGTCCATCTTAATGGACAAAAGTCTGAGGCTATCCCAGATCGATTAATACCAACAGTTCCAGTCCACAATTCCTTCCAGGGGCTGGGGAAGGTGAAGGAGAAGGTGACGCCCGACATCCCGGCTGCGGCATCGAAGAACACGCTGGCTCATAAGCTAGCTAGGCTCAAGCAGGTCTGGATTCCCAAGGAGGCCCAGACTACTGCACCTGCCCAGATAGGGCCAAGCTACACCCGCCCGAGAAGGGCCCGAAGAGAAGAGAGGGTCGAGGTGACGACCCCGGCCTACCAACTGACAGTTGCCGCACTGGCCCTGCCCGATAATGCCCGCCGCTAGTGCCGTAGGCGTTGACACCAGGCTGTCCACCCGATGCCCGTGGCTTACACTCCTCCTATTACCACCATCGACACGTAACTACCGGCTGCTCTCCCTGGCCAGGAGTGGGAAGGGATCAAGCAGGCCATGAGAAATTACCTCCGGGAGCCAGGCAGCACTCCCTTGGGTCGCTAGAGATTGCTGGGGGTAGTGGCCTCCGCCTTTCAAGAAGAAGAAGAAGTCCAACCCGTGCCCAGTGTAGAGTCAAGGAATCAGTCAGCGAAGCTGTGCTAGCCCCCTGTATGAGAGGAAACGTCACCCCGATAATCGATCTTTGATAGACTGGTGCTCCCAGAGAGGCTGTCAAGGAGGATGGCGAAGAGAAACAGAAACTGGAGAGTTTTCACCTACAACATGGCGGGAGTCTTCGGTCGGTACGGAGCTCTACCTATTGACCCCGAAGAAGTGGCTAGGCTCGCCGCCAGACCTGGTCCTCTCACCAGAAGAGGAAGAGCGGCAAGCGAAGTGACGCAGGTAGGCGTCAGAGAGACCGCCTCTGGAGAACCTTCCATGGCCCTGGTGGCCAATGTTATCACCACCGGAGGCACTAGCGGCGGGCCCTCCACATCATCTGAGGATGCGCCGGTGGAAGAGACAGGGGGCATGCGTAGTCTTCCCTCGGGCAATCCCACCATGCTGTATATGATACAACAGTACCAACGGGAGATTGAACTGCTGAAGAAGTAACTCAATGAGAGGAATGCCCAACCCTCAACTTCTGGGCAGATCGAGGTCTTACTCGAGGCACCCGGAGGCAACGAACAATCCTCAGAGGTGACTTTGCAGGCTGCGACATTCCCAGAGGTACCCAACTTTCCTGGGGGCATGCCCCTGCAACGGGCACAATATACAACACCGGCCCCGCCGCCAGCTCTCCCCTCCCAAGGGTCTCCCATGGCTCCGCAAGCGACAGTGCTGACCACTCTAAGGGCGTAGCCTGCCCATTTCTACCCAGGCCCAATCGACCCAGCCGTCGTCAGCCGGTTGATGCTTGAGCAGATGATTGATATGAAGCTGGCCGAGGGGGGTGATGGTGATCAAACCCCCTTTGATGTCTACCGAGTACCCTACCCGGCTTACTACGCCGTAAAGAAGCTACCGGTTGGCATCACCAAGCCGCCAAAGTTTGAGAAGTTCAACAGGCAAGGGTCTCCTAGGGAGCACATTGCCTACTATGTGAATGTTACGGGAGACCTGGCTACTGATGAAGCCTATCTCCTAAAGTTCTTCGGCTCGACGCTCACTGGGCTTGCCTTCGGGTGGTACTCAAGCCTGCCGCCAGGGTCCATTGCCGACTAGCCCGACATGCAAAAGAAGTTCAAAGAAAGATTCTACATTACTGAACGGGAGGTCACCGTGGCAGAGCTCTACACCATGAGACAAAGGAACGATGAGTCGGCACTCGACTATATTAAAAGATGGAGGAACCTTAGCATGAGGTGCAGACGTCCCCCGCATCAGGAGAACGCAGTGCAGATTTACAAATAAAATCTGAAGAAAGAAATCCTAGAGATGATGATCGACACTGAGGTCAAGTCATTCGACTGCCTGAACAATATAGTGGTTGAGATCGAGGCATTCCTTGCCCGGTACTCTTCCACCCCGGCCGCATCAAGCCAGAGAGCGAGGCAGGCCGAGAAGAAGTCAATTCCACCAGAAGTCCACGCATTGGACTTCCAAGCTTTTGAGAAGCAGAAGGAAATGGTCAAAGTGGCTACAAACTCTCCACCGCCCAGATCCATGGAACGACAGGAAGGTCCCTCGCTGAGGGAGAAGATGAGAAACAAGCTATACTCCTTTTCTCGAGATAAGTCTCAGCTTCTGTTCGAGTGGGCAACCAGCTATAATAAAATTATGTTGTCGGAACCGAAAAGACCCGGTGACCTAAAGAAGAAAGATGACCCTCGTTTCTACCATTACCATCAGATGTTGGGGCATACCATCGAGGACTGCTATATTTTCAAGGACGTCATTGAGTCCTTAATCAAGAAGGGAGAATTAGACATGGAGGAGCACAAGGTGGATCCTCCGCAGTCACATGAAATGCCCAATATGACTTCTGGCGTCAACATGATATCCATGTATCAGGAATTGCCTGAAGAGTGGGCGGAGGCTAGTACCCGCGCTACTTATGAAGCTTTTGTGGTAGCGCCAGCCCAGGATCAAGGGGGTTGGCAGTCTGCACCAAGGAAGAATAGAAGAAGACGGGCTCCCGGGCCCACCCCAGAGGTTCATGTGAGGGGTGTCACTCCCCGGCCAGCACCGCCACCGGTGAACCATGTATGGCATGATACGGCCCCTCGGCTGGTCATGAGGTGGCCCACCTACAACAAGAAATAACATATCCCGGTGCGAATGCACAAAGAGGTCAGTCCGGCGGTTGAGAGACTCCAGGCCATCATTGATGGGCTTGAAGATTATGAATAGCTCGAGATTCGACCTGTTGAGCTGAAAGAATATGTCCCCTGGGAGGAGTTCGATTTCTATTCTCTCTACGCATGTCATCATATTTGTCAAGCAATTCAGCATATGCTTCTTCCCAATCATCACGTGTAAAATTTTCAAAGGGAGAAGTTACCTCATCACTGTCTTCTTTCTCTTCATCTCCTCTGGCCATCAAACATAGCCTGTCTTCTTTTTCACTATCAGAGGAGCTGCTCTGACTTCCTTCATCTTCATCACTCCAGGTGCTGACCATCGCCTTTCCTTTCTTATTCTTCCACCTGGGCTGCTTGTCCTTCAACTCAAGACAGTCTGCTTTGAGATGTCCTGCCTTCCTGTAGTTGTAACAAACAAGATTATCAGTTTTCTTGGTAGTATCAGATTTATGCTTTGACTGCCTCTTACCAGAAAAATATTTTTTCTTGAAGCCCTTACCTTCTTTTCTCAGAAATCTCTTAAAGTTCCTAGTAAACATGGCAAATTCATCATTGTCATCTCCTGAACTAGAGGAACTATGTTCACTGGCAGACTCTTTGCTACCAGTTGAAACTTTAAGTACTAAGGGTTTCTTCCTTTTGTCTGACTCCTCATCTACTCTCTTAAGATTCAGCTCATACGTCATGAGGGAGCCGATGAGTTCATCTACAGACGTGGTAGCAAGGTTCCTTGACTCCTCAACTACAGTAGCCTTGCCAAATAGGTGCCAGGGACCTAAGGATTTTTCGAACCAGCTCATACTCACTATACACTTTACCTAAGCTTATCAGGCCATTAATGAGCACCATCAAGCGGGCATACATTTTAGACACGGACTCAGCAAGCTTCATTCGAAAAGCCTCATACTCAGAGACCAACATGTTGGCCTTGGTTTCCCTCACTTGAGAAGTTTCTTCATAGATGACTTTCAGCTTATCCCACATCTCCTTAGCGGTGTTATAGGAGGAAATTCTAGAGAATTCGATGGGATGAAGGGCACATTGTATGGCATTGATATCCGCCCAATTTAAGGTGGACTTATAGATGTGCTCCTTGGTCCAGAACTCCTCATCTAGAGGTAAAATGAAAGGACCCTTGCTAACAACCTTCCAAATCTCATAGTCCTTAGCCCGAAGGAACACCTCCATGTGATTCTTCCAGTAAGAGTAATTAGATCCATCAAAGAAAGGTGGCTTGCTAGTGGAATGACCCTCGACAGTTAACCCTCTAACATCCATTCTAACTCTCCAGGATGTAAAGCCCTAAAGGAGAGGTAGGCTCTGATACCAAGTGAAGGGTGTGACGAAAGGATCTAATAGGGGGGTGAATAGATCGAACCCCAAAAATAACAACCCAAAGTAGTTTAAAACTACCTAATGCGGAAATAGAATGAACTACAGTGGATTGATGAGTGCTCATTTATTTATGATAATTCACATCACATGCATCATTTCATATGCACATAATTAGCCAATTATGCATACTTTATAGTTAATCTCAACCTTGCACTCATCGGGCCGTTCTCACTCTCTCGACACACACTCTCTCTCCATCTCGAATCTCTCTCTCACCCTCACACGTTCTCTCTCCTCCACCCCCATTCACTCGATTTGCAATCCAAACGGATCCCGGTCGACGCGTGGGAGGTACCAACGGGATGGGCTCGACGCGAGGATCGCGCCAGTACCCTCCATCCCTCGGATCGTGGAGCGTGGAGACGCGTGCGAGCGGAAGGACGACGTGGCCCCCGTCACCCGATCTGCACTGATTTGCGGTCTTCGCCGCGCAAGAGGTAGGGGAATGGACTCCTCATCTCGCCAGGAATCCGTCGACGCCCTCTGCGTCACCATCCATCGCCTTTTTTCTCATTTTCTGTGTAATTCTTATTTTGAGAGTTTTTAGGGTTAATTTATCGATTTACGTGCCTCTCTCGATTTCTGGTCCAGACAGCCACTGATCGAAGCCGGAGAGGTACCGTTGGATTGGTCGCGTCGTGAGGATCGCGTTGACAACCACCTTTCCTCGATCCGCGGAGTGTGGAGTCGAGCCGGGTCGGGAGGTGCCGCGTCGCCCTCTCGCCGGATCGGCAGCGTATCGTCGTTTTCGTCGTCATCCAGGTAGGGGGATGGATTCCTTACCTCGCTAGGACACCGCCGGTACCACTTACGCCGTGGTCCGATGCTCGTTGTCTCGTATTTCGTGCATGTTCCTAATTAGTGTATTTTTAATCTTTTAATGCATGAAATTCTCTTTTAATGTTGTAATTATATCAATGGGCATCGTATTTCAATTCTAGTGGCATGCTTAGGCTTGGAAGATCGGCATGGCTTGGCAGGTTGAATTGGTTTTGTGTTTCGCCGCGTCCCCCGTCGATTTCGATCGATCGGGTGGGGTTTCGGTTCCGACCTCTGGAGTCACGAAACCCAGGTGACATAACGCGCCACCCCCGGTGCGTTATGGTCATTTGACGCACCCATAGAGGTGCGTTATATCGTCAGTGTACTGAGTTTTCTATGGATTTTCATGTTCGGGTGACTTTAACGCGCCTCACCTGGTGCATTATAGCCCCTGTGTGTTGAGTTAAAGGTCTGTTGCCTTTAACGCCCCTACCCCTATGCGTTAAATTCATCTGACGCACCACTAATGGTGCATTATATCCCATGTTTTCATGTGGATTCTAATCGTTCTGGTGGGCATAACGGCCGATGGGAGGTGCGTCGTGTTCATATAATGCCCCACCCCTGGTGCGTTATAGCCCTTATCAGTGTGTTGTGTGCTGGTTGACTTTAACGCCCCTGTTCCTGTGCGTTATAGTCCTATGGCGCGCCTGCTCTGGTGCGTTATAGTTCCGTTTTCCTGTGGAGTTATCTAAGTTCTGTGAAGCATAGCGGTCCTTCCCTGGTCTGTTATGGTATGTAACGGGGCAGTCCTAGTCCGTTATATACCTGGAGATTTCAAAAGCATGCATGTGTAATTTCTAATATTTTGCCAAGAGCATTTCCCTCTTCTTCCTCCCCTCCCCTCTAGGGTGTGATGCCCTCTATCTCTCCCCATCTCTTTCTCTCTTCTTCCTCCTCTCTAGGGTGAGACTCCCTAGGGTTTATTGTAGGTTTCTTGCTGCCCCAACAGGTGGGAGGCGACCTCCCCTTCTTCTTCCTCAAGCCAGGAGTGCTCCGATCAAGGCCTTGCTGCAAGTTTGGAGAAGACTCGTTGCTGCCCTGCACACCCAGCCCTGGGCGCCTGTCTGCAGAAATGGGTCAGAAAGATCAGGTTGGACCCCCTCCGTTTCGTCCTCATATCCCATCAGTCTCTTCTTAACTTTTCTACCTCTCCCTGTCCCCAAGACACCCCTACAAACCCCATGCCAAAATTCGTCCATTTGCGAAAATTCTCTTTGTAAGCCTTTTACCTGCGCTAACTGCCCTTGTGCAGACCTACATAAAACCTGAACCCTGAAGATCCCCTTATTACGCCCATTTCCCAATCTCAAATCATGTTCACATCTTCATAGTTTTTCTTCCTCCATATGTTCTCTATTCCCAGTTAAAATTTCATGCCAAAACTCCTCCAGTAGCCAAACCTCTCTTCAGATACCTTTTTTTATTGCGCAGACTGGCCTTGTGCAGCCTGACGGGACAGAACCAGCCCACAGTAATTTTCCCGACCCTCAAACCTTTCCCAAATGTTATAAAAATTGGTACACGTCCTCCCCACATCCTTATCCTTTCACCATAAAAATTTCAAGTCAATCAGATCCCGTTTGCCTTGTGCACTACCATCCTACTTTCCTGGTTCCCTGTTGGTCTGTGCAGGCCAGCAGACTGAGCTCTAGTTCCCGTGCTCCCCAAGCCCAAAACCTCCACTGCACACCACCCCACCTCGGATACCCAATCATCCCACGTCTACCAGCTATCCATCAGAGAAAACCCCGTCCCATTTGCCTCCAGGAAGCCATGGTTCCAGCCTTGTCTTCCACCCCCTGTCCTACTGCCAGCAGACAGACCAGATCGCGTAGGGTCTGCTACGAAATTCGCCACGACTTCCTCGGTGCTCAGTTGCAGCCGCCCCTCCATCAGTGTCCATGGGACATTCCCAACAGCGTCCACGCCAAGTTTCATGACCGGTGGATGAGCAGAAGTTGACATACCGGGCTCGTCTTCCTGTTGCTTCCTAGCACTGTGTAGATTGGACAGCAGTCTGCCTGCCCGTTCGAGGCCGCGCCAGAGCTTCCGTCCCACGCCGACGGCACCCAGCATCTTCCCGAGTGGTCTTCGTCCCTTGATACCTGTCTCCAGGGACCGTGTTCCCTCCTAGGTGCCCAGGACTCACCTTCCTCACTCCTGGACTCAGGCTGGTTCGTGGGCACAGCGCAGTCCGCTCCATTCGCAGCCGTACGTGGACGACGAGCTTCACCGACCCGGTGCCCGTCACCCCACTTCGCAACCGAACTGTCGACACGATGCCAGGCTCCAAAAGAAGACCTGCAAGGACAACAAGAAAGCCTAGGAAAACCTAGACAGATGACCGATGACACGATAAGAACATCGTGCACACTGCCACATACACAACTAGAATGTCGTGCGAGCGGCAGACACTGACCCCGAGTACAGCCATAAAGGGCTCACCCAAAGGGTCACGACGCACGAGAAACGCAAAGTAAACCGCGAAGGGTATCGCGAAGAGCCACGCGTCACGTGACTGTTGTGCCCCACACTAGAAGAATAGCCAGCTACGTCCGCTGACATCTTATGCTACGCCTACTAGCGTCTCGTCTTCAATACCGCAGGCAGAGACTAAGACACTGTCAGAACCAGAACAATAACCAAGTCGCGAGTGACTAGATAGGGGAATGCCCGTCGGCATCAGTCCAAAGCCGTGACCACGTGTGCACACACTGGCTTTTGCCTAAGCCAGGCCTCTAGCTAGTTTTCTCCCCCCGTGGACGCAACGGTAACTACGGGAGCTGACGGAGACTAGCTTAAAAATCGTGAACCGGTAGTGCCCCGCTGTAAAAGCCGTCACGTCGAAGCGTGCCGTAAGGCTACGACTAGTGAAGGCTCACAAGACATGGACTCCAAAACATGAGTGCCGAAGTACATACAAACAAGAGTGCCCTGTAACACGTACCCCGAAACACCAAAGGCAGCACCAGAGACTGCCAAAAAACTCAGGACAAGGCAACTAGACCTACTACTACAACGGTCCTTGAGTCCTAAGACTCTGAGTTAGGATCGTCGCACATGACGGAACAAGCCGCCAATCGGTCTAATCCTAAGTAAGGAAAAAAGACGCACCGAGAGAAAATGACACACGGAGACCTGAGGGGACGCCAAGAACTCTCAGCACACCTGGACACACAAATCGAGGTAAAATAGTACCTTAAAGCATCCAGAATCAATGTCTCGAATTGGACAAGGCCGTTGAGACACAACAAGACTTCCTGTCAACCACTAGGTAAGCCCGGGTTGACCGGAGCCAGACACGACACCGACACACTAACACATCCACTGCCACAACAACACAAGCAAGCAGAACCGACAGGAACACAAGTGGCGGGAGACGACAGCACTCTGGGCAGAGCAACTCGTCAGTCAACTGCTAGGGAAAACCCAACAGTCAAGAGACAACTGCTACGCATCTAGAGACACGGACAATGGTAGCTTCTAGATTGAGTCATTAGGGTACTGTTATAGTCTAGGAAAAGACCACTGCCACTCACGTAAATCGACCAATCCAGACAACCACCGATAGACAGACACCGCCCTAAACAAGGACCTAAGACAGACAGACACACAACACAGAACCAACCAATGGTCATCACGGCAAACAGGACTATAACGCACCAGCATAGGGGCGTTATACCCACATAACGCACCAAGGGAGGGGCGTTATGCCAACCAGATTGGGGACTTCCCAGCTGTTGTGGGGTCCCCCTTCTTTTTAGGGGTGGTCCCCGCCCCCCAACAAGTTTCTGAGGTATCGGTGGTCCCAGCAAGCACCGGGGGCAACTGGTCCTGCTCCTTGCTAGGCCGAGTTTTCTCGGTCCATGCCGTTTCCTCCTATACCATCCCTGCCAAATGGGGGCGTCAAAGAAGTCGTCAAAGCCGCAGGCCTTCGGCAAAGCTCTCTAGGTTCGGCAAGACCGTTTTGGTCGGAAGCATCCGCGTCCGGTTAGACGGTACCGAGCCGAGCCTACCTCGGGACAACCATGTCCCAACAATATCCACTTCCAACCGATTCACCCTCCTCCGCCAACTACGGGAGGACGAGCCGGACTTTAAGCGGAAGTCTAAAGTTGAGCACATGGGCAGCAAGGTTCAACAATGCCCCCAGAAAATGAAGAAAGTCTGGGTCACCAAGTCGGAGGCCCGCCAAATCAAACGAGCCAGGGCTAGTAAGCCCGACCAAGCTCAAATCCTCCACCAGAAGTCTGGTCAGGCTGCCCTGCATGTTGATTCCTTACCCCTCGAAGCGAAGAAGAGAAAGGGGGTCTATCGAAAAGCTGACCGCGCTCCCCGAAGTTCAGAACCGCGTCAACCCCAGACGGCCACTCGTGGTCAAATACCACCTGATCGAGTTTCGGTCTTTGATAGACTGGCGAAGGCCCCGACAACAAGGCTGTCAGTCTTTGATAGGTTAGGGGCATCCCCTTGCATGCAAGTGCAACCCCCAAAGAAGCGAAGAGTCGTCCAGCTCTCGGATACCGGGGATAGCATGAAGGTATGTACTTGCTATACCTCCGGCAGGCAAGCAATGGATCTCGCTGACAACCCGCCTAGTTTGAATGAATCTGTCCGGTCTGGTGACCCCAATCCGGTAGGTGACGCGGTGTACCTCAACACCCGAAATGCCGCCAGAAGAAACCTCCAAGGCCAATACGGTGGCCAAGAAGGGACCTCTAACCAGGCACCGCACCGGGACCAGAACCTTGAACAGGTCCAAAATCAAGTAGGCAACTTCGCTCCAGAACATAATGACCCTGAAGAGGTTCGGAGCGCCCATGGAGAAGCAGCAGCCCAACTCATTGGTGGCCATCCCAACTCAATTTTTGAGCTCCCAACAATGGCAGCATTCCAAGCTATGTCTGACGACGCCAAATTTGAAACCATGCAATGTTGGCACATAGAAATGACCAACCTTATGTTGGAACTAAAGCGTCAGATGAACTTGATTGCCCCAAGACCTGCAACACTAGTTCGAGATCACGGCTTTAGGCGAGAACAGTCGCGCCGTGACCCCCCTGTTGCTGGATGACAAGCAGGCATCCCCTACTCAGGAGCCATCGAAGTAAGTGCTGAGGCACCTCGTGCTCCCCCAAATGTTCAGTCCTCCCCAACCCAGCCGATTGAGGACGTTATTGCCGTCTCTACTAATTCCACTCCCTAGGGGGATAAGGGTGTCAAGCACCCTGATGTGTTCCTACTATCGATTCTGTCCTGTTTAGCAGCATATGGACATTGATATGTCCTAACCTTCCCCGGATTCCATCCCGCCTCTGTGTGGATGGTTTCCTATTTCCACCTGGCACGGTGCAAGGCCAAGGGGATATGCTGTCGGATTCAGCTTATGTGAATAAGTTCAGTCGAACCATCATAATAAATAACCATGTCTTTTATTTGCACGTCACTTCTCTCCTGTATAATAAATAAGCACAGTAGTAATGTTTTGACCTGCCTCCCAGGGTCTCTTACCTTGGCGTTTAATCAAGGGTTGTCCTTCTTAGGAAGGGCATAATTAACGTCATAACCTTTATGGTATGACGGACTTCTGGTCCAGACCCGAACCTAACAATCGATTGACAGAGTCAGATGAGCGCATAATAAAATTGTCACCCCGGGGACTGGCACGCCTATCTGATAAATACAAATAAACCCATAACGGAAGAACATCTTCTTCTTCTTAAAGATACAAAAACAACAAAGCAAAAATTTCGTGTCTAACACATAGCCACTGTTAAAGAACAAAGGTCGATGCACATCAAGTTAGCAAAGATGAAAGGTCGATGCACATCTATTGTTCAAGTCTAAGGTCGATACACATGAAGTTAAGCATAGAACAAAGGTTGATGCACATGCCAAAGACCCGCAACTAAGGTTGATGTACATGCCAAAGAATTGCCACTAAGGTCAGTGCATATGTTCATTTCAGCTCAGAAGGTCGGTGCACATGCTGAACTAAGGTTGGTGCACATGCTGAATACTTGCAACTAAGGTTGATGCACATGTAGAAGACTTGGACTAAGGTCGAGGCACATATATAGTCCAGTCCACTAAGGTCGATGCACATGCTGAAGATTGGACTAAGGTTGAAGCACATGTAATCTCAGGAGAGCATCCATGGGCTCAGGAGAGCATTCTTGGTGTTAGGGGAGCATGTAGGCAAGGGTTCAAGGTATTTGATGTCAACCCTTTGGCAAAGCACATGCAATCTCAGGAGAGCATCCACGGCCTCAGGAGAGCATGGTATCTCAGGAGAGCATGCTATCTCAAGAGAGCATTCACAGCCTCAGGAGAGCATTCACGACCTTAGGAACGCATCCATAGCCTCAAGAGAGCATGCTATCTTAGGAGAGCATTCACGGCCTCAAGAGAGCATCAACAGCCTCAGGAGAGCATCCTCGATGAAAGGGGAGCATGCTATCTCAGGAGAGCATTCACGTCCTAAGGAGAGCATACTTGGTGAAAGGGGAGCATGCAGCCTGATTTCTAGGCACTATCTCCGTGCTCTCCCAGAAGCCTTCAAGCTAATTTTCTATCAAATAATTTAGGTGATCTAGAGAGAGAAAATAGGTATCGTAAATGCCTAAATACACAGAATTCGAGGTGCACTCGGAAATGCGATTGGGGAGATTTCAATAATTGAAATTCCCTAACAGCTCAATCGTGCTTCCAAAGAGCGTCATGTCCCATCTGCTTTTGAAAAAGAATGATTTTGGAAAGCTAAAGAGAGATAAGGTGAGGGTGAAAAATCTCCAAAAGTTGCACCAACCCTGTTGCTTCTCTCTCTAGGGGCTCGGAAGAATCCACAATCTCACCACATTTTCAAACTCAGCTTAAGACTGCGTTTGATAACACTTATCAGTTGGATTATCAGGTGAAAAGTAATCGACAAGGGTTGAACATTTTCAAAGATAGTTAACTTTCTCGACTTCTACGCGCGACAGTTTATTTTAAAGAGGAGATGACGTCCTCCATCGCGTGGTTCTAGGGACGGTTGGATGAGATGGGGCGAGAGGGGTGCGGCTTCCACCTCGCCTGCATGCGACCGGAACGACTGTTTCGGTGTGATCGAGGTAGGGGGATGGAACCGCCTCTACGCTAGGATTGTTTTGACACCACATGCATGCCCATCCACGCCCGTTTAACCTAGTTAATGTCTATTTTTAGTTTTTTCCTAAAATATGATAATTAGTGTTTTTAATTATCCATGGGCATTGTATTTACGTTTTCTAGCTTCTATTGAGTGGTATGGATGCGGTGCATGACAGGTTACAGGTTTTTGTAGCGAACCCCGTCGATTTCGGTCGACCGGGGGGGTGGTTCGATTCCAAACTGTACCCGTTCGCTGTCCAGCTCACATGGCGGTCACTCCAGTGACCGTTATGTGTTTGACGCACCACCTCTGGCGCGTCATGCCCATTTGGCGGACCACACCTGGTCTGTTATGCTCATGCATGTTTTAGATAGGTCGTTAGTATAACGCCCCCACTCATGACCATTATAGTTATGGGAAAACTGTGGATTTTCCACGTTCGGGTGGCCTTAACGGACCTCCATTGGTCCGTTATACTTTCTGGGTCATTACGTTTAACAAAAATCACTCGGGTAGCCATAGTGGACTAGTGGTGGCGTGTTATGCTATATAACGCACCGCTGATCCGTCATGAACGCCGTGTTTGGAATTAGAGCAGATGAGAATGACGGACCATAGGAGGCACGCCATGTTACTTTAACGCACCCCACCTGATCTGTTATGCCATATGGCGGGACAGAGCTAATCTGTTATGTTCTGTAACAGGGCAGCATTGATCCGTTACAAAATCTGCTATGCCAAGAGTAACGAATCATTGTTTTAATGCATTCTTCGCCATGTTTATGTTATTTTATGAATAAAAATACATCTTTATGTCCCAGTAGAAATACTTTCTCTTTCCTCGTGATGGAGCCACTAGTCGTAGCCCAGCGACCTTAGTGTCGGCCCACCCAGGAGAGGTGGAGGGGTGTTCCCGTCTAACGATTTTTAGGCTAGTTACCGTGGGCCCCCGCGGTTACCGTAGCGTCCTTAGTTGCATGCTAGGGGGGTTGGGGGAGCTTCCCCCTTGTTTTCCCCATCATCGGGGGATGATCGGGGCGTGGATCGACGTTTTGGGATTCTTCCGGTCGGTCCCGTTCTCGGGAGAGTGTAGCAGTCATTCCAGAGACCGCCACACGCCTCGAGCGGCCGTGAGTAGGACCGCTTCAGGACACTGTTTTGTCGGCAACTTTGGTGGCCCAATATTGGACCGCTACGCTCCGATTAGCGGCCGCACGATAAATCTCTAACCCTGGGTTAGCGGCCATTCTTCGACCGCCAACCCTGTTCTCTGACCGCTGCACCCTCGGGGTGGGTGTTTTGACCGTTGGGAGTCACGTGTCCCGTGGCGGCCATAGGTGCGATCGTTAAGGATGCCTCGCAGTCCATGGTAGGACCGTTTGTCTGGGATAGCGGCCTTACGATAGACCGCTGTGCCCGTTGTGACTCGCCTTCTAGTAGCCCAATATTGGACCGCTAAAGTCGGTGTGGCGGCCTAGTGTAGGTTCGCCTGACTGTTCTGGCGGCCCAGTGTAGGACCGCCATTCCCTGGGCTGCCCTAGTTGGTTGCAGTCCCGTTTTACTTCATTCTGTGGTTTCCGTGAGTTAGTTATTACCTCCAGTGACACGTCCACTAGTCATAGCCTACTTACGGCACGCACGTGCTGACCCACCCGGGAGTGGTGGAGCAGCTGACCCGAGAGAGATGGTGAGTAGGCTGGTTACCGTAGGGCCCCCGCGTACAGCCAAGTTCAGGCTTAGGGGGAATTACCAGCTAGAGGATAGGCCTAGGGCGTATGGTCTGAGTGTGCACACGAGGTTGGGGTTGTCGGACGACGCTGACAAGCGCAACCCCAGCTAGTCCTTGTTTGTGGTACTGGTTACTTGGTGTGTCTTTATCTCCACCAGGGGCGTTGTAGCTAGACACTTGTGACGCGGTGTAAGACGTCAGGGGATGCATCCAGTCGTTCTTCTAGTGGGTGGTGCTCCCGTCACGTGACGTGAGTTGTCGTGTCCTGGGTTTCCATTTCTCGTCTGCGAGACGGAGTTTCGGGTGTTATTTTCGGGAGCGTTCCCTTAGTCGAGGTCTGGTATTTTCGGTGAGCGTCACCGAGAGCTTTCCCTAGACGACGTAGAGTTCACGACAGTGAGGTCGTGACTGTGTTTTCAGACCGTGTGGTTTCGGCTCAGGCCCTGCTGTGAGGGCAGGTTTTCGCGACCGAGGCGTTGTGGCATTTTTCTAGTAGTGTGGCTAGGGTGGTTCGTGTCTGGTTGTCCGGCGACCGTGAGTCGGGATGTCGGGTGCGTGACTTGGTTGTCCCCTGACGGGAGACCGGGCCGTGTTTTCTAGCACGGTAGGAGTAGCTATAGTGCTGAGTTTTGACCGGCCACCGGTTTGCTGTTCCTGCCGTTACTGTTGTTCCTTCTGTGGCTAGCGTAGCTTTCCTTTCCAAGGTAGGAGAAGTAGTCAAGGGTTAGGCCCTCTCCTCTCTACACGGGGACGAAAGACAAGGCTTGTTGGGCCCCTACTAGCTGCGTCACTGGATCTTGTGATGACTGCCCTATAAACCAGAAAATCAACGGCACCGCTGGATTTTCAACCGGAGTCCTCTTGGACAACTCCGAAAATAACAGTCCCGTCCAGACACTCAAATAATTAGTAGGCAGTAGTATACCCTTCTCTCGTGGCGACGAATGGGAAGACAAAGCCCCAAGCGAATGGAAAATATTCGCCAGGGCTGCTGGTGCGATGGCAAGTCTCTATCCACAAGCAAGCAAACAGGCCGGGTATATCACCTCCGGCCTCAAAACCCCCTCCTCCCCATGGGGGACCACAAAACTGGCCAACCAGATGGTCATATGCTGCCCATGCACGTGCCAAGCTGCTGGAGATTATGATGCAGTCCGAACAGTGAGGCTCTCGTGCCGCTGAAAAGAGCCCAGACTCTGCTGATCAGGATACTACCTCTGCAGGGTAAAACCCTCCGGGTAGCTCGGATAAGTCAGGGAGCACAACCCCTGCATGTTGTCTCTCCCTGCTAGTATCGCCCTTTCGAGGCGACGCCTCTCCTCAAGAAGGGATCATCGGCCTCCATCCTGATCGGCGCGAAACTCTAGAGGAAACGGTAGATGTGACGATCCAAGGGATAGTGGCGTGGATAGCCCCCTGTGCGGTCATACGTGTAAAGGCCACCCGTCTCGTGATCCGAGACACATCAACAAGGCTCTCTGTTTCCCCAGCACTCTCAGTCGGGCCCTCAGCGACCCATGAATAGCCGAAGTCGAGCCGGCTAAAATCCTCATCTTCGATGCGAGGGGGGAAAGGCGGCATCCGCCGGTCCGTGCGCTCAACACGGCATTCGTCGGCTCCCCGGACCCTCGACCTCCTCGACCGGCTCCCATCTCCACTGCTGTGACCCATACCTGAAAGCACAAAGGAGAAGGAAAAGAGAGGAGCATCAGACCAAGATATCACAGGGCAACAATATAAATATTGAATGCAGTCCTACAAAGCCTGAAGTCTATGCACAATGCACAAAACAAAAGAAGAAGAAGGGAGCCTCTCTTCAAAGGGCACAGGCCGCCCGCCTCCGCCTCCAGCCATGACGGACGTCCCGTGGGGGGCATTTGTTGCACCCGAAATTGTCTCACAGCATTTTGGAGAACTTCTTGTTATATATATTAAGCGGCAGAAAATACGACGTATCATCGACATCGTCGGATCACGGAGTACCTCCGTAATTTAGGGTCCATTGGCCCGATCATACTGTCTCAATCAGCGTCGCAGCAAGGGAATTTATGAGGAAACTACGTGCGTATACCCGTCGAATAGCTGAGCAAGTGTATCACACGGCGCAGACGGACGCGAGAATTCCTCCCCACGCGGCGACGCACGACCGAACAAACAAACAGGATGCCGCCTCGGGAGACTTCCACTCCTTGCATGAGGCGATGATGGCCATCATGGCCAGGTTGGACCAGTCCGAGGCCAACTTTCAGAGCTTCTCTGACACTATAGATGATCGTCTTAGGGCCATGGAGGAACGCATGGAGTCATTCGATAGATCTGTCCAAGCTCTGGTCGGTTGGTTGGATAGGATGTCAGACGGAGATACTCCCGGAGCGGCCTAGGGCCCACCCACACCTGCTCCCGCGATAGCCCAATCCACTCCCTTGGTCCAAATCCTACCCGCCCTTCTGGTCCAGGACCAACCTACACCCGCCCCTCGACCCGTCCGACATCGGGCCATTGAGCTGCTGTATCGTGACCTTGGTCTAAAGGATTATGGGTCTGATAATGCCTATGAGGGGTATGACCGACACCGTTGTGGCCTTCATCAGCCAAGGGATGAAGAGGATGATAGGGTCCTCAGAACTATGTGAGCAGACCCTCCCACATTTTACGAGTCCTTGGACCTAAAGGTCTATCTCGATTGGGAGGTCGGCATGGACCGGTACTTCGAGTGGTTCGAGATGATGGACCTTCGGAGAGTCAAGTTCGCTAAAATAAAGCTGTTAGGGCAAGCGCAAACTTATTGGCACAATGTGGAGAGCTTGCTATATCAACGTCGGGAGCCCCAGGTTGAGTCTTGGGATGAGATGAAGGATAGACTTAGAACTAAGTATCTTCTTACCACATACCGTCAGAGGCTCATTGATAGGTGGCAGAATCTCAACCAAGGGGAACGGTCTGTGTCCGAGTACATCACAGAGTTTGATGAATATTTTTTATGATGTGATGTCTTGGAAGAGAGCTCGATGCCTGTTTCCCACTTCCGTCGTGGTCTGCAGCCCCACTTTCAATATGAACTCTTTCACCGTAATGTAACCACCCTGGAGGCTACATATCAGGTCACTCTCGAGTTAGAGTAGTTCGAGTCAGAGTTCACTCCCGTCCAGTGACCGGGGATTATCTATCAGCGTAGGTCCGACCCTCGTACCACGCCCAGTTCTTATAGTCAGTTTCCAGTTGCTCGTCCCCCGAATCCTCCTCGCCAGGACCCTACTACTCTCAGGCCTCTCACTTTCCCCCCAAGAGATCCTTCCCCTTGCCAATAGGCGCCATTCCCCACCCTGGGCCCTCGGCAGCCCACGTTGCCTACCCGACCCCAGCTACCACCACCCCCAGCCCATCAAGAAGACAAAGAAAAGGGGCCGATGACTAGTAGAGCATCTTCTAGCACAGGGCCACGTGACCAATGCTATAGGTGCGGTGGGATTGGCCACTTTGCGGGTAAGTGTCCCACTCGGGAAACATTGGCTATTTCAGACACTCCAGCCCGCGACCCTACACCAGAGCTAGTGTCAGTCGGTTATGAGCCAGATCCAAAACTCGCGGAGGAGTTCTTTCATGAGCTTTTAGAAGAGCACACTGTCGTCCTGGGTACTCAGCCCCAGGACAATGTGCAATTGGGAGTGATCCTCCCAAACCTCTGAACCCCCACTAAGAAGTTAGTAGGAACATGTTAGGGTGTCTAGGAGTTCCCAGCTTGGATTGCGTTATTTGTATGGGAGTATTACTTATGGGTGTTTATGTTTGTCTAGGGTCATGTATGTCTGTTTGCTTATATAGTTTGTTTGTCATGCATATGGGGTTTGAATAAAGTCGTCCAAATAAAAGGCCAGCAATGCACGTAAAAGGAGTTAGCCGATGCATGCCGATATACCCGTGAGTTTCAAAAATGGAGAGTATGTCATGATCAGGGTCATACCTGAATGGTTTTCCCTCGAGGATCGTCGAGAAACTCTAGGCCCGCGATGCCAGCCCATTCTGAGTCAAGAAACAAGTGGGTTCGAATACGTACGTTATTGAACTACCAGACGACTATGGTGTCAGTTCTATGTTCAATGTTTCAGCTCTAGTAGCATATCGGAACCCCAAGGTGATCCCTAGTGAGTTTTGGGCCTTCTCCTGTTGTCAGTGACACACCACTCGAGCATCCACCTCTTCCAACCTCAACGCACACATATAGATTGTATACTGGATAAGCAGGTGACCACCACCAGGAACGAAGCCTACCAACACTTCTTAGTGCGTTGAAGATGATGCCCCGCGCCAGACGATGCCTTGATCACACGCGAAGAGCTCCAGCTTCGGGACCCTCACTCGACGGGGTCGAGTTCCTCCCACCCGGGGATAATTGGTGTGGACACACGCTATAGTACATGTCGGTGGATGAGGACACACCGGAGCCCGAGGATAAGGATGCCAAGTCAAGCAACTTATCTTCATTTTATACTTTTAAGCCTTGTTGGGCCCTATTTAGAACATGTGGATAATTATTGGGTTGTACTATTGTAATAAGGCTAATGGGCCTATGGTCTTGTAATGGGCTAGAATAGTGGTCTAGAGTCTAATGGGCTTTAAATGGGCCAAGTGTGGAGAGGCCCATGGGCTAGTGTGAAAGGGGCTTGGTGGCTTGTAGGCTTCTAGAAGGGGGCGCCCCCTTTCTTGGTCCAAGGGAGGCAGCCACCTACCATACCTTGACTCCTCTCCCTTATTTTCAACATAGGAAGCTTCCTTACCCTTCTTTGTCCAATGAGAAGGCTTCCACCTACCCCCCTTCCCTCATTTGGCAAAGAAAGAAGCCCCCTCGTCCCCCTTGGTCACCCCTCCCCTCCCCCTTAGTCAAGGGGGCGCACCCCCCCTCTCTCTTCCCTCTCCCCATGCCATTTTCCAACCCCTTCCCCTTCCTTCCCTTCTATGTAAACCCATGTATAGTGTCTTGTAAAAGTTATTGAAGAATTTTAGAGAGAGATTGTGTAAGAGAGTGATTCTCTTTCCCCCTTGGGTGTGATGTCCTATACCACAATCTTGTGACAAGATTCCCTTGGCATGTGACTCGCCCCCTCCATCCTCCCCTTCCTGTTTGTATCAAGTTATGAAAAACTTCTCAGAGGTGCTCCTACAAGTCAGGAAGAATCCAGTGCTGGTTTTGCATCAATCGAAGTTCAGGATCGCCGACAACAATTTTGACGGTGAAGTCGCATATTTCTATCTGAGCCTGCCATCCCAGATCCTTAGTTTCCTAAGAACAAATTTCTATGGCCCTACTCTCAAGTCCTTTGGATTATAGATTCTAAGTGGTCGTAGGATTTTCTGTCCTCTTCGCGTTGCCACTGAGCTCGCGTCGTTCTGAGGTCAGTTTTGGCCGTGGCAGACATTCTCGTGAGCCTACGCAGACCACCCTGTATAGATCAGACCCAGAAGCAGAGGTGACTTTCAGAAGCTGCCCAGCCCTCCCCTTTGTAGATCTGACCAAACCCCTTGGTCAGATACTTCCTCTTGACATCGCCGATGATCTTCAGGAAATGGCTCCTCGTTATGACACCAGGAACCATTTTTCCCATAATTGTTTGTTTACTTGTGCAGTTCTGTGTGAGCCAAACTAGAGGCTCAGTGCAGAAGCTGTCACGCCTAGATCTGACCAGATACGATGGCGCCGTTTGGCTGAGGTGTTATTCTTCCAGTCTCTGACGTTCTCCAACAAACGACACCCTGATAGGATGCTGGATCTATCCGTACTAGCCTCCGCAAGTCTACTGCGTCTGGTGACCTACGTGGACAAAACTAGTCGGCTTCCATTCGGCTCACCCAGATCGGCCCCGACTCGCCTCCCCCGGCTCCCTCGGGTGTTGCCCGTCAATCAGAGTTCCAATAGCCCCGAAAATCTGTGTTGTAGTCTGTTATCTCCCTGCGAGGAGTGGGTGATGATTTGTGGATTGAAATTATTCTTTCAGGTTGCTCTGCCCAGAGTGTTGTCGTCATCCGCCGCTCTTGTTCCTGTTGGTTCTGTTTGTTTGTGTTGCTGTGGCGGTGGATGTGTTAGTGTCTCGGTGTCGTGTCTAGTTCCGGTCAACCCGGGGTTACCTAGTGGTTGACAGGCAATCTTGTCGTGTCTCGACAGCCTTGTCCAATTCGAGACATTGGTTCTGGATGTCTCGAGATATCATTCTACCTCGATTTATGTGTCCAGATGTGTTGAGGGTTCTCGGTGTCCCCTCACGTCTCTGTGTGTCATTTTCTCAGAGCGCTATTTTCCCTGGCTTAGTATTAGACCGATTGGCGGCTTGTCCCGCTATGTGCGACGATCCTAACTCAGAGTCGTGAGACTCGGGGACCGTTGTAGGTGTAGGTCTAGTTGCCTTGCCCTGAGTCTGTTGGCAGTCTCCTGTGCTGCCTTTGGTGCTTCAAAGTACGTGTTACATGGCACTCTTGCCTAGGGGTACTTCAGCACTTGTGTTTTAGAGTCCGTGTCTTGTGACCCTTCACTAGTCGTAGCCTTACGACACGCTTCGGCGTGATGACTTTTACAGTGGGGCACTTCCGGTTCACGATTTTTAAGCTAGTTTCCGTCGGCTCCCGCGGTTACCGTTGCATCCTACAGGGGGAGAAAACTAGCTAGAGGCCTGTCTTAGGCAAAAGCCAGTGTGTGCACACGTGGTCAAGGGCTTTGGACTGACGTCGACGGGCGTTCCCCTGTCTAGTCACTCGTGACTTGGTTACTGTTCTGGTTCTGATAGTGTCTTGGTCTCTGCCTTACTGTAGGCATAGCAGATGAGACGCTTGTAGGCGCAGCATAAGACGTCAGTGGACGCAGCTGGTTATTCTTCTAGTGTGGGGCACTCTAGTCACGTGACACGTGACCCTTCATAGTTCTCTTTGCGTTTCTTGTGCGACGTGACCTTCTGGGTTAGCCCTCTCGTGGTTGTACTCGAGGTCAGTGTTTGTCACCTGCACGACATTCCGGTCATGTATGGGGCAGTGTGCACGATGTTTTAGTCGTGTTGTCTGAGTCTGTCTAGATTTTCCTAGGCTTTGTCGGTTGTTCTTGCAGGTCTTCGTTCAGAGCCTGGCGTCGCGTCGATAGTTCGGTAACCTTCTAACTTTTCCTAGTTTAGAGTTCACCCTTCTGTCTTTGTTTGGTGTAGTGTCTGCTTGGAGTAGTTTCAGGGGCCAAGGTTAGTTTGATAGTCGTGCTCGTCCGGTACGACTTCTTCCCTTTCCTTTTAGCTCCCCTGTACTTAGTTGCTCCCTACTCCTGCTACCCTTTCTTTTACAGCTTTGTAGTTTAGTTTTCCTGCTTTACTACACCTGTTGTTATTTACCTGTTGTTTTAGCGTGTTACTGCGTGTTTTCCAGTGGGGATCCGCGTGACCCCTATTGAGCCAGTGACACGAGGCTCACCCCTGCTTTTATGTGTGTCTCGGCAGTTCTGTCTAGTTTGAGACATGGTTCTAGATGCCGTGAGGTATCGTCTTACCTCGTTCTATGTATCTAGGTGTGCTGAGGGTTTTCGGTGTTTCCCTCAAGTCTCTGTGAGTCATTTCTTACGGTGAGCCATTTTCTCTGGCTAAGGATTAGACCGATTGGCGGCTTGTTCCACTTTGTATGACAATCTTGACTCCGAGTCATGAGACTGAAGGATCATTGTAGTTTCATGTCTAGTTGCCTTGTCCTGAGTCTGTCGGTAGTTTTTTACACTGCCTTTGGTGCTTCATAGTACGTGCGACAGTGCTTCTTGCCTGTCGGTACTGTAGCACTCACGTTTTAGAGTCTGTGTCTCATGATCCTCCACTAGTCGTAGCCTTACGGCATGTTTCGACGTGTCAGCCTTTACGACGGGGCATTTTCCAGTTTATGGTTTTTAAGCTAGTTCTGAGGGCCCCCGACTCTTTACCGTAGCGTCCTACGGGGGGGAGGGGATACTACCGAGAGGTCTGGCTCTAGGCACGAGCCCATGTGTGCACACGTGGTCAGAGACTTGGACTGACGTCGATGGGCGTTACCCTGTCTAGTTACTCACGACTGTAGTTCCTGTTTTGGTTCTAACGGTGTCTTGGTCTCGATCGTGCTTTTGGATGACAGGTAGACGAGCCACTTGTAGGCATAGCGTAAGACGTCAGGGGATGCGGCTGGCTATTCTTCTAGTGAGGGGTACTCTAGTCACGTGACACGTGACTTTCGCGTGACGCTCGTGTTTCTCGAGTGTCGTGACCTTTTTGGGTTAGCCCTCTCGTGACTTTGCCCGAGGTCAGTGTTGTGCCTTGTGCACGATGTTCTAGTCGTATCGGGTCAGTGTCTACCTAGGTCTTTTCTAGACTTATTGCTGGCCTTGTAGGCTTCGTGCTTGCCAATGAATCGGCAACTTCTGACATCACCAGTTCAGAGTTCGCCCTTCTATTGCTGTTAGGAGTAGCTTGGGAGCCAAGGTTAGTTCGATAGCCATGCTCTTTCGGTACGGGTTCTTCTCTCTTCCTTTCATGTTCCCTACTCCTGCTTCCTCTTCTTTGCAGCTTTGTAGTTTAGTTTTCCTGCTTTACTACCTGCTATTTTCTGTTCCGTGTTACTATGTATTTTTCGGTGGGGATTCGCGTGACCCCTACTGAGCCAGTGACACGAGGCTCACCCCTACTTTTCAGGTGGGTGACATTGTTCTGCTTCCGCGGTTCCTGGTGTGACGTGTCCGTAGCTACTAGTTGTACCTGAGTCAGGCTTCCCCTGACCTCAGTGTACATCTTTCTTTTCTGTCAACTGTATTTGGACTGCACTGCTCATCTTTTCTTTGGACTGGACTCTGGTATAATTGTCAAATTTAAACTGTTAATTAAAAAGTAATTTTATTTCTGCTACTTTAGCAAACCGATCTAATGAAATTTGATACTCTATCCCCATCCACACATCTCAATACCTCATACAGTGGCTCTATCAATGAAACTAATATCTTGACTCTGCCCCAAAAGTTGCTCGTGTTGACAATCCCTTCGACCTCCCCACCTTCACGTGAAGCGACAAAAGAGGAACTCAGCCAAGTCTCACCCCTAAACATATGCTTCAACCCATCTTTGTGCTTCAAAAGACTCTACAATGAAATGTGATATAGTTGGTGGCAAATCGTGTGATGTCAGGCCTCAATAGTTCGCCACCACAATGCTCTCTCATCCATGCCAATACAAGTGCGTGGTTGTAGATGTATTTCGTGACCTTTTGCGCCACATCGACCGCAGACTTGACTGCACGAAGCTGACCAATCTCTTTCAGCATGCGGTCTACGCAATGTGCTGCGCAGTGGGTCTAGAAAAGGTGTCGTCTGGTCCTCATCAGCTCCTCTCTAGCTTTCTTATAGTTCGAGCCATTGTTTGTCACCACTTGAACAATGTACTCCTCCCCGATCTCGTTCACCTCTTGTTCCATCAATGACAAAATATATTCGTAACTGTAGAGTTGACCTGCATATCCACTGGTGGCCTGTGAAAGAATACTTGCCTATCACAATAAACAAGAAAGTTGATCAGGCTACTTTTAGTGGTACCTGACTATCCATCACACATTAATGTGACTTTGTACTTTGACCATTTCTGTTTGAATGAGTCCACATAACTCTTAATCTCGGCAACTTGTTCATCAAGATATATGTTGGCCAACTCTCTCGATGTAAGTGGTTGCACGTGTAACCCAAGAATTTGTGCTTCTTGGAACATTGGCTTGTAGTAAGGGTTATTGGCCGCATTGAAAGGCAGTCCCACATGGTGCCACCATTTTGCACAGCCTGTTCGAGTTTCCATTTTAGCCCCTTCTGGCCATATGCATCGTACATCCTCGTTTGCTTGCCATGCTCTCAGGATAGTGCACCGGGCTCCACATCTTCAATGTTGATCGATTGTGTCCTTTTTCTTTGTGAACCCGAGTCACCAGTGAAGAAACTCCTCATGTCCCGTGGTTGTCGAGTCGTAGATGAACCACCACTCCCTGATGCTCCGGTCCTTGCCGTCTCGCGACTTCGCACTCTCGTCTCCTCGGGATGTCTCACCTCTTCCCTGCTCTGACGTACTGCCTCACGAAACTCGGGTTCGTATGGATCATTCACTGTGACATACGCATTAGGCTGGTCAGTACGTGCTTGTTGGTCTTCGTCACTGGGTGTCCATGCACATTCCTCCTCGTCGCTGTCGCTTGCTCTTCCGCTCATTGTCGCTTCATCTCTTTTCTTCTTTTTTTCCCTTTTCTTGCATCTCAGCTCTCTTCTCTCGCAGGTGCCTAGCCATTGCAAGTTTCACATCTCTAGGCACATGGGTACACCCAGCAACCTCAGAGTATCCTGCACCGGCTCCTCCTGCAGGGACTTCCATTATTTCCCTGGAGAAGGGAGCATGGAACTCCAGATCGTCGTCGATTAGGCAGTGATTCTTGGCGGCCAAGAGGACGTCGTCCAAGTACTGGACTTTGTCCTCTATCTCTTCGAAGTGCTGGAGTCGGTGGTCCATCTCCGGATTGGAGTGGAGTGGGCTTCACACCCTCAGCGCAGGCACGCTACGGGATCTCCGAGTCCTAGTCGTCGAGGTACGGGACGCCTCTCGCACTTGGCGAGGGTTCCCCCCAATCTGACACCTCTTGTCCTCCCGTCGTTCAGACAAGATGCGTTGGGGGTCTACCCGTTGGTCCCGGAGCTCTTGGCAGAGTTCTGTCTGGGCTCGTTGAGGTCACCTGGGGTGACCTCCTACCGGGGATGGGCGGAAGAGGCTTCTTGCGACTCCCGCTGAGAGCTGGGTCCCTGGTGGGACCTTCACCTCCGGTTGCTGGTGTTGCGGAGACTTCCACGGGGCGTCATAGCCTTTTCCTCTTGGTTCCCACAGACGGTGCCAAGAAGTGTAGCAGTTGGAAAATGGTTCCTAAGCCACATACCACCTTCTCTATTTATTTGTTGAGGGAAGTCATCTCGCTTCCGTGGAAGCCTGAGAACACCAGAAAGCCAAAGAGGCGTCAGAAAGAGTCCCGGGTGTTACCCCAGGGGACAACCCTCTGATGCTTAAGTCAGCAACAGGAAAACAGAGTATAGAGGAGAGCAGGAATGAGAGAGAGAGATATCGCTGTGAGAGGTTGAAGAGCCGTGGAGATCTTCCTGACGAGTACTATCCGGCCCCAGTGCTCACTCGGGGAGTGCTCGCTGGGTGGTAAGGTCGCTCGAAGGGACCCCTCTCAGTGTGTAGGAAGTCACTCTCTTCTTCTCACAGTGTAGCAGGGCTAGTAGCTCTATTCTTTTGGATAGCGTAATAGTGGAATGAACCACCGTGCTCTTCTCTTCTGTCGATCTCCCTTTTATAAGGGGTTGTCCAGGAGTGAGGAGCCTCATCCCTTGATAGGGAAGGGCGTCCATAATAAAGTAACGTTTCTCCACTATAGTGGCAGAAAATTTTCATTGGAGGGCGATTACCCTGGCATTGACTGGTCCCGGGGCGAGTCTTACAGCGCTCATAGGGTGTGCTTCCCCGTTATGGGGTCAAGACCGACGTCGTAGGGGCAACGGTCAGTCACTGGAGAGTCCTCCGGCGATAACTGCGCTTGGGCCGTAACCGTTACACTTTGTAGAATCTGATGCTCTTCTGGGCCGGGCCTCCTCCTATTGGGCCGAGCACGTGTGTCTTTCCCTTGGGAGGGCTTATCGCGCACGATCCTCAGTGGGCTTGTGTTGGGTTCCTAAATGCAGGAACACGGTTCTAGAGGGGGGGTGAATAGAACCTTTACTAAAAATTAAGTCCAATTGCAAACTTAAACAATCTCACAGCGGAATTTAAGAGATCATACCTTCATGCTATCATCCTTTGAGGTCACTATCCTATTGGAGGAGGTAGCCTCTCTGACATTGTTTTGGGATCTTCCTAGTGACGAAGGCCTCCCTCCCTCTCAAGTGGGTTTAACGGTCCCTTAGGAGCCGTTATGCATGAATAACGGTCTTGTTCAGACCGTTGTTCTCCTCTACCCTTGATTTTTGAATTATTGATATATTTCTATATGGCGGCCCTAGAAGGACTGTTATAATCAATATAGCGGCCCTCCAATGACCGTCATTATTGTCGACATGAAAAAGGGTCAACAACCCGACAGAAAGACATGGACGCGTAATTTACCGTAAAGTTCTTTGTCCACGTCTCAAGTATGACGGTTGGACAGCAACCGTCAAATAGGTCAAAGATCCCTTTCACCAACCATCGACCAAACTTGGTGGGCTGGGTCATTATTACATTTGATCGATACTGAAGTATAACGGTCTCCACGAGACCGTCATACATATTTAACGGCTCCACCATGACCGTGATTTCCTTATGGCGGTCTGTCCGAGACCGTCATTCTCTAAGCCGACCAAAATAGACCCCCGTGATTTCAGGAGGATTAAGGGGAGAATGTCGTTGGCAATATTAACACGATCCTATTAAATAACGGTCCTTGACCAACCGTTATACTGTTTTGTTGCCATCATGAGACCGTCATTCTCCTGCTAATCCGAGCTCTATAAATAGCTCATGGTTTAAGGCAAAAGGGGTAGATACACAGATCATCACGAAGTGCTGCCAAAAAGAGAACACACGGGACCATCACGATGTGCTGCCAGATTTCACTGCCATATCTCTACAGCCTTGTGAACGAACGCAAGGGGTGGGGGCCTTCTACGTCCGTCATGCCCCCGGTGCAGGGTTTTAGCAATTTTCTTCGTTATTTCCTGTCATCTGTTCACCATCTCCCACTATTTCTTCTTCATTTTCACCCACGGTACACCGTCACTTGCACCATTTTCACACGCATTCCTACTATTTTCATTCCCACTATTTACATCGCCCTCTCGGGGTTTTAAAACTCTCCAGGTATCGCCGGGCCATGCCCTTTTATTTCCTTTCCATTAGTGCCTTTGCCACACCGCAATTCCTCTAATCTCCTTTTATTTTCTGTTTCACCCCTTTTTCTTTTCAGGTCAGCAAATTTACGCGCACGAGGCCCACATCCTCTGGCCGGCCGGAGGAAGTGAAGGAACGGACCGCTGCAAACTGCAATCTCCCACGCCTTATCCACCATTTTTTAGTGCTGGCGCTCTTCACCGGGTGGCGATCGCGGTCATTTCTTTTTACCCTTACCTCATCTCTCAAACAAATATCAACATACCCAATTCGGTGGCGATCACGGTGGGACTCCTAGTGCCCATCGTGCTTTTTACTTGCTGACCGTTTTCTGTCTCTGTGAAGTTCAGCGGCCCAGGTTCAGCCGCCATATAAAGGAGTGAGAAGCACTAGAATCGAACAAAACTCGAGCGACACGACCAAGAATCAGAATGGTACCTTCCACTAATTGAGATGCCTCTACTTTGGCTCTCGTAATCTGCGTCACACGCCCTCTGGCTCTCCGTCATCCCATACTAGCAGACCTCGAAAGTGGTGGAACCAGAGCTTGCTGCTACTACTGTAGCTGAAAGTGGAAGGACTGGCGTAGCCTCAAGGGAGACTCTCGAGCCATGTGTCCCATCTGACCACACTGGTAACACGTCACAAGTACCAAGCACTACCTGTCGGGATGGAAGTCACCGCATTGTGGACACGATCCCTGTTGACCACCTACCAAACCCTACCGCTGAAGTGGAGAGGGTTGCTATACACTACCCTCTGACGACTACCTCTACTCCTGCCGGTCCTGACATCTCCAGCCAAAACCTCTCCTGAACATGCTCCTGATCCTCGAACTGAAAGGCGATGATCCCGATGCCGCTGGTGCAGAAGGTGTTGATCCAAACCTACTCAAATGATGCTGGAAGGTACTCTCCTGTTGCACTGACCTCTGCTACCCACGATCAGACTGAGACTGACCAGCCCTGGTCCGCTCCTGGGTCCTCTACAGATCCTTCTCCAAGTCCGCTGCCACCTGATATGCTAACTCCAAGTCCACACTACGACTCGTAATCACAGCATGTCTGAGCTCAGGCCTCAAACCTCTAGCAAACTGCCGAGCCTTCAACCTCTCATCCGCCATGACGTGAGGAGCGTATCGACCTAGATCTATAAATTTGGACCTGTACTGCATCACTGACATGTCACCCTAGGTCAACTGCATGAACTCATACATCTTCTCTGCCTTAACATGCTCCAGGCTGAAGACCTGCTCGAAGGCTTCAAGGAACTCCTACCACTGAATCTATCTGAGAAGGCGAGAATGGAATGCGGACTCCCACTCGGTCTTCCACCAAGCCTGAGCCGAACCCTGTAACTGATACGTGGCCAATCTCACCTCCTACTCCTCCTCACACTCCATAGCACAGAATACTCTCTCCACAGCATCTATCCACGTCCTCACAGCATTTGAATCTGGCTGTCCGTCAAATTGGGGTGGGTGGAACTGTAAAAACTCCCTCAACACTCGACCACAGCCCCCTTGAGATGACGAACCCTCTTCGGCTTCCCCACCATGCTACCGGAGGAAAAATTGGTACATGCCCTCAAAGAACTACTCACGCCCATGACCTCCGCCAACTGCCACTGCACCTACCGCGGTCGACTCCTCGCTCTGCTCTTCCTGATCCTCCATTGACTGCGCTGACTGGGACCGAACTCTTCTCCAAACCGCCATATCCTTCAAACACAGAAAAAGACAAATCGATGGAATTAATAAAACACACAGTGCCTTAAGCCAATCGCCAACTATACTAAATACTATGGACTTTCTGGACCTCTGTTATTATTCGCAAACTCATGCTATGGTGAATAGTATAGCTTTATGTGCTTGCCATTGAGAGGTGGGAAAGGTTTGTGACCCTTGTAATGAACGACTGTGTATGCCCCACCTTCGTAGGCATCGCGAATGATGTATGGGCCTCACCAATTCAGCTGAAGTTTGCCACTAGAGTGGCCTGTCATGACTTCCTTTTCCTTGATCATGATAAGGTCACATTGCTTGAAGGCTTATTGCTTGACGAGCTTATCATAGGCTCATGCCATGCAGGCCTGGTATCCTTGCAGGTGCTTGTAGGCCTCGAGCCATTTGCCTTCCAGATCGGCAAGCTCTTCCAGCCTTCTCTGGTATTCATCTTCATCGGGACTAGCCAAGCCGGTGTGCACCGCCATGCAGTACGAAGCTAACTAGATTTTGATGGGGATGATAGCTTCCACTCCGTAGACAAGGGAGAATGGCGAACATCCCGTGGTGTTTTTGTAGATCATCTGGTAGGCCCATAATGCCTCGAAGAATTTTTCACCCCAATCACATTTTCGGTGGCTAACAATCTTAGCCAAGAGCTTACAGAGGGTCTTGTTGAAGGCTTTGGCTAAACTGTTGGCTTGCGGGCTGTAGATCGAAGAGGTCCTCCATTCGATGTGGAATTTGGCCACCAGTTGATAGATGGCCCTGTTCTTGAATGGTGTTCCGTTGTCAGAGATTATGCGACTAGGATTACCGAACCGGTACATGATGTTATGTCAGACGAATCTGGTGACCACTTCACCGGTAACCTCCCGCAAGGGAAGGGCTTCCGCCCAGGGAGAGAAGTAGTCGGTGGCAGCCAAGATGTGCTTATGACCATTGGATGATGGCGGGAGGGGTCTCGCGATGTCCATACCCTACTCGGCAAATGGCTAGGTGGGGGCTGTGGGATGCAGTGGGTTAGGAGATCTTCTGAGTACTGGGCCAAAGGCTTGGCATTGGTGACACATACGGGCATACTGGGTGCAGTCCACGTACATGGTAGGCCAATAGAAGCCTTTGAGCTTGATGTTATGTTTCATTCTGTCTCTGGCCTGATGTGCACCACACAATCTAGAATGAACCTTGCGTATGATAGCTCAAGCCTCGACTGAGGAGATGCACCTCAAGAGAATGGAATTGTCCTTCTCGTGGATGAGTCAGTACAGGGAGTCACCGATTAACTGACATGATGCTGCTCGGTGGAGTAGCTGGACCCTTTGAGACTGGTCAGAGGGGAGCCACCCCTTCTTGGACTTGATGATGGGCTCACGTCAATCTTCTTCTTTTGGAGGAGTGTCCTAGTCGTGGTCTTGGACCTCGTAGATAGTGAGACCAGAGTTGCCTTCGAGTAAGCCCGGCATCAGTCTTCTGTGCTTGACGGTGATGCCGACTTTGCCCTTAGGAGGGAGTTTAATGGCCACTGCCAACTTTGCCAGGGCGTCAGCCTGGGTGTTGCTGCTTCGACATCTTCTCGACCGAGAAGGACTCGAAGGAGTCTTGCAGTGTCTTCCTTGGAAAAGGGGAGAGACTCTAGCTCCTACCAGGGTCGCCATTGTGCGGCTGGAGTGGCAGGGGCTGGTTGACCAGCCTGCGGCGTTGGAGCCTCGGGAGAGGCCGGGGGAGTGGGAGAGTGGATGACATTGGCCGAGAAGGTACTCGGTCCCGCCTCTCGGCTGGCATCCTGCTCCCTATGTCTCCACAGTCATTCGAGAGCCTCCCGATTATCGGTCCAAAATTCAAGCCATTCTGGAGTATGCTGGTGAGGTGACCCGTGCCCATTTTCTTGGGGAGGCTCAGGCCACTCTGGTGCATTTCTTGTGACAGCCTGGGTTTCTTGGACAGCTTGTTGCAGTCGAACAAGTGCCATGGAATTTTCTTCGACGTCGATCTGCTCCCACCGGATCTGTTCCTCAATGAGGTATTGGACTTCCTCACTGGACTCGATCACGTGGCAGTTTCACGCATGAAAGGGACAATACTGGTGGTGATTAAACTCCCACTGGGTGTAGTCTGCTGGCGGATCATGGGGTAAGATTTGTGCCTGCTCGACGAGGATGTCAAAGAGTCGTCAGGTTCTTTCCCTAGGGAAGGAGAGGGATTTGCGATCATGCCAGGGCCTCCACCCCGGGTACCAGATCGAATGCTCTCTTTGGTTGGTACTGGGCTCTTCCGATTCATCATCAGAGAGAGAGAATGTCACCATCATGTGGATCACATTGGCCGAATGGTGAACCACACGTGCTGCCTTGGCTGGTCTGGACCACGTTTGTGGCTGCGGAGGATCAACGATATCGCTTTACATTTAGATCAAGCCGTCCCGGATCAACTTTTGTGCCTGGGTCATGAAGACATAGCAATCTCCCAGGGAATGACCCAGCATGCGGTGATATAGGCAGTAGTTGGGATCGTCAGTTTTTTGGGCTTCGTCCGGCTTGCAGACTTCAGGCAATTCGACGATCCTTTGAGCCATGCAGAGGTCGAAGAGCATCTTTGTGTGTTCCTTCTTGAAGGAGAAGGGTGTCTTCATACGCTCTGAGAAGGAGAGAGCAACCGGCTTATCAGCTGGCCTTTTGTCAGGATTGCTTATTCTGGCTTCCTTGCTGGCTTGGTAGCAGGGGTGAATTCGATGATGTTCACCTCCTTACTGGGCTGGTGTTCCCGCGTCTACTTACCCTTTGCTGAAGCATAGCTTGGGTTGTCAGCGAAGAACATTTCTATCTCGACGACTGTCGAGTTGAGCTGGTCGAAGCCCTTGACGTTGGGGCCGAGAAGCTTTTCGATGACCTTGGTCACTAAGCCTTGATGACAGATAGTGATGGCATCCTCCTGGATTGGTGGGTTGAGGCACCTCATACTGAGGTCTTGCCATTTCTTGATGAAGTCAAGGGCACTCTCGCCCTTCTTCTGTCGGAGGGAGCAAAGAGTCTACTTTCATTTGGTAGCTTGGGTTTTCGACGAGAAGGTCTGACAAGGAAGTTCCAGGAAGATTGGTGGAGGTGCGTCGGCATTCTATTGCCTTCCTTCAAGTGTTCCTTGTTCATTCGATTTAGGTATGTATTCTCAACCAAATTAGGTAAATAAATATAGTATCTTGATCCTCTCGATGAGATCTTCCCCGCGACCTGACTGCGCAGGTCGATCTGCGTGCAAGGGTGCATGATGGCAAGTTCAGACTCCACACTCTAACACACTCTCTCTATTTCTCTCTCACACTCACAGTGAGACCCACCCTCTCTCTCTCTCCTACCCCCTCTCTCTGTCTATCTATCTCTTCTCTCCCCTTGCCTCCTTCTCTCTCTTTCCCCCACCCTTCCTCCTCTGTAACAACCTGGAGATCCAAGTACCGATAACCCACTAATATCGGATTACCACCACTAAGAACTGGGGACGCCACTCAAGAGGCTGATGAGGCCTCCGAAGGGTTAGTGAGGTTTGTTGAGGAATGGTGCAACAACTTGGAATTACAACAGGTAATGTTAATTAAAGCGACTAAATTAACATATAGTGCGGAAGCAATTCAAAATTATCAGAGTGCTAAATATATACAATAGTCCAGAATTTACAAATATACAAGTCCGACAACAATAGAACAGCCCCAACGTACAACTACACGGGGCATACCCCAGTCAAAAATACACGAAGGACGGACAGACCACAGCTGGCACTCTAGGCACGGTCTCCGAAAACACGCGATGGACCGGCGAACGGCTAGGATGGCTCACCTGTAGGAAGGAAGGGTGAGTCACAGCCAGAGTCAGTAGGGGTCACGCGGATCCCTACCTCACACTAAACACGCAAGCATATAATAATGAAGGTAATTAGAGCATGCATTTAAGTTCTAAATAGGCAATAGCATGATAAAACACAATATTAGCTAAGCAGGAAAGCCTACCTAAACAGGTAAACATGTCGAATTACATTAAATAATAGCATTAGGAGGTGAATCTACCAATAGAGTAGACCCCAGCTAACCATGTTATAGGAAGAAGGAAGACCACCAGAAAGGAGAAACCAGATGCGTCCACAGATGTCTTACACCGCATCTCAAGCACCTCACAGTCAAGCTTGTGACAAGCGAGTGACACAACAGTACCGTACTGAGTAACTAATCAGAGTAACGCTCGTCAGCGTCAGTCCAAGCCTCTAACCATGTGTGCACATACTGACTCATCGCCTTGAGACATGCCTCTAGCTAGTTTTTCCTCCCAATAGGACGCTACTGACAATGTAAGAGGGCCCACGAAAACTAGCTTAAAAATCGTACAATGGGAACACCCCGCCACCTCTTCTAGGTGGGCCGACACAGACGTCGTCGGGCTACGACTAGTGGTTCCATCACAAGGAAAGAGAAAGCTACTCTTTTGGGATGTAAAATAATGCTAATCAGGCCGCACAAACACTTGTGCGGTCCAGGGAGACCGTACAAAGTTATCGAACCGACATAGGAAGGGCGGTCCATAGTGGGCCGTCCAAACCTAGTGCGGTCCAGGAGTGGCCACACAACACCTGGAAAACACTACACATCATGCGGTCCTCATTGGACCGCACAAACATCCTGTGGCCCAGAACTGGCCTCCCAACTCACAGGAAAGAAACCTTGCTTTTTCTTTTTATTTTCTTTTTTTGGTTTTATTATTATTATTACTCTGCTTCTCCTCCTATTAAATGCTTGAACAATGGGTGAATTAATGCAGGGGAAGTGTAGGACCCGCATCTCCTGGCTGTAGGTCCGTGCAGTGTACCTAGCACTGTCAGACTTCCAGCGGGAGTGACTGGCTGCCATGGGGTTCGCCCCATTCCTGAGCATTGAGGTGTGTCACTTTGACACTCCTCTGCTCTACACCTTGCACGACCACTAGGACCCGGTGAGTCAGACCTTCCTCTTCTCGTGGGGGCACATGGTCCCCATGCTGGAGGACGTGGCCAGGCTCACTGGCCTACGTGTGCACGGGCTACCGGTCAGGGGGATGACCTTTCTCGACTACCGGGGGATGGCTCGGGAGTTGCTGGGCTTAGAGCTACGGCGCCCTGAGAGGCTGTCGACCCTCCTCCCATGAGCTAGTCTTCAGGATAGCCTCGGGCTGAGACGGGCGGAGATTACAGTAGGTGAGGAGCCAGAGCAGCATTTGCAGCGCCTGGTGGACTTAGCCAGAGCGAGGGTGGCAGCGCAGCCGGGAGCAGAGGCCGATCGGGTGCTGCGACGGTTCCTGATGCTGATATTCGGGCATCTTCTCTTCTCCACTCGGGAGGACACGATGAGCTGCTACTTCCTCCCTTTTCTCGAGGAGCTCGACCACGTGGGTGACTATGCCTGAGGAGCGATAGTCTTGGCTTTTCTGTTCGACTCGCTGAGCTCAACTGTGCGTCGAATGATGCTCGGGGGCTTCTCCCCCTTACTCCAGTACGACTCTTACCTTAGTTTGGTTTTTTATGACTTCTATATGCTTTCTAAATGCCAACGTGCTATTGTGATGCAGGTTTGGGCCTACATGTATCTACGGGCACTAGGCAGAGGGGAGGAGACCCGCCTTGGGCTTCTCCCGATTGTACAGAGGTGGGTAGCACCTCGCAAGACCGGCTCCCTGAGACGATAGGTCAAGGAGCTACAGGATGACATCGACGCTCTGCCGTACTCCTCGATACGATTCTAAACTCAGACTCTCTGATTAAATGCATTCCTATATGATCATGATGCTGATGTAGTTTCCTCATTTTTGTAGGTGCGGTGGACACCTTATAGAGAGGAGGGCCAGGCGGACCAGCCATGGGTGGTCGGGGCCCTCGCCTTTGCCGGCCGAGACGTGTGGCTTCACTGCATGAATGTGGTGGAGCCACTATACTATGTACTTAACAAAGACTCAAGATGAGAGGGAATAGTGTAGAAAATAGCGATCAATTTGTCCTTAAAATCATATCTTTCATAAATGTGTTTCTCTCTTCTCAGCCTGCTTCCCTCCCTCCTGCTCCTGTTCCTACGCGTGAACTACCTTGTTGTTTGCTCCCTCCGCTGGCATACCTGAACTCCAACGATGGCCAGTGGTGGGGGGGAGGTCTTGTGCCTCCCCCCCTCGCCTGCTCCCTCCATCTTATAGTCCCGCATTGGTGGTTCGATCTATGCACCCCCGGTTGCGGCCTCGCCATCTCGCCATGATTGTACAGACGCGAAGCGTCTTCCTTCCCCTGCTGCTTCTGTCGGTGCAGATCCTTCACCGATCCACCTTGGGACTCCTCCAACTTTTTGTTCCTCCTCCTTGAGCCCATCCATCGATGCCCTGCCTCCTTCTTCAGCCCACCTCTCTACTGCTACGCCTGGTGGAACGACCGCACTTGCCTGCACGTAGCGTGCTACTCCAACTGGCGCTTTCGCTATGCTCACCGGCCTACCCACCTGTGTGCTTGGTTCATCTTCCTCAGGGGCCTCCTCCGGCGGTTTCTCTTCCCTGACTGTTGATTCTGGGCCTTTTGATGGTCAACACGTTGTTATTCACTCCCACATGCCACCCCACATTTCCACCTCTGAGACGTCCACCCCCCTTCCCCACCCTTCGCACATTCCCCCTCCCACTGCCTTGCCTTTGCCGCCAGCCAGATCCCTTCCTATCCCCCCGCTCGACCGCCCTGCCTCTGGTCGGTCTCCTACTCTTGTGGCTGGATCTCCATCGTTCCCTGCTCCTATTCATGATGGGATAGCCAGTGGAAACAATGCTTTGTTTCCTGGCTGCTGCCTCCTTCGGTTCTTGTTGTTCGTCGATCGTCCTCCCCTGCTCCGACAGCGTGCCCCTCTGGTCTGGACGGTAGTCCCCCACCTTTGGCTGCTTCCTCGGGCTCTTTATGCTGTAGCCTTCCCTCCCCTACTGTGACCGCCCTCGGTCCTCTTCGCACTCCATCACCTTCTTGTGCCGCGCCTACCCCTTCGTCGGTGCCTTTCCATCCCCTTACCTCTAGCGGTGTTACCGGCGGAGCTCCGCCCTACCTCGTTGGCGTGTGGTCTGCTCCTGCTGTCGTGCCATCTTCCCCCCTTCCCGGTGGCGCCTGCACGGGTGGGTCTCCTTCTCCCCCTCTTGGTCCTACCGGTGATGTCCCTTCCCCTACTCTGCCCGCCATCCTTGTTGCCTCTCCTTCCCTTCCTTCTGCTTCAGCTTCCCCCTCTGGTGTTCTGCAACCCCCCACTGCCCCTTCTTCCTTTGCCAATGTTCTGCTTCGCTCCCTCTCACCTATGACTTGTCCCATCGTCGCCCACGGTCCGGCCTCAACTACCGCTGGTGACCCAGCTGCTTTCTTCAGCTTGGAGGAGATCCAGCTCTCCTGCAAGCACCTAGAACATGCCATCATCGCTCGAACCCCCCATGGTCGGCCATCTTTCCAAGACATCCATGCCCACCTCTCTAAGCTGTTCACCTTCAAGGATGATTTTTTGCTCTGAGCCATGGATGGGTGCCACCCCCTGCTACGCTCCCATAACCAGGGAGACTTCCTCCAAGTCTTGCTCAAGGAGTCCATGACCATCCAGGGGCGACTCCTTCACTTCTTCAAATGGGACCTACACTTCTCCCCGTCAATGACTCACCCGTTGTCCCCGTCTGGTTAGAGATGCCGGGGCTCCCTCCCAATTTTTTCCTTGAAGCAATGGTCACCTCCATCACTAGGAGCGTTAGTCTGGTCCTTTAGGTCAATCGGAACATTGCTTTCCTCACCCGTGCCCACGTCGCTCGGGCATGTGTCCTCCTGGACATCTCCAAGGCAGTCTCGCGCAGGGTCTGGGTTGGCATGGGCTCAGGCGAATTCTGGTAGCCACTGCTATTTCCTAATCCTATGCTCTTCTGCCCCCCTGCAAACGGCTAGGCCACTCCCCCACCATGTGCAAGAAGGCGTCGATTCCTTCCCGTCCAGATGATCACCTCCCACTAGCTCCCACTGCTGTGCTCACGCCTCTCGTGCAGGGCTTTGTGCCAACCACCGCCTCTGATACCTCGTTAGAGCAGTGCACCAGTGCTGGCGTGCTTGGCCCCCCTCCGTCCGGAGCTGCATTGGCCTCTGCTGCCCTGCCCCCTTTGACCCATTCGATGGCACCGGTGGACCCTCTACTACCCGACCTCGATAACCATTCTGCCCTCGGTGGGCCTTCTCCTCCCCCTGCCCTCATGGAGTCCTCTGCTACCCCTCCTCCCGAGGGCCTTGCTGTGTGCATCCAGGGGCCTGAGGCGAGCCTCTCCTCTCCTCTCCCTACTGGCTCGAGCTACTATTCTTCTGCCCCCTGCCCAATTGGTGTGCTCCCGCCTACTAGTTCCTCCCGTCACCCTGCAGCGGACGCCCTACCGTCCTCCTCCTCAGAGGGTCCTACTAGTGCCCTGCCTGGTGGGGTCTCTATAGGTCGTTCCTTTGGCCTCAGGTGGTGTGATGTCCCCTTCGGCACCTCTGGGGTTCGTCATTGCTCCTGCTCCCCTACCTTCTTTGGAGGGCCCCCCAGTGCTGCCTTTGATCTCGAGCAAGCCCACCACCTCCTTCCCCCATATCATTCAGGTCCTCACCATGCCGAGGCTGGAGCCGACGTCCTTCCTCAAGCATCGGCCTACTACTCCCGGGTTTATTGTGGCCACTACCCTTCACCTCGGTGCTCATCTTGCTGCTTCGTCGGTGCTGCATCCCCCTGATCCCACTGTAGCCTCGGTTCAGTCCGCCCCGTCCTGCTCGGTTGGTCACTCCGTCGTAGGGGATGGCTTGGCCGCCCGCCTACCCGGCCAGTGCTCACTTTCTACTTATGTCATCTTGGGCTTAGCTGCCCCCGATGCCATGCCACCAGGTTCCTCTTTTGGCCAACCTCCAAGCGTCGACCTGGTGGATGGCGTCCCTTGCATGCCAACCCCCATCAGTGGGATCAATGTAACTGCTCTAGCCTGGTCACCTGCTGCTCCCAGATCCCCTACCCCTCCTTCGCCAGATGCCTCCCAATCTCTGGCGGAGCCCCTCCCTCCACTGACTACTGTGCCATGGTTGTCCTTCGCTCAAGCTATGAAGAGAGTGGACAAACGGTCAGACCGTGACCCTCCAGTTGACAGTGGCCCATCTTCATCTTTCGTCCGGCCTCCTATGGCCTCACCTGCATTCAATCCCCCTCCTGTCGACGAAGGACTCCGGCTCCCAATCCTCATCAAGCCTCTCATCATCCTTAGCGTTGACCGGCCCACCCATGTTGACCTCTGCACTGCACATGTCAACTTTATCGGGAGGATCATACTGTAGCACCAGCCTGATAGCATGGCCCCTCGTAGGTCTCAACGGCGTACTCACTCTACTTCCCCGAGCCGTGCCTATGTGCCCCCTTGAGCTGTTACCTCCGCTGGTTCATCCCGGTGTCTCAGTTGTCTCCCTCCCCCCATTTCCTTGCGGGTTGTTCTTGGGTGCATAGGGCTTTGCCCTTGGTTTGTACTAGCCTACGAGCCTGCTCCGCAGGATGATCCCCCTCCCTAGACCTCGTTGTCCTTTGTATCCCTCCTCTCCACTATTTGCTTGCTATATATAAAATTTTCTTGTAGGGTGGTTGGGGTTGAGCCTCTCCCCTTGCCCCTTACAAGTATGACTTTAGGTATAAAAAATTTATCCTTAAAATAAGTGCATAACTCATGTAAAATAACTTTAATATAAAACTATATGACCTTTGGGCATGAAATCCGCACGAGTGATGTGTGTAACTCTGGCTCTCGGCGGACGAGTAGCGGCAGACGACTGCTGAGAAGGTGCAGGAACAGGCGGTTGAAACGGTTGAGTCGGTTGAGATGGTTGAGAAGGCTGAGGCGGCGGAGGAAGACGGAACTGCGGCTGCTGCGACTACGAAGTCTGCGAGAACTGCACCATCTGCTGCCTCAACAGACAGTTTTGGGAAATGTGCCCTGGCTGATCACAATGATAACACACAACTGGCAGAGAGCACGGCACACCCGGATGACTGCCACTACATCTGGAACACAACCTTGGCTGAAAAGTGACAGAATTTGAACACGGCCGAACAAACGAACTAGACTGCTGACTCGGCTCTGAAAACATCGGTGAATCGAACCTCTTCCTCTTCTTCTTATGACGAAAACCTTTGCCCTGAGATTACTGAAAGGAAGCACTATCGGTAGGAGAGAAGGCGGGAGAAATTCCTGAAGCAGATGACTGGTGGGGCGACTAATGCTGCACGACCGACGACACCATCCCAGTCTGAGCAAAACCTCGAGTCCTCGCCAACTCCAACTCCAACGCGATAGCAGCTTGATAAGCGAAATCCAACTCAGTGACACGTGTAGCGAACAACGACAAGCTCAATTCTGCTCTCAGTTCGTGTAGAAACTACTGAGTCGTCACAGTCTCATCCGTAAAAATATAAGGTGCATATTGGCCCAACTCGATGAATTTATCGCGATATTGCAGCACCGACATCTCACCCTGTGTCAGCTCTAGAAATCGATACATCTTGGTTAACTTCAGGCAGGCTGGAGTATAGACACGCTCAAACGCAACAACAAACTCAGCCCATGAGATCTGTCAAAGCGGACAAGAACGGAAGGCGACTTCCCATTCTGAGGTCCACCACGTGCGTGCAGTACCGTGTAAATGATAAGAGGTCAACATAACCCATTCATCCTCGGCGCACTCCATGCATTAGAAGACACGCTCGGTAGCATCCAACCACTCCCTCGTTGTCTCGGGATCAGATTGACCCTCAAAAGTCGGTGGATGGAACAGTAGGAATTCTTTCAGTGCTCATCCATGACTACCAGGTAACTCCACAGGCGGATTAGGAATAGGTGCATCCTGGGCAGGAACCGGTACAGTAGGAGTAGCTGAACCGCTAGCCTCATTCTGAGGAACTGGGGCTCTTCGCCTTCGAGACGGCATCTTGAATCTAGGAAAACACGACGGTGGAAAATATATTAGCATCGCAAGAAACACCCTAAGCCAGCAACGAATGACTCAAAAGGGACTTGCTATGGACCAATGTAGATTTCAATTCCTGATACAACTCCCCAACTCCGCTCTGATACCAACTGTAACGACCCAGAGCCCATGGTACCGATAACCCGGTACAAGTACCGAATTACCGCTACCATGAACTGGGGACGCCACCCAGGAGGCTGATGAGGCCCCCGAAAAATACCGTCGGTATTTCTCATTTTTATTTTAGTGATATCTAATTTGGCGTTGAAGGTCTGGAGAGCATCGGGGTTCCCTGGGGGGGGTTGTCCCCCTACAGCCGGAGGAGGTAAGGCGTTAGCTTGATGGTTGGAGAGGGGGCCCGTGGAAGAGTGGGAGGGCGCATGCTCCCCCTCTGCGGTTGCCGGTGTCTTTCCCTTGTCGCCGATATTTTTCCTACTGGAACTTCTTCGCACCATGTTGACTCTTCGTACATTTCCCACATACGGCGCCAGATGAAGAGGGGTGATCTCGCGCTGGATCCTAACCCGCACGATCCTGGGTTGACCCTTGTCGTCGTCACCACCAATGAGGGATCTACAAGACAGGAAACGGATCAAAGAGACCCAGGGTTGTAACCTCAGGAAAAACCTTTCGATGCTTAAGTCAGCAAGCTGATAGGGCGTAGGTGGAAGGGAGGTAGGAGAAAGAGTGAGGGGCATGAGATCACTCTCCACCAGTGAGTGTGGTGTTGAGTATTCAGGATCACCTTACCTTGTTGGAGGGTTTTCTTGGAGTTTATATAGCTATTTACTCTCTTGACTGAAGGCAGAGTAGCTGGAGGGACGAGGGGGCGTTATATCCTGGAGGAAAGCTCTCCTCAGTTAAATGACTCTTATTCTCCCCTATCCTTTTGAGCTTCTTATATCTGAGCGCGGTAGCGAGACTCTCACCAGAATGTACGCCCTGCCAAAGGAAGTCACGCTCATGGGAGGTCCGAGCGTGAGATACCACCTGATGGGGCGTTTGGGCTTCTCCAGAGAGAAGTGGGCAACATTGATCGGTTATGTTTTCCGCTTGGGCTCTTCCGAGCGACGGTTACTCGATCTTCCGGGCCAGAGGGCCGCCTAAGAAGATTTAGTCCGATCATTTTGAGCTTCAAGATAAGTGGGCACGTTCGTAGAGTTATCACTTTGGGAGATCGACCTAGTTGAGTCAAATTGGGCCTGATTGGGTCAATTTTAGAATTAATTGAGCCGTCTCAATCTGCGTATCTCTTTGGTCGTGGATTTACCCCTCTCCAATGTATATGAATTGGAGTAGACGATCTCAATCACTTTTTAAATGATCAATAGAAGATGCCATGCAATAACAGTCATGCATCCATTTTTTTTTGAAAGTAGTCATGATTCATGAATTCTAGTTTCTTCATCGGTGACACCGTTGACGATAAACAAAGAAAACAAGTAGGATTCGTTGTCCCACATGTATGGCACGCGGAGATACGCCGGCAAACCATGGGAGGGGAGCTGGTGCGATCTATGCACTCCGATAGCCGTTGAAGTTAAGCAATTAGAGAGAGAGAGAGAGTAAACATAGACAAAAACACGCAGAGAGATGTGTGTGTGTGTGTGTGTGTGTGTGAGAGAGAGAGAGAGAGAGAGAGAGAGAGAGAGAGAGAGAGAGAGAGAGAGATTATCATTTTTACACACCCACCCACGTTTTGGCGCCCCTAGGGGTTTAAAAACCTCCAGGTGAACCCCCATTCATGTTAGTTAGTTTATGTTCTGTCATTTCTAGCATATACTACACCGCGTGGATCTAATCTGGGTTTCCTTTTGTTGGTCGCACGTTATCTTGCAGGTCAGCAACCATCCAGCACGAGGCCCACACTCTCTGGCCGGCCGAAAAGAGTCGAGGTTGAAGCCCTACGATTTAGAGGAAGGTGGAGTGGAGCGGTCGATACTCATCCGTCCAAGACGTTGCGCGGCTACTTAGTGGCCGTTCATCTTCATCCTGCGGCTGATCCAGAACCGTCCCACTACCAGCGTTCTTCGTCCCGCGTTTCATTCCAGCGCTGGTAGGCGACCTACATAGAGTCATACTTTTTCTAGGCGGTCCTTCATCGGCTGCTCATCCTCCCAGCGCTAGGCAAAGGCGAGTGTCTCTCCTCATTTCTCAAGACACGACGTGTCCATCACGTCCGGGGTCTTGGGTGGCGATCACACAGGTTCAGCCTTCACCCCACCCTTTCGGTTTCATTGAACTTTCGTGCTTCCCTAGCCGGGAGGAGTAAAAGGATGATCTCATTCTATTATCGACACTTAAAAGGAAAAGCCATTTTTCCAATCAACAGACTTTTTGGCGATCACGGTGGGATGCCTAGTGCCCATCGTGTTGGTGTTTACTGACCCCCCTCCATTCTTTTACGTTGTTAGTCTTTGTTTTTGTCAAGTTGTCGCAGGTCGCTGGCCTGCGTTTGATGGTCCTATTCCCTAGCGGTTGTGCGGTCCTTTAAGGGCCGCCTGATTGTAAGTGTGGATCGAGGTCGACCACCCTTCATCATCCCTAGCCATGTTCGCTCTGCGACCCTGCTACCTCCTATGGCCAACAAGCGCCCCCTCTTCCCTTCTACGGCCACCAGTCGGCCGCCTGTCTTCCTGGCATAGGTACGTACCCCTGTTTGCATTGTTCTATCTGCGATTATGCTAGGGTCGCTCCAGGACTTGACTGGCTTGTGACAGGCTGCCCACCCAGGTACGTCCACCAGTGGCTCAGTTATTTGTTTAGTATTACCAGCTTGTTTCGCCTTTGCTCTGCACTTAATGTCACCCCTTACTGTTGGACGGTTCACCACGAACCGCCTATCCCCCCTGGACGGTCTTCATAAGACCGCATATCTGTGCTATAGTGCACCCGAGCCTTGATTAGATTGCCATGTTACATTCGCTCCATGCTGTTGGGTGTTGATCTCTCCTGAGTTTATTTACTGTTGCATGATTGACATATTCATTTGTTCATACGTGTTTGATCATTGCTTGCTAGATTTAGGCTTGACTCTTGCATGCACTCCGGTGCGCATAGGATCATACTATTCCATCAGTAGTTGCATTCCTACCGAAGCAGGGTTTCCTCTCGTCTCCATATTCCTTGGAGTATACGCCTATGGAAAAGGTATGCCTAGCTTTGGTGTTCGCTGTCAAGAAGCTAAGGCACTATCTTCTAGCTCATCAGGTGGAACTCATCTCAAAATGTGATCTGCTCAAATTTCTGCTCAGTCATCCCTTCCTCTTCGGTAGGCTCGGCAAATGGGCACTTATTCTCGTGGAGTTTGACATCACCTTCGTCCCGCGTAAGGTGATCAAGGGACAAGGAATGGCGGAGTTCTTAACTGCGCACCCTGTGCCAGAGGATTCGCCACTTAATTTCGAGCTGCCCGATGAAGAGGTGCTGGTACCTTCTCAAGAAATTGAGGAGCATTCTGAAAACGTCCCACTGCAGGTAGAGCCGGACGTCCTCAACCTTGACCTCCCTCATTGGGAGTTGTATTTTGATGGCGCTTTCTGGACAATCAAAAGGGCTGGTGGCCTTACGGACTTTGTCTCGGGCGCGTGATAGTTTTTGTATCCCCACAAGGCGGCATTCTTCATAACTCCTGCGCCCTGACGAAGTTGCTGACAAATAATGAGGCGGAGTATGAAGCGCTGATTATTGGGCTTCAATTGGCACTAGAGATGGACATCAAGTGCATCAAAGTCTATGGGAATTCTCAGCTCGTCATTCGACAAATCCTGGGTGTCTATGACGTCCGGAAAAAGGAACTCATTCCTTACCATGCAGCCATCATGAGGCTGAAAGAAAAGTTTTACCTATTCGAAATAGGCCACGTCCCAAGAGACAGTAACTCCCAAGCTAATGCTCTGGCTAAGTTGGCAGCAGCCTTAAAGCTCCCGCTTGAGGGAGAATTGAATATTACCGTTCGACACCGAAGGCTCATGCCAAGTGTGCTCGATGAAGAATCCGGCCTCACTGTCTATGAGGTCAACAACATTCAAGAGGAGAATGCTCCCGAAGAAGAGGATTGGCGCGAACCGATCATAAAGATAAAGAATGGATGGCTTCCCCCCGAACGGGCTCAGAGGATACAACTGCTACGCAGGGCAACATCCTACCAGCTAATTGACGGCTTGCTTTTCAGGCTTGTCCATGAGAAAGACCGATCAGTCCTCCTGCGGTGCCTTTCACCTAAGGAAGCAAAGACTGTAATCCACGAGGTGCACTTTGGACTGTGTGGGGCTCATCAAGCAAGAGCTAAGATGAAGAATAGCATCAAGCTAAAAGGGTTTTATTGGCCCACCATGTATGGAAATTGCAACCAATATGCTCGTGCATGTCACCAATGTCAAGCCTTTGGGCTAGTGCCTCGGAGGCCGCTAATCCGCTCCACCTAACAGCCCCAACTTGGCCATTCGCGGAGTGAGGTATGGACATCGTGGGACTATTCCCACCATCATCTCAGGGCCACAAGTTCATACTGGTGTTGGAAGCAAATTTTGCTTTGCAAAAACACGTCCTCTTTTATGTAATTGGAGCAGAAATGGGTCAACTTGGAGATGTAGCGGGGAGGGATGCTTGGGGGAGCAGGGAGTGGTTGTCCCAGCTCGGCCCCTAATCTCCTCCATTCTTGTCTTGTTGTTCTTCTTCCCCCCCCCATCGTTTGTATCTTCCACCTCGGTGTGTCGAGGTATACATGGCCGAGCATGGCCCTCGTTCTTCATGAGTGAAAATTTCCCTCTTGGGGTTTGCGCCACCGTCTCCATTTGTTTGGTTTCTCCTACGCGTTCGATGGTTCCCCTCACCCTTCCTCGGTGATTTTTCCCTTCTGTAGCCTGACCCTCCTCCAGCCGTCCGGGAACACTATGCTACGTGCTGGCCCTTAGTTTGGCTCCTCTAGCCCTTGGTCGGTGCATCCTTGAGTAACCCTTCCACTGTTACAGCCCAGCCTTGCTCCTCAGTGGCATGCCCAGCCATCCCTTCAGCGGTACGCCCCAGCCTTACCCTCAGCGGTACACCCTAGCCCTCCTCCCAGCGGCACACCCTCAACCCTTTGGTCCTCTTAGCCGGTATGTCCCTGGTCACCCTTCCCCGGCACACCCCTGAGCCCCTTGGCCGATACACCTTCTCATCCCCATTTTCCCCAACTATCCAAAGCCCGTCCGAGAGTTGTCTTCCTCTCCCATCATCCCCTCTGCGCTTCCCGAGGTTTCATTAAAGGTGTTGTCATCCGCGGGCGTCTGCCTCCTATTGTTGGGTTCTGCCACTCTGTGTGGGCGCGTTCCCTGCCTCCCCCTTACGCCCGGGTCAAGGGGAGATGCTACCGAATTTTTGTCGAAGATAATAATATGACAAGGACCGAAGGGAGCAACAAACAAATGGGCTGATGACTAATTAATCACCTTAATTAAGGTAAGTGAGCCATGGGCATCACGAAGAGACTTGGGTTGGGTAATGACTAAGCACCTCGAATGGTCACAACTGAGGGAGGAAGGAACAATTTGTATGAACCTGCACCAAAATTAAGAGAAGAAGAAAAGAAAGGCCTTAAAACAACTAGAAGAGGGTGCCCTTCATATCCTCCAACGGTCCACATTCAACCCCTTCCCCGGTACGCTTCCCTAGTCAACGCACGCCTTTGGCCGACACAGCCTTCCAGCGGTACGCACCCCTCACCGGCACGCTCATCAAACCTCTTCGCCGGCGCATACGCCAGCACCCTTGCCCGGTGCACCCCTCAGCCCTTCACCGGCACGCTTCCTGACCCACCCTACTACCCTTCGCCGGCATGCCTTATGGTGACCTTTGCCGGCACGCCCAAGTCACGCCTTCGCCGGTACGCCCTCCCCTTTGCCTTTCAGCAGCCCGCTCCTGCACAAAAAAAATATCAAAGGTCGGACACGATAAGAGCGAACGGAATTCAAGGAAATTTTGGATAAAACACATAGAAGGAATATAAACAAATAGATGAACGAAACAAACAAAATCTGGAAACTCATGCAAGCAAGCAAATAATAGAACGAAAGACACAAGAAAAACAAATGGGATGTAGCCCCAATGGGCAAACCTGGATTAGATTTGATCCAAAATCTAGTTAGAGTAGATCTTCAGTCATCTCCTTCCTCATCCTCATTCTCTCAGTCTCTAATCTCTCTTCTATTCTGTCTTCTCTTCTCTAATCTTTTCTGCTGGTCACCTCTTTACGCTTTTCTCTCTGTCTCAAATCCTTCTCCTCTCTTCTCTACTTTCTTTTCTCTTACAGACTGCCTCTGCTCTCCTGAACTCTCTTTTACTTCTGCTCCAATCTTCTCTACTTCAAAAATTGCTCGACTCTCTCTTGTACTCGTCTGATTGCAGAAGAAGGGTTTATATATATTCCTTCAGTCTGGGACCCACGAGCAGCGTGTCAGCATCCTCTGACTCTTTTCCTCCTTGGATCACATGCCCTTCTTTTAGCTTCTGGACCGCTGCTTCAACAACTCAGAAAGTCCCTGGCAATTGATCAAACACTTAGTCAGCAACGAAGCAGTGTGTCAAAGACTAGTATGCACGAGGTTCATTTGCAGAATAAGACAACCTGCATGGACTTTCATTACTATGTAGTTGTGAATAAAGAACATGCACGGACATTGTTTTCTTCCAAGGGAAAAGATGCAAGGACTTTAGCAAGTATTTAGGCTAGAGAATATGCACGGACTCTATCTTTATGTGAGAAGAAAGAACGTGTACAGACTTAAGACTCATAGCACATAGATGAAACATGCACGTAGTCAGATGTTCAAAAAAGAATGTTGCAAAGGCTTAAGATGCAATAGAACAAGTCATATGCACGGACTTGATATTGTGTGCTCCGACTTACTAGTGTGTGCTCGGACTTGCATTGCCTTCACTATAGTGTGTACACCGACTTTAATACATAAAGTGCAAGGAAATGCAATGACTTAATTTGAAGAACATGCACGGACACAAGTTGTGCTCGCAAGCATGTACTAACTTGGTAAACAAGCCAAAAATAAGAACACTCACGGACACAAGTTGTGCTCGCAAGCATGTATTGACTTGCTAAACAAGCCAAAACATGCACGGACACAAGTTGTGCTCGCAAGCATGTAGTGACTTGCTAAACAAGCCAAAAACATGCACGGACACAAGTTGTGCTCGCAAGCATGTACTGACTTGGTAAACAAGCCTAAACATGCACGGACACAAGTTGTGAAAGGTAAACACATGCACGGACTTTACTTCCTATTAACACAGAAGATGCACGGATGTTGGTTGTGAACCAAGTGCATGGGCTTTAAGTGCATGGGCGAAACATGTTCAGACTTGGCAAAACATGTTCAGACTTTGATATGCACGGACGTTGGTTGTAATGTGTGCACAAACGTGCACGGACTTGTTGAGGTGTAGCTCGGACTCTATATGGCTAAGGCAGATGTGCTCTGACCTTGCTACAGTGTATGCTCTGACTTGGATTGAGCATGTGCCTTTGCGAACCCAACTGAAGCATTCTTAGACCAAGCCACCGGCACAAGCTCGCATCTCGCTGAGGAGCAAGAGAAAAGGAAGGAAGAAAAGAAGAAAGAAGGAAAGAGCTATGGGCCAGCATGCAAAAGTATATGTGCGAATAATTTTCTATTTCAAAAAAAGGGGAGGCTACACGTGCTTCGGGGCATACCCCTACTTTACATGACGACAAAACATGTTAACAAAAGAGAGGGGAGGACGCTCAATCTATCCCTCGGAAGATCTCCTCAAGAGGGAGGATCCCGACGCAGGGGAATTCTGCCATGTCACGCAGCCGGCTCCACTGTTCCTCGACGCGCGTCAACTCAGACCTCACAGATGCCGTCTCGACTCTGGCGACAGCAAGCTCCTCGATCTCTTTAAGCACGGCAGCCTCAGCTTCAGCCAGCTCGGCCTCAGCTGCAACGAGATAGCCTCTCAGCTTTTCCACCCTGCCTGTGAGGGCGCCTACGCGATGTTGGTTTTCGTCTAAGGCCCTTCCGTGTTGCTCTTCATTGCTTTTTCGCACGTCCAGTGCATGCAGGTACTCGTCCTCCTGGGCACTAATGGCGGCAAGTTCATTAGGAGCCCAGACCTCAAGGAACTCACAGCGATTGACGTATTTCAATAGCAACAGGACTCACCGCGACCATTCCTCTAGAGGGCAGCCCAGCATCTGCAGTGCCCCAGTCAACTGCGCCACCACGGTGTGTACCCCTCGATATGTAAGGGAAGGATCGGCGAAGATCATTGACCACAACGCCAGCAGCATCTATTGGACTGGCACATCTGAGGTGGCGTGGCCAATGGAGGGCATGGATGGAGGGTCAAACTCGACCAAGATGTCCACAGCCGCCCATAAATCCATGTCCACCACGCCCGAGGAGGACGGAAGAGTGGAGGCCAAGTCCCTTGAGTGCCCGACCTCGACAAACGACTCCCGGGTGGCCATCGCCAGAGGAGTCGGTAGAGCCGCAACCGAACCACCCGACTCCGTCGTCGCGAGGGGCTGCTCCATCCTACTCTCAGTTGGAGGAAGGGCGTGAGCGGAGCTAAATCAGATGTTACTACTGAAGGACCTATGGCCCTTTTCGCTCGTGCTCCCTCCTCCTGGGAAATCGTAAGGCTTGTCAACGTCTTCCCTAGAAGTTGGTCCTCCTCAGGTGTCATGAGCGGTCACAGAGGTGGAAGAGGAACCATAAGTTTTAGCCCATTCCCCCACTGCAGGAAGGACACCAGGTGCTCCACCTCTGATTCCGAGAGTAGTTGTGGCTCACCTACCCCCGCGGGGGTGATTGTTTCCCTCCGCTTCGCAACGGTCCTGCGAGCTCTAGCGGTGCGCGCTCCAGGGAGCCCGGCCTCCTCCTAAAATGCAGCAAATGGGGTTAGTCTTCCATCGATCGCGGCGGGCTGCCCAAATCTTAGAGAGATGCAACACCCCTGCCAGCGTATAAGCAGTTGACCTTATCCAATGCCTCCCGCCAACCATCCAAATATCCAAGCCGGTATTGCTCGGAGACGGGGCCGCCTTGTCTCCGCTCCGGCCACGGTCGCCATGGCACCGATGCAGGGTCCCTCCGAAGGATCAAAGGCTAACAGCGAGCATGTAGAGATTCATCGTCCGACAAAGTACCAGACTCGCCCGATGACATCCTACGAGAAAGCTCCCCTCAAAGCTCACCAGTTCGAAGATGGTCGTAAGGGTATCACGAAGGTCACTATTTATAAGGGAAGCAAAGTCCCCAGAAGTATGAGGACTCCTACCGCCTTAAGCAAATCCCCATAAACCAAAGCGATAGATCCCCGAAAGTCACGCCCTTTTAGAGTCCCCCTCGTAGGCGCAATTTCGTATCCCAGAGGATCTCACAGCCGTTCAAAAAGGGAGAAAATACACGGAAGTGGTTTCGAGATTTGCAAAATAAAGAAAAGTTTTCTATTCTGAAATAAAAGAGCTTACAAAAGGAAGGCTGCCACCTGGGCAGAAGCAAAAGGAAACCTGAAGATAGGCAAATAAGGGTACCCTTCTAAGGGTTCACCCCGGTTACATCATCACGTGCCCCGGTCTCACCGGGCTCACATGTGGCAACGGCTCCAGCAGGAGGTGAGTCCTCGTCCAAGTCCACTACTTGGGCCGCCGCCGCCAATACATCCATGGGTGCTCGCTTGTCTGCGCTCGGCCCCAACATCGATTCCTAGGCGCCAGCCCCCTCGACGTCAGGCTCCCCCTCGCCATTATCGGCCTCCGGGCCATAAGGTGTCGGGGGAGGAAGGAGAGGCGGAACTGAGGAACCGAGCTCCTCTGCCGTGGCTTTAACAGCGGCGCTCCAGCACTCCTGGAAGCCACGATCGCGTGTCGACCCGTAAAACTCTAAGGCCGCCGCGGTCAGCTCGTCTCGGTAGGCCGAAGAGGTGCAGAAGCGCTCCACCGCTTCCTCACCCACGCTCGACATTGACGAGCGTAGCACGGCTAGCTCCTCCTCGGCCTCTCGGGCACGGGTCTCCATGGCCCGGACCTCCGCCCCCGGCTTGGCCACCCGCTCCTTGGCGGCGTCAGCCCGCTCCTGGAAAGAGTCCCGGTCATGTTCCATTCCGGTGAGGGCATGCCCTTGCTGGACAAAATGTCTGTAGAGCTCGGCGTTGGTAGCCTCAGACCCCTTCAGGTGCTCCTCGACCCCCGTCTAAAGGGCCTGACTGGCTTCCAACATCTGGGCAAGACCCTGGAAATGATGCCTCCACAAGCCAAAAGCACTGACGACCCGACATGCGCACCTCGAGACTACTGCCGTCAGCTCCCACTCGGTGCCAGGACCGAACTCGCTAGTATGCTCGTACCACTGCACGCTCCTCCCCATGAGATCAACGATCGTTGCGATCCCAGCCAGCCCAGATGGCAAGGCTGCACAACCAAAAATAGTAATCGTACCTTCGACGAGATTGGAAGCTACAGCCTCTGCTCGAGAAATGTGAGTCACTTTGCCTTTCATCTTTCTGCCGGCAGCTGCAGAAGACTGGAAGGAAGATGCTGCTGAAGCCTGAGGGAGCATCTGTTGAAATTGCTGAGATGGCTGCGGTGGTGGAAGTGGAGGCCTGAATTGTGATTGAGATGGCTGGGATGAAGCTACTGGAGCAAACTACACTGGGATTGCTCTCATCGGACAGTCTCTTACCACATGACTTGGCTGGTCACATCGGAAACACACCGCTGGCAACGAACATGGTTTGCCTGGGTGGCTGCTACCACATCGTGCACAACCTTTAAATTAGCTTTTCGCATAAGTCTGTCGTTGCTGGAAAGATGGGGCTGACTGCTGGGTAGCACCAGACGAAGCCTGCCGATCAAATCACTTCTTGGGTCTCTTCTTGTTCTTGAATCCTCTAAACTGGGACATGCCAGAAGAAGCAAAACCACTAGCTACTGGAGTGGTAGAAGAAAATTCTGGAACAGGGGGCAGATAACCCGAAGGAAGTTGAGCTATCGGCTAAACCGACAATGCCTGAGAAGAAACTAGGGATCTTGCCAAATCCAATTCCAATGCTGCTGCAACCTGATATACTTCAGTCATAGTGGTAACACGGGTGATAATCAGCGGTAGCCTCAACTCAGCATGGAGTCCACGCAGAAATTGCTCTATCTTCAATGCCTCATTTGCAAGAATGTGGGGCACATAATGGCCCAATTCCATAAATCTATTCCGATATTCAAGCACCGACATCCCTCTCTGGACAAGCTGTAAGAATTGGTGCATTTTATCCATGCGGAGATAAGTCGGGCTGAAAGTGAGTTCAAAAGTGGCAACGAACTCAGTCCACGAGATCTGCCGGAGCGGGCGAGATTGAAAAGAAATCTCCCACTCGGTATTCCACCAGGTGAGCGTCGCGCCCTAGAGCTAAAAGGTACCGAGCATCACCTTTTCATCTTCCGCACATTCCAAAGAACGAAACACGTGCTCGGTGACGTCCAACCATATTCTGGCGGCATCTGGATCGGTCTGGCCTTCAAATGTCAGCGGATGAAATAACAAAAATTTCTTTAATGCACGTTTGCGACTGCCAGGCGCATCCTCTTGAGCTGGAACAACGGGAGCTGGAGCAGGAATATCTTGCGGAACACTGCTCGCTTCCTGAGGAACCGGGACTCTCCGATGCCGAGGCGACATCTTGAATGACTAGTAAATAGATAATAGATAGAAGAATTCATTAATCATACGGAAAACATCCTAAGCGAACAATGGATAATGTAATTGGACTAATTCTGGACAATAACTGTGCAATTTTGATTCCTTACACGTTTCCTCAACACCGCTGTGATACCAACTGTAACGACCCAGAGCTCTAGATACCGATAACCCGATGTACCACAAAATTAATTATTGTATGCTAGATTATAAATAGGTGTGATAAATGTATATTTATTATTATTTAAGCCCATAAATAAATACAAATCACATGAATTAAGATGGAAAAATACACACTTATCAGTGCCCCAGCATCTGATGATAAGGGTAGAATCTCGAGCTGTCTCTTCTCTTCAGGTCCTCCGACCTTTTTGGCTTAGGCAGGGTGACCTTATTATACTGGGTAACCGAGTCAAATAGAACCCTAGTCTTCTCTTTTGGGAAAGAATAGGCCATCTTCATTTTGTCCCTTAGTGAGGGACCCTCCTTCTTCTCTTCTGCCTTCGCGGGCTGAGGTGTAGCTGCCTTCTTGCCCTTATCTCTTTGTTGTTCAAACGCCCTGATATCAAGGGTGTTCGCTTCTTTAGGCACTAGGCGCCACTCTGCTGCCTTTGCTTTCTGTGCAGTTGCAGCGATTGATGTAGGGGCAGGCCTGGCCAAGAAAGCTTTCACTTTGGCTACTACATTATTCAAGCGGTCGAACGATTGGATTTCCATGCCAATCATCTTTTTCGGTACCTCCCTCCTAAGGTTTTGCTTATAGATTTGTACAACGTCCCCCTGATGCGAGGGCCGATTGCACCTCATTCTACGGTTCCTCCACCTCTTGATGTATTCAAGGGCCATTTCATCCACCCTTTGTCTGGTTGAGTAGAGTTCAGCCACCGTGACCTCCCTCTCAGTGACGTGAAAGCTTTCTCTGAACTTCTTTTGCATATCCGGCCAGTCGCTAATCGACCCGACTGGGAGGTTGGAGTACCATTCGAATGTGAGCCCTATCAATGAGGACCCGAAAAACTTCAGAAGATATAGCTCGTCTGTGACTAGGTCACCCATGACGGTCATGTAATATGCGACGTGTTCCTTTGGGGATCCCTTCCCATTGAACTTGTCGAACTTAGGCGGCTTGTTGATCCCTGGAGGGAGTCGCTTTGCTGCATGATGGGGTGGATATGGCACCCGATAAGCATCAAATGCGACAAAGTCACCATCACTTCGCTCAGCAAGCTTCAATTCAATCATCCTTTCCACCATCAGCTTGTTCACGGCAGTCGGATCGACTAGTTCTGGGTAGAAGTGAGCTGGCTGCAGGTAAGGGGTGAACAAGGTGGTCGCCTACGGAGGAGGATGCAGCAATGGAGGTGCTTGGTGCACCTGTGGTAGTACCGGTGGCATCAGCGACTATGGTGGGCATTGCTGGGTGGCCGCCAGGCTGGGCCCTACTGGCTAGGGCAGGGCATACAATGGTGGGAATTCGCATGGGTTAATGCCTCCCCGTGACGACTCAGCTTGCATCTTGGGTTGCTTGGAGGCCGAGGCTTGCTCTGTTTTCTCCATCAGCTACTTCTTCAGAAGTTCTATCTCCTGCTGATATTTCTAGAGCAGCATCAGTACTGATGGGTCCATGGTTGCTGTGCTGGTTACTCTGTGTTTTTTTCACTGCAAGATTGGGATCCGCGTGACCCCTACTAAGCCAATGAAATGAGGCTCACCCCATTTTTTTTTCAGGTGTGGCACAACAATCTTCAGAATTCTTGCATGGTTTTAGTGGGCAATCTTAGTAGCCAGCATTTGTTTGAGCTGGGGTATGTCACGTATAGTTGTACTTGTTTAGTTCTTGTATAATTGTGGACATTTACTAATGGAATTCTGGACTAATGTATAAATAGAACACTATGATAATGTATTTTCCTTCCGCTTAATGTTGTTGTTCAATTACATTGCACTTGTAATTGTCTTATACATCCACACCCATCCTTCCAACCCTTCGGAGCCTTACAACTCTTGGGTGGTGTCTTAGGGTCCAAGTGGTTTCGGATTTCCCGATATCGAGATTCTGGGTCATTACAGTTGGTATCAGAGCATGGTTTTGTGGTAATGTATAAGGGCCTAGAATTACGACAGTCCAGAACAAGTCCACAAGTACCACTAGTTGCAAGATTAGGTTGTTTTTCATGATTACTTATGTTTTTGTGTGTGTTTTCTTTCGTGTTTTGGAACTAATGGCACCGAGTCGAAGCACCCATTTCCAAGCCAGAATGCCCACAGATGTTCAAGGTGAACAGAGCAGTTCGTCGCCTCCTCTAGTGGATGTTAGAAGCCAAGGCCGTGTGGATCCTGATGTTGGTGATGGCTCGTCTTCCCAAGGTGGTCGTGGCCAAGTTTTGAAGAAATTTCTGTTGTTCCACCCAACCCAGTTTGAAGGACAGCCTAATATAGATGCAGCAAGGGCATGGCTAGATGCTATTGAATGTGTTTTTCACTCCATGGAGTGTGCTGATGATGAAAAGGTGATGTTGCCTAGCTTTCAGTTGCAAGGGGTAGCACTTACCTGGTGGACCATGGAATGGGAAATGTCATTTCAATCACATCCTCTTCAATTGATAAGTTGGCGGGAGTTTGTTTCTTCCTTGGAGCATACATATAGTCCAGCCTATCTCAGAATGGATAAGATGTACCAGTTCATGGAGTTGGTCCAAGGTGATATGATAGTTTTACAGTATCGAACTAAATTTGTGGAATTGGGCCGATATGCTCCACATATCATGGCAGATGAAGGGCTAAAGAGCCAACAATTTCTACGTGGATTGAGGCCAGAATTGAGGCAACCTCAGATTGTAACTGGAGTGGCAGACATGGACATGGCATATCAAGTAGCAACAACGTTGGAGTTGGATACCGCTAGAACTCAAGGGCAGACCCAAGTGTGGCTAATGCAGCAATGTGAGCAGTAGTAACAGCAACCGAGTGGTCAGCCGAGTGTGCCAGGAGTGCCATCCTTTGTTTCTTCTACTAGTGGTTCTTCATCATTGAAGACAAAATTTAAGCGGATGTTTAGCAAGTGTAAAAAGCGTCATGATCGGTAAGCTTCAGCTAGCAGTGTGTAGCAACCTATACCTTCTTAGCGGCAAGGATCAGTAGGGAGTCAAACAAGAGCATGTCCTAGATGTGGTGAGAGCCATTTGGGTAGACAATGCATGATGCATGTGCTTTTTTTCTGGTGTGATCAGGTGGGACACGTGGCACGTGATTGCCCATTGAGGTTTAGGCAGCCTGTTCAATTTCCACAGCCATAGCAGTTCAGACCTCCACTTCTACCATTATAGTAGTTACAGCAGCCACCGTAGACACACGTGCCATCACAGTAATCTACTACGGGTGGAAAGAAATCCCAAGGAAGGGTTATGCATATGACCCGTGCTGAGGCGGAAGCATCACATTTAGTGGAAGATATTGTTATGATTTATAGTCATGTCGCATGTGTTTTGTTCAATTCTGGTGCTTCTCATTCAATCATTTTTGAAGATTTTGTTGCTTGAATTGAGGAGCTGAGTATAGAATTATCTTGTGAATTGATTGTGGAGTTACCTACTGGTGAAATTATGTTTAGTCCTTATTGTCCTGAGAAGGTCCCTGTGGTAATTGGGAATCATCAGATGCTTGCTAGATTGTATGCAATACAACTGAAAGACTATGATGTTATTTTGGGCATGGATAGACTAGAAGATTATGGTGTTGTGGTTGATTACAAAACCAAGAAGATTTATTTTTAGCCATCTGAAGGAGCAGCATTTTATTTTTAAGTTATTCGATCTCAATCATCTCGCTTGCTTATTTCTGCTATTCAAGCCGATAGGCTACTTGATGCTGGTTGTCAGGGATTTCTTACTTTCGTGGTTGTTGTTGAGTCACCACAGTAGGAGATAGAAGATATTCTAGTGGTTTTTAAATTTCTAGATGTTTTCCTTGATGAGTTACCAAGCTTACCCCTAGAGTGAGAGATTGAGTTTGTGATCGAAGTAATTTCGGGTACGACATCTTTGTTAAAAGCACCTTACCGTATAGCTCTTGTAGAGTTGAAGGAATTGAGGGCACAGTTGCAAGAATTGTTGGAGAAGGGCTACATTCGTCCTAGTTTTTCCCTGTGGGGTGCTCCCATGTTATTTGTGAAGAAAAAAGATGGAAGCCTATGTTGTAATCCTGAGGTTTTGATGATGTCACACACTATGACTCAATGTGCATAATGTCATATGTACTTGTGTAATGTGCATAATGTCATATGTGTTTATGTACTTGTGAAATGTGCATAATGTCATATGTGTTTGTGTTGTCTTGTTTGTGTTGTCTTGATGCTGTGATTTTGATGTGACTTGTGTGGCCTTGATGATGTGCATAATGTTTTATGGCTATTTTGGTGTTCAAGGTTGATGCACATGTCTATCGCTGCACTTTCATAGCACATCTGTGCACATTTATATAGTCTGATCATTTAACCAAACAGGTTGTGTGCACAAATAATTTTTCACATGCACAATGTCTAAGCATATGCATTCATGTCAGAGCATATGAATCATGCAGGTCAGACCATGTTCATTTCATTGCATGAAGGTTGATGCACATATGTGCTACCAACCAGGAAGGTCGATGCACATATGCCGCTGGCCTTCTAAGGTCGATGCATATAGGCTATCATGTGTACACTAAGGTCGATGCATATTTACCTTAGGCATACTAAAGTCGATGCACATCTTCCCTTAGTCTTACTAAGGTCTATGCATATCTGTCTTAGTTATACACAAGGTCGGTGCACATCTTGTAGAATGCATATAAAGTCTGTGCTCAACCAATATAAGGTCGATGCACATTTGTATTGGTCTTATATAAGGTCGATGCACATTTGCATTGATCATATAGAAGGTCGATGCATATCTTGCATTGTGCTTATATGGGTCGATGATAGCATGTACACATCGCACATGCAGGTCTGTGCACATCACTGTAGCACATACTAACGTCGATGCTAGTATGTACTTAGCACATACTAAGGTTGATGCTAGTATGTACTTACTGCTTATGCAAGTCTGTGCACATGTACTGTAGCTCATCTAAGATTTATGTTCATTTGATCTTCAATTAACTAAGGTCGATGCACATCTTTCCTTAGTCTAACTAAGGTCGATGCACATCTACCTCAGTCATACATGAAGGTTGGAGCATCTTCAAGTAAGTCAGTGCATATGCAGCATATAAGTCGGAGCATATTCATAGAAGGTCGGAGCACACGCATGCCTTCACATCTGAGCATCTTCCTTCAAGGTCGATGCACATTGTGTCCTGTGCACGGCAAGGTCTACGCATATACATTGACTAGGTCTGTGCACATACATTGTTCAGGTCTGTGCACATTCTAGGGTCTGTGCACATTAGAAGTCCATGCACATATAGGTCTGAGCATGTTTTAGTCTGACCCTCATCCCCCATCGCCGATTTGCCTACGGGCACGAGTGTGCGCTACGCGAGTGAGCCCGCTCGAGTGAAGTCACTGGTCCACTCATCGTTTGCTTGCTAGGTCCGAGGGTCATTCATCTTGTGACTATCACCCCCAAGGTGGTTTCACATCATGCCGTTTCTATGGTTTGTGTGTGTTAGACCATTATAGCCTCTCTAGGCTATAATATTTCGAGATTATGACCATTTATCGGGTCTATTCTGCAATCATATCCCTAGAAATCATTCACATCTTTTCCAAAAGTCATTTTCATTAAATGACTATTCCCTTTGATTAATGAGCTAGTGGTTGGAATTCTCTTAGGAAGTCTACATTTCTACACATATTGTCTTGGCTACATGGCTTAACCTTGGAACACTTGGCCATTCACTAAAGTGGATGTCTAGATTGGGATCTTTGATCCACCACTCATTGCCAAAGGATCATAAGAGTCCGGTCTGGTCTTTGGAGGAGCACCCAAAAGTTCTTGTGCCCATGGGAGTTTGTATTGACAAGGTGTGGCATTACACTGAAGTACTTGATTAGCGTGTTAATCTGACATTCTTCTCCACTTAGAATTACATGAATTACTTGCATGATATTACATGCATGCTTGATATGGCCATTCACATGAAAAATCTAGTTACTTGAACTTGTACTCTCTACTTGAAATATCTTGAATTCCATTCTTTTATTTGTCAATTGGTCATATTGCTTAGTTTAGTCCACTTTATTGTGTTTTATGTATCTTTTCATTGATATATGTTAAATGGTTAATCACTTAAAGCTTGCCTAGTGATAGAGATATAAATTCTACTGAGCTCACGCTCACCCAATTTTCCCAATCTTTTTCAGGTAGCTCAAATGAAGGGAGTCAATCAGATGGGTCGGAATGAGAGTAAACCATGGAGCGTACCCGCTAGAGTGTCGGCTTGTCGTGCCATCTTTTTTCTTTCCTTTTTGCCATTCTCCTCCAAGAGTGACTTCAATGACGAAGGTGACTTCCTCCCGGTGTAGACGATATCTTCCGCGAGGTGGTTCATGATCCAATGCCAAGAGAGGACGGTGCCGCCATCACCATTGCTACTACCATCTCCAAACTCCAAACTACATGCTTTTATTATTTTTATTATTTTTGTGTTATTTCACTTCATTGTAATCTTGTTGCATCATTAGTGCAATTTTGTTTTACATTTCATGTATTACTTCTTTTAAGTTAATGAAAGGACTTGTTCTTTGGATCTAGATCTTGCTCTTCTTCCCTCTCTACCACATTCTTCTCTCTCTTCTTTTCCACTTCATGTAATTATTTTCTATAGCATAGGTACATAATCATAGGTATTTTTAATTAATTATTGGAACTATTCTTTATTTAATCATTCTCTTCGAGCTACAAAAATCATAAATATTTTTCAAAAAAATTTAAGATTTTTAACTTGACGACATGCCAAAGCACATCAAGGAAATGTGCGGAAAGCAGCACATCCCACAAGTTCAGGACCCCGCACGAGCGGCATATTTCCATCAGCTGTGGAACCCTCCGCAGGTCCGTGGGCAACCTCCCTTCTCCCGCAAAGACACGCGGGGACTCGGCTATGATCAGGAGAGGGACTTTGAGATCTATTATGCAGTCAATGTCATAGGACTGCTACCTCCTCATCACGGGCAAGCAGAAGGTGAGCCCAAGATTGATGACTCTGTAAGGGAGTCCGGTGAGGTGTCAACGACAACATCACCCTCATCAGAAGTCGACAATAACCACCCCTCAGAGAGAGAAGCAGCTCCGCCTGCTAACTGCCAACAACATGGGACGAGTCCCTTGACTTCAAGCCACGAGCAAGAGTGCTTCGAAGAGTTTGAAGTCTACCAGGCAAACACCAATGATGAGGGGGACTTCATCGACCTCCAACCTGCTCCACCGGAGCTCGAGGATGGTGGCCAAGCAATTGTGGATGAGTTGATCGAGATCAATCTCGGAAGCAAAGAAGATTATCGGCCAACCTTCGTAAGTGCTCTCAGCGAAAAAGAAAGCAGTCGTACCGGTAGCTCCTAGAAGAGTTCAGGGATTGCTTCGCCTGGGCTTATAAAGAAATGCCCGGGCTCGACCCTTCGGTGGCTGAACATGAGCTGGCAATACTTTCAACAGTCAAGCCAGTCAAGCAAGCCCAAAGGCAAATGTGTCACGAGCTGGAGCTGAAGGTCAATGCTGAGGTTGACAAGATGCTCAATGTGGACTTCATAGAGCCTTGCATGTATCCTGTGTGGCTTGCCAATATAGACCCAGTGAAGAAGAAGAATGGCCAAGTCCGAGTCTGCATTGACTTCAGGGATTTGAACAAGGCCTGCCCGAAGGACGACTTCCCTGTCCCAATCACCGAGACAATAGTTGACATAACCACTGGTCACGAAGTCTTGTCCTTCATGGACGGGTCGTCGGGCTATAATCAGATCTGCATGGCCATTAAAGACAAAGACCATACGGCCTTCCGATCTCCTAAGGGGATCTTCAACTACAAAAGGATGCCGTTTGATCTGAAGAATGCCGATGCAACCTACCAAAGGGCAATGACCAAGATCTTCGACGAGATGCTACATGACCTTGTTGAATGCTATGTCGATGATCTAGTCGTCAAGACGAAAAGGCGGGAAGATCACTTGGCTGACTTGCGTCGAGTTTTTGAAAGGCTTCGATAGTATCAACTCAAAATGAATCCCATGAAGTGTGCCTTCGGCGTCTCCAACGGCAAATTCCTTGGCTTTATGGTCAGATACCGAGGCATAGAAGTCGACCCCGACAAAATCAAGGCCATCAGAGCACTACCTCCGCCCAAGAACTTGACAGAGCTCAGATCTCTTCAAGGAAGACTCGCCTATATTAGGCGGTTTATTTCTAACCTCAATCCAACATCCTATAGGTATCTATCATGCATTGGCTCCCTATGGGATTTGAGGGACTTGAGATGACTAGGAGAGCAAAGTCACCTCCCTCATCACCCCAAACTGGGCATCATCTGGCTATTGAGCATCCTGGATGTCTGGAGGATCTCCTTGGACATCTTCCTCCTCACGAAAAAACTCGTCAGCTAATTCCTGCTCTGCCTCATAGCTGATAGATACAAGCCCTGAGGCTTCTCTAACTCGCGTGTCACCCATGACTAGTGAAGTATGGGTGGGGCATTGACCTACAAAGTGGCCAAACCCAGGGCAGTGATAACACTACTGTCATGACCCACTAGTCTCCTCTATAAGTGGCCCCTTACCCTTATCCTCCCGATGGACAAGGGGTGTAGGCAATAGTGGATGATCACAGGGTGTGGGTGCCAGAGGTGCAGGCAACATGGGACAAGTAGAAGTTATGGGTGCCGGGGGTCGGGCAATAGGTGTAGATGGTTGGGGTTGAGGTGGAATATCCCTAGGTGGGGGAGGGCGAGGCCTTGGGATGGGTGGCTCCTAATGGACGGGCTCCAGAGATCGAGCCATGGGAGCCCTCTGATATGGGATCGATGAGCTACGAGGCTCAACCCCATGATAAGGAAAGGGTCGCAATCATTGGGCAGGCTGGAACTCTATCTCGAACTGCTCCAACTCGAGAGCAATCTGATGCGCCTCTTCCAAAGTGTTCGCATTGCGGCGAAAAAGCTCATATTGGTAGTGCAACCGCAGACCCTGTCGGAAGCAGGAAACAAGCATGCAGCTCTCTTCCGAGACACCACATCACAGAAAATACTCACCAAATTTAGCGATGTACTCAAAGATGGACTGATCTCCCTAGCTGAGGCTCTGCCAGCTATCGATGAGTCACTGGCGGTATGTGACAGGAAGGTACTTTTGCCCGAGTTTGACCTTCATCTCACCCCATGTATCAACCTGGGGCTCTAAATGCTGAAATAATAGGCTCTCTACGTTTTTCCAATAAGTCTGCGCCTATCCTATCAGCTTCATGGTCGTGAATTGGACTCTTCGGCGGTCTGTCATATCAAATCACTCGAAGTACCGATCCATCCTGGCCTCCCAATCTAGATAGACCTTCGAGTTCAAAGACCCATCAAAAGTGGGAGGGTCCGTGCGAACAGTCCTGAGGATCCGCTCATCCTCATCATAATCACGATTACGCCATTAAACATGACGGTCACGACCATAACTCCCATTCTTGTTATTAGACACATAGTCATCCACCTCAGGGACTTGACGCCTCCTATCATCTACCCCTCGAGCCCTTGCAGCAGGTTGCTGAACTGGCTCCCATTGACCAATCATCGGCGCGGGCTGCGCTCCAACCGGGGCTCTCTCTAGGACGTCGACTATTTCTACCAAACCCTAAAATGACTGGTCCGACACCTTGTGTAATACCCCAATTTGAGAGAGAGAAAGAAGATTCAAGTCCTCCGTCTCTACTGAAATTCCTCATTTGAGAAAGAGAGAAGAGTCCAAAAAGAGAAGAAAGAGCCTAATTGAAGATCCTCATCTGTTACTGTAACTCTGCTTCTACGGAAGCTACATTACTCTCGAGTTTGAGAGATCGATCGTCTGTTTTGGTTTCTCATCTCTGAATTTTTTGATTCATTTCATTCATACTGTCTTGTTACCCTCTGAGGTCTTTCGAAGGAAGGGAGAGGTTCTCCAGTTTCCCTCCATCGTGCTTGGAGGAAGAGAGGAATGTTCCTCTAGTTTGTAAGCTGCTGGGAGCAGCTTACGGGGTGCCCTTTGCAGGTTGCAAAGGAAGGGAGGTTGGTCCTCCAATTGGTGCTTCTGATTGTCATAAGGTCGAGGAAGGTGTTCCTCTGGGCAAGCTATTTGGCAGCGGTTGTTGGCAGACTGAGTCTACCATTTTTAATCATTGCTTAGTGCAAGGAAGTCTTACTTTGTGGAGTAAGGGGTGGACGTAGATTGCAGTTTGCAATCGAACCACCTTAAAAATCCTCTGACTCTGTTTGGTGGTTTGCTAATTCCGTTCATCTATTGCAATCCGTGCACATTTGTCCCTAAATCTCTTGCGGCTTAGATCATCTTCTAGTTATTTCTCTTCTGCCCTCAACGCTTTCAGTGGTTGTTTCTATTAAGAATTTTTAATTAGGGTAATCTATTCTACCCCTCCCCTTCTAGCTCACCTTCTGCATTGTTTATCACTGGCCCCATGCGCATCGACCTTACCAGGGACCCGGACTCATGTGCATCGACCTTACCTGAACCTGCACTACATGTGCATCGACCTTACCTTGGACCGGCACTACATGTGCATTGACCTTACTTGGACATGCAGTACATGTGCATCGACCTTACCTTGGGCCTGCACTACATGTGCATCGACATTACTTGGACCTGCAGTACATGTGCATCGACCTTACCTTGGACTCGCACTACATGTGCATCAACCTTACCTTGGGCCTGCACTATATGTGCATTGACCTTATTTGGACCTACACTATATGTGCATCGACCTTGCTTGGACCTGCACTACATGTCCATCGACCTTACCTTGGACCTGCACTACATGTGCATCGATCTTACTATGGACTTGCACTGCATGTGCATCGACCTTACTTGGACCTGCACTGCATGTGCATCGACCTTACCATGGGCCCGTACTATATGTGCATCGACCTTACTTGGACCTGCACTACATGTGCATCGACCTTACTTGGACCTGCACTACATGTGCATTAACCTTACTTGGACCTGCACTACATACATGTGCATCGACCTTACTTGGACTTGTACTACGTATGCATCGACCTTACCTTGGACCTGCACAACATGTGCATCGACCTTACTTGGACCTGCACTACATGTGCATCGACCTTACCATGGGCCTACACTAGGCCGAGAGGGGTTATTTTCACACCGGGAAGGGTCGTTTATGCCACTGGGAGAGTTCGCCCGATCTACCGTTTTACGCCCCGATTCTGCATTTCAAGGGCGTAAAAGCATGCTAGGGGGCTTGGGAGTTGATTTCCTTGCGTTTCCCCCTCCTTGGGGCTTGTATGGGGCCAAAAATGGAGTTTTCCGGCCAGTTCGCCATTTTCGCGTCTGCAAGAGATAAACGGTCGAACCAGGGCCCGTTTATCCCTTGTGCGGCCCTTCCGCGACCGCCCTTCTGCTCGGCACACAGTGGGTACCCCCTTGTGCGGCCATGGTCTGACCGCCCAATGGCTTGGTGTGCACTGGGTATGTGTGGCTAGTCGTGGGACCGCACATCCTATGTGCGGCCCCAAGGCAACTACCTCTCTCGTGAGTTTTGACCGTTGCTTGTGACCGTTGCACAGTGCACTAGAGTGTGCGGCCAGGCTCAGGCCACATGACCCTTCGTGCGGCCAGAGGTAGGCCGCACATCACCTGGTGTCGTTGGCAGTGGTGCGACCAGAATTGGACCACACATGCCTTGTGCAGTGAGGTCCTAACCGCCCCTCCCTTGTGCGGTTAAGTCCAACCGCACATGCGTTTCACCGTTGGTGGATGGACAGCTGTGTTGGACCGCCCATCCCCCATGTGTAGCTGAGAGTCATCCATCTTTCCTTTGTGCGGCCAGAGGTTGACCGCATATGTCCCGTTTGAACCAGGAGGAAAATGGTTCGTTCCTGACCATCCAACCCCTGGTGCGACCAGTGCCGGACCACCTGTCCCTGAGCAGCCCAGAGTGGATCGTTCAAGGGGCAAACCTGAGCCGGTATTACTTCTTTGGCTGATTTGAGTCCCGAGAACGTGGGACTCGGTCCGCGTGCTGACCCGTGGTCTGACAGATGCTGGGCATCATGTGGAGGTCAGGTGTCATGGTACTGTGTTATCCCGGGAGGTGTGTTTTTGACTCGTGTCACCGTGCGACGGTGCTGGTACGAGGAGCGTTCCTTGTACTGCTAGTTCCAACGTTGTTTTTCGTAGCTTGAGAGTCTACTCCTTCAGAGACACTCCACTAGTCATAGCCTTCGGTACGGCTGTATTGGCCCACTAGGGAGTGGTGGAGGGGCTACCCTGAGGATGATTTTTAGACTGATTTTCATCGGGCCCCACGTGTAGTAGCCAGAGTCCGGATGAGGGGAAAATCAGTTAGAGGCCAGGCCTAGTGCGTACGGTCTGTGTGTTCACATGTGGTTAGGGGCAGTTGGACACGCATCGACGGGCGCGACCCCCGCTAGTCACTCGCTTTGTGGTTACTTGTGTGTGTCTGAGTCTCACGCCCAGGGCGTGGTAGCTAGACACTTGTGATGCGGTATAAGACGTCAGTGGATGCATCCGGTCGTTCTTCTAGTAGGAGGTACTTCTGTTCTGGACAGGGAGTGACAGGTTGAGCCAGTACAGCAGAGTGTGCAACATTAGTAGGCTGGTCAGATGCGGGACGAAAGAGAGCGAAACCCGTCCCGTGACCCAATCCGGTCATGAGAGAGAGTTGACTACCCAACTCATTGTCGGTTCCTCAACTGCGCAGGTCCCACATTTCCCTCGTTTAGGGACGTCCGCGAGCTAGAGTGCGAGGTTCGCTGTCCATCCCGCATCAAATTGGTATCACATCATGGTTGAGTCTAGGGTAGTCGTTGTTTAAAAAAAAAAGAAGTCTTGTCTTAGGTGTGCATTTCATCCCAGTACCTGGTATATTAAAAGATGTTGCCAGAAAGATAGGTTACGCCTATTCGGAAGGTAGTCCCTTGCGTGAGGTTCACCTCCGCCACGTACCAGATATTGGTTAGAGTTTAGGTTTGTAGTCGAGTCTGCATTCCAACTTTACATTGTTATATAGGGTCGTGTCTAGTCTATTAGAGTGTCACTCAGTTGTCTACATGTCCAACTACCCACCAGCTCATGGCCCTTCCCCGAGACCCATCCAAGTGGTCATCCCTAGTGGCCCAATTCAAGACTCTCATGGCCCGCCCCCTGGGGCTCGCCCCTATCATTCAACCACCGGTTGACCTAACCCCTATGCCAATGACCGAGTCATTCCAGCGCCCGATAGTCTCCATTGCCATCCTACCTAATGGGTTGCATACGGAGATCGACTTCATCAGTCGAGTGTCTTCCAATTATGTGTCCCAGGACATTGTTGAGTCTTTATCTAAGACCGGGGAGATTGTTCTCAACGGTGGCTTAGCATTCGTAGAGTTCCAATGGAGGGTCAGACACGTCCTCTATGATGACGGAGCATGGTGCAAGGTCGATACACTTGCTGGTCCGTGCATCATTTTAGGACAAACTTGGTTGGAAGAGAGGAGAGCAACCTTCAACCTGGATAGGAGGACCTGCACCTTACACCCACCTCACCTCCCCGGGGAGTTCGTCTTCCATGACAGCATTCAGCCGACCACCTCCGTATTGCCAGCCACCCATCCCCAGTAGCCTGCTCCGCCTCCGGAGTCACACCCTCCACCATTCCCAGAGCCCGCCCATGCTAGCCATATCTCCGACCAGTGCCCTTCACATTCACCTATCTTAGAGGATACACATTCGAAGGATTCCCCACCTAGAGTTATTCTAGTGAGTTATGAGGCTGACCAAGAGTTGGCCGAGGAGTACCTCACTGAGGTTGTGGGGTTAGAGAGTGATCCCATAGAGTGCCTAGTGGGCCAGGGTGAGGCGCCAACTGGAAACTCCAATATGTTAGTCACCCCAACCCCCCCAGTCGTCCTAGAGCTGTCTCTCCCACCTACCTTGTGCACGGTGGATGTGCCACTTGCTGACCCCATACAGTCAGCCATCCCTATTTTTACAACCTATGTTGACGCAGTATGGCTTGACTTCTATCACTTCCATGAGAATAAACTCAATCATTCCAGTGACAGGAGAAAGAACAGGGAAAACTCCACCAGAAGAGAGAGACCAGATGCGCCTCTAGACGACTTACACTGCATCTCAGGCAACTTGCAAGTTCTGAACGTGACAAGCGAGAGGCGTAACCAGACCATACCAACCGAGAACTAGTTAAAGTAACACTCATCAGTGTTTGCTCTCGCCTCTGACCACGCGTGCACACACCGACCCGTGCCTAGGGCCAGGCCTCTAGCTAGATTTCCCTCCCCGTAGAGCGCTACGGTCGAGCCGAGGGCCCACAGTACTAGCTTAAACTATTTGACGGGTCTGCCCCTCCACCTCTCCCAGGTGGGTCAACGATCCGGGAAGTCTAGGGCTACGTCTAGTGGTTCCATCACATGGAAAGTTTAAGCACTCCATTGGGATATTAGGAGCGAGCCAATGATCACAAAATAGCACGAATATAATATAGACATAGCAAGAAATGCATTAGATGGGAATTTAAACATGCATCTCTACAATTTCCAAACAAGTAGAGTGTAACGGACCAGGGTGGGGGCGTTATGCGACTATAACGCGCCTCCCCCAGGCCGTTATACTCACCCGTGCACAAATCGAAATCTCAGACCTGCAGACCATAACGCACCACCTCAGGGGCGTCATGCAATGTATGACGCGCCTCAAGTCACACGTTATATTCACCAGAGAAACATCCAAAACCACACAGACCATGGCGCGCCACGACAGGTGCGCCATGTGACTATAACGCACCAAGAGTGGTCTGTTAAAGTCACCCGAACGCAGGAAACTCAGAAAACTCCACAGTTTACCACATAGTATGATGCACCAGGAGCGGGGTGTTATACTGGCCATGGCGGACTGGGACTAGTCCGTCATGCCCCACAACCTATCGACCTACAAGAAACCACGATAGCATAGCAGTCCTCGAGTGGTCCGCCATGCAATGCATAACGCAACCCCCTAGGGTCCGTTTAGCGTATAACGGCCTCTGGCAGGCGCGTTATACCCTCTGGGAAATGAGAGGGATGAGTTCAGAATCAAACTCCCCTCTGGTCAAGTCGGATCGGCGCGAAACAAAGGAAAAGGGGTAGAAGGAATTGAATAACAAGATTTCTACAACTACAGCATGCATCAAAACGCTAAAACAATAGCCCTAACCAATTTTTCAAGCATTTTTAACCTAAAATCCCTAAAATGGACCTTGCACAGAAAATGATGCAAATGCCTTCGCATGGGCATTCATGTGGTACCAAAATGATCCTAGCGAAGTAAGGAGTCCATCCCCCTACCTCGATCGCGATGAAAACCTCAAAAAGTATGCATGCGGGTGACGAATCTTCGGTACACCTATCGACCCGACCTGTTCCCACACCCCACGAACCGCAAAATGAAAGGCACTGGCGAGATCCTCGCGATGAGCTGGTTCCAACAGTACCTCTTACGCGCGGTCGCTCTTCTGGGGTTCGAGTCGGAAGGCCCGAACGGGGTGCTGGGGAGCCCTGCCCCTGGGCTAGGAGGCCCATGCGAGGAGCTGGCTTGGTAGGAGCTCGGGGTTGGCGGCCCGAGCTGAGTGTTGAGAAGCTGAACACCCTGGGGTGGAGGCCCACACTAGATGTTGACTTGGCTGGGGCTCGGGGTTGGAGACCCGAGTAAATTGCAGGACTTGGGACCAGAATCCAGGACGCGAGGTTGGCATCAGGAGCTGCTCGAGACTAGGCCCGGGGACTGATGTCTGCCCGGGCTGGGACTGGTCTAGAACCCCTACGGGCACCGGTGGCAGGAGAGCCGAGCCTGACACTCGTCAGGACTGGTGGGTGTGGCGCATTGATGGCTCTAGGGGAGACAGGAACTGGCGGTGACGGTGGAGCAGCCACGGGGACCACACCCAAGAAGTAGGGCGATCCGATGACTAGGGTGAAGCTGTCAAAAGTGGTCGGCACTGCCAAGTAGCCCACCCGTGCGTGGGTGGCGACGATGATGGGACCGTAGGTAATGGCCGCCATAGTTGGTGAAGTTCTGGATGAGCAGAGGCGATGGCCGCGGCCGGTCATCGAACATGATCCAGCAACTGGGAGAAGAACTGGAAGCCGCTGGGAAGTGCGAACAGGTGCTTTTCTGCTACCTCTCCTTCAAGGATAGGAAAAGGGCACCCAGACTTCAAGGCTAGCATGCGCTTTTGCTTCAGCAAAAAGAAGGAAGGCGGGAGACATCCCACTGGGCATGCCATCCTTTTTGTTCCGCCCCGAGAGTTCGTCGGCGTGCACGTGCGTGCCGACGGGCCCACGGAGCGGTGTGTGCCGTGACCGAAGTGAGGGGTAGGATATAGCTATGGGGGAGATGCCAGGAGATAAGGGGCCTCGGGCACCCCCTCTAGTGACTGTATCCATCTTAAAGTGGCACCGTGCACTCGCCTTATATGGAGAGTCGAGGGGAGACCGAGTGGCCCGGGGAGTTTCTGGGTAGAGGGGGAAATGTAGCTGGGATGCGGGCATGCTAGTCGATTTCTCGACAATCACCCGTGGAGCCAAACGTTTAACTGGGGATGCACCGCCAGGGCGCGGCACGTGGACTCAGGGGGTGAGCGACACATGGAGGGGAGGACGGTTCCATGGGTGTGAGTGCACAGGCGATTGTGGGCAGTCATGTATAGGACGTCTTTCCCTACCAACCGCAAGCAGTCAGGGTTTATTTACATCGGATTGAATCCGAAGACCTTCGTTCCATGCCGAAGTAGAGTCTGTATTCCTAAAGCCTGGGATGAAGACCTGAGAGCACTTTGCAGCTGTAGGTTCGTCTCTGACTTGGTCATGTTAACTGGGGGCATAGGGTGCTAGGGGTTTATGCTAGGTGACACAGAGGGTTGTTGGAGGGTTTCTGGAGGCCTGAATGTGGATGCGAGAGCATATGTTCCCGATTATTTTCGCTGCATAATCTCGGGGCGTGACAGTTAAGTTGGTATCAGAGCCTAGGACTAGAAATCCTAGGGAAAAATATGTCATATCATTGGTTAAGTCCAAGGCTTAAGGACCCATACCTATGAACTAAGGAAGAACTTTTTCACCTATGTGAGAATTGGGTAGAGCTCGGGATGAGATAGTAAATTAGACATTTTCTTTAGATAAACCCTTTAAATTTCATGGGAATTAACAATTGGTTATTTCTCTCAGGTACACTATTTTCTCCATGGCTCACCGTGTAGACTGGGATGACATGCAACAGACCGTCGCAGGTCTCACTCAAGCACTACAAACTATGGCCCAAGCTGGCGCTAGGGCGGGCAATTGAGATTTGCATCGTAATTTTCAGAGTTTAAACCCTCCGCGATTCTATGGTTCCTCGAATCTAGATGAAGTTGAAAATTAGATTGATGAGATGAACCGTATCTTTAAGGTCATGCAATGTGCTGACCAAGAGAAGGTTCGTTTAGCCACATTCCAACTAAATAAAGATGCCCGTACATGGTGGAAGATGGTTCCGGTACCGCCAGCTGATGCACCACATACATGGGAAGGTTTTCTTGCATTATTCCGTGCCAGGTATTTTTTCGAGCATGTCAAGGAGCGGAAGGCTGTGGAGTTTGCTTCTTTGCGTCAGGGTATGATGATGGTGGCGGAATACAAGTTACAGTTTTCTAGGCTGTGCCATATGCACCTCATTTGGTCAGTACTGACTTATTGAAAGCCAATCAATTTATGGACGGGTCAAGACCCAATTTTATTCAACAGCTCGGGACCCAAAATATCCGTACTTATGTGGAGATGGTCCAACATGCATACTTGTATGAAAGGACCTTGGAGAAGGTTGAAAAGTTAAAGGGAAAAGGAGAGGAGTCAAGCTGAAGGTTTGATCGATGAAATAAAAAGGAAAAGTTTAGCATCACGGAGCTCTACAAATCCCGTGATAACATGAAGAGATCCAGGAACGGGAGTGGTAGCAGTTCCTAGAAAAATAATAAGGCTCCGGAAGAGGACAAGCAAGTCATGGCGTCTTGCTCCTTTTGTGAGAAGTTCGGCCATTCAACCGAAGAGTGCTGGAAGCGCCTCGGCGATTGTTTACGATGTGGCAGCAGGGAGCATTGCATGTCAGACTGCCCTCTTATGAAGGATCAACCTACCGGTGGTGGACGCAAGAGACAGGCTCGTCACAATGCTGTTCTAGATAATGATGAAGCGCCCAGGGATGATGGGCTTATGGAAGGTACCATCCACATTTGTTCCCATCCTGCATTTGTACTATTTGATACCAGTGCTTCTCATTCCTTTATATCTGTCACTTTTGTAAAAATCTTGCCAGTTTCATCAGTTCCCTTACCATCAGACCTTGCTATTACTACACCTTTAGGCCCTGGAACAAAACTTACAAATCACGGATCTCCTGGGTCCTGGTCCACGCCGCCTCCCAGGGCCTCCCAGACATTTAGAGAGAGTGATTGAGAGAGATGGGGCTTGGGGTCTTCCTATCGATTGAGCCATTTTGCCTAGACTTGGTACTCATCTAGGTGTTGAGAGAGAGGTGGGATAGGACAAGAAGGGCTTTCCTAATGCCCTGGGGGCATATGGTACCTAGCCTAGAGGACATGACTAGGATCACTGGGCTGAGGATAGATGGAGAGGTAGTCAGTGGGGTGACCTACCCAAACTACCAGGAGCAGGCCCTTCGGCTTCTAGGCTTGTCTACCGTGTCCGAGGGACCCAGGGAGTGTAGGATGGTAGATAGAGCTGAGTTGATGGAGTCCCTCAGGCTAGGAGGGGGGCGGCCGAGAGCGGGCGAGTCCCTAGAGGCTTTTATAGTGAGGATGGCCGATAGAGCTAGAGCCACTTTCTGTACCGACCCTACATAGAGAGATAGAGCAGACCTGGACCTGAGGAGGTTCTTGTTTCTGAGGATGGGAAGGTTATTACTGGGGACGAAGGGAGACGACATGAACTGTTGTTTCTTGAGTGTCCTCGAGGACTTGGAGCAGGTTGGGAGATATGCTTGGGGTGCAGCCTTCCTGGCCCACCTCATCGCGGACCTATCCACCGGGATAGGGAGAGAGACCACCGTCAGTGGCTTCACACCATTCCTTCAGGTATGCAACTTAAATTTATGTCTATATTACATGTTTCTATTCCTATTGTATTTTGCGGTATGCTAATGATTTATGGATGTAGGTTTGGTGCCACTTGTACATCCCGATGGGGAGAGCCGCTGTCTTCCACCTGGAGGCGGTCCCCCTGGCGCGACGCTGGCTTCCATACGCGACGGGAGCCCCGCATGCCTATGAGCTGGTGGCAGTACGTCGAAAGCTACGTGACTTCCCGACATCCATGGTATGTATGCTTATGTTTATGCATTTGATTATTTCCTATTGATACATGATGATATTATGATATGAAATGATGATATAAAATGCGAATGCAGGTGGTGTGGAGGCCCTAGTGGGCATGCTAGACGACGGCCAGCCCTGGGTCGTAGCGGGCCGACCTTTGTTCGGGCGGGAGCTTTGGCTCCATTGCCTGAATGATATCGAGCTGCTATGGCTCCGACTGGTGATGAGGACACTGGGCTTCCACCAGGAGTGGATAGACGTGGAGGAGCCACGTAGGATCGGGTGGAAGACTCGAGGTCGAGCGATTGTGACGGACTGGCGGCTGCGCTTCCCCGAGCAGTACGTCGACTGGCAGAGGGGCGGCACACCGGTCGTCTCTCAGGCGGAGGAGAGCGTGACCTACCTATGGACTTATTGGAGGACCTACGAGCGTCGACCTCAGATGAGGCCCCGAGGGGTATGTATGAATGCATGCTTTGATTTATTTGAGAGTTCCTATATGATGAATGCTTTAAAAAAATACCTTCGTTTACCTGACTCCCATAGCTACAACTTTCGTGAAGAGCTCAACACCAAGATCTGCAACTACACCCTCGGTCAACTCGTGTTCTCAGTCAAGTCTGGTCCTACCCTGCCAGATTTGGTTCTGTAAACCAGCATCTTGCAAATTCTGTAAAGGTCATATTTGAGATGTTCTGAAATTTTGAACCAACCTGAGATTGTAGCTCTTCGAAAGAGCTTTCCAACGCTGCCAACCTCGCATAATTCTGACGTCAAGTCTGATCACAGCAGCAATTTTCGTCGGGTCGTGCGCTGTAAAATAGTAAGTTACAACTCGTGGACAACAAACCCAACGCTTGAAGACCGGAGCCTCCTCGCCTCCCACGAGGCGAACCAGCATGCCGCCTTCCAAGGGAGCATCCTTCCAGATGCCCCCGCCATAGCGGTGTCACTCCGGGCCCACTCGGCCCCACTGAGCAGCACGTGGGCCCCACAACAAGTAACAATCGTCTTCCGGATGGCACCGACGGAGCGGATCAAAGTGCTGCCTGTCAACCCAAGAACGGTCCTCCCGGGCCCGTTGTAGCCCTTTACCTCCCTACATGGAGTGAAAAAATAGTTTATTGCTGTAATATTGTGTAATTAATCTTCACTAGGAGTTACCGACTTGGCCAGAATCGTCTTCCCCACGCCCCGAGCATGGAGGTACACTCGGCACCCCCTCGTAGTTATAGTTATTTACTTTCTTAGTATACGCTTTTACTACCGCTGCATGTGAGTAGTTACTTCTTAGCTCGTATAATTCAACTCACCACCGCGAGTGAGAGAGCGAAACCGTCCCGTGACCCGACCCGGGCACGAGAGAGAGTTTAACCACCCTTGACTTGCCGCCGGTTTCTCAACCGTGCAGGTCCGAACGCTTCCCTCGTTAGGGATGAACGTGAGCTTGCTAGAGTCCGAGGTTGCATCCCCATTTGGAGTCGAGTCTACATCTTCGTCCCGCATCATGAACGTTGTCAATCGTAACATCTTGCCAGCGGTGACCATAGCATCACTCTACAACAATAGTGGCCGCAGCACCCTCGCGCAACATCGACTACCACGCCTTTATAGGGTAGTCACCCAGTTCCCAGTCCCAACATCAGCTACAATGCCTCTATAGGCCAACCGCTCAGCTCTTGTCCCAGTTTCCAGTCCCAGCATCGGTTATAACGCCTTTACAGGCCAGTCGCCCAATTTCCAATCCCAATGTCGGCTACAACGCCTTTATAGGCTAGCCGCCCAGCTCTCAGTCCCAGCTCCAATCCCAGTTTCTAGTCCCAACATCGGCTACAACTCCTTCATAGGCTAGTCGCCCAGTTCCCAGTCCCAGCATCGACTACAATGCCTTCACAGGCCAGCCGCCCAGTTCCCAGTCCCAGCATCAGCTACAATGCCTTTATAGGCCAACCGCCTAGTTCCCAGTCCCTACATCGGCTACAACGCCTCTATAGGCCAGTCGCTCAGCTCCAGTCCTAGTTTCCAGTCCCAGCATCAGCTATAATGCCTTTACAGGCCAATCGCCCAGTTTCCAATCCCAGTGTCGGCTACAACGCCTTTATAGGCTAGCCGCCCAGCTCTCAGTCCCGGCTCCAGTCTCAGCTCCCAGTTCCATCACTGGCTACAATGCCTTCACAGGCCAGCCGCCCAGTTCCAATCCCAATTTCCAGTTTTGGCACTGGCTACAACGCCTTCACAGGCTAGCCGCCCAGCTCCAGTGCTAATTCCCAGATCTAGCCCTCTGGCTACGAAGCCTTTACAGGCCAGCCATCCAGTCTCAGTTCCAGCCCCCAACTTTAGTGGCAATTCAAGTCCCACAGCTAGCCTCAACCTTAGATTCGACTATGACCTCCAGTTCTTGCCCCAATCTCAATTCTTAGCCACTATGCCTCTTAGGGCCAATCAACCAGTGTGGCCTCAGTTTCTCAGGCCGATGTGAAGCATATTTTCGGCTAACAACATGACGCTAGCCAATAAGTGCCCTGTCATTGGTACACAACTGACACACACCAGAACCACCTCCGTGGCCCTAATCGTGTGGACCATCCCATCCCCATGGGTCTACACCAACCCCACACGATATGGGCTTTCACCTGTCAAGGGACTGGCTCCCAATACCCAGTCATTCTCGTCACTTCCCAGTACCCAGCACTTAGCTTCCAGTGTTCAATGCCCAGTTACACCATCCCCATACCCAGTCCTCTATTTCAATGCTCGAAATCAGGTAAGCCCAGCCCTTTGTCCCTCACACCAGTATGCAATGAAAGGACAAAGCACGGCTCACAGTAAAGTGGTCGTTGGTCTATGCACCCAACCCTGTTCCATAAAAGGGGAAGTGGCACAACTCAGTAAATAACAACACCAAAATCTGAAGTTTGTCATTGATACTCTGTGAAATGGGGCCCAAGACATGCCCTTGGGGTAACAAAGACATACATTCTGGATAGCAAAAAAAAAAAAAGAGAAAGAAGAAAGAGGGGTAGTGCAATCAATGCCCAGGCTCGATCCCCTCCAGTGCCGCCAGGCGGGACTCAGCAGTCGCACGCTCCGCCTCCAATGTCGACGCAAGCTATACGCTAGTGTCGGTCGTGGTCTCGACAGCCCACCACTAAGCTCTAGTGAGATCCAGGGCTCGCAACTACTCCTCCAAGGCCTTCTGCAAGGCCTCGGCCCTACCCTCTGCCTCACCTAGACGCATGGTGTGGTCTCGGGAAAATTACACGGCTACGTCAGTTAGTCCCCTCTGCTCGACTGCGACTGACATAAGCTGGGCTAGTTGCTCCTGTGCCTCTCAGACGGCCGCTAGCCACCAGGCCCTCTACTCTTGAGCCTCCAGGAGTCACAGGTACTCTACCCAGATGTCGGCCATACCAGACATCCAGTGCTCCCGTGGAAAGCCAAGGTTGTGGTAGCCCTGGGTGCAGTCCCTCAACCGTAGCCTAAGCTCCTTGGGAGAAGGTACGGGGTCACCTCGTAGGTAGCCTCGGGCCCACTGGAGCAAGGCGGTGCCAAAGCTAGCATCTAGTAGTGGCTCTGGCGGACAAGGGCACATAGGCCACTCAATCCCCAGGTCCAGGGAGGAGTGGTCCATCTCAGCCAACACATCAGCAGGGCCTGCACAATCCCACCAAGCATAAGAGGGAAATAAATAACATCCAAAGTTTCCTTTGGTAAGACAAGCTAGAAAACCTGATAAAAGTCTCAGCCCTTACCTGGTGCGGCTCCCGCCACGCTTGTAGTCTCTTCGACAGGGGTCGGTGAGGGCAACCGCTCCTCCACATCGGCAACCTCACCCGCTGGGGTCGGAGAGGGCAAAGGCTCCTCCGCAATCTGGTCATCCTCAGTGGCCATCGGCGAGGTAAAAGGCTCCTCCCGGTTGCTCTCGGTAGGAGCCGGCACGCGCTCCCCTTCTGACTCCAGCCCTGGTTATAACACATGACATCAATACCCAGTCGTAAAGTTGCAATCGAAGCTAGTGGGGAGGAGGGAAGGAACCATATATACCTTCCAAAGTTGTCTCCATCTCGAAATCCCCGGTAGAAGAGGCCTCAAAAGAGGAAGAGCCCGAGCCTGAGCTCTCATCCATCTCCATCGCCGTGTGCCACTACCCAAAGAGCAAGACAAAGTCTCCGACAAGCTTCCAGACGCGAGCGATGTTGTGTATATGTTGTTTAGCTTTGATGCTAGCAACATATATTGTTCTGTTTTGATGATAGCAACAAAGTGACTCTGTGTGAATCTTAATTTAGTCACCATGAGCTTATGTGAGTTAATTGCTGATTGAGTTTCTGGCTAACATTGATTCTTCTTCCTTGCATCTTCTGGTCTCTTCGGCTCTGGTAAGGTGACCTTGTTGTGTGTGACAACCCATTCGAAAAGGACTCGAGTCCTATCTTTAGGGAAGAGTAGGGCTTTTTCATCTTGGCCCGCAAGGACGGGACTTCTTGCTATTGAGCTAGCTTGGCAGGAGGAGGATTAGCCACTCCTGCCATATTGCAAGTGAAGACTTGGATTCTTTGTCTTTGCCCGCAGACTGTCTTCTTGACTTGAGTGGGGAAGGTTGACTTCTCAAACATTAATGTCCCTTTATTCTCTTCATGCTGTGGAGAAGCTTCAGAGTACTTGGCTTGCGAGCCATCTTCATATTCATTGACGTGCATAAAAGACACCATTCTTTTTTCTTTGCCTTCTTCTTTTCTTTCGGCGCTGATGGAGTAGAGTAGCCTTTGCCGACTTAGGGAAGAACTTTCCAGGCCATAGAAGCAATCCCTGACCACCTAGGCCATCCCTTCTTGACTGTGCCCTGGAGAGAGGGCAGGAATTAATAGTGGGTATTGCATCGACGGCATGTAGGAGGGCTGCGATAGTCTAGTAACTTCGTTCAATCTTGTTGAACGTCGGAGAATGTTGGTCTGCCTGACACAGACCCTATGAGCGGGCAGAGAGGCTACTGGCATGACCTCTTCTTCCTTTCGTGTAGCTTTATTGCCCCTACTCTTGGGGTCCTTGATAGTTGATGTTGAATCTTGTGCGGTCGAAGCTGGGCCCCAGGTCCTCTTGAGAATTCAAACTTTCTTGAATTTTGGTAGCTTGGGAGCTAGCTTCCCCCGGACATCCATGTCTAAATCGGCCTTTTGGCTTTCTAATGCCTGGAAGGCATTGTGTGTAAATATTGTCAAGATGATGCGGTCCGGGAAAACTTTAGCACTGCGGCCGTTCAGATATACTCGAACGCCACCAACCATAACAGACTTCCCAGAAGCCGAGAGTCGGCCTCAGGGAACTACAACAACTGCTCTTCTTCTTTGGTTCTTCTTCTTCTTCCCCCCAGATGCCTTGTCACTGGCGGGGACGGCCTGGTGGTCCATGTGGTGGACAAAGCATGAGATAGTACGGCGAACAACTTGCCTTTGCAGGGGCTACGGCCTTGGCCGCAACAGTCTTGTCGACTTCTTGTTCCTCGATCCTCAGTAGGCCAAAAAAAGTGACTCCAAGAAAATTAGGGAACCCCACCACTGGTGGCAGAGTTTCGAAAGTAATGGGCACCACTGGGTACCTGTGTTACGCATGGGCAGCGACCACTCGGGGGCCAAAAGCAAGTCCAGTAAATCTGCAAGCCATTGAGATCACTTCAAATCAGAATGAGCAAACGATCAGTATTTTGGGGAAGGCCTCCAGGCCTTCTACTTTGGCAAAGAGATGAAGGGAGGCTCTGTCCCACCGGGCATGCCAAGCTTGTGGGGATGAAAATTTTTATTTCCATAGTTTTTGGGGTTCGTAGGGTAGGCCGAAAAATGGTAACCATTCGTGACGTAGTTAGTGTCAAAATGACCGCTGGGATGTCAGGATCCCAACCCCACCAGTTTCGTGTTGATTGGTTGCCATTTGGGGCCGGTAGGAGTCCGGGAACCCCGGTGACTCGATTTGGGTCGATTCGTCTTAATCGTCCAGATCTCACGATTTGATGCGTTTCGGTGAGTGCATGTGATTTTTTTGGAATCCTTGAAGGATTTCCTACCATCTAGATGTATTTCCCCTGCGCTACGGCGCGCCTGGGGCGTGGAACGGGCCGATTGGGCCATTTCACAGTTTTAACCGTCAGATTGGCATAACGGTACTACCAGAGGCCGTTATGTGCATAACGGTCCCCCGATTGACCATTATGCATCGTTCATGTGTTTTCATCTTCGGAGGCCTTAGAGCATAATGGATCAGGCCTAGTCCGTTATGTGGAGCATAATGCCCCTGTCCAGGTGCGTTATGGTCGGGTGGTTTTCAAGGCTGACTATCATGTCAGATCCCTCGACGATCGTGTCTACCTCGAAGACTATGTCAGTCGGTTTGCGTGACAGACTTCTCCCCACGCGTTATGGTTAAGATAACGCCCAGGTGTAGATCCGTTATGGTATGTTGACTGATGTTTTGACTGGGTATGGCGACTATTATAACGTGCCTTACCCTGCGCGTCATGTGGCTTGACGGATTAGGCATAGTCCATCATATGCCCTTGGTCAGTGGTTAGTGTGTTTTTGTGTCCGTTGGGTATAACGCACCTGCCCTTGTGCATTATACTGGTATGACATGCCTGTTGTGGTCCGTTATACTTTGTGTCATTCGTGTTTGGGTCTGCTGGACATAACGCCCCTCCCTGGGTGCGTTATGTTAATATAACGCTCCTAAGCTGATGCGTTATATCATCTGTTTGTAGGCTTCAGGTCTGGTTGGCATAACGCCCCTCCTATGGTGCGATATGTGGGTATAGCGCCCCTATGCCAGTGCGTTATAGTCCTGTTTGCCTTATTGACCATTTGCTTGTGCTGTGTTGAGCGTCCCTCTATCTTAGGTCCTTGTTTAGGGCGGCGTCTGTCTGTCGGTGGTTGTCTAGATTGGTCGGTTTAGGTGACTGGCTGTGGTCTTTTTCTAGACTACGATGGTACCCTAACGACTCAATCTAGATGATGTGACACCACCTTGGGGGTGATAGCCACAAGACCGAAGTCCCTCGGACCTAGCAAGCAAGCCAAGCGCGGACCGGTGACTTCACTCGAGCGGACGCTCTCGCGTAGCACACACTAGTACCCGTAGGCGAACCGGCGATGGGGATGAGGGTCCGAAGTGGGACCTCGCTGTTTCGGGGTTTGTCTTAGCTAGAGATTGAATCCCTAAGGGTTTGGGATGCCCCAACCAATGGGCGGCCAGCACGCCAAGGGCGTGGGTTGGACTTGGAGTTTTCTAAATGCAGCGAGGGGAGGGGACCCAGAGACAGGGGATGGAGACTCCTTCTTCTTCCTCAGCACAGACTCCAGCTGACCGAGCGGAGCGGGAGGCGGAGTTCCGACGGATGGTGGAGCGGGCCGAGATAGCCGAGTGGAAGATCACCGAGCGGGTACGTTTCCTAAACTTTCCCTTGTGAATTATGCTTATTTATTAAATGCAGTTGACTAATGATGATGATGAATGCATGCAGGTGACAGAGCTGATAGCCGCCTTGGCGGAGAGTACCAGGGCGAGGGAGGAGGCGACTTGCCTATGGGGCGAGCTTAAGCAGAGTGCCTGATTGAGGGAGGAGGCAGAGCGGGGCCAGGTCGCGACAAAGGAAGTGGCCCATCTTCGACAGCAGCTGGCACAGAGCCGGCTCGCTGATTTACTGGAGACAGTGCTCCTCAGAGCTGAGTTGGAGCGACTCCGAGTCAGAGCTGCAGAGGCAGAGTGCTATAGGGAGGAGCGGGATCACGCTCGGCTCGAGGCGACGAAGCTAGAGAGCATGGTGGAGGGCTTTCGAGAGTGGAGCAGGGCGAGCGATAGTCGAGTGGCCCCGAATGGTAGTAGAGTAGTCCCGAGTGGTAGCCACGCCGCGCACGGCTCTGCCAGGCGGTACTTAGCCACTTCCTCTTAGCGGTAGAGGAACGAGGAGGACGACCGACATCATTGTCGAGAGTGAGAGGAGGGTGCAACCTCTACGATGGCCCCGCCATCGAAGAGGCAGGAGGGAGGAGGGGACAGTCACAAGCCAAAGGGAGCAGCCTGATTTAGTACTCTAGACACCTGTACATGATAACGTGATATGATATAGCATGGTTTGTTTTATTTTTGTGGATTTTCTTTGTCATGAATGAATATATGTATGAAATGTAAATGTCAACCAACCTACTCGGGAGAGATGCGCTGACGAGAGAGCGGTGAGGAGAGGGAGACAATGACCGACTCACGAGTGAGACACACGAGAGAGGGGAAGTACACCGACTCACGGGAGACCGAAGAGAGACGTACCGACTCACAGGAGAGTGGCGAGAAGAGGGAGACGTGTCGACTTGCAGGAGAGAGAGAGACGTCGACTCTGAGTGGGAGAGAGATGCCGATTCAGAGTGAGTGAGAGAGAGGCCGACTCAGAGTGAGGGAGAGTCGCAGACTCACGAGTGAGAGGGAGACGTCGACTCAGAGTGAGGGAGAGACGCCGACTCAGGAGAGAGACGAGAGAGAGGGCGACGACGGGAGAGTACAAAATGATGTAGCAGTGAGATGGGCGGCTAGATGTAGGCCGCTCAAGAGATACACGATCTGTATTGGACCGCTTGACAACATAAGATGAACGGTTTAGGATCGACCATCCAAGTAGAAGAATGGCAAGGGTTCAACCGTTTACAGTAATGTGAACGGTTGATTATTGACCGCCCTAGATGGCCATTTTTTTGGTTACAAAATAGAATCCCATAGAGAGAGAGAGCAGGGAGAATGAGAGGGAAGAGAGAGAGAAGATGGGATGGGGATGCTCAGAGCGATTGGGACATTACCGTGCTCAGAGGGGACGCCGGTGTCGTGCTCGGATGGGCTGTGGCGGACTACTCGACGGCGGCAGACGAAGGCTCTGGAGGTAACGGTGTGGTGTCCTTGACAGCTGTTTCACCGAGGACGACGACGGCAGTCGATGGGTGCTTCACAGGTGGTGCAGTCCTTGTCGGAGGGAAGGTCGGGGTCCACATGGCGATGGAGCAGGCCGTGGTGGACGTGGAGGGTGGCCGCGGTGGCTCGAGACGAGAGGGAGCAGAGAATGGTTCTGCATGGTGGCGATGGTGGCTAGCGTGATGCCACGGCGAGGTTGTAGGCATTGCCGCAGTGAGGGCGGTGGCTCCGACGGTGGCAGCGGCGAGGCTATATGCAGGGTTGCAGTAAGGTGGAGGCGACAACGGTGACCTTGCATGGAGGGTCGCGGCGAGGGAGACGACTTCGCTAGTGCTGTCGGTGAGGGTAGAATGGGCCGTGGTTAGGGAGAGGGAGGGCTTGCAGTCCTACGTGTGGGGCTTTGACGGGCTGTTCGTCGATGGAGGACGACGATGGCGAGATGTTGGCGAGGCAGAGGAGGGCGGGGTGCGACAGTGGCGAGTGGGGAAGAGAAGCCAATGAGCGGTTGTTGCCGGTGCAGGCTGGCAGGGGGGGCACCACGGTGGCCTTGTTGCTGCTGCCTTGATGGATGGCGAGATGGGCTCGAGTTGCTAAGAATGTTGCCACCGTGCTTCCGTGCCGGTGAAGACGACATGGGGGTGCTAGATGTCAGGGTGGCTGGGTGTGCCGCGGCGGGACTGCTGGTTTGGTGGCTATGGTAGAAGGGTCCCACAACGACGACGACTATCGATGTGTGCTCCACAGGTGGTGCAGTCACTGCCAGAGGGAAGATCAGGGTCTGCATGGTGCTGCCGGAGTGCTTGGTGGTGAGCTCATGTGCATGGGCAAAAAGATGACAATGGCGGTGGTAGATAGTGTTGCTAGTGGTGGCGACTGGCACAGCATGGCGGCACCATGGACGTGGGCAGTGGTCGTGGCCAGCATGGTGGCTTGTAGGGGAGCTGGGCAGGCAGTGGCATGATGGGCGGGGTGGTGGCTGTTGCGGGCTCGCGGCTGGCTCTGCATGTTAGCTATGATAATGGTGCAGGGAGGAGACAGAGGTGGGTTGGCTTTGCATGATGGATAGGGGGGAAGGAGGTGGCTCCAATGGTGTTACAGGCGAGGATTGGAAGGGTCGGTGACTAGTGAGAGGGAGGGCCTACTGACGTGCTCCAGGGTGGAGAGGGTTGTGGCATTGCTAAAGGCAGTGGAGGTGTATGGGGGGTGCTTGGCGATGGAGGGTGTATTGGTAGCTGGTTGGTAACACTCGTCAGTGTCAGTCCAAGCCTCTGACCACGTGTGCACACACCGACCCCTGCCTAGGGTCAGGTCTCTAGTTTGTTCCCCCCCCATAGGATGCTACGGTAATCGCGGGGGCCCACAGTCACTAGCCTAAAAATCGTTAGATGGGAACACCCATCCACCTCTCCCAGGTGGGCCGACACTAAGGTCGCTGCGCTACGACTAGTGACTCCATCACGAGGAAAGAGAAAGTAACTCCACTGGGACATGAAGACTTATTTTTATGCATAAAATAACTTCAACATGGCGACAAATGCATTAGAACAATGATTCATTCCTCTTAGGATATCAGAGACTATAACGGATCAGTGCTGCCCCGTTACGGAACATAACGGATTAGCTCTGCCCCGTCATAGAGCATAACGGATCAGGTGGGGTGCGTTAAAGTAACATGGCGCCCCTCCTCTGGTCCGTCATTATCATCTGATCTAATTCCATAACACAGCATTCATGACGGATCAATGATGGTGCATTATGTGGCATAACGTGCCACCACTGGTCTGCTATGGCTACCCAAGTGATTTTTGTTAAACTTAAATACTCAGAAACTATAACGGACCAATGGGAGTCCGTTAAGGCCACCCGAACGTGAAAAATCCACAATTTTCCCATAACTATAACGGTCATGGGTGGGGGCATTATACTAACCACCTATCTAAAGTGTACATGAGCATAACGGACTGGTGGTGGTCCGCCATATGGGTGTAACGCGCCAGAGGTGGTGCGTTAAACACATAAGGTCGCTGGAGTGACCGCCATGTGTGCTGGGTGGCGAACGGGTTCGGCTTGAAACTGAACCACTCCCCAGTCGACCGAAATTGATGGGTTCGCTTAGAAAAACTTGCAAAAACCTATAACTTGTCATGCCATGCATCCATTCCACTCAATAGAAGCTATAAAACATAAATACAATGCCCATGAATGATTAAAAACATGAATTACCACATTTTTAGGGAAAAACTAAAAATAGACATTAACTAGGCCGAACGGCCGTGGATGGGCGTGCATGTGGTGTGGAAATGATCCTAGCGCAAAGGCGGTTCCATCCCCCTACCTCATTCGCCCCGAAACCGTCATTTCGACCGCATGTGGGTAAGGTGGAAGCCGCGCTCGTCTCATCTAACCGTCCCTCGAACCGCGTGATGGAGGGCGTCAACGCATTCCTCTCATCGCACTGGTTCCAACGGTGTCCCCCACGTCTCGGTCTAGCCCTGAAATCGTCAAAACCAAGATGGAGAGAGAAAGAGAGAAACGTTGGGAGAGAGAGAGAGAGTGAGAGAGAAATCGGGAGAGAGAGAGAGGGTTAACGAGAGAGAGAGAGAGAGAGAGTGGGTGGGGTGTGTTTTTGTTAATAAAATTTTATTTATTATATTTTTTTGTTAAAAAACTTTATTTAACCCTTTAAACCCCTAAATTCTCTTTGTGTTGGCTATTTCTATGAAGGGAGGGAGCATGATAATGTATATTGCATTCTTGGGTGGGATTTTTTTAATCTGAACCACCACCGATCATTCCCATCTTTCTCCCTTCTATTGCATTCTTGGCCATCCCCAGTCGATATGAATCGGCAATACAACCAACCTTGGTCTTATTCATATTATAAACCCCACATGATGTTTAGACAGAATCAAGATGAAAGTGTTTATGAGTAGACTAACTTTATGCGTTCAGCTCATAATTTCACTTGATTTAACTCTTATATTTAGTAATCGATGTGTATGTTCTCATTTGGGATTGATGTGTATGTTCTGATTTTTGCGTGTTTAAGGATCCACGATGGCAGAAAGGGGGGAGGCGCGGTCCCAGGCAGAGTTGGCCACAGGGCCCCTGGACGTGCAGCGTGGAGCACCACCCCCTCCGGTAGATGCGGTCCCCGGTGCATCGAGAGCAGCAGATATTTTTGATTTGTCCACCCAATTTTTTTCATTGGCTCAGGGACCGCTGCCAGTTGCCCTGTATTGGGCAAGGTTCAAGGAGTTGAGCTGGTATGCACCCCCAGCCATTATGGGTCCGCGATTTTTGACTCAGCAGTTCATTGCTGGACTGAGGCCAGAGATTCATCAGACCCTCATGGCGTCTGAGGTCACTGATGTGGAGGTAGCATTTCGGACGGCAGCACTTTTGGAGGTAGGCCTGTTGCGCGCCATAGAGCATGGTCAGGCATTGCAGTTCCAGCAGGGTCTCCCTCAGATGGCTCAGGAGGAGGCAGTTGCATCCTCTTCCACTGTCCATGGTCCTTGCCGAAGGGACAGGAGGAGGCATCGACAGGTGGCTCGGTGTGGTGTCGGGTGACGCCAAGACCTCAGGCATCGGTGACAGGATGAGGTGTAGGCGCAGGCCTCGGAGGAGTCTGTGCAGTAGCCAATAGCGAGGCGACCACGGCATGGCCTGTCAGAGTAGTCGGGGCACTATCTGAGGACCTATGTTAGGTGCGGCCGGGTTGGGCACGTGTTGCGTGAGTGCCCTCAACCGCCACCCCAGCCATGATCGTTCCTTTGGTGACCTCGTTGAGACTTTGGGGAGGCAAGTAACCGTATTTTGGCCCTGGCTGAGGCGTTCTTGTATAGAAGTTACGGCTTCATTGTATAAAATTGTGTAAATCTAACGAATTACGATCACTATACAAACTTGGTTGATGAACATGGTTTATGTGTCACTTTTTCAAAAAGATGATCTGTTAAATTCAAGGTCGCCTCCCTAAGAATACTGGACCTTGCTGACTGTTGACAAAAAAAAAGAGAAAAAGAGAAGAGGAGGAAAAAAAAGAAGGAAAACAAGAAAAAAATGGGCCAAACCCAATTCCAAAAGAGTAGAAGAAAAGGATAGATGGGCCAATTGTGATTCAATCCTTACCATGGTTTGCCATATCGGATCTCGGATAAAAAAAGAGTCCGGAGGGTTCGGAGGAATGAGACACCTTGGGACGTGATGCCCCAAGAGAACAAGAGAGAAATCCGGGGAGTCCGGATGCAATAGTTGGAAAGGGCACGATGCCCTGAAAGAAAATCAGAGGGGGTGCAATGCCCAGAAAGTGTAGGGGGACCCAGAGATCCTGAGGATAGGGATAGAAGAGATGGGGAAGGTGGAAGATCCGGAGGTTCTGGAGGGTAGGGGAGATACGGGTCCGGAAACCCGAGAAAGAAGAAGTGCAAATGCATGCAGATGTAACGCAATGGATGCGATGGATGTATGGAATGCATGAGATGCAAAGAACATGAAGGGCGAGAGAATGAGATCCTCTTCCTTACCCTTGGAGTGGCCCACGAAGAATTGGTGATAGACAGAAATATGGGTGAAGTTGAATTGAAGATGGACAGGGTAGCGGAAGGCCCCCTAGTATAAGAGTGCCCGCCCCTCCAAGGCAGTGAGAGTGTACAACCAATTGCCCCAATAGATAAAGTAAAAGTCCATGACGAAGCTTCAATAGTAAATGCCAACTCCCTTGGAGAGGGAAGGGCCGTAATGTGAGGGAGTTTGCAAGTAGGAATAGGAAGTGTCATCACGCCTAAGGATTGTGGCGTATGAAGAACGTTGAATAAAATGGGCATTTGCCCCTTGAATAGAAGAATGGATTTGTCATTGGAGGATTGAAACAAAGGGTGCCCTGGCCGGTCCTTGGGCATGGACTCACACGGCATCAACTCTCGACATTTTCTTATGGTGAGCAGCGATGGAGAATCGACCTCTTTAACCATGCTTGGCACGCAAACGTGGATTGGCATCTGGCAAATGAATTCTTGCACCTTGAGTAGCGCGGCCGTGGCAAAATCCTTGTTGCCCGGCTCTTGATCATCTTCGGCACAAATCCTTGTAGAAAGACGCCCGTCCTGAGTGGTAAAGGAAGGTGAAGTGGAGGCAGAAGTCTCCATGGGTGATGGTGTAATGGAAGGTGTTGGAGAAAGGGTGAGTGGAAACAGAGGTTCAAACACGTTGAGCTTCTCCCTTTGCTCGGAAGTAGTTGGGGTTGGCTCGAGTGCAAAATGGGGTGGATCTTGCTCAAGATCAGCTATGGGTAAAGGTGAAGGCTTAAGTGATGGAGTAGGGGTATCTGGTTTATAGGTTAAAGGTGTAATGGAGGGCCGAGGTGGCAGTAATGGGAGGTTAAATGAGGAAGGTTCGGTGGTGAGTTTGGTGGAAGCCGATGGCATGGGGGTTGATGAAGGTATAATGGACAGAGGTTTAGTGGAACATCCGGCAGGGATCGATGGTGTAGAGGTTGATGGCATAACTGGTGGAGGTGTAAAAGTGGAAGGTTTGGTATGGAGGAAACGCTGAACGGTGCAAGTGGTGTTAGGGGTAGAAGGAGACTCATGATGCACCGGCGTGGGCAATTGGTGTCTGTTTCGAACCCAGCACCTCACGATTAACAATGATACACTAAACAAACTTAGTCAAGTCCCCCACTCGACGTCTCATGTGCTGAGCCATTATTCACCCTTGCAAGTCTATTTTGTAACCTTAATAGCTATTTGTCACACTTAACATCTATTTGTCACCCTTACGGTTGTTAACTGTCGCCTTAGCATTTTTCATGTTGCAACATTGCCATCGCGCTAACTCCTTTTTCACCCTTAGCGACTTATTTATCACTGTTGTCTTGAAAATTTTCATCAGTTTTCCACATTTGTCACCCATAACATCCATTTGTTACCCTTATATATCTCTTTATCACCACTGAATCTTCATTTGTCACCCTTAGGAGAGTATTTGTTACCTTCAGTCTTCTTCTGATGTTCTTCCACGTTTGTCATTTTCTATGTCCACTGTCGTTGGCCGAAGCTTGACCATGCTTTGACTGGACATCAGAAGTTGCAAAAACTTGACTTTGAATATTGACTTTACCTGGAGTATTGGTACATTGGGTCAACATAAAGTTGAAGTTGACTAGAGCCTTCCTTCTCTTGGCGTGACTTTGACGACTGTGGTCAGCCCTCGCTTGTTCTTCAGATTGCTTTAGAGCCCTCGAGATCACTATTCACATTTGTCTTCTTCTGAGCACTGTAGTCCTTTGTCTTCTAGTGAGCACGTCTCTTTCTCCTCCAGTACATAATTTCTTTTGTTCTTTTTCACCTTCAGCGTCCCTCTCACTTGTTACCAATGTGAAGTTATTTGTTACTCCAGTTGAGCATTTATCAACCATACTCACCTAATTGTCACCACTAAAGTCCAGAAGCCGTCGCCCTTACTCCTACACTGCCTGGAAGCCACGCGTCGGGCTTGTCTCTATTGAGCCTTATTTGTCACTGTTAGCAGGGTATTGTTTACCCTTGCTAACCTATTGTCACCCATGTAGACACATTTGTCGCCCTTAACCTCCAATTGATCCATGTGAAAAATGGGACACGTCGGCCATGCGTGGGTGTTGTTCACGTATTACCGCCGATCCAACGCCACAGGCCACATCAACAGAAATGATGATGCTGAAGGGCCGAACTGGACCTCGAAATTAAAAATTTCCAATTCCTATATATCCTTCTTGCCATGTCAAAGGCGGTTCGTCTCTCCATCCTGCTCATCGTCTCATCTTCCTCGCGGTGTCATTTGCGACTTCTCAGCCATGGAGTCGAAGGAGACACCCATGCAATGCTCCGTCCGCTGTAAACTGGATGTCCCACCTACATCTCAGGACATTGTATTGGTTCCTACGGCCTAAGAAGAAACCTATGAGGAACCTAGGGTTTCTAAGGCCTCCACTTCAGGATGACAAGTTAAATGTAATGTGGTTCCTTATCTCCCTTACATAGCTATTTGCCCCCCTTATCGACCTATTTATTTGTCACGCTTATCTACCTATTTGTGCTGGCTTAGGATGTTTTTCGTATTTTTAACGAATTTTTCTGTCTATTATCTCTTTGCTAGTCATTTCGAGATGTCGCCCCGACGTCGAAGAGTCCCGGTTCCCCAGGAAGCGAGCAGCATTCCTCAGAATGTTCCTGCTCCAGCTCCCGTTGTTCCAGCTCCAAAGGATGCACCTGGTAATCATGGACGTGCATTAAAGGAGTTTTTGCTATTTCATCCGCTGACATTTGAAGGCCAGACCGACCTGGATGTCACTAGAATTTGTTTGGACGCCACCGAGCACGTGTTCCGTTCCATGGAATGCGCGGAAGATGAAAAGGTGATGCTCGGTACCTTTCAACTCCAGGGCGCGGCGTTGACTTGGTGGAATACCGAGTGGGAAGTTTCTTTTCAATCCCGCCCACTCTGCCAGATCTCGTGGACTGAGTTCGTCGCCACCTTCGAACTCACTTTCAGCCCAACTTATCTCCGCATGGATAAAATGCATCAGTTTTTACAGCTTGTCCAAGGAGGGATGTCGGTGCTCGAATATCATAACAGATTTATGGAATTGGGTCGTTATGCACCCTACATTCTTGCAAATGAGGCATTAAAGACAGAGTAATTTCTACGTGGCCTCCGTGCTGAGTTGAGGCAGCCGTTGATTGTTGCCCGGGTTACCACTATGACTGAAGTATATCAGGCAGTAGCAGCGTTGGAATTGGATTTGGCAAGATCTCTTGTCCCTTCTCAGGCATTGTCGGTTCAGCTGATAGCTCAACTTCCTTCGGGTTATCTACCTCCTATTCCAGGATTTTCTTCTGCCACTCCAGTAGCTAGTGGTGTAGCTTCTTCTGGCAAGTCCCAGTTCAAAGGATTCAAGAACAAGAAGAGATACAATAAGAGATACAAGAAGCGATTTGATCGGCAGGCTTCATCTGGTGCTACCCAGCAGTCAACTCCTTCTTTCCAGCAGCAACAGACTTCTGCGAAAAGTCAGTTTAAAGGTTGTGCGCGATGTGGTGGCAGCCACCCAGGCAAACCCTGTTCGTTGTCGGTGGTGTGTTTCCGGTGTGACCAGCCAGGTCGTGTGGTGAGAGATTGTCCGATGAGAGCAATTCCAGTGCAGTTTGCTTTAGCAGCTCCATCCCAGCCATCTCAATCCCAATTCAGGCCTCCACTTCCGCCACCGCAGCCATCTCAGCAGTTTTAGCAGATGCTCCCTCAGGCTTCAGCAGCATCTTCTTTCCAGTCTTCTGCAGTTGCCGGTAGAAAAATGAAAGGCAAGGTGACTCACATTTCTCGAGCAAAGGCTGTAGCTTCCAATCTCGTCGAAGGTACGATTACTATTTTCGATTGTGTAGCCCGTGCTTTATTTGATTCTGGTACTTCTCACTCTTATTTCTGAGGCATTCATTGCATGCATCGAGGAGCCCATGATTGAAGTGGTATGTGATTTAATTGTTCAACTGCCATCTGGATCCTCTAAATTTAAGGACTAACAAGGGTAAGACAGGGAAGAACAACCCGACACTTACAGACACAAAATTTGAGAAATAGAGTTCAGAGGAATAGCGTCTGACTATTGTCACGGATATACGCTCAGGAGTGAGCACGACCACAAGTGAACGCAAGTCTGACACCTCTGAAACAAGGCAATGTCGCTTATGTCTTGCAAGATAAGAGACACGACTGCCAGAGTAAACAACACCAAGAAACGAATCGATAGAAGCGACAAGCATAACCAACATCAGCTTACACAAGGAAACATAGTCCTCTCAGCTGACAGCCTGACGACACCATCGGCTCAAGTGCCAAAGGAGATAGGGAACACCAGGCACACAGGACGCCAATGACTATTACACGGAAGAACGACAGCAAAATCAACAACATTGGACTACACATAGCATTAAGTCAGTCCTCACTCAGATTTTACATCTGATCGAGTCACGAGCTACTCCAGCGGGAAAAGGAGCACAGCAAGCTACTGACAGGACAATGGTCCAGCACATATATGCAGAAGCATACGAAAATGGCACTTACAAAAATAACAGTCAATGGTAGCAGCGTTCGCAAGATTCCAGCTCCGTACAGCACACAGAATCACAGAACACACTACAAGCAGGGTCGCATCAAGGCATGCGGTAGCTGAACACACGATACAGGGAGCGAGTCATGCATCAGGCCATTTTCCAAGGGAAGACTCACAACAATCGGAACCGATCATAAAACAACAAGAGACACCACAATCTCAGGGAATGCATCTCAAGGACTACAAACATGCCTCGAGAGCACAACACCCACGAGAATGAATGCAGAGTAGAGGGTACTTTATCAGCAGGGAAGCCGATGATTTCCCCAACACTCACAAATGCCAACACTAAAGCCAGATAGATGACCGACAACGGTATGGTCACGACACGTCTAGGCACATGCAGCTAAGACGGAGTCACATCGAGAAGAAGCAATTCTCTCGATCAGGCAGAATCACTCGAAAAGAATCCTCGGCTCGCGGGTCATCAGCCCACACACTTTCGCTGCGCACTCAATAATGCACGAAGGCATCAGAAAGAACCTCAGCCTTCGCATCTCAGTACACACTAGGCATCATCATAGTCAAAGAAAATCGCAATGTAACATGCCTCTAGCACTGATCCAGTGAGTAACCGAATAGAAAAAGCCTAAGTGCAACAGAGAAGAGCACCAACTTCAGCACAAAGCCCATGAAAAAGTATTAATCTCAGCCTACCTTTGTGTCCTGTAAATGACAACTGAGCCTCACATCACATCGACCGCAGGACACGGCGCGACGAAAATACGGTACGCAGCAGCTCTCGACACAAAAATTAGGTCCAAGGCCACGCAACCGTAACACAAGGAGATGATCAGGCTCCAATTAAATTGTCCACACTTGAGCAGACACAGGACAAGGCGGTACTGATGCACGATTTCTTGTGGTTGTTCTCTACTTCTTTCTATCCTCATTGTCATTTGTACACACCCACCTATGTTTTGGCGCCCCTAGGGGTTTAAAAACCTCTAGGTGAACCCCCACTCATGCTAGTTAGGTTATTTTCTTTCATTTCTAGCATATACTACACCGCGTGGATCTAATCTGAGTTTTCTTTTGTTGGTTACACGTTGTTTTGCAGGTCAGCAGTCATCCAGCGTGAGGCCCACTCTTTCTGGCCAACCGGAAAGAGTGGAGGTTGAAGTCCTATGATTTGGAAGAAGGTGGAGTAGAGCGGTCGACCTTCGTCCGTCCAAGACGTTGAGCGGCTATCTTGTGGCCGTTCATCTTCGTCCTGCGGCCATCCTCGAACCGTCCTACGACCACCATTCTTCATCTCGAGTTTCATTCCAGCGCTGGTAGGCGGCCCATAGAGAGCCGCACTTCCTCTAGGCGGTCCTTCGTCGGCCGCTCATCATCCCAGCGCTAGGCAAAGGCAAGTGTCTCCCCCTTTCTCAAGGCACGACGTGTCCATCGTGTCTGGGGTCTTGGGTGGCGATCACACAGGTTCTATCTTCACTCCCTCCCCTTTGGCTTTCATTAATTTTTTCGTGCTTCCCTAGTCGAGAGGAGTAAAAAGGTGATTTCATTCTATTACTGGTACTTTAGGGATAAGCCATTTTTCCGATCAACAGACTTTCTGGCGATCACGGTGGGACACCAAGCGTCCATCGTGTTGGTGTTTACTGACCCCCCCTTTTTGCATTTGTCAGTCTCTTTTTTGTCAAGTTGCCATAGGTGGCTGGCTGGTGTTTCATGTTTCTATTCCCTGGAGGTTGTGCGGTGGTGTAAGAGCCGCCTGATAGTTCGTGCGGGCAGAGGTCAACCGCCTGTCATCGTCCCCAGCCATATTTGCTCTGCGACCCTACTGCCTCCTGCGACCACCCCACACCCGCTCTTCCTTTCTGCGGCCATTAGTGGGCCGCTTGTCTTCCTGGCACAGGTACGTGCCTCTATTTGCATTGTTCTATCTGTAGTTGTGTCAGGACCGCTCTAGCTCTCGCACGGCTTGTAATGAACTGCCCACCTAGGTACGTTCACCAGTGATTTAGTTATTTGTTTAGAATTGCCAGCTTGTTTCACCTTTATTTTGTGTCTGTTGTCACCCCTTGCTGTTGGATGGTTCACCAAGAATCGCCTATCCTCCCTGGACGGTCATCAGAAGACCGCACATCTGTGCTACAGTGCACCCGAGCCTCAATTAGATTTCCATGTTACATTCATCCCATGTTGTTTGGTGTTGATCTCTCCTGAGTTGATTTATTGTTGCATGATTAGCATATTCATTTATCCATATGTGTTTGATCACTGCTTGCTAGATTTAGGCTAGACTCTTGCATGCACTCCGGTGCACATAGGATCATACTATTCCATCAGTAGTTGCATTCCTGAAGAAGTTGTAGATCTCGAAAAATCAAACAACTTTGGTGAAGTGTACATTTTGAATAGAGGAAAGAAAGGGGATGAAAAAGGGTCACGTTCAGGACTATGCAGTGAAAGAGAGCTGAATACTTGATGGAAGCCGGCCTAAATGGGCCATAAGTCGACTTGAAAGGCTGAAAAAGGCCAAAAATTGAGGAAACAACTCCCAGGGCTCAATGGAATCATGATCTTCAAGGCTCAAAGGGAATGGAACAATGAAATGAGCTCGAAATCCATCCAAGGAAGGCTCCAAAATAATGATTAATTCGGGACATCAAAAATGATGAATAAGAGAAATAACGTAACTTGCGGGCTAAAAACGGGTGTCAACAGGCACCACGGCTTTAGGGCTGGCACAGACTTCTCTTCAGCAAGAAGAAGCAAGGGGGGAGACGTCCCACTAGGCGTGCCATCCTTTTTGTGTGCGGCGGCGAGATGCCGCGCGGGTTCCGATGACCGGGATGAGGGAAGGAACAAGGCTAGTGGGGAAATATGGGAGGTTGATATATCTCGGGCCTCCCCCTTCATGGTTGTATTCCCCTCAGGGCGGTAGGCACTCACCTTTTACGGAGAGTCGAGGGACGATTGAGTGGCATGGGGGAATTTTCGGGTTTAGGATAGCTGGACTGGGTGTAGGCATGCCAATTGATTTCTCGATAATCACCTAGGGAACTGAGGGTTGACTGGAAAGTATCGCTAAGATGCAGCACGTGGGCTGGGGGGATCAGGAAACACGTGGAGAGAAGGGAGGTTCCAAAGGTACGAGTGCACAGACGATTGTGGGGAATCGTGTACTGGACGTCTTTCCCCACGTGTCGCAAACAGTCGGTGTTTATTTACATCAGATTGAATCTGAACACCTTCGTTCTGTGCTGGAGAGAAGTTTGTATATGTCTGAAGCCATGGGTAAAGGGTCGGGTGTATTCCACAGCTATTAGGATGCATTCAACTAGGAAGTGCGGTTCACTAGAGTTAGGGGTACTGGACGCACACTGGGTGATGCGGAGGAGGGCTGGGACTCGAATACAGGCATGGAGACATGCATTCAGGCGGTAACATGTTTCATAAGAGCCCCATGGGCTTTACAAGTGGGCCGAAGAGGCCAAATTACAATGGGTGCAAGCCATGGGACAATTCTGACACGTGGGTCGGTCCCTGGGTCTGTGCATGATAAGGTGGATGTCCGCACATTTTTACAGAGGCTCTTTGCGAGGCGAGGGACTTGCTCAGTTTGCCAAGGGAGGACTAGACTGGATGACATTGGTAGAGATTGGCCGATTGATGCGAGACGAGACGATGGACTCGATGCCAATTTGAAATACACACCTAGGACTCTAGCAAGCTCGCACTTGTCCCTAGCGAGGGAAGCGTTCGGACCTGCACGGTTGAGAAACCGGCAACGAGTCAAGGGTGGCCAACTCACAACTCAGTGAGTCGGCCGCCAATTACGGCCCGTTTGCGTCGCGAATTGTGCTTGCTAGTAGGTCCGAGGTTGTGTCACATCAGGATGCAGGGAGTGCACCAGTCCGAGGTAGAGTTCCTTGCCAGAGACGACAAGCACTATGGGAGATCATCGAAAGGACTTAGTGGCAACGTTGACTGGAGCGTTCGAGTAGCCGACCAGGTTCAGGACTAGATGCGGAGGGGTCGGGTAGTGAAGACCCAAGCTGACAGCGACGAGGCCTACCTGAAGACCTACGCTTGCAGATATGGAGATCAGGTTTTCTGCAACCTCCGGCGATCGGTATGAACTTCTAAACTCATGCTCTTTCATTTATTTGAAATTATTCCTATATGCACTGACATTGGTGACTTACTATATGCAGCTAGACCCACAGGGATACATAGCGGAGCTACAGGGACTCCTCCATGCTACGATCTAGCAGAGGGATGAGTATCGGGCAGCACTAGTGCTTTTGGTAAGCTTCCCTGAACCTTGCACTTAATTTATGCTTATGCTATGCTTATTGACTAACCTTGATCGAAAATGCAGCGAGCTGAGGGAGCACAATAGGCGGGACCGGATGCAACATCCTCATCGTCTCAGCCTGTGGGACTCAGGGCGGAGTGAGACACTGACTTCACGTGGGCAGTGGCTAGGGCCGAGGAGGCAGAGGCCACTCTCTCAGAGAGGGTAAGCAACTAAGCGAATTTCCTTGGACTTATATGCTTTATGATTATGCTAATGCATTGACTGACTATAATGGATGTGAATGCAAGCGAGGGAGGTGACCACGGCCTTAGCCGAGGCGGAGCATGCTTGAGTAGAGTCAGAGCACTTCCGGGCAGAGGCGGCAGAGGTGCCTCATCTCGGAGCAAAGGTTGCCCGAGTGAGCGGAGGAGAGACCCGCTGGCATGCAGATGAGGAGGAGATAGCGCGACTTAGAGCCGATGTCACTCGGCTGAGGGGCGAGTGAGATCAGTTCCGAGTGCAGATGATCAAGATGGAGGGCATGATCTCGGGCATGAAGGAGGCTCTCCGTCTTCTAGGGAAGAAGTCAGCGGGTAGCAGGAGTCAGAGCGCCACGCCGAGTAGCGCAGTCCGAGGCTACTTCACCAGGTCCTCCGGTTATTGGAGGAACAAGGAGGCAGACTGGAGACGAAGACGTGAGGAGGAGAGCAGTGCCATTGAGCCGCCAGCAAAGCAGCACGAGGGTACTGGTGACAGCGATGGCCCAGAGGACAGACCGGTCGAGTGATTTTATTTGTACTCTTCCTTCTTCTTTCCTGATGCACATTTGTACATATGACCGATGTTAGTGAAAATCTTTTTGTTTGTTTTGGTTGGTTTGTTTTATGCAAATGAATGTGGATGGATGTAAATTGTTGACTCTAAGACTGACAGAGAGATAGGTGAGAGAGAGACGACAGGTTTGGCAGGAAAAGAGGTGCGAAAATCGAGACACACACCACGGGACAAGACCAAGAGTCGCTACCTGACAAGACATGAGTACCACCCACCAGAAGCACAGCCGGATCCGTCCCCTGACGACTTACACCGCGCCGCAGTGTCTTCCTACTCGCCCCAGGCGGAAACTGAGACACACACAAGTAACATTAATAAGGGTCTAGTCGGGGTCGTGCTCGTGCTCGTCAGCACGCGTCCGAAGTCCCCGACCACGTGTGCACACACTGACTGACTGCGCTACGTCAGACCCTCTAGTTGGTTATTCCTCCCCGCCCGGACTCGAGCCGCCACAGTAGAAGGCCCATGGCAACTAGCTTAAAGCCGTCTCTCTCGGACAGCCTCGCCACCACTCCCTGGTGGGACCACACGCGTGTCGGAAGGCTACGACTAGTGGAAGGTCGCTGAAGGAGTAGACTCTCTAGCCAACAGAAAGCAACGCCTAGATCGGACAAAGTACAAGGACCACTCCTTGTACCGACACCGACTCACGGTGACACAAGCCGAGAACACCACCTCCCGGGACCCCACGACACCCTAACACATGGCCCCCACATGATGTCTAGCATTAGTCAGGCCATAGGTCAGCACGTGGATCGAGATCCACTCACCTGGGATTCGAATCAGCAAGAAACAAACTCCGGCTGGACAACACACATGAGGCGGTCCACTCTGGGCCATCCCTGGCATAAACGGTCAAATGCTGGACTGCCTCAAGGAATGAGATGGTCCACACTAGACCGCATGAGGTGGATGGGTGGTCACTTAGCGTCTGCCACCCAAAGGAGAAAAACGGTCTTCTTCACACCGTTCAAGACCTGAGCGGTCCACTGATGGGCTGCTCTAGGAGCTGAGCGGTCCCCCTTGGGCCGCTAAGCCACCAAACTGCACGTGTCAAGAAACGGTCACCTTGTGACCTTTGGGGACTGAAACGGTCTCCCTTGGGATCGCCAGACTGGGTTAAACGGTCATCTCATGACCGCTAAGCCCCAAAATTGTTCAACGGTCAAAACTCAACGGTTAGAATGCCTCGGGAGTCACGCTGGCTCCACGGGGAAAATGGTCAGCCTCTTGGCCGCCGCAGGGTGAAGCGGTCAATCGATCGATCACATACCCTACCAACACTCCCTAGTTGATAGGCGGTCCTTCTTAGGGCTGCTTGAGCCAAAAATGGTTCCTGTTAGGACCGTTTTCTTCCCAGAAAATTGAGAACGGTGAATCATAGTGGAAATCGCCATTCCATGCCTTGATCACCCCCGGGTGTTGGGGAAACAAAGGGGAAACCCTTCCCCATGCCCCTAGGCATCCAATGGTGCCCTTAAACCACCGAAAAATGTGATGAAACACTAGATCAGGCGCTCGATCCCTAAAATATGATTTTCCCTTCCCAGCACGAAATAGCCCACTCTCGACCTCCCCTCGGCCTAGAAATCGCGGAGAAGGTTTTATTTTATTAGCAGTTCGACAATTAGTCTGCATGTCTGGCAAAAATTCGACAGTATCTCCCCTATATCCGGAATATGCCAAGGGGTATATAGGAAATCGTTCACGGAGTGCCAAGACGAAGTCTGTAATAAACGGGCATATCGGAGCCCAAAAGCCGAAGAGGCCGAGAACTGGTGAGACAATGTCCGCCATAAGGTAATTTATTTAGTATTCCCGTGGTGGGACGATGCACGTATATTATTCATCACTCACAGGCACATACAGGAACAAATGAGTGGATATATATTTGAAATATACGTAAGCCATATATATACGTACCACATATGTTTATTCATATATATATACACATACATAAATGAATGAAATCACCCCACCAGCATGACTGAAGGGCCAATCGACACAGTTGCTGTAGCAGCCCATATATCGACGGCTAAATAAATGGCAGTCTGGGTTTTGCATCTCGGTGGCCAGAGAAAAAAGAAATCAACGTGCGCGCCTGCAATCAGTGTATGAGGGCCCATGCCGAGAAGTATCTTGCGCCAAGCTTCAAAGGCACTGTTAGGAGACGGGCCAGGCCGAGTAGGGGTTCTCAAAATAGAGAAAAAACTCAAGAAAATAGAGTATCGAAAATCGAAGGAAATCATGCAATCATGTTCCCATTTAAAGCGGACGAAGGACCATGAGATGGCCTATCTCAGGCCTCCGTCACACGTAATTCCATCATACTGTGTTCAGCGTAGTAAACTACTGGCTGGCGAGATAACCATGCACATGAGTGGAAGTAAACATTCATAAAGAGGAAATGAGATAAAGAGAAATAGAAACATCATCCACGATCATTTTTATTTACATTACAGCATGCCCTCAAGGCCAGGTATTACAACGGTGAGATGAATATCGTGAATAGCAGGGGATTTCGACGGGACAAAGAAATCAAGGGATACATCGAAGAACTGAGGGGAAGGGGAACTGTATCCCCATTGGGGCACTTGACAGACGGTCACCCACCTTGGCCGGATGTCGATCCTCCTTCCTCTCTATTCTTTTCTCAGCCACTTCCTCTCAGCTCTCGTTTCTCTAGAGGCCCTCCTCTCTCTGTTCTGTTGTTTCTTCTACCGTTCCTCCCCTGGCCCCGCCATCTCTTCGAACTGGAATCGAGTCTTTATATAGAGGGTAAACTCTGCTTCCATCGGTGCCCGAGGAATCGACGCGCTGGTTAGTGCTTGCGCGCCGATGCATTCCTATGCCGACTTCATTCCGTGCCGACTTTATTTTCGTGCCGATTAACTTTCGTGTCGGTTCACTTCCATGCTGGTTCACTTCCGTGCCGGTTTCATTTCCATGCCGGTTCAGTAGGGGCCATGCTAGTTCCCAACCTCTTCAACTCATTTCTTAGCATCCTTTGGCCCATTTTTGTTTGTTTAGGCCCATTTGTGCTCATTTCTCATTTTGTGAGGGTGGGGGCATTCCGCCGGCTAGATCACTGGCCTAAGATGGGGTGTTCCCCATAGGATGGGAAGGTGTGCCATCCTCCATCACCACGGCTTTTCCCTTGTCACCGGCGGTCCTCCTATTGGAGCTTCTTCATACCATGTTGGCTCTTTGCCCGTTTCTCACAGACGGCGGTAGATGATAGATGCAAGATGAACCTTTTTGGTGCCCCCAAGAGATATTGTCCCTGCCACGACGAATGGTTGCTAGGGTTTTGTCCTTGTAAAAGGGCCCTCTTGGATTCAGAGGTGAAGACCTTCTTTATAAGCACTTGGTTGCTTTCTCAACATCCAATGTGGGATTAATCTTGTGACCCTAGGTCCACTACACAGGCCCCCCTTGAGAAGGCAAGCGAGTGCGAGCTCAAAGTTCCCACAGACGGGGCCAGATGAGGAGGGGTGATCCCGCGCTATCCCTGAGCGGAGGACGATGACCACGATTGTGAGAACTACAAGAAGGGAAATGAATTAGGGGTGCCCAGGGATGGATCCCCAGGGGAAACCCTCTGATGCTTAAGTCAACAAATATGGTAGAGCTCTGATGCGAAGTAGAGGGGTGAGGAGGAGATGCGGGTGCGAGATTCCTCTCCACCAAGTGGTGAAGTAGCTCTTGCTCAGGGTTAGTGCTTCTTAGATGCACTTACCTTTCGCCGGAGGACCTCCCTGGTTTATATAGCAACTTATGGAATGTAAGAGCCCTGTGAGCCGAGGAGTTTTAGGGGAGGTTATGTCCTCTTCGTGGGTTCTTTATGACCGAGGACTCTTAATTTCCGCTATCCCCTTGATTCTCCTGCTGATAAAGGGCACGTAATGGTCACATAGATAAGCTTCCATCAATAGGTCCGAGCATGGGGCCTTGACTCAAGGGGGTCTCTCGAGCGATAGGCACTAGGCTCGGGCGGGGTACAAGGTCCCGAAGGGACTCTCCCGATTGATCTGATGCTCAGACTTCCGAACTAGTAGGTCGCTTAGGAAGCGCTTGATCTGAGTGGATTATTGGGCGTGAAGCTAGTGGGCCCCAGGAGGGGCTATCACACTAAGGAGCTAAGCCTCGTTTGCTCTGGCGGGACATCATTGGGTCATTCCTTTTCAGGCGGTAGAATTCCCCCTCTCCACTGCCCATGCTGGGCCACACAAGTCTTGTCATGTCAAGTCAAGTCAAGCACTATAGAGGTTGTGGAATGTTAGCGATTAAGTAAGTCATGCACTTCGGTGTAATGTCACACCGTGGTCCATCAACTCCCATGGGCACAAGTACTTTCGGGCGCTCCTCCCAAGACCAGACCGGGCGCCATAATTGCCAGGCATTGAGTCATGTAAATATTTAGACATCCATGAGAGTTTATAGCGAATAGAATTTTAAAGGAATAAGCCATTGTAGAAGCATACGATAGATTCACAGAATGGGGATTTCAAGGACAGAATTTATTGACGACCAACCCTTGGTCGTTACTTAATCAAGTGATGCCCCTGTAGGGGGTGCTGTTTTAAAATGTTTCCTGTTTTGGCTACAATGAACTATAATTGACGACCATCCCAGTGGTCGTTATATTAAGAATTGATGCCCCTGAGGGGAGCGTTGTTTTATGGGGTGTTTGAAATAAAATGTGTGAAATTTAAAATAACGACAGGGCTCAGGGCGCTATTCATGGATTATCCAATTTAAAAGAAAATAAATATATGATTTGACGACCGGCCTTGGGTCGTTGTTTGAATTAACGACAGCCTCAGGGGCGTCGTTTCTCTGGGTCACTGGTTCAACACCGAGGGGTGGAGACCTACCTTGCTTCGTTCGGGCACGATGAATCCTCCCCAGAGTGGTTGGCCGGGAGAAGGGGCTTCTTCATCTTCTTCCTCATCCTCATCTTCATCATCCCCTTCGTCATCACCTTCTTCTTCTTCTTCTCTGGCCTCTTCTTCCCCTTCGTTCCTTTCTCCTCTATCCTCTTCGATTGCTTCTCCCTCGTCACTGTCGTGCTCCACCGTTGGAGCTTCTTCAGCCGCCGCCGGAGGGACTTCCTCCCTAGTGGGTTGATCGTCGCCAAGGTCGACGACGTCGAGGGCCATGACCCGTTGTCTCTTGCTAGGGCCCTCCATGGAATAGAGATGAGATATGAGAATAGGAGAGAGATGAGAGTAGGGAGAAATGGAAGAGGGTTGCGGTTAGGGTTCGTAGTAGAGAACGGAGAGGAAGGAAATGAAGAGAATGAGAGAATAGGGAAGGAAAGGGAAGAAAAGAGGGAAGGTGAGGTGGCTAGCGTTCGAAACTAATTGACGCCACCAGTAGCGTCGTCTCTTATGGAATTGACGACTGAGACTAAGGCACCTTTAAATGATCTGATGGCAGCGATTAAGGCGTTATTTCTCTTCGTGCATGGGGAATTGAAACGGTTGTCAGAATGTTAATGAGATTTTGATTGATGCGATGGGAATAATCATTACTATTTTTGATTGACGACCGATGTAGGAGGCGTCAGTTTATTAAGGCACGACATTTGTTAAGGCGTTATTTGAGGAAATCATCGAGATATCTAATAGGAAATTTGTAATGAATCAACGCCTTATTTCGGGATGCTAATTAATCAACGCCAAATGGAGAGGGCGTCAATCATGATTTTTATTTTATTTTAAGAAAATTGATTTAGCGATTGACGACGTGACTGAAGGCATTGTTCAAGGAATTAACGGCTTGAGGCATGTCGCGACTCAGAACAGAAAGACAGAAGCTAAGTGATTTGGAAGATTTGATCATTCTAAAATGTTTTTTTGGCTCAATTAAGGAAAAATCTTTTATTTCATTAAAAGAAAGTATTATTACATCAATGAGCCACTTTGGGTCTCAATCCCCTAAGAGCTATTACATAAGATTTTCATTGCTCCTTGTCTTATTTCGTGCCGATTGGTGGTCATTCGGGACTGGTAGGAGCCCACGAAACCTAGAGATCCCATTTGGGTCAATTTGGTAGAATTGCCCATTTCTCACCATTTATCAGTCGATTTGACCCCTGTTAGAGTCTGGATGTTCGGCAGGGTCACTGTGGTTGTATCCCCTTCGTTTCGGAATGAACAGGGCGTGGAAAGGCCTCGATCCAACCGATCCCATGGTTCTCCCGCCGTAACGCTTCAATGGTCGTTGTAGTAGCCGTTCAGTGTTCTACGCGGTCCAGCATGTGACCGTGTAGGAGTATGTCGATTTGGGTCTGCGTGGTCGCGCGACAGACCATTTTGTGGGTTTCACGGTCCAGTAAGGACCGTTTAGACCCCTTGCATGGCCTTGGTCTGTCCGTGCAGTTCCTGGCGTGTCCTCTGAACGGCACTTGGGTGGCCGTGCGGTGGCATTTGAATGGCCAATGCCTGGCTGTGCCATTCCCTTCGCCGCTTTGAACGGCTCGAGTCTAGCCATGCCATTTTCTTTGAACAGTTTCATGCTAGACTGTTTAGCTTTTCTGACCATTTTGATCGAGTTACTATAGTAAGTCGGTCGGCTTGGGTGGCCTCCCTTAGACCGTCTAGTACCCCTGAGCGGCCCTTGGTAGATCGCGTAGTGGGGTTTGGTCCGTAGTTGTGTCGGTTAGCCTTGGCGGCCTAACCTTCATCCGTCTTGTCATCGTAGTATCCTTTCTTAGGCTGCTACAGTCCATCTATCTTAGGTCCATGTCTTAGGGCGATTAGTCTGGCGGTTCACTCTTGAATCGTTGAGTCTATGTAGTGGGTCTATTATCGACTGCTTGGTGGTTTGTTTGGGCGGGTCAGCTGGAGTTTGACTAAGTCTAGCGGCCATAGCTTTGACCTCTATAGTCACCTCGTGGCCCTGGCTAAGACTGCCAGAGGCTATGCCTCTGTGTATGTGTAGAGTGTCATCTTTCGATGTTTTGGTTTCAGATCCTCTTGGCTTGACCTTGAGGTTTGGCCGCTGACCGTGGATGTCTGCTGACGTCCTATGAGGGCTATGACCACGTTATAAGGTAGCTAGGAGTGCTTGTGTATTGTGTCATGTTCTGTGAATCGTTGTCAGGCTCTAGTGAACCTGGTGAGATCTAGTGATTGACAAGTAACCTTGTGTGTGTCTCGACTATTCTGGAAAGCTCGAGACAGTGGTTCTGGATGCCTCGAGGTACTATTTTACCTCGGTTTGTGTATCCAGGGGCGTTGACAGTCTTGGTGTTCCCTCAGGTCTCCGTGTGTCATTTTATGCGATTGTGTCGTTTCCTCTGGCTTAGGATTAGACCGATTGGTGACGTGTCTCTGCCATTGTACGATGATCTTGACATCGAGTCGTGAGACTCAAGGATCGTTGTGTCAGCAGATCTAGTTGTCCTATCCTGAGTCTATTGGCAGTCTGATGTGTTACATACCATAACAGACCAGGGAAGGACCGCTATGCTTCACAGAACTCAGGAAATCCACAGGTAAACCAGACTATATAACGCACCAGGGCAGGCATGCTATAGGACTATAACGCACTGGATCAAGGGCGTTAATGTCAACAGGCACATAACACCAATGACGGGGGATATAATGGACTAAGGGTGGGGTGTATAGTGAACATAACGCACCTCCCATGGGCCGTTATGCCCACCAGAATGACTAAACTACGCAGGAAATCATGGCATATAACGCACCTCAACAGGGGCATCATATGAGCTTAACACATAGGGGTAGGGGCGTTAAAGGCAACAGACCTTTAACTCAAGACAACAGAACTATAACACACCAGGCGAGGTGCGTTAAAGCTACCCGAACATGAAAATCCACAGGAAACTCAAACACGAACGATATAACGCACCTATAGGGATGCGTTAAAGGACCATAACGCACCAGGGGTGGCGCGTTATGTCACCTGGGTTTCGTGAATCCAGAGTTCGGATTCGAAACCCCCTCCCGACTGATCGAAACCGACGGGGGAAGCGGCGGAATACAAAACCAAACTAACATGCCAACCCATACCGATCATTCAAGCCTAAGCATGCCACTAGAAATGAAATACGATGCCCATGGAATTGATTTCAATAATTAAAAGATAATTTAATGCATTAAAGGATTAAAAATGCACTAAACAGGAATATTCACAAAATACGAGGCAACGGGCATCGGAGCACGGCTCAAGTGGTACCGGCGGTTTCCTAACGCGATAATGTATCCATCCCCCTACCTGGGTGACGACGAAAATGGCGATTCGACAGCGAACCGACGACAGGGTAACGTGGTGTCTCCTGGCCCAGCTCGACTCCACATTCTGCGAATCGAGGAATGGTTGGCGTCAACGCGATCCTCGCGACGTGACCAATCCAATGGTACCTCTCCGGCTTCGATCAGCAGCCGTCTAGACCAGGAAACAAGAGAGGCACGTAAATCGAGAATAAATCCTAAAATTACCTAAAAGAAGAATTACACAGAAAATGAGGTATATGGCGATAGATGGTGACGCAGAGGGCGTCAACAGATTCTTGGCGAGATGAGGAGTCTGATCCCCTACCTTTTGCCCGGCGAAGACCGCGAATCAGTGCCGATCGGGCGACGGGGGCCACATCGTCTTCTAGCTCGCACGCGTCTCCACGGTTCACGATCCGAGGGAAGAAGGGTACTGGCGCGATCCTCATGTCGAGCCCGTCCCGTCGGTACCTCCCATGCGTCGATCGAGGTCCGTTTGGATCGCGAACTGAGAAATGAGGGTTGGAGGAGAGAGAACGTGTGAGATTGGGAGAGAGAGAGGGTTTCGATGGAGAGAGAGAGAGTGATTCGAGAGAGGAGAGAGAGAAATGAGTGGGTTGAGATATTTGTGAAAAAATCTAATTTTTCTTATTTTTCTAGGCGGCCCAATAGAGATGTGTAGAAGATTCGCTAGCAAATAAAAAACATCAACACGAGCATCTTGGGGGCCAGAAAATTCTCTGGTGACCGAACATTACTCCCGAACGTTACTCCCGCCATTGCTGGACTCTACTCTAGTAGGGGAAAGCTCGTGCCTAAAGTGCCATGAGACTCGCCCCAAGGCTGCACCACCTGGATAAATAGGTGCACAATAGGAAAGTCTCCATGATCGCAGAGGCGTTACTCCATGACTCATGCATACGTTTCCCACCTAAAGGATGGACCTCCACCGCCAAGGTAACCAATATAAATGGAAATCTGATCAGATGGCAAGGACAGATGAACACACATGAGCACAGAGAGAGAGACACATGCACACAAGCAGACAGACACACACAATGAGACGTCCAGACACGCAGAGGTGGAGGGAGAGATACCAGAAGGAGCCAATCTCTGAGCATGTTTTAACCATGGCGAGCACTCTCCGAGCACTCATCAGACATAGCGAGCACCTCTAGAGAGTCCATTCCGGCCCCAGGATTGATTATTCCACTCTAACACTCTCTCATTTTCTCTATCTCTTGCTGTTCTTCGCCTCGCCACGGTCCTAACTTAAGCATCGAAGGGTTGCCCCCTAGGATAATGCCTTGGGCTCCTTCTGACGCCATCTTCCTAGTGTTTGTAGGCCTCCATAGATGGCCAGGTGTCCTTCCCCGATTAAACAAATCTCAAAAGTGTGGTATGAGGTTTGGGAGAGCATTTTCTTCCTCTACACTTTTTAGCGTCGTCTGTGGGAACATCACGAAAAGCTATTGCAATACTAGCAACTGTGGCCAAGGATCCCACCAGGCCCCATGTTCCCAATGGGGGTCTGAGGAGGCGTCTCATCCACACGGCCACCATGTGGCGCTGCTGCAGATGAGCTAGCGGAGGTGTGCCAACAACTCCAGGCTTTAATAGAGATCTATCAAGGTCTCCTCAACCAACCTATGAGGCAGGTTCACGCTCTGATAGAGCTGCCCCAAAATGTAGGGGCTCCGACTGTGGTAAAGTCTCACCAGGGGAGCGAGCCCTCCCACACATTTCGCTCCGACTGTGCAATCTCAACGTCCACATAGCTCACCCACATCACAACCTCACAGCTTGCTCCACTCCAATCCAGAGATGGCCCAGTGCCTACGACACTACAAAGAAGTAGAACGTGAGCTAGAAGGCAAAGTCTGGTGCCTAGATGATGTTCTACACACTGTGAGGACTCAGGCGCTGATCGACGATGACATAGACTTCTATGCCCCCATCTCCAAGGAGATCATGGAGGCTCCCATTCCTCCAAGGTTCCAACTATCGTCATTCACCCCCTACAATGGCACCACCGACTCAGTCAACCACATGCACACCTTTGAGTCGAACCTAGTGTTCCACCTGGCTTCAGACGTCGTGAAGTGCCTGGCATTCGTCACCACCCTCTGAGAGAATGCCTGGACCTGGTTCGAGTATCTACCGACTGGGACCATTACCTCCTTCCAATAGATGTAGATGTTGTTCAAGGAGAACTTCATGGGCTACCGGAAGGAAGCCAAATCAGCAGTGAGCTTGCTCGCCCTCAGGTAGGGATGGTAAGGAGACCTTATGGGACAACGTGTCCCATTTCCAGACAAAAGCTCTCCGCATCCCCCATCTAGACGTCACCATCACCACCACTACCCTGAAATATGGAACTTGAAACTCCATCCTCTGGTGCTCACTTAGGGAAGAAGCCCCAATGACCTTGATTGATCTCCTCATAGAAACACACCAGCTGTGAGGAGAACATCGTGGCACTGGGCCACATGACCGGGACTGGTCAACCTGACCGTAAGAGGCCCACTGACTCCTCGCAGGAAGGGCGAAGTAAATGAGAGAGACGCGATCGAGAATGCCGTGACCTCCCAGAGACCAAAGACAAGGGCCAGTATCGACATTACATGTCCCCGACAGCTCCGCTTGAGCAGATCCTTATGGAGATCTGGGAGGAGACCTATCTCCGTTGGCCTTCAAAGATGAAGTCTGATCAGCGGACCAAGAGCAAGAGGAGATACTGACACTTCCACCATGACCACGGTCATGACACAGTCAACTACATCTAGCTTAAGGATGCAATCGAGGACCTTATTCGGCAAGGCCTCCTTGATAAGTTCATCACCAAGACCGTGGAAAAGTGACAGCAAGATCAGACCCCACCACCCATCGACAACCAACCCAATGGAAAAGAGATGAGGATGATTTTTACAGGGTCCACATTGGGTGGGGATAGCTCCAGGAGACATCATAGGTACGCGTCTGGAGTAAACTCCATGGGTCACAGCAACGAGAGCTACCACGATTCCACTGCTCGAGATCATCTCAAGGATCTGATCATCTTCTTAGATGATGACCTGGAGGGCGTAACCACCCCCTACTCTAACGCTCTTGTGGTCTCGACGACCATTAATCAATATATTATACGAAGAATCCTCTTTGATAATGAAAGTGGCCCCAATGTAATTTCTATGAGTGTCTTGTTCTCATGGGTGTGGATCTGTCATGAATAACACCATTGCACACACCCCTATATAGCTTCTCCGCATAACCATTCTCCTTGAGGAATGTATCTCCCTACTGATCACGTTTGGGGTTGCCCCCAGAGATGTAACGTTGTTAGCAGCCTTTATAGTCATGCATGGAATGATCGAGTACAACGCCATAATAGGCAGAGGCATCCTCGGCACCCTAAGGGGAATCCCCTTATCCTACCATCAAAAATTGAAGTTTCCTACTCCTCGAAAAGTAGGGGAGGTCTAAAGCAACCAATGGGAATCACAAAGGTGCTACCTGATCTCCAACAAAGAAAGGCAAGCCGAGGAGACTCCCCCCGAGAAGAAGGTGAGGACAGAAGACCCCAGACCCAATGGGAGCACTCCGGCTGAAGACCTTTACCTCATCCAAGTGGGGGAAGATCCGAGCAGAACTCTTCGCATCGACGCCATGCTGTCCTAGCAAGAGAAGGAGGACTACAAGAGCTTCCTGATCAAGAACTAAGATGTGCTCGCTTGGTTTGAGGACAAACTCCTTAGGATCCCGTCGGAGATCATAACCCACAAGTTGTTGCAAGATCTGAGCTGCCACCGAGTTCAACAATGCAGGAGGCTTTGTAACCCCGAGTGACAGGCAGTGATAAAAGAGCAAGTAGGCAAGAAGCTATGCTCAGGACTCGTACGACCTACCCAATACCCAGACTAGGTTGCTCATGTGGTCTTACTCCCCAAGAGCCACGAAAAGTGTGGCAATAGACAACACGGATCTCATTAAGGCCACTCCAAAGGATAGCTTTCCTATGTCACGGATCGACCAACTGGTCGATGCCACTGTCAGGCATGAGATGCTAAGCTTCCTGGATGAGTCCTCTAGGTACCACCAGACCAGCATGCATGAGCCCGACCAGGATAAAACCACTTTCATCACCGACCATGCACTTTATTGCTACATGTGCATGCCCTTTGGGCAGAAGGATGCTGGAGCAACTTATCAGCGCTTCGTCAACCACATGTTTGACGCTCAGATAGGCCACAATATGGAAGTCTACATCGATGACATGCTCATCAAAAGTCTCTGAACTGTCAAGCACTTAGAGGACCTAGCAGAGACATGTTGAGTCTCTCCAAGTGATTTTAATGATAACAAAAATCTTGAATTCAATTTCCATCTCGTGCCATGCTGAAGTGATCAAGAGCAAGCTTTAAATGTGTTTAAGGCCATTTTGTGTAATGGTAAAAGCTTAAATGTTTTAAGATTTCCAAATGAATATCCCCTTTGTTTCCCCATCATCTGGGGGTGATTGGGCGGTGGATGGGATTTTTTTTCCGTTTATGTTGATTTCACGCTCTAGTTTGAGTTGTGGTCCTTCCAGAGACCGCCATCTCATTAAGGCGGCCTGTAGGAGGGCCGCCATATGATTTTTAATGTCGGTTGGGTGTTGCAGCCCTCAGGGGACCACCACCCTTGGGTTGCTACCTCGCGACTGACCGGTACCCTTGGGCTAGTGGCCAACTGCCGATCGCTTCTCTGGTCTGGTCAACGCACCCTCGGGATGTGTAATATGACCGTTGGGGGACGTCTGCCAGGTTGCGGCCAAGGCATGGCCATTTCCTAGTGGGGACGGTCCGGGGGCGACCGCCCCGGTGGGGTAGTGGCCTGACGATGGGCCGCCACCCAACCCCCAGGATTTGTCAGGTTGCGGCCACGGTATGGCCACCCCTTGGCTCTTGCGGTCTCAGGGAGATCGCTAGGCTCTATTTTACAGCCCAAGGCTGGCCGCCACTTGAAGTGATGGCCCAAGGAGGACCACTACTCTATTTTTGTGTCGACCGAGGTTTCTATTGTGTTTCGTGAGTCTCCAGAGGAGTGGTTTTTTGTCGGTTCGTGTGTCCTTATGACCCAGGGTTCGTCGGACCCTATTCGTGTCTTGACTTTTATGCCTCATCGGTCTGTGTCACCGAGAGTCAGTGTGGTGAGGAGGGTTGTTCCTGGGCCTCATCAGCATGATGAGCGGCGATTTCTGTCAGTTAGAGTCTTACCTCCAGTGACCCGTCCACTAGTCGTAGCTTTCTTGCGTAGGTGTATGCAGACCCACTTCGGAGTGGTGGAGAGCATGACCCGGAGAGACAGTTTGTAGGCTAGTTACCGTAGGGCCTCTCGCCTTTGCTGCCTACATCTGGACTGGGGGGAAAATCAACTAGAGGGCCTGACCTAGAGTTCATGGTCTGTGTGTGCACACGTGGTTGGGGCCGTCAGACCCGCGCTGACGAGCGCGACCCTAGCTAGTCCTTGTTCGTGGTACTTATTGTGTGTCACTGTTTCTGCTTGGAGCGTGTAGGGAGACACTTGGGCGCGATGTAAGACGTCAGGGGACGCATTCGATCTTGCTTCTAGTGGGTGGTGCTCCTATCTTCTGGCAGGTATGGACTTGTGTTTCGTTGGACCGTGGTTTGTTTGTTCACCTTTGTGTGGTTAGTCGTAGTGAGATTTTCCATTTATTTATTGTTGTTACTGCCACACTTCTGTTGCGTAGTGTTATTTTCCTCCCTGTCTTGTTTTTCTCGTTGTGAGGTAGGGGTCCGTGGGATCCCTACTGAGCTAGTGAAATGAGGCTCATCCCAATATTTTCAGGTGAGGCGGGGTTGTCGAGGTGCACCTGAGGCTCCGCGTTGTTCATGCAGTCACGATTAGTTGCCAGTCGCCAGAGCCAGGGTATGCCCTGTGTACTTAGAGTCTACAGTTCTATTGTCTTTAGTCATTTATGTAATTTTTATTTTCTTGAGTCCAAGATTGTAATTTCTACTCATTTAGTCTTCATACTATTTGAGAGAAATATGATTATAAATAAAGATTTGGGTTAATTATATTTTACGCACTCTGTCTGTATGTGTTGAATGCACTATGCTCTGATTGACATGATCGTTATACAAGATCATCACGCCACTTTCGAGTTATCTTCCGCGCTCGGGGCGTGACACTTGAGGTGCTCCTGGGTGGCAGTTTCCTAATGGCTACTGTCGCCTAGCTCCACTGCGTTGATTACTGACACGTACCGCCGACACCTCTTAGAGCTATCGCCTCCTGAAGCTACCCCCCCAGAGATAATCATGATCTCCTTTCCATTGGGTCAGTTGTCAAGTGTCAGAGGGGACTGCTCACGCTATCGCTTCTCCTCAGCCTTGGTGATAAACTTATCGAGGAGTCCTCGCCGGATGAGGTCCTCAATAGCATCCTTGAGCTGGATGCATTAAGTAGTGTCATGGCCGTGGTCGCGGTGGAAGCGGCAGTATCTCTTCTTACTCCTCGTCCTCGGGTCAGACTTCATCTTCGAGGGCCACTTGAGGTAAGGTTCTTCATGGATCTCAATGAGGATCTGGTCAGGAGGAGCCGTGAGGGACGTGTAGTGTCGGTACTAACCCCTCTACTTGTTGTCCGAGTGGTCGTGACTATTGACACCCATTTTATGACCAATAAGTTGTGTAATCTCTTTATCTATTTTTATGATGTCCCGAGTTATTCACCAATTATTGGGTCATTTTGGTCACTTTTTGGGCTTATTTTATGGATTGCTCTCCCTGGTTGGGCCTGGTTCCTTGTCTCTTTGTCGCATTTTGAGCTTAGTAAGCCTTTTTTCCTTTGTGCCTCGCTCACCTGCCCTAGCGGTCTATAGAACGACCATTAGTTGGTTTTGGCGGTCCTTTGGTAGATCGCTAGGCAGACAGAGAGTCCTGTTATCTTATCTTTTCTCCCATTAACATTATCCTTTAATGGATGATCTTCCCTAACGGTCTATCGTGCGACTGTTAGCGGGCTTTGGTGGTCCTTTGCTAGCCGCTAGGGTGCAGAGAGTCCCATTAGGTCTCTTCAGTGTCATCTCTTTTGGACCACTGAGCCTTATGGTCTACATTTTGACCATTTTTCAGATCCTTGTGGTCTATCGCAAGACCGTTAGAGGAGACAGGGAGTCCTGCTCTATCTGTTCTTCCTTTTTTCAGTCGTGGCTGAACTAGAGTCCATGATTTGATGATTTCTCTCTGAGTATTGATCCTTAGAAGATTCTATTTGTTTCTATAGACTCTTGGGAGTTTTATCTTCGAGAGTTTGCTAAGTTCAGCCCTACTTTCGTGTTGTTTTCTCTCCAACTCGACCAGAGGGTTTGGGGGTCTATAAATAGAACCCTTGGCTTCATATAGGATTTAAACTGTAATTTCTATTTCAAAAATAAAAAATAAGAAAATCAATTTTTTAAAAAAAACCCACGTGCTCTCTCTCTATCCACCCACTCGCCGATCACTCTCTCTCTCTCTTTTTCTCTCTCTCGATTGGCACGCGCACACTCTCTCTCTCTTCGTCGTTCTGCTGTCTGTTCTGGGCCGTGCCGACCCCGGATCGAGGCGCAGGAGGTACCGTTGGGACCGACTTGTCGAGAGGATCACGCTGGTGTCATTTGTTTCGCGGATCGTCGACCGTTTGTTCGAGACGGGTCGTGAGGCAACCCGACTTCCCGTCACGCGTTTGCACGCTTTTCAAGAATTTTGCCGCAATCAAGATAGGGGGATAGAATCTCTACTGCGCTAGGAACATTTTGACAGTTCATGCATGTCCATTAGTAGGTGTTTACCTCATTTTTTGTGCATGAGATATTTTTGGAGTTTTTAGGTTTTAATTACTTTGATAATTATTTAGGGGTGATATTTGTACATGTTTGGGTGTGGCGTAGTTATAGAATTTCATCTATTCAACTTCTCCCACCTTTTTTCTTTTGTTTCTCGTCGATCCGGCTTGACCGGAGGGGAGTTCGATTTGAACTCGTCCTTTGCGTTTTCCAGGAAGCATAACGGACCCATGGGGGAGCGTTATGCATTGCACGACGGACCTAGGGAGGGCCGCTATGCTATCGAGGCTTCAATTAAGTCGGTAGGTTGTGAAGCACGACGGACTGGAAGCAGATCGCCATGCAATGTACGACGAACCTTCAGAGGTGCGTTATACTCTGTGATTTTCTGAGTAGTTTTCTGTATTTTTCACATTCGGGTGACTTTAGCGGACCTCTCCCGGTGCGTTAAAGTGACATAGCGCACCCGCGATAGTGCGTTATGGTTCGTGCGTTTTATAAAGGTTTGCTGGGGAATATAACGCGTGGTCTGAGGAGCGATATGCATTGCATGACGGCCCTCTGGCGGTGCGTTATAGTCTGCAGCTTCAGGTTTTTCCTGAGTTTGGGTAAGCATAACGGCCCCAGTAAGGCGCGTTATACTCATTTAACGCCCCCAGTCTGGTCCGTTATACTTTGCTACTCAGGAAGTGTTAGAATTGCATATTTCTTGTTCTGTCTATATCATAAATGCCTTATTTTATGATTCATGGCTCACTCTACAATCCCGATAGAGTGCTTGGACTTTCTACGTGATGGAACCACTAGACGTAGCCTTAGACCTCGCGGAGAGTCGACCCACTTGGGAGTGATGGAGGGGCATACCCATTTAAGCGGCTTAGCTAGTGCCGTGGGCCCTCGGTTTTACTGTAGCGCTCTATAGGGAGGGAAAGCTAGCTGGACTCTTGGCCCAGGCAGAGGGTCAGTGTGTGCACACGTGGTCAGAGGCGAGAGCTGACACTGACGAGTGTTACTCTGACTAGTTCTCGGTTGGTCTTTGACCGAGGGGTTTTACCTAGGTTTGACCAGGGATTTGACTGGGGGGGTTTTACTCGAGTTTGACCAAGGGGTTTTACTCAGGTTTGACCAGGGATTTGACTGGGGTGTTTTACCCAGGTTTGACTGAGGGGTTTTACCCGAGTTTGACCAGGGATTTGACTGGGGGTTTAGGTTACCAAAAGACTGGAATGCCCTTGTTATAAAAGGAGATTTGACTTGGCTTGATCCACGCGACCTGACCGCACAGGTCGATCTGCATGTGAGGGTGCACGATGGTGGTGCATGACGCGATGAGTTGCTGGGAGCCCTGAGTCGGGCTCTGGCTTGCTGTAGAGTGGCTGGAGCATACGCGCCCACCCGGTGCTCGGTGAAATTCCTGACACGTGTGTGTGGGCCGTATAAGGGTGTTGTGAGCTCCTGAAGCTTGTGGTTGGCCCAGATGGGTCTTCCTTTGACTTCAGAGAGTTGGAGGGAGGCGACTCGGGGGTAGACCTTGACCTCATTACTGGGTGTCACATGATGTGGCTTGTAGTCAGGGTGCCCCCGGGTCGGCTCTGGTAGCTGTGTTGAACGCGAGTAAACCCACAAACTGAGTGATCGAGGGTGAGCCTGATCGATTGTTGATGTTGCCATGGGTCACAGCTAGTCGGTTAGGACCCTTGGTTGGGCCCGGTAACTGGGGCGTCGATATGATGCCGTTTATCTGGTGGTTGTGGTGACCCTCTCTCCTTGGCGAAGAGTCGTATGATGCGGTAGGCTATTCTGAGTCCTGGGTAAACCCGATTGTTGAGGTGTCGGTGGTGTAATACCATAGGCAGGGTATTCGGGGGTGATCTCTGAATCTTTAGAGAGTGCCGTCCTGTACGGCAGGTTGTCCCGACCCTTAGACCCAACTGGGTTGTCGGAGAAACTGATTGGTATAGTGCCCTTTTCTCAGGAACGATCCTTGCTTATTACAGTGTAACGTTTGACCCGCTGAAGTGTCCCGATTTTCGAGCTCAACTCGACTGGTAGAGCATCTTTGGCATTATGCCATTTTGCTCTATTTAGGAAGTGTTTTTCTATACTTAATCCTCAATTAATTAGAGGAAATAAGCAGGTGCCAACAAATGCCAGTTTGTTTATTGTGTGATATGTAGGCCAAGAGTGAACGTTTGCAGGGGTTCTGGGTTGTGGTGGTGATAGGCCAAGAGTGAATGTAGGCCAACCGAAGAGGTATATTGGCCAAAGGTTAGGGGTTTAACCAACCGGGAAGGTGTATTTGTGATGCCCTGAACCGATAGTAGCGGAATGTGTCGTTTGCTCGAAACGTGATAGTTAAACAGTCATGTCAATCAGAACATATCCATAAGACAAGATGTAATTGAACAAAAATAAAATTTTATTTCAAATATAAGTTTATAATAATTTGGACCCAAATAAAAGAAACACTCAAAAGAGGGAAATTACAATAGACAGTCCATAGAAACCAACAGAAGGTTCTAAGGATCAGATTTGGGGGAGAAATCAAGAAATCAAACTCTGTAATCCATCCACGGAGTAGCAGAGAAGAACAGTTCTGCTAAAACTCCTTTGTGTGACATAACGCATCCGCAATAGGCCGCCATGTGAACACAACGCACCTTCGTCAGTCCGTCATGCGACCTTATCCAACAGAAGATAAGAACAACAGGTGAAACGTTCGGACTTAGGACTATGGTGAGCTTAACGGCTAGGAACAAGGGCGTTATAGTGAGAGTATAACGGATGGAAGATAGTCCATCATGGCAATGAAGACGTCAAGGCAGACGGGGGCTGGGACGATAAGGAAGTCGGTGGAGGTAGTGGTAGACTCGACCTTAGGGGGTGTATAACGGACCAGGGTATGTGCGTTATGTGATGTATGACGGAGGCATATAGATTCATTAAACAATAAAGACGTTAACTGAGACGGTGAGTGAGACTCTGAGAGAAGGTAACAGACCACTATGAGGGCATTATATGATGAACATAACGGATTGGTGTAAGCCCATTAAACTATAGAGATGTTATAAGAGACGCAGGATGAGACGCTGAGTAGGACGGTGATGAGACTATAACGGACCTTATGGGGTGCGTTATGTTACTATAACGTGCCATTGAGGATGCATTATGTACAAGAGGGCGATAAATGACACGGAAGTGCTTAGCAGCAGTAAACACGGACAAGACTAAACCAAGAAAGATAATGGCACATGAAAGAGACTTCCAACATGCGCAAGAAGACTCGACAAGGGTGAACAACTCGGAGCATCATTAAAAATGATTAAGGAGACGACCCGACTAATTGGTTATAAAACGGGTGTCAACAGATGCACCTCCTTAAAGTCTTCTTTGTAGGGGAGCGAGCAGAGGTGTAGGGAAAGCGAAATGAAACATGGAGGTGAAGCGGAGATGATGCAGAGTGGACCGAAAAGTGGGCGTTATGGTAATGACACCCGTTCTCAACCAACAAGCGATAGGAATCTTCCGAAAATTTCAGACTAATCACCAAGGAAATGGTAGACCAAATGACGCCTGTCTGGAGGAACTAATAACTAAGGAAAGGAAAACATGGCCAGCGGCCGGGGCAACGGAAAGGAAAGAGACGATTAACTAAACTCCAGGCAGGAACCTTCAGCTAACCAGACTGAGTGAGTAGGCCGAAGGAAACCCTTCTGACTCAGAGTGGAATGATTCTCCTTACTCGAGATCACGGATATAGTTATTCACCATTACTGAGATACCTTGGACAGATGAAGCACAACAATGGTCAAGAATGCGCATGATGCATGCTGGGATGAAGAAAAAGAAATCTTTAAAATGAATGCAAAGAAAGGGTAAAATAACCAGATATTCGAGAATAGTATTGCTAGATTGGAGAAACTAGGGTCAGGACACCATCTGCAACCACGACGTGTTAGTGGATGTCCTTTGGTCTACCTTGTCCCCCATGCTTGTCCCCCACCTACCCTTGACCAATGTTAGTGGATGTCTTTTGGTATTAGTGGATGTCCTTTGGTCTAAAACTAGGGTTTTATTATTTATAGTCTCTTGTACCATTTGTGGAAGGATTGATGAAAGAAGAATTAAATTGGAAGAAGCTTGGTGTGCCCTCCCCTATCTCTCTCTTGTTCTTGGAGTTCTTCCTTCTTCTTCCCCCAATCTCCTCCAGATCTGATCCTAGATCTTCCATCTCCCTCAAATCTCTTCCTCTTTCCTTCTTCCTCTATCGATTGTGAATGTTCACCGCCGCCGCCGCCGTTCGTGCTGCCGTTGAGCCACCACAAGCCGGTCTTCATCCTACTACCCAAAACTCAGAGTTGCAGGATAGCAGCTCGGTGAAAGGGCTGGTACGGGAGATCAGACTATTGGATCGTAACAAAACTTTGAGGGTAGGTTCCCCCCCATCATAGGCCATTCCCAGTTCAATTTTCAGCCAGATCAGAACTCGTTTAGGCCTCTTCCCAGTCCGCTGTTCTTTACCCCCACAATCTGCCTATGAGTAGACCAGTGCGATAGCTGGTGGTAGATGAATTTTCTCACCCCAAAACGTGGTCAGAAATCTACAAAAGACCTATGTGCGTGACCACCACTCTCCCTTCTACCTCCACAAAAATTCCCAAGCCCAGAACCTCCATCAGATCTTCGGTCCAGGCCTATAAACAGGTAGCTTCTATTCTGCCCTGTGTGTTCTGTATTTTGGGCCAGAGAACTCAGTCAGTTTGCAGAAGCTGTCATTTCCAGTTCCACCATTGGACAGATCTGAAACTCCCATAGATCGAAGATCTTCGAGTCCTCTTTGCAACGGCACTGGTCTTGCTTCAATCCAACGTCGGGGCTACTCGTGGCGGCCGATCTCGTCAGAGTGTGCAGGACTGTCCAGATCTGTCCCGAGGTTGGCCTAAAAAAAGTGATCAACGGTAAAAGCCAGAAAAAATACGTCGGAGAAGAATCAGCGACCGCCGCTCCCAGGGGTCGACCTGGGACCCTCCGCCAATGTCCTGGTGAATCGCCGCATCCAAAAACCTCCAGAGGCCGGCGTCCCTTTGGATGCCCGTGTGCGCTATCCTACCGGTCAGAAACTGCAGACTCGGAGTCGCCACCCCACCACCACCCAGAACCGCCGCCTTGCTGACCCGTCAACCTGAGATTGGTGCTCCCGAACCCCACATGTTGCCTATTACCTCCCTGCGTGGAGTGGGCTGTTGAAGAACTTTGTAATTAATAATCATTGTTGTACTGGGAGTCACGGATCTCGGCCGGGATGTCTTCCCCACGCCCCGAGTGTGGAGGTACATTCGCCTCCCCCTTTTTGTCGCTTTGCTTAGTTAGTATACACTCTTGATGCCGCTGCTTGTGAGTAGGTTACTTTCTTACAAATAAATTTTCTACATTAATCATCATATGAAAATATAAGAAATTATTATAATAGAAAATTTCATAAATTTCCCACTGCTTAATAATGCAAATGGATTTAAATCATATTGAAACCCCTTTCATTGAGCTCGGAAGGCGCATTGCACCAAGGTTCACGACCCAAGGCAGTTGGTCCACCGCGCCGACGCACAGAATAGTTCACATGATAGCTGTGGACCGAGGCGCAGTGCACCTCGTCTTCTTCCCCACGCAGACGCAACCCTAGCCGCGCCCTTCGCGAACAGGCCACAACCGCCGCCGCCAGGAGTGGCCTCCCCCGGCCACGACCGGCCACCAGACGCCACCGGCGTCGTCATAGGACCGTCGACGATCGACCGGCAACAATGCCAGCACTGGATGCGGCCGACGGACGCCGCGAGTAGGGGTTTCTCAACCCCGAAATCACCGCATGAATAGGGGACTCTCCCATGGTTTGCCAGCCCTCCAGCAGGCCATCAGGGCCACCCACGACCGTCGTGGAGGTTCCAATGCCCAGCCCTTGGGCTGCCATGGCCTGCCTCGACGCTGGGAGTGATCTTCGCCGAGTTAGCTGCGAAGATGGGGTTTTGTGAACCTCCAACCGAGTCACGTACAGGGGCTTCCATCGATGGTTGCAGGGACGCCAGCCAGTAGTCAGGGTGCCGTGGCGGCCGTCTGCGACCCTTGCGGCAGTCGCCGGTAAGCCCTAGAAGGCCTAGCATCACCGATTGTTGTTTGGCCCCATCTCCATGCTCTCTGGCCCCATCTCATGGGGTGCTACGTTGCCATGAAAAATCCCAAGAAAAACAACTATAAAAATACAGAAAAATTCCCAGAACAAAAGAGAATCACGAGCAATCAACGTGGCTCTGATACCACTGTAAGGATCAGGGCTGGGATCAGAGGAACGCAGCGGAAATTAGAAATAAGATTTTCAACCCGGTCGTGTTAATTGCGCATATGTGATTCCTGATGATAATATAAAACTACGAGATCCGATATTACCTCTGCAATTCTCAAATCGCAGCGAAGTGGAAACAATCCCTCGCGGTGGTAATTAGCCGTGCAAGTGAACGGCCTCTAGCGGTATCCACACGGGCACGAACGGTGGAATATCCTCTTCGCAATGCCCCCACGAACGACCTCCTCCGCGGCATCTCCTTGATCTCTACACTAGAGATGAGAGGAAGAAGAGAGAGGAGAGAGAGGGGGGTGCCCCTCCCAAGGAGGAGAGAGAATGAGACGGCCTGTGAAACCTTGGATGCTTGGCTCAGGGTTTTTCCTATCGCAATTATTTATAGACTTCTCAATTTTTCATAAAAATCCCAATAAGTCTAATATTGCGAATATACTTCCACCGTCCATAACCCTAATGTGTGTGACCCTCTAGGCCCAGTGTCAGTATGATTTTAGGCCCAATAAGCTTAAGAACTCCTTCTTATCGGAATGTCATTAAAATTACCGTCCACCCGACAAACATTTGAGTATATTTATTCCGATTTTCACCGTGCTTCCCCGTCACGGACTTCCGTCCGAATATGAAAAGGTCCGCGAGTGACCGATATGGCCCCTGGCTTGTACCTCGATGCGGGTCTTCAGTGCGATTTATTTTTCACCCTCTTCTCGTGCAATTAGTATTACTTCCTTCGGCCGCAAAGCCCCTAGTTTTGGCAATTAATCAAGGGTGTTCTCCCGTATGGGGGATGTAAATGACGTCATGACCTTTATGGCATGGCGAGATTGGGTCCCGACCCGAACCACATAATCACCTGACGAAGTCAAACCAAGCGCACCATGGGCTTCCGTGAAGCCCAAATAAATCGTCACCTCAGTGACTGGCACGCCCCCGCACTTAACAAAACTAATAAAATGAATAGATCAGTTAATTTAACAAAAAGTGCGTCCACAAGTCTGGCACGCCCGGTGGGACCCATCCACCTTTCATCTCTTTGCTGAAATTAGGGGCTTTGCGGCCCCCTTCTTGTAATACTGATTGTTTCATCTTTACAAATGCAGGAGAAGCACATTTCAACTTCGAGAATGGCTGTCTCCTTTGGCCCGCAGATCGTTGAAAGCCATATCAGGGATGGCTACCTTGTCATCCCCCTTTGCTTCGGGAGTTTCCCTCCTGTGGTGGGCTTCCCCAACTTCCTGTGGGTAGCCTTCATCAACATCCGGGACGTGGAAGTGTCCGACGAGTCCAAGCCCGACGCCCCCATCTCGGGAGTCACCGAAGCTGTTACCGACCGAACCGTGGCTGAGAACAACAACAACACCCCGTCAAAGACGCTGGGCTGCTATGTGCACCACATCCACCCGACTACCAGCTCACCTCAGCAGGGATCGACATCCCACCGGAGGAGGTTCCGAAGGATCCGCGCCGTCGCCACACCAAGAAGCTGACTCTCCAGCTCCGGTAAGTCTGTCATCGTTGGAGGCATCAAAGTCCATCTTAATGGACAGAGGTCTGAGATGATCCCAGACCGAATAATACCAACCATTCCAGTTCGTAACTCCTTTCAAGGACTGGAGAAGATGAAGGAGAGGATGGCGCCCGTTGACGCACCATCTCGCAAGTCAGCAAAGCTGAAACAGGCTTGGGTTCCCAAGGAAGCCCAACCCGCGGCACCCGCACAAACAGGACCTAGTTGTGCCCGCCGTACAAGGGGGCGAAGAGGCGAAAAGGTCGAGGTGACGGCCACAACTTGCCAAACGGCAGTCGCTGTACCAGTGCTGCCTGAAAACGCCCACTGTCGACATCATAAGCGTCGTCACCACGCTGACCACCCGGTGTACGTGAATTACACCCATCATGGTGTCGCCGCCGACACCCAACCACCGGTCGCTCTCCCCGACCAGGAGTGGGAGGGGATCGAGCAGGCCATGAGAAATTACCTCCGGGTGTGTAGCCCCTGGGTCAAACAAGACCTTTGCATAAACATTATCCACAATGAACATATCTTCAGCCACGATAGGGGTACTATCTGCCTCTTCTTGCATTAGTGCATAGACTCGCCCCTTGTACTGAATCTTCTCTTGCGGGGGAAGTGGCTTTTGTTGAGTCTTCTTGGGGCAGTTCCTCGCGATGTGTCCGGCCTCGCAGCATTCATAGCACTTGCCTTCCGCCCTCCAGCATTCTTGTCCCCGATGGTTGCGTCCACAATGGATACAAAATGGAACCCCCGGCCCGCCCCTTGGTACTGGTCCTTGGCGTGCCACCTTTTCCTTGTCTCGCCTCCCCCCCTGCATAGGCCTTTTGCTCGACAACTTCTGCTCCTCGGTGAACCTATACATGGACATTCGTTAGAACTTAACCTTATATGTCCCCTAAATATTTATGGCTTCGGCCATTACCTTGCATTTTCTTGTTCAGCTAGGTAAGCAAGCCTTAATGTCGTTGGATAGGAGTCAGGGTCTTGGGTTGCAACATAGCGTCAGACATTGCTACGCAACCCGTTGATGAATTTCTTCACCTTTCGACGTGCATCATTGAATATGTGTGGAGCATATTGACCCAGAGCTGAAAATTTGGCCTCATAGTCAGCTACCGACATGTTTCCTTACTCGAGGCTCAAAAACTCTTGCTCTTTAGCATCTCGCACATGTTCGAAAAAATACTTTTCTCGGAAGACAGCCAAGAACTCTTCCCATAATATGTCACTGTCGTGGTAGTCTGCGAAGGTGGTCTACATCTTGGCCTTCCACCACAAGTCAGCCTGATCTTGTAAAACATAAGCCACCAGATTCACCTTCTCTTCCTCGGGGCATCGCATCGTGTGAAATTTCTTCTCCATTTTGCTGAGCCACAACTCAGCCACCTCTGGACGGCTCTCCCCCTTAAAAATAGGAGGCGTCAACCTCAGAAATCGATCGAGCGCAGGTGAGTCATGGCATGGTGCAGGCGTTGGCTGTTGTAACATTTGCTGCTGCATGGCCTGCAACAATCCTTGGAAGCTTTGCATAAATCCCTCCAGATTAATCCCTGCATTGGGCTCTTGTCTGCCACCCACCGCCAAAGCATGGACATCCCCGTCGTTCGCCCCATTTGGGTCATCTACCCTCGATCCCCTTTCATCCGCCTGGGGAAGATCTCTTTGCCTTCTTGGTGGCATTGTTCTGAGAATTAAACAATTATTAAGTGAGAGGGTTTTAAATGGTTTCAAACATACTCTACCCTTTTCCCACTCTAGCCTATCACTTCCTCTACTATGGGTCATTTGGAATGGTTGTAACCATGGTTTGTCTCTCGTGCTCTGATACCACTCTATAACGCCCCGAGATCTAATTCCCAATTTATGGGCACAATTTTTTTTCCATCGGACCCTTAACATTACTTTGTGCATACCGCGAAAGCACAAATTTAGGCAGGTCTGCCTAAACCCCACCCCAGGGGGGTTTAGACAGACTGCTTTAGGGGTTTTTAATTTTAAAAAACTAATTTTTTATTGGGTAGAAGGGGTTTACGCAGACAAGCCTGGGGGGTTGGGCTGGTCCGCGTAAACCACCCCCAGGGGGTTTAGGCAGACCAACCTGGGGGTCCAGCTGGTCCACCTAAACCCCCTCCCCCAAGGGATTTAGGCGGGCCAGCCTGGGGGTCCAGGTGGTCTGCCTAAACCCCACCCTAGGGGGGGTTTAGGCGGATTGGTGCTAGGGTGTGGGGAGGCAGTCTCCACCCTATCAAATCTATTTTTTTGTCATTTTTCTTCCTAAATTAACTAAGAAGGAAAAGGACAATTTGCTGGGAGGATACGTGGAGCTTTGTGAGCGCGTCAAACTTGAGGAATTGCCCCGTGCTGTCGCTTTGTGCTCCTGCGTCCATGTGTCGACTTCACGTACTGGTACAACACATGAACTACACCGTAGGACTGAGAATTGAATGAACTGGGGCTGAGTGGGGCCACTGGGCTAGAGGGAGGGCACGACCCCCAGGGAGTTCACTCTCCCTGGGGCGCGCGACCGCCCCCAGGGCAAACTGGCCCCGAGGTTGGTCGTAACCCCAATGGATGGCCCTCGGGGGTCTTCTCTTATCTTCTAGGAGTGTCCTTTGAGGGACACTAAGCTTCGAGGGACTGGGACGGGCCCCTGGGGGCTATTGTTCTTCTGGTTATTGTAGTCACTCGCAAGGTGTTCGGGTAAATACCTGACACACCCCGGATTGTCGAATGACTTGGGCAGATGGCCAAGGGGCCCCAAGGTGGGCCTTGGGCTGAAGAAGGGAGCTCATGGGAGCTAAGGAAGGGCATCTTAGGGATGTGAGTCATGCCTCAATCTGTGTGCCACGTTACACGGCGGGTTGGCAGGGTAGTCTCGGGTTGGCCCGGGAGCTAGAGTTAAGTGGCTTGTTGCCATGTGTCTGAGTGTTGGGGTTGGCCCTGACTTGCTGGGGGGTCATTGTAGGACCCAATTGAGGTGCTGGAACCACAGGTTGGCCCATGGTTTGATGTAGATGGGTTGGAATACACGTGCCTGCAAGGTGTTCGACAGAATGTCAAACACACCCGTGCGAGCCATATATGTGTGCGATAGGCCTCTAAAGCCTGTGGTTGACCATGTTAGGTCTCCCTTCGACCTTGGTGGGTTGAAAGAAGTGTCTCGGGGTGGGCCCATGGCCCTTTCACTGGGTGCCACATGGCGTGGCTTAACGTCGGGGCGCCCGAGGGTGGCCCCGGGCGGCTATGTAGGATACGGGCAAAGCCCGTATGTCAGTGGCCGGAGTTGACTTCGGACAGTTGCTTGCATCGCCGCGTGTCACAGCAAGCTGGTCAGGGCCCTTGTAGGGACCCACAGGGTTGTAGAAAGGGCTAGGTAGCCCATGCCTGGAGAAGAGAAGAATAAAAGAAGAAAAAAAGGCCTTAAGAAGGTGAAGGAGGAGTGGGCCCATCACCAGTGCAGACCGCCTCCCCCTTCGCCGACACACTCAAATTCCCCTTCGTCGGCACGCTCAAATTCCTCTTCGCCAGCACGCTCAAATTCCCCTTCGCCGGCACGCTCTAAAACTCCATTCGTCGGCATGCTCCTAAACTCTTCCACGGCCTGCCCTTGGGCACCGTCACCGATACACTCTCTCTTGCCCTTCGCCGGCACACTCCTTGAGTGGTGCACCTTTCCCTTTTATAGTTGCTAAGCCCTTCACTAGTGTGCCTCCCAGTTCACTCTTTGCCGGCACGCTCTCCCCCGTCATTCACCGGCACACCCATGGCCTTCCCCAGTGCACTTCAACCCCGTGCAACTTCAACTCCGTGGAAATGATACACGGACTTCATCCCCTTTGCATCTCCAACCCCGTGCAAACTGCACGGACTTGGTCCTCCTGCATGCATAAGCCTTGCACAAGCCCTGCATGGACTTTGCATAGCCCCTGGCCCCATGTGCACTGACCCTGCACAAACCCTATTCCCCTTTGCATACATGCATTGACGTTGGCCCTCACATGCATGGACCCTGCACTGACCTTAGTCTATATGTGCACTAAGTTTAGCCCATGTGCACTGACCTTAGCCTGCATGTACACTGACCTTAGTCTACATGTACACTGACTTTAGCCCATGTGCACTGACCTTAGTCTGCATGTGCACTGACCTTAGTCTGCATGTGCACTGACTTTATCCCACGTGCACTGACCTTAGTCTGCATGTACACAGACCTTCTTTCAGCCATTGGCCCCACGTGCACGGACTTCACCTCTTCGCATGCATTGACTTTAGCCCGCATGTGCACGGACCCTGCACGGACCTTGTTCCCCCTTGCATACATGCATGGACTTTGGTCCCCATGTGCACGGACCATGCACTGACTTCACCTTGCATCGCACAGACTTTGTCCTTCAACCCCGTGCACAATGTGCACGGACTTTGTTCTTCAACCCCATGCACGGAACTTGTTCTTCAACCACATGCACAATGTACACGGACTTTGTCCTTCAACCCTGTGCACAACGTGCACGGACTTTATTCTTCAACCCCGTGCACAATGTGCACGGACTTTATCCTTCAACCCCGTGAACAACGTCCACGGACTTTGTTCTTCAACCCCGTGCACAATGTACATGGACCTTGTTCTTCAACCCCGTGCACAACGTGCACGGACCTTGTTCTTCAACCCCGTGCACAACATGCACAGACTTTATTCTTTAACCCCGTGCACAACGTGCACGGATCTTGTTCTTCAACCCCGTGCACAACGTACACGAACCTTGTTCTTCAACCCCGTGTACAACGTGCTCGGACTTTGTTCTTCAACCCCGTGCAGACCATGCACGGACTTTGTTCTTCAACCCCGTGCAACTAGATATTCCATTATCTTCTTCCAAAAAGTGTACATCAAGTTCTACCCTCTACATTACTCCTTTCACTACTCTCCCTGAGAAAGGCCCTAGAGGGAGTTGCCAAACTAGGGGAGGTGATACTCCTTTCACCTTGCAATCCTCTCTCTGATTCCACACCCCGTTGGTCGGCAGGGGCAATAAAGAAGCTACTGACACGGAAGCCATGCTCTCGTGCTCTTCAGTAGCGCTCCTCACCATCCCTCAGCTACTATTCAACGAGACTGAGACTGGTTCGGAGTTCAAACAATTGAGCCTCCAAGGTCCTCTGCTCCTCCCTCTCAGCCAATCTCTCGGCTATCTCTCTTTCTCTGGCTCTTTCCTTCTCCGCTCATTCCCTCTCTTTGTCCTCCCTTTCCATCCGAAGGGTGATCCTCAACTCTACTGCATGCCAAGAGGGGTCATCGCCTCGACGACCTCACAGTTCCTCATCTAGCTCTATTATCCTGGCTTCCCCCTGCGCGGTGTGGGCAAGTGCATCTTGCATCTCCTTTGTCTGTCAAGACCACTATCTCAAGATATGTGGCAAAGCATGAATAAAGTTCAATGGTGAAACCCTCACCCATGCAGAAAGCATTCCTTCTACCTCTGGGGCATGCTACGTAGCACGAGTGAGCTACTCATGAAGCAAATCAAGCTCTGAGGTAGGGATCCATAAACTAGAGGAGACCCTGCACCCATCGTCGATGAGGCTACATCAAGCTGGGCATGCTGCAATACATATAACGTGGTGTCAAAGGTTCAGTACAAGGAAATCAGGGCTATAACTAGGACCATGTGCATGAAGGCTTACCAAAGAACTCAAAGCTACATGAGTATCACACAACTGTAGTTTCGTGTCTGCAAGCGAGTTCGCAAGTTCGCTACCATGCCGTCACAGTTGTCCTACAGTCAGAACACATGGGTTAAAGCAAAAAAAAAAAAACTACTCACCTCTGCAAGCCCCACAGGATGGAGTCGCTCTGCATACATCGCCTTATAGAGATGCATGTAATCCTCACTGTCTTGCACATGCGACTCTACGAGTGTGCCACCCCATTGCCAATCTTCATACTATTCGAGAAATCGCGCCCGCCAATCAACGGAGGTCGCTAGCCCACGTGTTTTCCTTCCAACGCGTGGTGCTGCAGTCATATCCACCCATTCTTGGGTGAGCCCTAGGGTCCTCATGGCCAATCGCAGCCGAAGTGGCTCGATTTCATTCAAATAATGGATCCACAGGTCCGCCCAAATCAGGCACGACTTGATATAACCCATGGCTGATCGGCATCGATCATGTCTGCATAAGGTCTCCACATCACTTGGGCCAGGTCATGCACATTGTAACGACCCAGAGATCCGGATACCGGTAAACCGATACCAAGACCTGGGGACGCCACCCAAGAGGCTGATGAGGCCCCATAAGGGTTGAGAAGTGTTGGGACATAAGGAGCCTCAGGTTATTTTCTTTTTTGTGTTTTTTTGTGTTTTTTTTGTGAATTTGTTGACTTGTGATGCTGAGATAACAACATTGTCGGTACTGGGATCGCACCGACACAATGAAGGTGGGCTTCTCTGGCCTGGACGGAAGGTCCAGTTCATACCCCTCGGTTAAGACCTCAAAAGGCCATGGGTACCGAGTTAGTGTGCAAAGGATGTTGGCACAATAGAGTGTTGAAGACAACAAACTTGATTCGGAGGGGGGACTTGGGTCCAAGGGAGGATATTCATCGGCTTAGACATAAGGTCATAACACCGGGAATGATATAAATATCGGCTTAAATGCGAGGTCACAATGCCAAAATTGATATGAATATTGGCTTGGACACGAGATCATGATTACAGGATATATCATAAATATCAGCTTAGACGTGAGGTCATGACGCCAGGATATATCATAAATATCGGCTTAGACGCGAGGTCATGATGCCAAGATATATCATAAATATCAGCTTAGACATGAGGTCATGATTCCAGATATATCATAAATATCGGCTTAGACGTGAGGTCATGATGCCAGAACATATCATAAATATCGGCTTAGACGTGAGGTCATGATGCCAGGATATATCATAAATATCAGCTTAGCCACGAGGTCATGATGCCAGAACATATCATAAATATCGGCTTAGACACGAGGTCATGATGACAAGATATATCATAAATATCGGCTTAGATGCAAGCTCATGATGTCGGAACATATCATAAATATCAGCTTAGATGCAAGGTCATGATGCCAAGATATATCATAAATATCGGCTTAGACGCGAGGTCATGATGCCAGATATATCATAAATATCGGCTTAGACGTGAGGTCATGATGCCAGAACATATCATAAATATCGACTTAGACATGAGGTCATGATGCCAAGATATATCATAAATCTCAGCTTAGACGTGAGGTCATGATTACAGGATATATCATAAATATCAGCTTAGACGTGAGGTCATGATGCCAGGATATATCATAAATATCGACTTAGACCCGAGGTCATGACACCAGGATATATCATATATACTGACTTAGACGCGAGGTCATGATGCCAGGATATATCATAAATATCGGCTTAGACATGTGGTCATGATGCCAGAACATATCATAAATATCGGCTTAGATGCAAGGTCATGATGTCAGAACATATCATAAATATCGGCTTAGACGCGAGGTCATGATGGCAAGATATATCATAAATATCAGCTTAGACGTAAGGTCATAATGCAAGAATATATATCATAAATATCGGCTTAGACGCGAGGTTATGATGCCAGAACATAACATAGATATCGGCTTAGACGCGAGGTCATGATGCCAAGATATATCATAAGTATCAGCTTAGACGTAAGGTCATGATGCCAGAATATAACATAGATATCGGCTTAGACGCGAGGTCATGATGCCAACGCCCAGAACAATGACGAAGGGAAGGAGCAGGCTCTCTACTACCTCAGTCAAAGACTGGTGGGGGCAGAAGCTAAGTCCACTCCTATCGAGAAGGTCTGCCTCACCTTGGTCTTTATGGTCAAGAAGCTGAGGCACTACATGCTGTCCCATGAAGTGAGCCTAATTTCCAGGGCCGACTCCGTCAAGCACATCCTCTCCCAGCCAGTCTCGAAGGGATGTCTCAGCAAGTGGGCCGTACTACTGATGGAGTTTGACATCACTTACATGACGCAGAAGGCCATTAAAGGGCAGGCCGTTGCGGACTTCTTCGCAGCACACCCTGTACCCGAAAACTCCCCACTGGCTACGGAGCTACCCGAAGATGAAGTGCTGGAAGCGGACCAAGTCTACCAGGCCATCTGGCAGCTGTATTTTGACGGGGCCTCCAGAACAAAAACAACCTCCTCTGGGCGTACCAAGATATGGGCCGGAGTCAGCATCGTCCTTAAATCTCCAGATGGGGAAGTGGTGCACACTTCCTACTGCATCAACAAGTCCTGCATGAATAACGAAGTAGAGTATGAAGCTCTGATTATTGGCCTCCAGGTCGCTCTGCAGATGGAAATCAAGATGCTGCAAGTCTTTGGCGATTCACTGTTGGTCGTCAAGCAAGTCCAGGGACAGTTCGATGTCCTAAAGCCCGAGCTGCTCCCTTACCACACTAAGGTAAAGGGGCTCATGGAGTGATTCTACCTCCTTGAGATAGGCCATGTTGCTAGGGGAGAGAATGCACAGGTCGATGCCTTGGCAAAATTGGCAAGCTCATTGACAGTCCCGCCAGATGGATAGCTCGACATCCGGGTGATCAACCAGCGCCAAGTGCCTAGCATGCTAGAAGAAGAATCGGAAGAAGAAGAGGAACTAGAGGTCGCCACAGTAGAAGTGGTCAGAGTCCCTGACTGGAGGGACCCTCTTATGCAATGGTTCAAGTACCGACAATTGCCCAAGCAAAGGGAAGAGAAGATCAGACTTATCAGAACAAAGGACTCCTACGAGCTCTGAAATGGGATACTATTTCAAATTGTGGCCGACGCCAAACAAAAGCTACTCCTCCGATGCCTGTCCATTGAAGAGGCTTGGAGAGTTATGAAGGAGGTTCATGTCAGAGCAGCCGGTGCACACCAGGCGGGGACGAAAATGAAAATTGAAATAAAAAAGTTTGGCTATTATTGGCCGACGATGTTTGACGACAGCTGCAAGTATGTTAAGTCGTGTCAGAGGTGCCAGGAGCATGTCACGATACCTAGGAGGCCACCCGTGCCGCTGCACCCTACGTTTCCCAGTTGGCCTTTTGCCCAATGGGGAACAGACGCCGTGGGTCCATTGCCCGCCTCATCCATAGGCTGCAAATACATCTTGGCAGTGACTGATTATTTCTCCTGCAGGGTAGAAGCTGTCGCCCTAAGGGAGGTCACCGGGGAGAAGTTGAGAGAATTAACATTACAAAGCAACTCCGCCCATTCGCTCACTCTAAGACAAATGAAAGATACAGGAGAGTCCTCAGCTCTAGCCTCCCTTTTGAAGATCTTATTATTCCTTTCACCCCACAAGGATCAAAGAGTGGCATGCAGGATCAGCCACCACATGATCCTATCTCCCCTGAGGGGCCACCTCTTGCCCCAACACCCGATGAAGTGTTGCACCTCTCTTTGGCGGCCAAGTACACAACAGGCTCTCGTAGCCGACCCCTCTTAAACCTCACACGAATAGGAGCACTGTACAAATAGGTGGTCCAAGGTCTCGTCCTCCTGACTGCACAAACAATAGGTCAATTGTATGCCCAAGCCAAACTGAAGTAGCTTATCTCGAGTGGGAAGTCTCCCATGGGAAATCCTCCAAGTAAGGAGGTTCACCTTCAGTGAATTCCTCGGCCTCCAGATCTGCGAGGCAAGATTGCGCTACACCCCTCCATTGGAGATGAATTTGTGGCTCTGGTAAATAAAGATACAAGAATTGGTGGCTCTTGTAAAAAAAGATACTTCATCCTCCTCTAAACCGAAGGGCAAAGGTACAAAGCACTACACACATTGCAATTGAGAGAATCACGACATTGACTTTTGTTGGGAGCTCTATCCTGAGAAGAAGCCAAAAAAATTCAAGACTAGTGGCTCAGGAGGCAAGGGGTGTCGTGCTACTAAAGGAAAAGTCACTGCATCTCAGCCCACTAGTACTGCCCCGACAGCTTCCCCTAAGAGTTGCTCCACTACATCTCAGGCACCATCGCTTTCTACTTCTGACATTGACTGTCCACAAAGGATCTTGTCTCAATTTGGTCAAATGAGTACTACTTCAAGTGCCACCGAGACAGCACTTAGTGCTAGCACTATTCATCTTCAATCTAACCCTTGGGTCATTGACTCAGAGGCTACATACCATATGACCGGTATCTCCACTCACTTCAGCTCCTATTCTTTGTCGTCTGGGCAGGACAAGGTGACCATTGCTGATGGCACCCAAGCCACCATTGCCGACAAGGGGTTCCATTCGTCTGAATGGTCACTTAGTCCTTTCATCTGCTCTTCATGTACTCTATCTATCGATTAATCTTCTTTCTGTGAGTAGTATCACTAAATCTCTAAATTGTTCAGTGACCTTTTTTCCTACCCATTGTGTTTTTCAGGACTTGCTGACACTGCAGACGATTAGGAGTGGTCGTGAAGTGGATGGCCTCTATCATTTCCCAATGGAATTGCTGCTTTTCAATCTTCAACTGTAGCAAGATAAATCAGGCGCTTAGAAATGTCTACTTATGGCATTCCCAGCTTGGACACCTCTCTTTTAAGTCTCTTAGGATTCTTTTTCCTCATTTATTTGCTTCTGAGTCAATGAAGTCTCTTCAATGTCAAGTGTATCAATTTGCCAAACATTGTAGAACAACTTCAGGATCATTACTTACCTCTCCGGAGAGTCTTCCAGGGTTTATATAGCAATCCATTTAACGTAAGAATCCAGGGAGTTGAGGGGATTCAGGGGGGTTACGTCCTCATTATAGGCTCTTTGTGGCATAAGGACTTTTGCTCTCCCCTATCCCTTGGAGGTCCCTGCTCTTTAAGGGTGCGTAACGGATGCTCGGATAAGCTTCCAACAGTCGGTCTGAGCTCGGGGCGCGTGCTGGGCGTCCTCTTGAGTGATGGGTGCATAGCTCGGGTGGGTTACACTGGGTCCCTGTAGGGGCCTTCCCGACCGACCTGTCGCTTGGACTTCCAGACCCAGGGGTCACCTAGGAAGTGTTGATCCGAGTGAGTTTTGGGTTTGGAGTAAGTGGACCCAAAATGGGGCTGTCACTTTGGGGAGTCGGGCCTAGTTCGGTCAAATTGGACCTAGTTGGGCCGCGCTCTTGGGCTGTGGATTTTCCCCCTCTCTAGTCCTCATTAATGAAAGAAAATCTACCCTTTGCTTCGGCATCTTACCCAATGCCGACGAATACACTAACCCTGATCTTCGCCATCATTCGCAAGATCAGTGAATGAAACGTTAACTCGGACCTTTCGTCCTTGTTAATGAACACAACCTTTCTTTACTTCGACATTTAACCCAATACCGATGAATCCATCTGCCCTGATATTTGTCATCATCGGCAAGATCGGTGAATGTAACATTAACTTGGACCTTTCGTCCTCATTAATGAAGGAAAAACTTATCCTTTCCTTTGGCATTTAACCCAATGTCGATGAACACATCTACCTTGATCTTCGTCATCATCGGCGAGATCAACAAATGTAACATTAACTTGGACCTTTCGACCTTGTTAATGAATTCAACCTCTCTTTACTTTAGCATCTTACCCAATGCCGATGAACACACTAGCCCTAATCTTCGACATCATCGACAAGATCAGTGAATGAGACATTAGCTTGGACCTTTCATCCTCGTTAATAAAAAATCTACCCATTGCTTCGATATTTTACCCAATGCCGACGAATACACTAGCCCTAGTTTTTGTCATCATCAACGAGATCAGTGAATGAAACATTAACTTGGACCTTTTGTCCTTGTTAATGAACATAACCTTTCTTTGCTTCGACATCTTGCCTAATGTCGACGAATACACTAGCCCTGATCTTCGTCATCATCGGTGAGATCAGTGAATGTAACACTAACTTGGACCTTTTGTCCTCGTTAATGAAGGAAAACTTATCCTTTGCTTCGGCATTTTTACCCAATGCCGACGAATACACCTACCCTGATCTTCGTCATCATCGACGAGATCAGTGAATGAAACATTAACTTAGACCTTTCATCCTCGTTAATGAAGATAACCTTTGATGCGGGACCGCTAGGTGGCCTAGGACTCTAGGTGACGACTCATGACACGGACGATTGAGACCAGCAATTTGACATGCATGTTAACACCTGAGCTTGAGGTCACTTGGTGCTCTTATTGTACTCTTGTCTTTAGCCATGTAAAGAGTTTTCAGAGGGTTTTAAGGACACAAAGACTCCTGTATATGTTACATGTAAATTCAGAACTTATCCACTTTCTAAATATTTCACTTACAGTTTTCATAATAGATGAATTCTTTGTTACTACATCAATGAGAAGATATGTTTCACTTGTTTTGTGAAGACCACAATAGAGCTAGTTTTCCATGAAAAGAAAGTGCCTATAGATTTTTTTTTCTACCATTTGAATTTAAAACTAAGTGTACTTTAAGTTCTAGACCGAACTCATCTCTATTGTCTGATCATTTGGTCGGATGATAGAAATGAGAGCGACAAATTAATCAGGTAGTAAAAATTGTGGAACCACACCATTGCTCAATCCAAATATGCTGAGAATGAGAACTTATCACTAGTCTTTGTTCGTGCCTAAAAAATCATTGTAGGGTGGACGGATCAGCTTGGATAAATAAATTGATAACCATGCAAACACCGGGCATGAAATAATATCATTGGCGGGACCACAGAATTTATCACTACTCTTTCACTCCCATTTTTGAACTAGCAAAAATTCCATTGGATCATGAAGTCTGCAAAATTATTCCTACCCGCAGTGTCTACAACTTTCATAATGTCCGCACTTTCATGAAATACACCAAGGAAGGAGATGTGGTGTCCAGACAATTACCTTCTACTAAGGTCCATCATCCCGAACCCTCTGTTCCAGCAGATCCTGCATCCTCTCCGGTTCCTGAGGCACAACCACAAGTTTCCTCCCCAGCATTTATGGATCAGCCTGGTGAAATCCTTTCTCAAGTGCAGCATCACCAACACCACCAGTTTCTCCTATTCCACAAGGTCTATCCATTGTCCCCTGGATGCCACTTGCCAGAGCTCCTACTCAATAATTCTCTCAGCCTAGGCCGGGGCGGGTATTCACTGGCCTCTACTTTCAATCCAACTACTGCCACCTCCACATGTGTGCCACCTGAGCTGTATGTATTCATTTCCTCTCAATTTGCCTCATTATCAGCTCAGTTCAACTCTTTCCAATCTTCCATGGAAGACATGTCCAATAGGTTTGATCTAAGGGTGGCCCGTTTGGAAAATCGAATGGAAAGTAAGTTCCTTCAGCAAAAAGAGCATGCCGACCACGTCCACCCCTTACTTCACGGAGTAAGGCTTCCTTGCACGAAGCAACAAGATCACTGCAGACTCAGTCTGCCAAACAGAATGCTGTCAAACAGCTTGCCCCCGAGGAACACCTTCCTCGAACTTCTGATCACCAGAAGTAGAAAACCAACTGGAGGACCTACCTCCCTTCCTTTGCAACCAGCAAAGGAAAACCCAGTAAGCTGCACCCAGCAACTTACGAACCAGAGGGACAATCCTCTCTTCCTCCAACACGATGGAGGGAACCCAACACCCACGAGAAGGAATGCAGAGTAGAGGGTACTTTATCAACAGGGAAGCCGACGATTTCCCCAACACTCGCAATTGCCACGCCAAAAACCCGAGGAATGACCGACAATGTCATGGTCACGACAATGTCTAGGCACATGCAGCTAAGACAGAGTCACATCTAGAAGAAGCAATTTTCTCGACCAGCAAGAATTGTATGAAAAGATCCTCGGCTTGTGGGTCATCAGCCCACACGCTTCCGCTGCGCACTTAACAATGCACGAAGGCATCAGAAAGAACCTCAGCCTCCGCATCTCAGCACACACTAGGCGTCATCGCAATCCTAGAAAATCGTAATGTAACACGCCTCGAGCACTGATCCAGCGAGCAACCAAGCAGAAAAAGCCTAAGTGCAGTAGAGAAGAGCACCAGCTTCAGCACAAAGTGCAAGGAGAGGCACTAATCTCGGCCTACCTTTGCGTCTTGTAAACGGCAATTGAGCCTCTCAACACGTCGGCCATTGGGCACGGCACGACGAGACACAGTATGCAACAACTCTCGACATAGAAATTAGGTCCAAAGCCACACAATCGTAAAACAAGGAGATGATCAGGCTCAAATTAAGCTGTCCACACTTGAGCAGATAGAGGACAAGCCGGTACTAAAATGGAAATTCCAAGGCCAACCTCATAAGGTGACCCACCAAATGACATGGGAAGCATCGAGCTTACTAACAGAAGCTTACCAAGAAGGGAAGAGCCTAGTTCGCTCGAGCGGCTTCTCAGCCAAAAAGGTCCAATCGAGCACTTCAACTTCAACAGAAACGAAACACATCAGGAGCTGACCAGACTTAAGCTGGGATGACCAAAATATCGTAATAATATGTATGGCCATTACCACAACTCGAATGGTCAACAACACCCTAAGCAATTGACAAAAGAATCTAATATCAGCAAATCCCAACCAAAAGGGAAATGCCAACCGGAATAACACTAAGGAATTCTTAAAAAGTATAAATGATATAAAAGATAGCCGTCGAGCAATAACACCGAACAATCTACAAACCTAGACAATCGAATATAACAGGGAAAGAGTAGGATCGACTACTCCACTGAAAGACACAAAGCACAAAGTGGACTACTTCACAGGGCGGTCGACACTGGGGGTGACAAGCCACTGAGTCCACACAAAGGAATAGACTTCTACGAAAATCACAGGCAATAAAATAATCAAGCCACGTTAGCCTAGGATCCACCTGCGAATCCTGCTAACGTCCACCTCATCCATCATTTCATCATGTTCTAACCCATTCCATCGCGTCTCTACCTCAGTCAACTCGGCACGGTCGCGTGCCCCGCGTCATGAATAACAGAGGGAAAAGAGAAACGAGGGATAAAGTAGAACGGGAGAAACGACAATGATAAGAGAGAAGAAAACCACAATTACACAAATAGCATTATCATAATGAACAATTAACAAGTTACAATTTCATCCCTAATTCTTCTTCTTCTTTTTCTCTTTCTTCCTCTTCTTCTTCTTCTCTCTTTTTTTTTATCGACAAATACCCAGTACTTTGATGAACCACTTATAGAGTGTCTATTTCGAAGCTTCTGGGTTTTAGTTTGCAGTTCCGAGTGGTTTCCGACTCGTGCCAAACCTTTGTCAGATTACTCGAGTTTCATCCTAATTCAGCCTTTGGCATTGTAAATTGTGTCCTTAAGCCCGCTCCATGAATGTGGAGAGTGTCTTCATCGAGTGGACTATCACTATGTGTTTTCGCCCTCATTGGACAGCTCTTTGACCTCTAATGGATGTTTTCGGTGTAATGTGTGCCCCTATCGGGTCACTCAGGTTTTATACTGATATTACCTTCAGCACCAAGTTTTGAGGGACCAGAGATATTTCTTTGACTCGGGAAGCTTCCTTATCAGGTGGCAGACCCCCAGGTGTGTTTCCATCCTGATCGGATGAGATATAGGGTTTGTTTGGCTCGACGAGACCCAAAGTTCTTTCCCGTGAATTTTTGGGTGTCCACATCTAGCTAGCCATCTAGAGTCTGGTGGCACCACGCAACCAGGTACTCCGTGTTACTCGTGATGGGTGCGTGCGTGACCTTCAGTGTTTTCTCTCTATGGAGAGTGTTCACGTTCAGTGACCCCCCACTAGTCATAGTGATGCGGGATGGGACACGAGAGAGCTAGGACTTATGACAGACTCGAGTGCGGCCAGCACTCACATGCTAAAACGTAAGCCGGGCGGCTAACCTCCATGGCGTTCCTCCGGGTGGAGGCGTCTCTCAACAAGAAACTCTCTCTACCCCAACGATCGTCCCTGTGAGGGAATCGTGATATCGTAGCCGATAAGGAACCACTATCGCCTAGGGTATTCAAGTTTGGCTCGATGCTCAACTGGGGCTATGGGATCAGATGTTCACTCTCTCAAGCACGGTGATTTGTAGCGGGCTAGGGGCCCTAATCGCACATGCACGGCATATAAGACAGCATACTAAATAAAGCAAATGCCGAAAAATTAGGGACGTCGCACGTACCTCCACGACTAGTGCGTGGGGAAGAAACTCTGGCCAGATCCGACAGCCCCGATACACACTAATAAAAGAATATTTACAAACCACAATTATTCACCCACTCCTCGCAGGGAAATAATAGGCTACAACACTAATTTTGGGGCTACTGGAACACGGGCTGACGGGCGGCAGTCATTTGTGACGCGGGGGCAAGGGGACAGTGCCAGGCTCCCGCATGTTCGGTTCTATCCACGCTGACCAGATTGCGCAGTCGGCTTGCAAGAGGTGGTATGGCTAGATCCGGGGTCAGATCGAGGTACCATTTGTTGGGAAGCGTAGAGGACTGGACTCCGTTCGACCCGTCCAAGTGGTGTGTCTAGATCTGCTACGGATTGGACATGGTAGCTTCTACAAACCGGACCTAGTACAGTTCAGTAGATCTGCACTGGGAGTAAAGAAGTTTTGGAACAATTCAAGGCAGGTTGGGATTGAGGCTCTGCTTGCTGAGACTCGTCGGTGTTGCTTGGAGGAAGATCTGACCCAAAGGGTTTGGCCAGATCTAGAAGGAGACGACCGGAGTCTCTCTTGCTATGTTCAGCTAGTTCTGGGTTGGATCTGCACAGGTCGACCTGCACAGTCCCACAAAACCCTTTGCCACACCCAGCACAGAGATCAGGATGGAGTGTGCTTGGTGGTGTTACGAAGAGGGAAGAAAATGCTATGATGCATACAAATCTCTGGCCAAAATGCATTGAAGTGAGATATGTAGGATTTTCGCTAGGAAGAGAAAGGAATCTACTTCACTGGGATAGACAGCTCTGCGCGACTTCGCGGTCAAAATTATTGCCGATGATTCTGAGCTCTGATTGACGCAAAACTAATGCCAAGTTCTTCCTGACTTGTATGAGCAGCTCTGGTAAAATTTTCGGAGCCAGATCTTTTTAGGAGAAGGCTGGAGGCGATTCGTAAATCATGAACATGATCTGAGATAGCAGATCGAGATCTGCTCGTGAGTGCGGATCGATCGAAACTTCAGTGTCACATCGATAGCTCGGGGTGTCGCACCTTGCCTAGATCCCGTCTCAAGATATAGGGTTCTTGGGCATCCCACCCAAGGAAGGAGAAGGAGAAGCTCTCCCTCAGATTTTTTCCTCAATTTTTTTCTGCATTAAACTAAATTTTTCCTTACAAGAGCATATATATATGGGATGGGGAGAAAATCTAATGGGAAGAGTGGGGGGGAATGGCACCTATGTGGGAGGGGAATGGAATGGAAGGAGGGGGTGGCCTTCCCTTTCCTTGGTCAAGGAGGGAGGCTCCCCCTTCCTTGATTCAAGGAAGGGAAGCCCAACTTCCACCCTTGACCACTTCAAATTAATTTAAAAAAAAACTCCCTCCCCTTTTTGACTTGGACCAAGCCCATTAAGCCCATTACAAGTCCCTTGGCCCATTACATGAGGTCCAATAAAAAAATAAAAAGGATAATTATCCTTGCAAGGACTACAAAGGGCCCAATATAGCCTTAAAGCAAGAAATGAGACAGGTAAATAGCTCGATCACGCATCCACGTCCTCCCCGAGCCATAGTGACTCCCGAGCGTGCCTCGTATCCCGGCGTGTGCTACGGCGTGTGTCCTCACCAATTCTCCCCGGGTGGGAGGAACTCGACCCAGTCGAGTAAGGGTTTCGATACTTGAGCTCTCCGCGTGTGATCAAGGCATTGTTCATCGCGGGGCGTCCTCACCAACACACAGAGAAGTGTTGGTAGGCTCCATTCCTGGTGGTAGCCACCTGCTCATCCAGTATATAGTCTATATGCTCGCGTTGTTGTAATGGGGTTGGAAGAGGTGGACGCTCGGGTGGTGTGTCACTCTCAACAGGAGGAGAAAGCCCAAAAACTCACTAGGGATCACCGTGGGGTGCCGATATGCTACCAGATCTGAAACATTGAGCGTCGAACTGATACCCTAGTTGTCTGGTAGTTTAATAATGTACGCATTTGAACCCACTCGTTTCACGACTCAGAAGGGTTGGCACCGTGGGCTTGGAGTTTCTTCACGGCCCTTGAGGGAAGCCATTCAGGTATAACCCTGACTATGACGTACTCTCCCTTTCAAAACTCACGGGAGCATCGGTGTGCATCAACTAACTCCTTGTAACATGAGTTACTATCCTTTTAGACTCGACACACAAAGTAAAACAGACTCATACATGACCGGAGTCAAACCTAGACACCCATAAGTAATACAAACATACAAACAACACAACCCAAAGTTGGGGACTCCTAGAGACCTATGTACCTACTGGCTTCCTATGGGATTTCAGAGGTTTGGTGGGATCACACCCAATTGCACATGGTCCTGGTTTTGAGTACCCGAGACATCAGCGTGCTCTTCTAATAGCTCATCAAAGAACTCCTCTGCGAGTTCTGGATCCTGCTCATAGCTGATCGACACTAGCTCTGGTTGGGGGGCGCAGGCTGGAGTGTCCAAAATAGCCAACGATTCCCGGGTGGGACACTTGGCTGCAAAATGGCCAACTCCACCACACCTATAGCACTGGTCACGTGGCCCTGTGCTTGAGGATGCTCCACCAGTTATCGGCCCTTTTCCCTTTTCTTCTCGACGAGCCGGGGGTGGTGGGAGCTGGGGTCGGGCAGGCAACGAGGGTTGCTGAGGGCGTTGGGTGGGGAATGGCACCTATTGGCGATGGGAAGGATCCCTAGGAGGGAAAATGCGAGGCCTGGGAGCAGTAGGGTCCTAGCAAGGGGGTTCCGGGGGACTAGATATCTCAGGAAGAAAATTTCCCAGTGGATGCCCTCTCTCGCTTGGCCTCCTCCATCAGCCCAGAGGGCACTCGATCGGTCCTCCTTGAGGAATTAGAATGACCCAGCGTAGAAACCAAGCTCGTGGCCATTGTACAAGTATCTTCTGGTGACTGGAGGACCCCATTTATACCCTGGCTCCATGACTCCCAAGAGCCCCCCAACCCTAGGGAAGCTCAAAAACTGAAGTACCAAGCTCGACATTTCATTCCCTAGACGAGACCCTATACCGAAGATACTTTGTCGGTTCCTTCCTCAAGTGACGCGATGCTCCAGATGCTCACCGAGTGATTGAAGAAGTCTGTGAAGGCATCTGTGGCGCGCCCTAGGGGGGAGGTCGATTACAAGGATCCTGCTGTGACAAGGCTACTGGTGGCCCACTCTCCAGCGTGATTGCTCAACTTACGTTCGAAGATGCGATTGATCCTAGCGGTTTGACCACCTAGTCCACCAGTCGGCCTCAAAACTCGTGACCCTAACCGAGCCTTATCCCTTCGCTCGGTGAGGAATCGACATCCTAGGCCCCTTTCCCATGGCGCAGGCTCAATAGAAGCTCATCATCATCGCCATCGACTACTTTTTCAAGTGGATCGACGCTGAGGCCACCTCCAAAATCACCGAAGGAGTCATCTGGAGTTTTGTTTGAAGGTCGAGCATCTATCGCTTTGGCATCCCCCGAGTGATCGTGAGTGATAACGGTCGATAATTTGACTCCGCTTATTTTAAGAATAAGTGCGTCGACCTATACATCCACAATCACTTCACTTCGGTAGCCCACCCCCAAGCTAACGGGCTAGTCAAAAACGCCAACAAAACTATCCTCAAAGGCATTAAGACCAAGCTCGGGAAAGCCAAGGGTAATTGGCTCGAGGAACTGCCAAACGTAATATGGTCGTATCGAACAACTCCAAGAGCTGCTACTGGTGAGACTCCTTTCCAACTAGTGTATGGCATGGAGGCCGTGATTCCCTTGGAGATCGGTAACCCTTCCCTCCGAGTTATCAACTTCTCACTCGAGCTGAATGAGCAGAAGTTGATAGAAAGCTTGGACCTGGCAGACAAAGTATGCGAAGTCGCGAGGATCTGATCTACGGAATACCAACGGCGCATGGCTCGCCACTACAACGCCAAAGTCTGAGACAGACAATTCCAATCAGGAGATTTCATTCTGAGAAAGGCCAAAGCCTCTCGACCACTGGAGGCGGTAGGGAAGCTGGCCCCTAGCTGGGAAGGCCCCTACCGAGTGGTCGAGACGCTTGGAAAAGGAGCGTACTGGTTATCTACCATAGAAGGAACGCCCATTCCTCAGACTTGGAACGCGGCAACATTGCAAAAATTCTATTTTTAAGCTTCTTCCCATATATGTAAGAGACAGATTACGATAATAACTCTCATTTTTATTGCATCAAACATCTTTGTAGCCGTAAAGAACCACGGCCTAATCGACGATGATCTGGACTTCCATGCTCCCTTTTCTAGTGAAATAATGGAAGTCTCCCTTCCGCCCAAGCTTCAGCTATCGTCATTCACCTCCTACGATGGCACCACTGACCCGGTCGATCATATGCACCGCTTCGAGTCCCACCTGGTATTCCACTGGGCCTCGGACACTGTGAAATACCTGGCGTTCGTCATGACCCTTCGGGAGAACACCCGGGCATGGTTTGATTCCCTACCGGTCGGGACCATCTCCTTCTTTCAGTAGCTCAAGAAGTTGTTTAAGGGGAACTTTATTGGCTACCGAAAGGTTACTAAGTCGGCGGTCACCCTGCTCTCCCTTAAGCAGGGAAAGGAGGAAGCATTGTGGGACTTCGTCTCCTGCTTCCGCGCAGAGGCACTGTGGATCCCACACCTCGACATCTGCGTTGTCACCACAGCCCTCACCCAAGGGATGACAGATCAAGCGAAAGGTGAGCTAGAAGGGGGGTATGAATAGAACACCAACAATTTTAGGCTAATCCACAACACAAATGATGAAGCCCTTGTTGGAGAAGAATAAGCTACCTAAACAGGGCACGGAACAGACCGATGGTCTAAGGCTTGACATGATAGAGCGAAATGGAATAGTGATCGAAAAGCTATTGTGCTTGGGCTGAATGAAAATGCAGAAGAACAAACCACTCAATGAAGATAGGGACCTTTTTAAGGTGGTTCGATTGCGATATGTAATCTACGTCCACCCCTTACTCGCCTGGAGTAAGGCTTCCTTGCACTAAGCAAAAATGACCCGCAGACTTAGTCTGCAAACATACGCTGCCTTACAGCTTGACACAAGGGAAACAGATCCCTCAACTCAGATCTTGCAACTCACAGGAACTGAACCCTGACCTTGCACCAGCAAGATCAGTACCGGAGGACCAACCTCCCTTCCTTTGCAATCTACAAAGGGAACCCCGTAAGCTGCACTGAGCAACCTACGAAAATAGAGGATCATTCCTCTCTTCCTCTGGACACACGGGAGGGAAAACGGAGAACCTCTCCCTTCCTCTAAGTAATGCTAGAGGGTAACAAAGACAATGTAAACTGAACTCGAAGAAGAAGATGAACAAAGGTAAAAACAGACGATCAGAAATGACGAACAACAATGTAGCTTCCTTCAAAGCGGAAATACAGACTCAGACACTCTAGTCGATCAATCGGGCTCTCTTTCTTTCTAGACTTCTCTCTCTTTCTTTGATGGAGAGTTTCAGCACTGGCGGAGGTCTCAGATCTTCTTTCTCTCTTTCATTTTCGATCAGCTCAGTTCTTCTCTTCTATCCTCTCGAGAGACCAACAGCTATATATATATATAGAGAGAGAGAGAGAAGCTCTTCAAAAAATGGGAGTGTGGAGACCACACTTACCGCCCAAGGAATCATCCAGATCTACTCTGCATTTGGCTTCCAGACTAACCAACCGGTAGGAGGAAGGAAGAGAGGGGAGCCGCGGGCCGCGGAGGGCGGTGGGAGCACAAGCGTCCGGGCCGGATTGAACTCGCTGGCGCCGCGATCAACGAGTGCGTGCGACTTGGGTTGTTCGGTTACGTAGGAGGGGAAGTACGTACGTGGTGGTGGTTATTCCCATGCATGGCGACGCATCTGCCACCCTCGGCGGGGCTCAGCCACCATTCCCGCCAAGGCAAGGCAAAGCCAAAGCCAAAGTCCCTGCCTCTTTGTCACCGTCCTCCCCCATCTCCCTCGTTCCTTGCCGGTGAAGAAATACCGGTGTCACGGACTCTCGCGCGGGTGGGGGTTTAAACCTCGGTGTGTGTTGCACGAAGGATCCCTTCAAAAGAGTGTTAAAAATTAAAAAAAAAAAACATGAGCATTAGTTCGAGTAACGTAGCCAGTGCGAACCTCTACTGTTTGAAGACGGGAATGCCCTTTGTGCCACGGTCCTTATGGTTGCCTACCTCTACGAGATGCTTCTATTTTTTTCTAAAAGGAAGGGGCCCACCCAAACACTGTGCAACAAAACAAGAGCCGTTGGGAGGAACGGAAAGGAGGGCGCAGAGGGGACGACGAGACTGGAGAATTCTGTGCAACAAGACGAGATCATGTTGGGCAGACTGTAAAGGGCGGTGCCGGACGCGACAACAAGACGGAGAGGACATGTCCAACGGAGGACGGTACTGGCAAGTGGTACCCCGAACGGTTCAACAAAGGAGGGTAACCGGACAGCGGCAACACTTTGACGGAGAGTGATGGCCTGCAGCTGCAAGTTTAAAGTTGCAACGCAGGAGTGCCACTTGCGAGCTGTTCATTCACGAGGAAGTGCAGCAGAATAACCTTTTAGCCCTCTCCGAGGGAAGTCGGACGAGCGTGGGAAAAGAGGGGCGATTTGGTCATTCCAGGCCCACTGTTAGCACAAGGCGACGCTTCCTTTTTCTCAAAGTGGAGGGTTTTCGTAGCTGGGAGGGGAGCCTTGGGGTTCTCTCCCTCCCAAATCTATTCCTTTATTCCTTCATTCCCTCAAATTCTGCATTAACGAATTTAATGTGGATATCATCCGCTCCAAACGAGAAGCGATTAAAGGCGGAAGGAGAAGCAGCACAGCAACAACAGTAGTGCATCCTAAGGGAACTAATATGGGAAGTCGAGAACCGGGACGACGAGGAGGGGCGGGAGGAGAGGAGGAGGATGTTGCTTAACGCATCTGGTTCTTGTTCCTGCATCGGCATCCGGGAACCCGCACCGGGCGCACGTGTGCACACGTGATCCGGTGGGGGGAAGGCAGCACGCGTGAGCTGCAAGCCACAAGTAGCCCCATCCCCCCCCCCCCCCCACACCCAACTTTAACTTATGGGCATACACATATTATTATTAAAGTTGGGAAAAAATCATTACTCTCCCAAGCAACGCTTATAAATCATGGGATCAGCTCATTAATCAACACATTTATATTATTAATACCGTGCAGTCAACCCCTGTTCTCAGGAAATCCCATGTTTTGCCCTGTCAATCCCCATCCTATGGATTAGCAGCTTCTAAAATCTTTCACGGCCAGCACTAAAGATTCAAAATTATTTCTCCCACCCGGCGTCGAAGTATTTTGAAAGAGCTTTCCAACGCCACTGACCTCGCGACGATCCGACATCGGCACTGATTGCAATAATGTTTCTCGCCAGGTCGCGCACTGCCAAACAGCAGCTCTGGTTCGTGGACGACATCCGGCGTGCACCCCCGGGGCGACCGCCTCGCCTTCCGCGAGGCCGACCAGCATGCCGCCACCCCCAGGATGGCCCAGCCCGGGGCCATCGATGCTGCAGCAACCTCCCGGCTTCCCCAGTCTGCCAGCCAGGATGTGGGCCCCACGAGTGTGCCTGCTTGCCTTGTCAAAGCGGCCCCGAGTGCTGCCCGTCAACCTGATCGCGTCACTATCAGATTATGTGTGTGGCCCTTTACCTCCCTGCATGGAGTGGGTAGAAATCATCCATTCTGTAATTATAATTAATTGTTGTATCGGGAGTACGGGTTCGGCTGGGATCGTCTTCCCCACGCCCGGCGCGTAGAGGTACACTCACATCTCTCTTTAGTTAGTTAATTGCTTATCTAGTATAGTTCTTGACTTCGCTACTAGTGAGTGTGATAGGACGCCTAACTTGCTAAATTAATCACCGCTGTGAGTTGTGAGTGTGAAACCCGTCCCGTGACCCGTTCCGAGCACGAGAGTGAGCCAACCACCCAAGACTCAACGCCGGTTTCTCAACTGTGTAGATCAACTCGTTTCCCTCGCCGGGGACGACCGTGAGCGAGTGCTTCTTATTTTTGGGCCATTCTTGTCCCTTCGGGAGCCACGTTAGGTGATGATTTGGCCGTATAGTTGCTGGTCACGTCGTCTAGTAAGTCACGTCATTTCATCTAGGTCATAGGATCGTGTCCACATATCGAGTCTCATAGTCATCCTACATCAGTGTAGGTCGGTTGGGCGCCTACGTGGTCGTGCAATAGACCGCCCTGTGTCTAGCACGGCCAGACGGGAACAGTTCAGTTCCCTTGAATGGTTGGACTCAATCGTGCTGTCCTCCTTCGTGCATTGAACGGATCTATCCTGGCAGTTCTACCTCTTGAGCGATTGCATGCTAACCGTTCAGTGGCTTGAGGCATTTTTTAGGGTGGTTTTCCCCCAACCATTCAGTGCCCTTGAGCGGTCAGCCCCTGACCGTTCTGACCAGTTTGACAGGTTACTATATGATGTGAGACGAGTCTCCAAGCTTGTGATTTCATCATTTTTCTTTTTGTTAAAAAAATAGATTGATCACACGGTTCCATCTTGATCAGACACGTTCATTTTCTTTCTTCTCTTGTGACAACAAACCAAAAGAACATCAGTAACAGCAGGAATAGTAACCTAGGGCGGCCGGTAAAATCTCGGCTCTACAGCTACTCCAACTGTACCAAAAAAATACGACCCGGTCTCCCATCGGGGGAACAACCAAGTCACGCACCCGACATCCCGATCCCACGGTCGGGGAACAACCAGACATGAACTGCCCTAGTCACGCTACTAGGAAAATGCCACGACGCCTCAGTCGTGGAAACCTGCCCTCACAGTAGGGCCCAAGCCAAAACTACACAGTTCGGAAACACAATCACGACCTTGCTGTCGTGAATTTCACGCTGTCTAGGAAAAACCCTCGGTGACGCTCACCGAAAATCCTAGACCTCGACTATGGGAATGCTCTCGAAAATAACACCTGAAACCCCATCTCGTAGAAGAGAAATAGAAACCCGAGACACGACAACTCACGTCACGTGATGGGAGTATCGCCCACCAGAAGAACAGACCAGATGCGTCCCCTGACGTCTTACACCGCGTCACAAGTGTCTAGCTACAATGTCCCAGGCGCGAGACTCAGACACACTCAGTAACCAGAAGTACCACAAAATAAGGACTAGCTGAGGTCACGCTCGTCAGCACGGGTCTGAAGCCCTCAGCCTCGTGTGCACACTCAGACCATACGCTCTAGGCCTGTCCTCTAGCTGGTAATTCCCCCTAAGCCTAGACTCGATTGTACGTGGGGGCCCTATGGTAACCAGCCTACTCACCGTCTCTCTTGGGTCAGCCGCTCCACCACTCCCGGGTGGGTCAGCACACGCGTGCCGTAAGAAGCCTACGACTAGTGGATGTGTCACTGGAGGTAAGCACTGACTCACGGAAACCACGGTCAAAGAGAAACGGGACTACAACCTACCCGATGTAGCCCAGAGCCTGGCGGTCCACCATTGGGCCGCCATAGGCTCTAGCGGCCCAACTCTGGTCTGCTACAGGGACTCTAGCGGCCCAACCCAGGTGCGCTAGAAAAGAAGTCACACTGGCTCTGGCGCTCCCACCTCAGGTTGCCACAGCACTCTAGCGGCCTAACCTAGGCACGCTAGAATCCCTCTGGCACCCATATCTATGGTTGCTAGAGGCACGTGACCCCAACGGTCAGAAACACGCGCCCCGAGGTGCAACGGTCAAAAACGAGGGCAGCGGTCGAAGCTTCGACCGCCACCCCAATTGGCAGTTTATCGTGCGGCCGCCAGCCGACGTAAACTCCTACCGACAAAATAGTAACAAGTGGCATACCCACCTTAGGCCGCCAAGGCATCTGGCGCCCCTACCTTGGGCCGCCAGTGAGTGTGGCGGTCACTGGAAGGACCGCCACTCTCACCCGAGAACGGGTCCGGTGGGAAGATTCCCAAAACCCCGTTCCATGCCCCGATCATCCCCCGATGATGGGGAAAATGAGGTGTGAACCAGTCGCGCCGAGATCCTTTACTCTGTCCACCGCGCCGTGATTTTACCACCACGGTGTAATTCTATGTCATAAATTCTAATACTACATACAAGGTCTTGCTGGGACGGCCTTGGCTGCATAGATATCAGATAGTGCCCTCGACATTACACCAATGTATCAAGTTCTGCCACAATGGCAAAGAGGAAAGGGTGTTTACAGACTTGCATCCCTTTGAAGTTTACGAGTGTCATATGCTCGATGCACCATTCTATACGGAAGTCTCGCAAGGGGCAAAGAAGAAAGAAATTCCTGCAGACCAGAAGAAAGCAATGTTAAAAGCAGACAATTGGTTCCCCCTACTGCCTCTAGGCTATATGGAATAGCATGAGGTCTCCCACATCTCTCAAATTGGAGACTTTGCTCGGGCTGCACCACCAACCATCTATCCTAGGGAAGTTGATAAAGATATGAAGGACAAGTTCACGCACATCAAAATCCCACAAGGGTTATTCAAACCCATTCTGAGCCTAATGCCAGACAGTGCAACCACTGAAGGCTATGGAGGTCCCTCATTTCTGTGAGCCTCCTATAATATTCTACTCTGGGGAGCCTACTGATGAGGATGATCAAGACTGTATGATCCCTAAAGAAGCAACAAACTGAATGGTGCCAATATCGGGCCTAGATTACACCACAGAACGTGTCTCACAGATGTTCACCGGGATGCAGATGCCTTCATTCCAATCCGATGGCCAGAAGGAGGCATTCCAACAGCTCTAGGATCCTTCCTGTAACAATAAAGACTTGCTGAAAATTACCCACCACTCGGGGCTGGGCTACACCTTGCAATAATATTATGAATCAGAGGTGGACATTATCTCTACCTTCTTCACCCACGAAGACCCTTTTGAGGTTGGTCATGTTGAATACCCTCCAGGGGATGAAGAGACTATATGTCACTCCACTATTAGTGGTGAACCCCTCAACAGCTAGCAAAATACAGAAGGACGAGGTGAAGCAACACTATATCGATATTGGGAAGAGTTATGCCCCAAGGAAGGTTTATTCCAAGCTGAAGCCAAATTCGATATAGGGACGCCCGATGAAGACTGGACCTCTGATGAAGGAAGGGAGCGCCTAGAATTCGAGTGTATCCTGGAGGAAGTTCGGGCTATGCAGCAACTGGCAGATCCAGCAGAGGAGCTTGTACCTGCAGAGCCTCAGGAGGAAGAAGTCTGTGCATCGGGACCACAAGAAAAGATGCCAAGACAGCAAAGCCAAGCTGAACAAAACTTGACGGAGAGCCCAGTGGCTCAATGTTGCAGCAAAGAAAATAAGGGGCAAATCCCCCTAGTTTCAAGAGACCAATCTGAAAGGAATCAACAAGCCATGATTAACTTCAAAGGTTCACTATCAACTTGTACTTCACTTAAAGAGCTAGAAGTCTTGGAAGCTGAAGAAAACTATACCAATGGGGGCTTCATCGACCTGCAAGAAGCTCCACCTGAAGTTGAAGAGAAGAGTTAGGAGCCATCATAGATGGTGAACCTTCATGGATTCTTTACTTCGATGGTGCACTTAATTCCAAGGGTTGTGGAATTGGAGCCGTTCTCCAATCTTTGGAAGGTATTATCATTCCCCATGCTTGTCAATTAACCTTCCCTGCCATAAATAACATGGCAGAATATGAGGCATTCCTCATGGGCTTAAAAATGGCGTTAGCACTTGGAGTTAAGGAGCTCTGAATCATCGGAGATTCCCAGCTTATACTTCGGCAATCCCTCAGCAAGTATCAAACCTGGGACCTGAAACTAAAACCCTACCAAGACTTGGTTGGCAAGGTGGTCTGGCGATTTAGGAAGCTCACCCTAGTGCATACCCCTAGGGCTCAGAACATTCTAGCTGATACTCTAGCAGCTCTAGCATCTTCTCTCCCAATTCTTGGCAAAAAGCCGTCAGCTACTATCATAGTGTAAAGAATGCACATCCCTTCACACTCAGATCTTTGGTTCCAACAGTTCTCCGAGTCCTCTCTTCAAGTCCATGTCATCTCTCACGAACCTGAAGTTAACCTCGAGGATGGCAATCCTTGGTTCTTTGACATCGAGAACTATCTCCGGGATGGCTTCTCTCTTGATTATGCTACCGCCCCCAATTGGCGGGCTATTCACCGAGCCGCGGAACGCTTCGCCATCATAGGTGGTCTCTTGCATCACAAATCTCTTAGTGGAGTTTATCTCTGCTGCCTCGATGAGACTAAATCTCGTGCAGTTGTCGAAGCTGCGCACTCCAGTGAATGTGGTGGCCATGTAAATGGTCGCATGCTCACTCAGAAACTCCTTCGGTAATACTATTGGCCGACCATGTGCGAGGACTGTGCCCATTATGTCCACCATTGCACCAAATGCCAACTCCATACGAACAAGGTCCATGCTCCCTCATCTTCACTCCACCCTCTCATAGCTCCCTGGCCCTTCGCCATGTGGGCATTCGACGTAGTCGGTCCCCTGGAGGATAGAACTGGAGAAATCTGAAGAAAATCCTTCATCCTCACTGCTATGGAGTATTTCACAAAGTGGGCGGAAGCTGAGGCATTCACAAAAGTCAAGGCATCAACGGTGGTGAAATTCATCAAGCACAACATCCTCGCCAGGTTCGGTGTTCCCTGTGACATCGTCACTGACAACAGGCTGCAGTTTACATCTCAGGAACTCCGTGACATGTGTGGTAAATATGGCATCAATTTACATCATTCATCTCCGTACTACCCACAAGGAAATAGACAAGCTGAGGCTACAAACAAAACTCTCATCAGAATTATTAAAAAAACTTACAAATCTCATCATTATTTAGACTGGCCAGATCGCCTCGTTGAGGCCCTTTGGGCTTACCGCACTTCTGTCAGAACTCCCACGGGTCAAATCCCGTATGCACTCACCTTTGGGATAGAAGTGGTACTTCCATATGAAATATTCGTTCAAGTGGTCGCCGAGCCACAGGGATGCTGGCGAGATCCGAGTACTCCGTCGTAGTGTGCGGCGCGTGTCCTCACCACTGGGATTCCCAACTTCGTGGGTAGTCGGCACACCGGGACATAGGTTTGGGTGGCACTTGCTCACGATCCGCGGTGGCACACTAGAAGTGGTGTGAAAGTCTAGGCTCTCGTCTTACCATCTGACGGGCATTAAAAGGTGATACTAAACTAGCAAAGCATGCAACCAGTCAAGGGTACCAGATTCTCACCTGATCGGTGTGAAAACACCGATCCCGATCGGAGATGAGGGCGAGCTGGGAAGCGTGGGCACACGCCGGCATGCTACAATGGTGATGCTTGACTTGAAACAAGTTGATTACAACACTACACCTCGCATAGGAGGGGGGATCTCGGGGTGGGGGTTAAGAGCTTTACATCCAAACACTACCTCCATGCAGGGAGGGGTTGCAAGCCGGCCAGGCCGGGAGGGGAAATGAAGCTAGAAGCCGTCGTGCCCAGCTCCGTCAGTTCAGCCAACTTCTAGAACTACCTGACAAATTGTCAAAGATGGTGCCGCCACGGTCTTTACCATCCTCAGAATAGGCTGCAACTGGTGCAAAATCTTTTGACCTGACCTAGGAAGACACTTGATTTTTCTTGGAACTTCATGACGAGGTCGCTGTCCGGGGCATGGTACTGGAGCAGAGCTGAACTGCTCTAGTTCTGGTTTCTCCTAGAGTGATGCTGCTGAAAGATGAGGGCGCCACATAGACTCCCGAGGTCCATTTATGGAGGGACTAGAACTGTTGCAATCTTGGGTAAGGCTTCTTCGATACGAGACCAGTGGGACTACCAGAGGAGGCTGGGGCAGGGTGCAAGAACAAGAATGGTGGGAGGGGTTGGTTCTGACTCAGAGGGAACTGACCTACGCACTCCGGGGAGAAAAATTGGAACTTGGTGCTCCGGGGTCACTATGGTGCTCTTCTTCTTCGTAATGACAGAGGACTTAGAGGAGAGGATCTCAGATCAAGAATCACGTCCAAACTCGCATAGGCGCGGCCGTGGTCATGCTTGTACTCAGGGTTAGGTTCTATGCCAGATCTATTCTACACAGTCAAGGGAGAATGGCTCTCTTGGGCAGCATTGACGTCGGATCTATGCAAAACCACCTCGCCTGTGAAGCTCCCTCGACAAGCTTTCCAGAAATGTAGAGCAAGCTAACTGAAGATGTGTGGTGACTCTGGGGCAGGCTTTACAACTTGACCCTTGCTTCTACCTACGAACTGGGATGAGCATGGTGGTGATTGGTGATGAGAAATGGCGATAGATGGGATGTGAAATGGGATGGATGAGGGTGGGGACAACCCTAGCTATGAGGGGTTCTTTGAGGGGGGCTTTCTCAACTGTGGGAAGGGAAAAATGGAGTGTTGGGGTTTGTTTTACCAAGGGGTGGGGGGAGCTACGTCTGTCCAGACGTCGAGGGCAGGGCATTCCTCTCGTTGAGTTGTTTCTTTAGCAATTCGATCTCCCGCTGATATTGTTGTATCATGTATAGCATGGTGGGGTTGGTTGTAGAGAGAGTGGGCATGCTGCCTGCTTCTTCGGTCGGGGCGTCCTCGGACGACGTAGAGGGTCTGTCGCTCGTGCCCCCGGTGGTGATGACATTAGCCGCCAAGGCCATGAGAGGATCTTCGGGGGAGGTCACCTCGACACCCGCCCGTGTCACTTCGCTTGCCGCTCTTCTTCTCCTGGTGAGGGGACCGGGCCTGGTAGCGAGCTTGGCCACCTCCTCAGGATCAGTAGGTAGAGCCCCGTATCCACTAGAGAACCCTGCCATATTGCAGGTGAAGACTCTCCAGCCTCTGCCTCTTCTTGCTGCTCTCCCTGACGGCCTGCTCGGGAACACCAGCCTGTCGAAAACTGACCGTCGGGGTGGCGGTTCCTCCCGCACAAGGGACTAGCGTCGCTCTTCTGACTGGTTCCTCGACTCCGCGCTAGATAGGGGCCGAGCTCCTTCTTCTTGGAAGGCGGAGGCCACTGCCTCCAGCAATCTCTAGCGACCCAAGGGGGTACTGCCTAGGGCTCGGAGGTAGTTCCTCATGGCCTGCTCGATCCCCTCCCACTCTTGGTCGGGGAGAGAGGCCAGTACTTGAGTGTCGGGGGCGACACCATGGTGGGTGTAGTTTGGATACGCCGGGCGGTCAGCATGGTGACGGCGCCTGTGACGTCGGCGACGAGCATTTTCGGGCAGTGCTGGTATAACGGCCGCCGGTTGGCGGGTCGCGGCTATCTCTTCGACCATCTCATCTCTTCGCCCCCTTGCACGGCGGGAGTAGCTGGACTCTGCCTGCACAGGTGCCGTGGGTCGGGCTTCCTTTGGAACCCAAACTTCCTTCAGTTTTGCTAGCTTGTGAGCCGACGTATCTCTCGGTGCGGCAGCCGGGATGATGGGCGCCTTTCCTTCTTTTATCTTCTCCAGTCTTTGGAAAGAGTTGCAGATTGGAACGATTGGTATTGTTCGATCCGGGATGGCCTCGGACCTCCGTCCATTAAGATGGACTCTGATGCCTCCGACAACAACGGACATGCCGGAGCTGGAGAGTCAGCTTCTTGGCGTGGCGACCGTGCGGCTCCTTCGGCACCTCCTCTGGTGGGATGCTGATCCCTACTGAGGTGAGCCGATAGTCGGGTGCACGTGGTGCACATGGCAGCCCAGCGTCTTTGACGGGGTGTTGTTGTTGTTCTCGGCCATAGTTCTGCTGGTGGCAGCTTCAGTGACCCCCGGGATGGGGGCGTCAGGCTTGGACTCATCGGACGCCTCCACGTCCAGGATGTTGATGAAGGCCACCCCCAGGAAGTTGGGGAAGCCCACCACAGGAGGGAAACTCCCGAAGCAGAGGGGGACGGCAAGGTAGCCATCCCTTCCAACAACTACATATACAGCAGTCAAATTGCGCCAAAGGCGGTAAGGAATAGTCAATTCAGCATTTACTACTCCCGCCATCATATACAGAAGAAAATTTTTTACATTGCTACATTAAAGAAAGGAGAGAAAGAAAAAAAATATACATCAGGCCTCGGGCCCACCATGGAGCTTGGCAGGCAAAAGATCCTCGACACTGGGCAACTCGTCCCTAGTGCCCTCGGTGACGGCCGGTCCGGACACTGACCCCACCTACGTGGGAACTGTCTCGACCGCGTGCCCTCTCGAGGTTGTCGGAGTTGGTGGTCACTCACACAAAATTGAGGCACCCCGACTTCCACCTTCACTCAACGTCAGGAAGGAAGAATCCGTGACATCCTCGTCCAAGTCATAGCATTACCCGGAAGGAAATTCGAGCTCTATGTCCACCTGCTCATGGGCTAGAGAGGTCACTCAGTGGAAGGCTTAGGAAAACCCCTTCCGTAGGCCTTGATGATAACCCGACTCATAGTAAGAGAAGGTGGCCCTCTGGAGAGTCACCTAATAAGCCTCCGAGCACTTATATCACTCAAGTGCCTCCGCCCCGGCCTGCTCTGCCTTCCCTGCAAGCTCGGTGACCCTCCGCTCTGCCTCGGATCTTCTGTCCTCAGCTTCGGCTCGCGCACCCTCAACCTCCGCCTGCTGCCGATCGACCTCCCGGACTCGGCCCTCGAGCTCCTTGCACTCGGCCCTCCACTGCTCCTCACGCTCGGCCTGCACCTTGCGCTCGGCATCCAGAAGATTATCCTTTAGCCCAACCATATAATGAGCCTGAGCCAGCCACTTAGTCGATTCCCGAGCCTCTTTCTAGCTCGACTGTGCCTGCACCCTGACCAAGGTCACCTCTTGCTGAAGGACCTCGAGGTCAAAAGACAAGTGTTCAATTTTTCGGTCAGACACGCCGCGGGCCCAGGACAAAGACTCCCTCTCCGAGTCCACCCGAGCGAACAAGTCGGTCATCTCGGCCCCCGACTGGGCCAGAATCAAGCCACCTTCCATGACTCGCTCAAGAAGCACGGAAGGGGGACTGCGCCCAAGGCCTCCTCAAACCACTTCCGATGTTGCAGAGTGGCACTTGCAGTATAGGGAGGCTCGGACGGCGAAGGCACTTGCTGCAGGAGGGAAAATCCTATTTAGGACAGCCAGGAATGGGGCATCCACCCTGAGTACTGTTGCTTAGGGGGTCCCACCGGTTGGCTCAGATCAGCCTGCCTCACCTCGCGCCTCCATAGCTTCAGTTGGTTGAGATTGGGTCGCATCATCTCTCGACTCCTTGGCCTCAACCAGCTCGGACCGGGTTCCACTATCTTGTGCCCCCTCAGCCTGAGTAGGTGCCCCAGCATCAGCTACCTCTGTAGTGACCCGAAATTTTTAAATTTATTTATGGATTTATTTAGGTATTTTCTAGAACTTATTTAGAAATAAAGAAGGTGGGTCGAATTCTTGAAAGATTATGACTTCGAACTGCGATACCATCAAAGAAAGGCTAATGTGGTGGACGATGCACTCAGCAGAAAGAAGGTTATGATGCAGCAGGACTGGAAGATGATTGAAGATGTAGCACTACTCATGGCTGCGATCGAGCCTCAGCTATGTCAGGTATTTGTGGCTCAACTGACCATTAGGTCAACGGTGCTTGACAGTGTGATAGAGATGCAAAAAGATGATTCCCAGCTGTAAGAATTGATTGGAAAGACCGGCTTTGCTCGCGATGAAGATGGAGTGATTCGGTTTCAGCACCGGGTCTGTGTACCAGATTTGGTCGATTTGAAAAGGTAGATTTTGGAGGAAGCTCACCGATCAATGTTCTCTATTCATCCAGAAAGTGGTAAAATGTATCAAGATTTGAAACGGTCTTTCTGGTGGCAAGGAATGAAGAAGGATGTAGCCGATTATGTTGCTCAATGCTTAGTTTGTCAATAGGTAAAAGCAGAGCATCAAAAGCCATCAGGGCTAATGCAGAAAATGGAAATTCCTCAGTGGAAATGGGAGGCAATCACTATAGATTTTGTGACCGGGTTTCCCAGATCAGCAAAAGACAATGACTCTATATGGGTGATCGTGGATCGATTTTCAAAGTCTACACATTTCCTTCCTATAAAGGTGAAGCAATCAGTGGAAAGTTTGACAAGACTATATGTAGATAACATTATCAGGCGTCACGGGATTCCAAAGTCGATCATCTCCGACAGGGATCCCCGATTCACATCCAGACTGTGGCACAGGTGGTAGGAAGCTTTTGGTTCGCGGCTCAAGCTCTGTTCGAATTTTCACCCGCAAACTGGAGATCGATCTGAAAGGACGATTCAGACACTGGAGGAGATGCTTAGGGCTTCTGTCCTAGATTGGAAGGGCGATTGGGAGCGACCTCTACTGCTGGTAGAATTTGCTTATAACAATAGCTTCCACGCCAGTATGGGCATGGCTCCATTTGAGGCACTATATGGTAGGCCTTGCAGATCTCCATTATGTTGGGCGGAAACAGGGGAGAGACGACTTGTGGGGCCAAAGATTGTACAAGAAACATCTGAAAAGATCGGGGTGATCAGATAGAGATTGACGACAGCACAAGACCGACGGAAGAACTATACTGATAATTGAAGGAAGGAGCTGACATTCGAAGTTAGTGATCACATTCAAGGTATCTCCGACAAAAGGAATCGTTCGGTTCGGCAAACGTGGAAAGCTAAATCCACGATTCATCGGACCGTTCGAGATTCATGAGAGATTAGGGAATGTGGCATATCGGTTGGCTTTACCTTTGTCTCTGGAGGGAGTATATCCGGTGTTTCACGTATCCATATTGAGGAGATATGTGCATGATCCGGCACACGTGATCAGTTCTGAGCATATGTAATTTCAGCAGAATCTATCTTATGAGCTAGAATTTATACAAGCTAGGTCATATTCACCTAATAAGTGTTATCGTCTCCTCCAAATTCAGACAAACACTGAGTATAAGACCTTATTGGGGAAGCCTTTCGAGTGCAAAGAGCAAATGGACATATTGTGTGGGAAGACAATGGCACGAGGAAGTCTTGTATTCAACACTAATGCTCCTGTCGTTGATTTGGATGATCGAAGGTCGATAGGTAACGATGAGACATCTCTGCTGCAACAAGGGACCGGGGATCCTAATTGGGGCCACCAGACTTCAATGGGCCCCCTTGGTGGTAGTGGACATGCACCTCCCCTAGATGTTGAGCAAGATTCCAACCCTTTCTTTATGTCCCCGTCACAATGTCGTACACAGCATGAGGGAATATCTCGATCAGACTACGGACCGCAGCATACATTTCACTCCCGATTATCTTCTCAGCAGTTCTCGAGTGGGACTGGAGAGTATAGTGGTTGTTCGAGCATAGCCACTTGTATCGGCAGAAGGCCTTGGCGATCAGGAAGGCCGAGGAGGGTCATCTTCTGAGCGAGGATCTGCCTCCTGTTCCACTAGATGACAAGTACCTGAGGACCCACTTCTCCCAAATTTGCTGGGAAGTGGAGAGGCTAGCACAGTAGTTGCCCCGGAGCAATTGGGGTTTGTTGTCTGGGGGTCGAGGCAGTAGCGGGGCACTAAAGCCCCTGAGGTAGGTGTAGGCGGTGCCTGCAGGCCCTGGAGTTGGGGCGTCTCGACCGAGGGTGCCGAGGACTTGATGGGCCCAATTCCTGGCCGACTGCGACTTCAGGAAGAAGGGCTTGCTAGACCGTGTGCTCCCTGAAGGGAGCTTTGCAGACACGATGGTCGACGACTGGAGATGCCACATCAGCCAGGCGATAGGGTCGGCCGGGCCCGTGGAGTTCGTGTCCCACATCGAGTGTGCTTACACTCTGAGGGACATCAGGGAGGCGATCGTGAGGGCTACTCAAGCAGTGGGGTTGAAGTTGGAGCAGCTGGTTCCCCTGCCGTCGACCCCTTTTGTGGCCTCAGGTGAGACCTTTTCCTTAGTACGTTGCCTCAGCTTTGCTATTTCTGGAGGTATATGGCTAAGACGTTATGTGTGGCTGTGTTTGTTGATAGGTTCTGCAGCAGAGGAGATCATCCCTCCATGGTGACATCTTCTGGGAGTGGAGATGGGGGCCTTCAGCCTAGGCAGAAGTGCCCTCGAGTGGATGCTGGGGCTGTGGGTGCTGGCGAGTCCTCTCGGCAACCCGAGGCTGGTGAACACATCGAGGCAGAGTTGGCTCTAAGTAAGCACCGTACTTGCCTGCTTGATTCCTTGCTGGTTTGACCATGATGATTGACCAACCCTACATTACTTGATTTGTGTCTTGTAGCTCCATTGGAGACCAGAGCGGAGGTGGCTTTCTCGCCCCCCCCCCCCCGGGCGGTGGACCCCATGCCAGAGCATACATACTTAGGTCTGCACTAGGATGAGTGCTACATTTACATCAGGACGGACGGCAACCTGGGACTCTAGCACGCGGACGTCCCTAGTGAGGGAAACGTGAGATCTTGCGCGGTTGAGGAACCAGCGATAAGTCGGGTAGTCAACTCTCTTGTGTGCCCGGATCGGGTCACGGGATGGGTTTCGCTCTCTCTCTTGCAGCAGTGATTAAATTAAATCGAGCTAGTAACCTATCACTCACAGCGGCATATACAAATAAATACGAAATAAGCACATGCAATAGAGAGAGTGGCGAGTTTACCTCCACGCTCTGGGAGTGGGGAAGGCGACCCCGGCGAAGACCCGTACTCCCAGTTAGACAATTACAATAATTACAGAATTAAATTCTTTTGCTCACTCCACACAGGGAGGTAATGGGATACAAGTGGTGCCCGAGAGGATGGATCTTGGGTTGGTAGGCAGCAATTGGTGGCGCTTGGGCAGACACGATCGGTCGGTTCTGCACTGTTCACTCTGGTCCACAGGACAGCACGTAGGGCCCACTGCTAGTACGGTGACGTCCAGGGTGGCTCCTGGTTGCAGAGACTGGAGGAGGCGTTCCTGGAGTGTCCCAGGCCGATCCCCGGGGGCGGCGGTCACTGGAGTGGAGGCAGGCGATTTCTTGGGATTTATTTCCCAAGGCTATCCCGCAGCTCACTTTCTGGCTAGAACTGTGCGCTCTAACGAGATCGATTGGTACGCCCAGCTCTGATGTCGAATCGAGACACAAAAGGTACCGTTGGAAAGAGGACTCAAACTCCTACGACATACTAGAGTTGCAGACTCGTCCAACAGCTGGAATTAAAATGGAAGTGACTGCAAATTGACTGCGCACACTGTCCCAAAATACAGAACAGGCTAGATAGAAACTGAACACCCTGATCAAGGGCTTTTACCGAGGATCAAATGAATGAATTAGGACCTGAGGTTTTATGGTGGAAAGAGGGGAGGGAGATGATCACGCACATAGGTATTTTTCATCAACCTGGCATCATTTTTGGGGTGAGAAAATTTGTCCCCTAAGATCTATCCCGCTGGTCTGCTCGCAGGTAGATTTTGAGAAGGAAGAACAGGTGGCTGGGAACTATCCTAAACAATATTTGATCGACCTCAAATTTAAACTGGGAATGACCTATAATGGGGGAGACCTACCCTCAAAGTTTCGTCACGATCCAACGGTCGGATCTCTCGTACTAGTCTGAACACCAAGCTGCTATCCAAGAACTCTGAGTTTTGGGCAGCAAGATGTAGACCGGCTTGTGGTGGCTCAACGGCGGCACGAACGGCAGCGGCGACGGCGGTGGACATTCACAGTAGGTAGAGGAAGAAGGGAAGAGGAAGAGATTTGAGGGAGATAGAAGAGTTTGGATCAGATCTAGAGGAGGTTGGAGGAAGAAGGGGAAGAACACTCAAGAACACAAGAATCCGCTAAACCATGGATGTTACACCTATGACTTGCAAACATGCAACTTGACAATGGACTCACTCGAGCGAGCTCACTCGCGTGGTGCACACAATTACCCGTAGGCCAATCGACGATGGTGGAGAGGGTCCGAGGTTGGACCTCACCATTCCGAGGGTCGGCTTAGCTCGGGTTGAACCCCTAAGGGGCTAGGATTCCCAACTTCGTGGGCTGCCAGCACGCCAAGGGCATGGGATGTAAGGGATTTCTCTCGCCTCGCTCCGTGGTGGTCACTCGATGTACAAAAAGTTGGAACGGGCACTCACTCACCGTCCGACGGGCAACCAGAAATAATACTAAGCTAAGCAATGATAAAACTAGTAGAGGAGAGTGACCCAAAGCTCACCTGATTAGCGTGAAGACGCCGATCCCAGCCGGATACCAGCGCGAGCGGGGAGTGTGGGTTCCCCGCACACTGTGTCGATGTAGCTTCCCCTCTTTAGATTAAACAAGCACTACTCTCCACACAGGGGGGTTGGACTAGGGGAGGGAAAATTAAGGATTACATCAAAACTACCTTCGCACAGGGAGGGGCGCTAAGCCAGCCAGGCGGGGAGGGGAGAATTGCTAAGTCAGTGCCGGAAGTGCACTTCTCTGGTTCTGTCTAGTTTTGGAATGATAGGATAGGGGGTCGATGCAGATGCTGCTGCGCACGCCCCTGAACTCAGAAGTCGTCGAAACTGGTGTCGGTTCATCGCTATCAGACCTTGGTATGCTGGAGAATTTTCGCGGATGGACCCATCGTCGCCACCGGCCGTGGTGACTCCTAGAACAGGCTCTCTGTGCTCTGGCTTAGGCTGATCCCATGGTGTAGCAACAGTTGGTTGTAGCCACCACGGCCGCTCCTGAAGTCCGATCGTGGTGGGACCAAGTCATGGATGTCCGTGGACAAGTCTTCTTCGATTAGCAACCAGGCAGAGCACCAGAAAATGCCGGGGCAGAGAGGGGGATCCCGTTGAGTGGGGAGGGGTTGGGTCTGGTCCTGGGTGACCTATTCTGCGCACCTGGGGGAAGAAAATTGATAGATGCTCCTCCGAATGCCAAACGGGATCCCACCTTTTACTGATGGAAGCCGATTGGTTGTAGAGGACCTCGGCCAAATGGAGCCTTCAGCGGTGGTGGGGTGCGACCGTGGGAGCTCTAGGAAGTCACCTCAGGTCACCCACTGGTCAGGATCTACGCAGTCAAGGGAGATCGGACCTCTCAGACAGCTAGGAAGTCGAATGCTGGCGAGACCACACAGCAGCAAAGCTATCTCGATGAGCTTTCCATTGATATATAGTGCGTCTTCAGATGATGCCGAATGACTCTGAATCAGCTTCTACAAGTTGAGCTTCTTTTGCTACCCGCGAACTGAGTAGAGCAAAGAAGGTTCTTGATGGATGTGGGGGTGGTTTGAAGTGGAGGGAAGGTGGGGGGTCTTGCGATTTCCCTGCATGCATTTAAACAACTTGCATTAGTAATACATTTCATAATAAATTATGCATATCATTAAAAAAAAGTGTGCATTTTAGCTGAATCTGGACGGTCATCCATTGACTGCTTTGAACAGTGAACGGTCTGTTGGGGGCCATTCATCCATTTAGATGGCCCAGTGGGGGGCCGTTCATTTCATCATGTGCTGGTCCTAAACACAGTAGTTTTCTCATCGTTTGGATACCCCATGTGACCATTTGAAGGATGGACGATCTTGCGTAGACCGTTCGGTTCTCAAGGGTTCATCTTTTGAATAGTCCAACTTGGACCGTCCAATATGTCCATGGTCCTCTTTAGACCGTGTCCACACCCCAGCTCCCTGTCGGTCCAACTCCTTCTAAACGGTCACCTACGGACCGTTCTAAATCCAGATGGTTCTATGTGAACCGTGTCATTTGATTACACAGTCACTGTCAGACCGTCTTTAGGCCGCCGTGCCCGATGACATTTTACCCGCATCCCCACCGGTGGGGATGGCCCATGGGGTCTCCCAACCAGTCCTAAGGGGTCATTTGCCCCTCCTCCTTCACCTAGGGCTAGATGCATGGTGTTAAAAATTGAAAATGGGGGTTTGGGAGGTGCCTACCTCAGTGGTCTTCACCAACTTTTCCACCACCGACACCGACGCCTCTGGCGGCGCTGGTCCTTCCTCAGCAGCTTTGGCGGCCACCACTGATGTCTCCCCCTCGACTGCTGGCAGTGGGGGTACCTCCGTGGCCGTCTCCGGCGGCGACGCTGTCTGCTCCATGGGGGTCGTCGTCGGCGGCATGGTGACACTCCCTCTGGCCATTCTTCACACTGGACGTGATTGAACCTGCTTCTTGAAGTGCATAGAAGGGGGGAGAGTGGGGGAAGAATGTGGGAGGAAGAATGGGAGTGGAGAGCAATGGGAGGAAAGGGCTCTGGTGGTGGAAGGTGGGGGAACGTGGGGAGGTTTCATCATTGGTTACGGTGTGAGGGAGGCGACGGGGCTCGATTTCTTTTTTTGAAACCCGTAGTAATAGCGTGGTCTATCGATATACCGTTCAACTTGTAGATGGTCTAGAATGGACCGTTTGATGAGTAACATCTGTATGCATTCTAACGGTCTCCCAAGGACCATTTATAATACCAGGCGGTCTCTCAATCGACCGTTTGAGTACCGCGATGACAAGATTCAAACTAGCATTGCTCTCATGGCCCAATACAGACCGTTTATATATTTGAGCAGCCTTGAGTTAGACCGTGTATGTGCTGAAATGCTAAAAGATGTTTCTAAGCTTTATTCTTGCTGCATGATGTGATCTTTTGGCTTGAATGTTATTGTTTCATGATATATCAATTGCAAAATCTTGTTCATGGTTCTTTGCAGCATTACTTCACTTTGCCTTCCACTGCCGGGTCAGGTAAGTATTTCGATCCGCAACTGTCAAACTGCCAAGTTCATTTCCCATCCAAGGGAAACACAGAAAACCTCCAGCCCAAGGCTGGGTCATAAGACTGTCAATTCATAGGCCATATGCATGACCCACACGGAAATCATTTGCCAAAGAAGCCAACGGCATATGTGAACAACCCACCACACTCATACCGATACACGGTAACTCGATCTAGGGGAATAGAGAAGCTCAGTACATAAAGGATCAATAGGACTCTCGAAACAATACAAGCATGCTAATTGAGATAATACGACACCTTCAAATGCCTAAAAACATGATCATGGTACTCACGGGGTGTCTGGGACATCCACTGGACCATAGGTCGACCAAAGGGTCACAATTTGGTCGACTGGGGCCCAAAACAGGCTAAACCACTGCATTTCAGTTGACCAAAACCATAGGGTCAGTCGACCAACCAATTCGGTCTACCAAACTAGTCAGTTCGGTTGACCAAACTGGGCAGAATGCGTGCCCAGATCATGGCGACCGTCATCGGTCGACTGAACCCAATCGGTCGGTCGATCGAAAATGGCTGAAAACTCTCTGGACTCAACCTCGGAGTCTGATTTCATGCCCCAATCGTCCCAAACAAAGGGGAAAATAATCATACATCCATTACCAACCTTCCACAAGTCAGAAGGGGCCAAACAAACCACAAAATGAGCAATTTCCTCAAATCAACCCAAGTCGACTCACATGAATAATCGGCCTTGAATCGGCCCCAAATCGCGAGCAAACACAACCAAATGGATGGGAATCGAATCTCGACATCCCATGGAGTCGAAATCTACCATTTAACGCAAGAAACGTCGCCTAAAATGGTAGATTCGTCACACATCCCAAAACATGCTATTTATTCCCCAAAAATGGAAACCCACTCAAACTCACACAAATCGACACAAAATTCAAGGGGAACATAGAACAAAAGGTAAGGAATCTATCCCCCTACCTCCACTGATGATCTACCATGTCACAAATGCCATTCCACTTCAAAACACTGCTCGAACCCCGCCAACACCCCAAAATCGTGCTCGTTTCCACGCCGTGCCACACCTCGATCCTCAAGCCGTCCATGCTCCACATCACCTCCACGTCATCCTGCACCTTCTCCGTCGGCCGCCAGAGTAGAGGGGAAGAGAAGAGAGATCGTGAGTGAGAGGAGAGGGGGTTAATGGTTTAAAAAGAAAAAGAAAAAGAAACTACAATATTTATGGAAATCAATTTTGGTGCTTAAAATTCTAAAAATCAAAAAATTGACCTCGAAAAGACTACAACGCACCTCCTGTTGACACCCGTTTTAAGCCTACAAGTCAAGTTATTTTTCTTATTCACCCTTCATGATGCTCCGAATTACCCATTATTTTGAAGTCCATTGAATGCATTTCAAGTATATTTCTTGACCATTTTTTGAGTCCATTGAGCTTTGGAAGATATTACCTTCAACTGGTTGCTAGTCAAGTCAATGGGGACTATGAAGCTCAGGAAGCATAAATGATCAAGTACCTCCAGCTGGTAGAGGAGATAGCCCGACTGTTCGAGAGTTTTCAGGTAATCCAGATAGCTCGGGAAGAAAATTCCCGAGCGGATGCCCTCTCTCGCTTAGCCTCCTCCATCATCCCAAAGGGCACCCGGTCGGTCCTCCTCGAGGAACTAGAATGACCGAGCATGGAAACCGAGCTCGTGGCCGTTGTACGAATATCTCCTGGCGACTGGCGGGCCCCATACATATCCTGGTTCCGAGATTCCCAGGAGCCCCCTGACCCTCGGGAAACTCATAGATTGAAGTATCATGCTCGGCATTTCATCCTTCTAGACGAGATCCTATACTGAAGATCCTTTGTCAGACCTCTCTTTAAGTGCCTCGATGCTTTAGAAGCCCACCGAGCGATTGAAGACATCCACGAAGGCATCTATGGTGCGCACCAGGAGGGAGATCTATTGCAAGGATCCTACTGAGACAAGGCTACTAGTGGCCCACTCTCTGACGTGATTGCTTGACTTATGTTCGAAGATGCGATCGATGCCAGTGGTTTGACCACCTAGTCCACTAGCCAATCTCGAAACTCGTGACCCTAACTCATCCTTATCCCTTCGCTCGATGGGGAATCGACATTTTGGGCCTCTTTCCAGTGGCACAGGCTCAGAAGAAGTTCATCATCGTCACCATCAACTATTTCTCCAAATGGATCGAGGCTGAGGCCACTGCCAAAATTATCGAGGCAGTCATTTGAAGTTTTGTTTAGAGGACGATCATTTGTCATTTTGGCATCCCCTGGGTGATTGTGAGCGATAACGGTCGGCAATTCGATTCCACTTATTTTAAGAATAAGTGCACCGACTTACATATTCGCAACCACTTCACTTCGGTAGCCCACCCCCAGGCTAACGGGCTAGTTGAAAATGGCAACAAAACTATCCTCAAAGGCATCAAGACCAGACTCAGGAAGGCCAAGGGTAACTGGCTCGAGGAACTGCCAAGCGTACTGTGGTCGTACTGAACTACTCCCAGAGCTGCTACCAGTGAGACTCCTTTCCAACTGGTGTATGGCACAGAGGCCATAATTCCCCTGGAGATCGGCAACCCTTCCCTCCGAGTTATCAACTTCTCACCCGAGTTGAACGAGTAGAAGTTGTCAGATAACTTGGACCTGGTAGATGAAGTACGCGTGTTTGCGAGGATCTGAGCTACAGAATACCAGCGGTGCATGACTCGCTATTACAACTATCACACCCCGAGCCTTTATTTATAGCGGAAGACTTGCTCGTGGGAAACGCGAATAGCCGGCATGGTAAGCCTCTCGCAAGCAAGAAATAACTAGAGCGCGAAACAATCACATATAAGATGTAATTGCACAAGTATTTACTCAAATTCAACTTCTATTCCATTGATAATCAAAATATTCAGGGGGTGAGAAGGTCGCCTCTGCCCTAGCCTCCACAGGAGCTGCAGGACACAAACCCAGCAAAGCAAGATTAGCCCGCTACCATGGCTAAATTGACCAGGAGAAAAGAAGGCAAATGGCACTTACTTAGAGCTGTCTCTGCCTCAGCTACCCTATCAGCCCTGAGTCCTCTAGAAGACTCGCCAGTCTCGGCTACAGCAACCTCTACTCGGGGGCATTTCTGCCTCGGCTGCAGACTTCCATCCCCGCTCCCCGAAGACGCCTTCATGGAGGGGTTATTCCCCTCCATCGCCGAACCTGTCAAGAGACAGCATTATACAATGCCCTAGTGTTATAACCAGAAAGCAACAAATGAAAAAGGGATGGAGTATCCCAAACAAGGCCGTACCTGGAGCCCCGAAGGGGGTCGATGGCAACAGTACCAGCTACTTCAGCTTCAATGCCAGCACCCAGGCCGCGTTCGTCAAGGCCTCCCGGATGTCCTGCAGAGTGCGGGCACACTCAATCTGGGACAAAAACTCCACGGGCCTGGCAGACCCGATCGCGTGAGCAATGTGCCGCCGTGAGTCGTCGATCGCTGAGTTGGCAAAGCTCCCATGTGGGAGCTCCCGACCCAGCGAACCCTGGCTCTGAAAGCCGCAATCGGCCAAAAACTGGGCCCACCAGGCCTTAGGCGCCCTCGAATGGGACCCCTTTCCACCTGTCACTGCTACTCTCACAGAAGTCTGCACCAGGGGCTTTAGTGCCCCACCACTGCTCTGACTCCCAGAAGTCAAACCCCGTCCACCCCGGGGCCACCGCTCCACAACCTGCTCGACCTCTCGATGGATCCGAGCAATGCAGGTCCTCAGGTACCCATCGTCTAGTGCAATAGGAGGTAAATCCTCCCTTAACAGGTGGCTCTCCTCCGCCTTCTGGATCGCAGAGGCCTTCTGATGGTACAAGTGGCTGTGCTCGAACCACCACCTGCCATAGTGAATGTCGAACTTCCCTCGAGGTCCCTATCCTGGCATCGAGAACTGCTCTGGCTCCTGGCGGCTATAGAAGTCCCACCATGCTACCGCAAGTAGGTGGATGTCTCTACCCCGGTACTGCCTGCCTGTCAAAGAGAACTCTCGATTTGACGGGATCCCCTGGTCGTACCGAAAGTTCCTCGCGAATCGATGTGGGTATTATGGCTCCAAGGAACTCGTCGCTGACCGGTGCAACATCAGCACCGCCGATTAGGTACTCAGTATCCACTCCGTCCACAACTCGACATCTGCCACCTCCTGACCAGGATGGGTGCTGGTCGCCCCTCCACCTGAGGCCCCCAGGAAGAGGCTAGAGTCCCTCGTGGCGCTATCGAAAGGCAGCCCCTCCTCACCCCTGGCGGGCAAGTAACAAAGGGCTCACCTAGCCCTCTCCAGCTGTGTCTCTGCATCCCCATCAGGCTGCCTGGGGAAGCTAAACAAGAGCGGGACTCATTCCTTTCTTTGCTCGGGGAATTGGAATACAGCCGAAGCATGTATGACATTGACAGAGAAGTTCAAACTTTTTTGTTTGTGTGGTTGTGGCAGGCAAACCAAGGAGTCACCCATATCGATTACCCCTTGTTTCATTAAATCCTCAACGAGGTCTTTGAAGGCCTGGCAATCATGAATGATGTGGCCTACCACCTCGTGGTATGGACAATAGCCTTGGTGTAGCGCGACGCATGTTGTTTGATGGTTGGCCCACGCTGGGAGGCCCAGTAGCCCTTCACGGCGACACACGAAGAAAATTTACAAGGTCGTCTCACGAGAGAAAGATTATAACTTTTTCGGTCCCTCGTCCTCAGATGAATCGGACGATTCCTCAAAGAGCCAACCCCCCGATCTACGAGGGATCTGGGCGGCGGGTGGTACACCTGCCCCCCTTTATGTGTCGGCGTTGGTCACTTGGTGAATGGCCCAAAAGGGAAGGTAGCCAATTGCACATCGATGCTCTTTAGGAATTGCATCAGCCTCCATTGTTCCAATTGCAGCTGTCGGATCTCCCCTCGAATCTTTCGAATGGTCCTCTGCAGTGCCTGGCATTCAGGTAGTGAGGAAGGAGCGGCGCTAGTGGCACCTGTCATAGGGGTGGCGTCGTTGCAACTGTGATGCTGCCCCTGTTGTGCAGGAGCAATACCTCTGAGGGTTGTCGCTGTAGAGTTAGTGTTGTTACGACAGCAGCGGTGTTGCCCCCGTTGAGCAGGGACGACACCAATAGTAATTTGGTTGATTGAGAAAACTTAGCCAATTCCTGGAGCTGAAGGCTTGACACCTTCGGCTGTTGATTTGTTGACCGAGCGGACTTGGACAGTTGCTGGGGCGAAAGGCCTGACACCTTCAGCTGTTGTTCTGTTGACCGAGCGGACTTAGTCGGTTGTTGGGGTGGAAGGCTTGACACCTTCGGTAATTGATCTGTCGACTGAGCGGACTTAGTCGGTTGCTGAGGCCAACAGCAGAGGACCCTCGATGGTTGCTGTAGCAGGTGTGGCTGAGTTGGCCTCAGCCATGGTAATAATGCCCAAAAAGAAGGGTGAACCGACAATTGTTGGGAAATCGCCTAAGATGATGGGGGTTGCTAGGTATCCGAACCTGGCGTGGTTGGCGATGACCCCAGCAGTACGTCACGACAGCCATTGCTGATGTCATTGTTGGTGATGTTGCTGCTTGGAGCGAGCGAAAGGATGTGCGAATGCACAAGTGAGCACACAGACGTGCAGACAAATGCCCTCCTCTTCCCGTCTGCTAAGAGGAAGAGGGGCAATCAAATCCTTGAAGAAGGTTTTGGACTTCTTTGACAAGAAGAAGAAAGGCGGGAAATGTCCCACTGGATGTTACAGTCTTTTCATTCTTGTTATGGCGTCCACGCATTGAGATCATTGGGTCGACGCATCATTCATCATCTTCTTTTAACAGGAGAGACTAAAGCAGACACAGCTTCAAGTCTTGAATACAACAGGTCGAAGCATCAAAGGAAGAGTGTCAACATTGAAGAACAAATTCTTCATTCATCAGTTTATGTTTAAAGGTTTTGGATACAGCAGTGTCAAGGCAAGGCAAGCCAGCCTCGACGCAATTCTAGCTACAAAAGCCAAGCTCAGAATCTTGAAGTCCACAAAGCATCAAAGCCACAAGGCCAATGCATAGATGCACTATCTCAATTCTCATCTAGTGCAGCGATGTACTAAGAACAAAACTTATCAACAAGTCACACTACGTCGAAGCATCAAAATAGCTGCACTGATGCATCAAGCAAGAAGTAAGAATATGAAGTCTGCGCTTCGATGCATCTATGAAGTGCATCGATGCACTTAGCTTGGAACTGGTGATTGAAGCTAACAAGGCCGAAGCAGCTAACAGATGACTCGATGCAAGAGGATATGAACCACATCCTGCTACATACTACCTCGACCTGGCAACATTGTACGTCAACCTCATCCATTCAGACACAAAGCTCAGTGGGGATAACTAGATCAGTAGAGTAGACAAATACACTGGTAAGGGTGAAAAATAGATCCTAGAGCTATCAAATGAAAAGCAGAAGGAGCTGAAAGAAGGAGTCAAGTTCACAAGAGGACAAAAATATGAACAGTATATCAAGAGTTTCTACAGCAATTAGAAGAACAACGAAGGGACTTGGCCAATGCAACGACAAAAAAATGTTGACTAGTCGAAGTCAATGCAAGTAAAAGAAGACTCCAGCCAAGCTTAACTTTCTGTTGACTAAAGTCACGAAGACCCAGTCAAAGGTCAATGGATAGATTAGTCAGCTAAAGTGATCCAAGTCAAAGTCAAGCAGCTATTGGAGACAAAAGAAGGCAGCGTCTACTCATATAGTAAGAGTCATAAATATGCAGTGAGGGTGACAAATGCCACTTTAGTGCTAACAAATACACACCTAGCAGTGACAAATCACTAAGGCGGTGGCCAAGGCATAACTAAAAAAAGGCTAAGGCGACGGCTATTGAACCTAAGGGTGACAAATTGGCCTTATGACTCATAAATGGATGATAAGTTTCTAAGGTGGATCTAGAGGGAGGGTGAATAGATCAGGCCCTTTTAAAACGACTAGCTAAGAAAATGTAGATGAGGGCAGGCAGTGTCATTCCTCCCCTTCATCAACTCCTCCCTTCGCATGCCCTTCGACTAGGGTTCACACTGTGCTGAGTCTTTGAGAGAGGACCGAGGAGGACAGATGCAGGTCCTCGTCCTCTAGATAACTAAGCCTAGCTAGGGTTGCATGTCACGCCCCGACCAAGGCGGAAATATCGAGACATGAACAGTTATACAACCGGGTCGATCAAGAGACTCAGATGATGAGTACGAACAACAAATAGACAAAATCAAATCTTTATTTCATAATCTGACAAGTACAGTCTAAGGTAGAAAAGCGTACCCAATGTCGAGTGAACATTCGGCCCGGCGAGCTTGCAACTAAGAACCTCCGCGCAGCACCCTCGAATCTCGAGGAAGAACCGCTACACCTGAAAAACAGAGGCGAGCCTCATCTCGTTGGCTCAATAGGGGTCCCGCGGAACCCCAACCGAAAACAACGACGATAGAAAAAAGTAGCAAGTACAGCAAGAATAGCAACCCGGTGGCCGGTAAAACCTCGGCACTACAGCTACTCCTACTGGAACGGAAACCAACACTCCGATCCCTCGATCGGGAGACCACCGGACGACAAACCACCCTGGTCACGCTGGCAGGGGAAACATCACAACCACCCTATCATGGAGGCCTGTGCTCACACACGAAGGCCCACTCCAAAACCACGTGGTCCGAAAATATAGTCACGACCTCGCTGTCTTGAACCCTACACTGTCTAGGAAAAATCTTCGGTGACGCTCATCGAAAGCCCTAAACCTTGGCTTCAGGAAAACACCAGGAACTACACGCAAAGTCGCGCCTCGCAGACGAAAAATGGAAGCTTGAGTCACGAGAATCTCACGTCACGTGACGAAAGTACCTGTCCACTAGAAGCAAGATCAGATGCATCCACCGACGACTTAGTCCATAGCCTCAGGTGTCTCCCTACTCGCCCCAGGCAGAAACTGAGACACCGTAACAGTAACTAGGAACACAGAACAAGGACTAGCTGGGTTCGCAATCGTCAGCACTGGTCCGACGCCCCCAACCACGTGTGCACACACAGACCATGCATCCTAGGTCAGATCCTCTAGCTTGTTCTTCCCCATAGCACGGACTTAGGCTAAGCGGAGGGGCCCTAAGGTAACCAGCCTAAAAATCATCTCTCTCGGATAAGTCGCTCCACCACCCCCGGGTGGGTCAGCACACGCGTGTCGTAAAAAAGCTACGACTAGTGGGGGGTTACTGAACGTGAACATCGAAAGTCACGCATGCACCCATCGCGAGCAACACAAGGTAACAGGTGACTCAAGGTCACCAGACTCTTGACAGTCCACTACACCTAATAAATCAACGGTCTTTGACTCACAAGACTCAGAGTCAAGATCGTCGTACAGGACGGCCCGACACCGTCAATCTGGCTTAATCACTAAGTCTAAAATTACGGTAGCACAATTCCCAAGGTAGCTCACAAGCCGCCGAGTTAATCCCCTGTCCAAGGGAAAAGTGGAAAACCTCCAGCCCCCAGGCTAGGTGACTGGGCTCACAATCCAAGGCCACCCACATGGCCCACACGGAGAACACTTCCCGAAAATCCAATGACGTGCGGGTGTGGCGACCCGGGATCCGAGTACCGGAAAGGAACCGGTGCGACTCGAACCTCGGCCCACTGCCCACGAGCTCGAAGACTAGGAAGGGCTAAAAAGATAGGTGCGGTGTACATAGAAATAAGAAATAAAGCCTATTTGTCTTGCCTCATTTTTCTTGACCAAGAATAAAAGTTTCTGTAAAATTTCAGGAATTTATGTTGTCCACTTTATGACTGCTTCGAACCAACAATGTCTCCAGATATCTCCATTCGTGGATGCATTGTGCACTAGATACCCATCCTTCAATTCTCTTAAGGTAATCTGAGAGATTTTGTGTATGTAGTTCCCTTTAGGTTGGGAGGATGACATTAACTTGCATGTGAAGATGGGCCAGGCAATGGTTTACTTCTTTGTCAAGTTATTACACATTTTTGTATGAATAGAGGTGTATAAAACATGATGTGCAGCCAATTTGGGCAATCACATCACTTTTTACAAAATAATTTGATGCAGACAGTGGATGAGATATACAAAGTCACATCTATTTCACTCAGTCCTAGGTAGGGATTGCATGTGGATCCTCTTATAGGAGTCTTATAACAGTTGTAGGGATTGCACATGAGAGGGGATCATGCTACTTTCTCTAACAGTGACACTAGGCTTAGGCTGTGTTTGAAAACAATGGTAGGGAAGAGGATTTTTTTCAACCAATGAAATTGCAGCCCTCTCCATCTATACATCATATTACCATATGTATATGCCAATGAAGCCTCCCAGGCATTGATGCTTGCACTTATTCTTGTCTATTACTTTTCAATCAAAAGCATGAGTTTTCATATCTGGGTACAGAATGATGGTTTTGAACCTCTAACCAAAATCCACTAGTTTTGAACAAGTTCTTGAGAAGAGGACTGAATCATAAGCATGTGCATAAGCTAGCTTATGTTTGTTGAATATAGTGTGATTTCCTTATAGTTTGTTGAATATAGTGTGATTTGAATTATGGAGTTAAGTTTGTTGGCTAACTTTGAAGTATGTTAGATGATTAGTTTATGCTTCTTTCAGTGATGCATTACTGCACCTTTTGACCCATCCCAAATGCATAGCTAGCTAATGTTGGACTGAGATCTTACACAGTTTGTTCCCCTTAATCAGATTGGCGCAGTAGTGTTAGAAACATGCAAGACTTCGACACCCATTGTATAGTTGTACTGGTTGCAGTACCAGTGCCCTATCTCCATTCTTGGCAACTACATTTCAAGAATTTCAAAACCTACAATATTCAACTATTCAAAATGGAGATCAAGAGATTCTAAAGATTGTTAGCACATTTTAGTTGGCTACATTGACTATTGAAGATTGTGTGATGTTATAGTCTTGTATAATCAGTGCTAATATATATTCCCCTCTACTTAGATGTACACTGTTTTCATCTTTCTGATTACTTTTTTGTCATATATAAAGGTGAATGATGATTTTTGAGATTTCTAGTCTTGTTTTCAGGCCCAAAATGATGAGTTTGCGGTTATATTCAATCTTCGTGTCACTGGCTCAGTAGGGGTCAGGTGGATCCCCTCTGAGGAAAACACGTAGTAACACGCTAAAATAGCACGTCTAGTGGTTCCATCACATGGAAAGTCCAAGCACTCCATTGGGATTGTAGGAGCGAGCCAATAACCATAAAATAGCACAATATAATAAGGACATTATCACGCCCTGTACTCTATACCATCGAGGTATTGTCCACTTTAGCCTATCTGCCTCACGATTTTGTCCCTTTCTTAACACTGATCGGCTCCAGAATGGAGGACTTCCCGGGCAGGTCACCCATCCTAGTACTACTCCCCATTAAGCACACTTAACTTCGGAGTTCTTTTCAAGAACTGAGCCGATACTTCAAAAGGTGCCTCAGTGATATAGATTACAACTTAGCTATATTTGAGGGTGTTACAATAGCATCCTGGGGAGATAACCCCCAATTCTTATAGCATCCTTTATGGGTTCGTCTATTCGTGTCATAGAGCGTCAGTGGAACCAAGTGTCGATCTATTCCGGCACTTCTTCCTACTTCAGAGTTGTCCGGTCGATACCTATTTTGCCTATTTCAAGGCTCGTAGCCATCAGCACTTCATCAAGGTTTCCCGTACCGCGTCCAACCGCAAGGGCTGGGCGGAGCGGTATGCGTACCTCATTAAGTCGAGAGACTGGGAGGAGGCCTCCGATAGGTGGATGCGCAGAGGCTCTCGCCGCACCTAGCGTAATAGGAAGCCTCCTCTCAGGGCTGAGGACCTCCAGAAGTTGAAGGAGATCGAGCGATATCCTCTCGTTGACGTGGATTTCGTCTTGACTCCGACGCTGCTCCGGGAGCTGGGGTTGTGTCCTCTGTTACCGCAGGGTACTGGCTTCGTTTTCTCATCAGGCTACTCTAGTGGTGAGAAGTGCTTAACTGATTTGGTTCACCTTGTAGGGGCAGTTGAGGTATAGGGTTGGACCTGTGAGGTTGTTAGGCAGCCGTGGAGCGTTCCTCGCCCTATGGATCACGTCGCCCCGGGGGCCGGTCAGGTGTCCATCGTCGCCCCCCAAGCCGAGGTTGCATTTGCCCCGGGGAGGTTGCAGTACCCGATCCTGGTTGACGTTCCTCTGGTGGGCTCGTCGACAGCGTCTGCGGGGAGCGGGGGCCCTAGCCCTCAGAGGGGCTCTCCTGAAGGAGTTGTCGTTTCAGCTGGTGAGCAATCTGACATTGCCAGTGGGAGTCGCATCGTCCAGACTGATGATGATTTGGTGACGTTGGACACCCGACGCCGGGCGAGGAAGAGAGCAAGGACGTCTACCTCCTCTCAGAGTCGCACCCCCCTCCCTCGCCATCTGAACCGCCTTCTTCCGAGGCTCCACCGCCACCGTTGGCTGGGAAGTTGGCGGCCTCTGCCTTTGCGCCAGTCCTCACGGCACGGGGGCAAAACAAGGGCAAGGCCCCGGTGGTGGAGGATGCCAATGCTCCTTCCCCGTCGGTGTCACCTCAGCGCTGCCTAGCTTCTCCTCCTGGGGACTTGACCTCTGGGTTGGCCGGGATCAGGAGACCAGCAAGGGAAAGAAGAAAGAGAGGAACGGGGGTCGAGCAGAGGCGACAACCCCCTGCTCCCCCTCTTCCCCTGCTACATTTTTCCCTCCCTCTCTCTTACTCTCTTCTTTTTTGTTGGCAGTCGAAGGGAAGAGATCCCTTTGCTTCTCTTCTTCTTCTTCTTCTCTCCTCCCTAGTGCACGGTGGTGGCTTCCCCTTCTTCGTCCCCTTGTCTGTGCATTTTTTTTCTCCCTCTGTTCACCGTGGAGAGGGCCCTTTTTAAACCCCAACGACAAGGAGCTTTGAGCATGGAGCGACGGAGGCGGGAATGTAGTTTATTAATGGGGATTTGACTTTGGTTGTCCTTTGTTGACAAGAAGTAGGCAGCGTGTCCTCCTCCCCAATTGACACCTCAGCCACCCCACTGCGCGCCAAAAATCTATAGGGGAATGGCGTAAGATCCTCCCTACTGGACGTGTCGTGGGGAGAGCATGCCGCTGGAGAATTAGACCATGTCGTTGAGGGGCATTTAGCTGTGCCTTTGAAGACAGATGGCCTGGGCACACTGCTAAAGGGGCATGCCACTAGGGGCCTTGGGGTGTGCCGTTGAAGGATTGGCAGAGCATGCCATTGAAGAGCCCACTAAAGGCGTGCCGCTAGAGACACCATGAGTGTGCCGCTGAAGGGACACAGGGGCGTGCCGCTGAAGGGTAGCATGAGTGTGCCGGTGAAGGGACACGGGGGCGTGCCGCTGAAGGGCAGCATGAGTGTGTCACTGAAGGTGCGCTAGTGGCGTGCCGGTGGAGGCCATAGGGGCGCGCTGTTAAAGACCATGCTGGGCGTACCACTGGAGGCCCGTATAGGCATATTGTTGTAGTGGATTTGGGCCCATTTTGAGCCCGATTGATGATCCACCCATTTCTCTTCAGGGCCCACGAGTTGTGGGTCCCCCCAGGGGTTGGTTTCTCTTCACTATCGTGACCCTAGAGATGACTTCACGACAATGTGTTGTTTGTTCGGAGAGTCTGGATGGGACGTGCTCTCTGCAGTCTCTTTAGTTGACGTTGTCGTTAATATTGGATTGGTCGGGACATGTGGACATGCAATTTTACACATCCACACCCACCCTATAAAATTTGATTTTTTCCCCTGTTTTCTTCCTAATTTGGCTAAGAATGAAAAGGACAATTAAATGGGAGGATATTGGGAGGATACGTGGAAGCTTGCGAGCACGCCAGACTTGAGGAATTCTCCATGCTGTCGCGTTGTGCTCTCGTGCTCACGTATCGATATCCCGAACTAGTACGGCACTGGAACTGCCTCGTAGGATCATAGACTGAACAAACTGGAATGGAGTGGGGCCATGGGACCACCGGGCTGGAGGGGGGTGCGGCCCCCAAGGAGGTTCGCCCTACCTGGGGCGCGCGGCCGCCCCTGCGGTGAACTGGCCCCAGGGAAGGTTGTAACCCTGGGCGGGTGCAAGGGAGAAAGGGAAGGAGATGAGGGCGCGAGATTCCTCTCCACCAAGTGGTGAAGTGGCTGTTGCTCAAGGTTGATACTGCTTAATAGCGGTTACCATTAGCAGGAGGGCTTCCTAGGTTTATATAGCGACCTATGAACATAGGAGCCCTGCGAGGCGAGGAGTTTCAAGGGAGGTTACGTCTCCTTCGTGGGCTCGTTAAGGTGCGAGGGCTCTTAATCGTCATTATCCCCATGATCTCTAGCTCTTAAAGGGCACACAACGGTCGCATAGATAAGCTTCCGCCAGTCGGTCCGAGCATATGGCGCTGGCTTTAGGGGATTTCCTCGAGCGATAGGCGCAAGGCTCGGGTGGGATGCATAAGGCCTCAAAGGGGGCCTCCCAATTGACCTGACGCTCGAACTTTCAAACCTGATGGTTGCCTAAGAAGCGCTTAATCTGAGTGAGTTATTGGGCTTAGTGGGCCCTTAGAGGGTTGTCACTTGCGGGAGCTGGGCCTCGTTTGGTCTGTTGGGACCTTGTTTGGCTACTCTATTTGGACAGTAAAAACCCCCCTCTCAACACACCATCACTATTCGGTTCTGAACCAATGCCATGGAAATGCCCTGCATGACGTTCCCCATATGTCCCAACAAGAAATCTAAAGCCGTCGTCGATCTCTGATACCTTTGTTGGAATTGATGCTAAAACCCTCCGGTGTAGGCCTTACGCCTACACTATTAAAATAAAACCTTTATTGCTTGGGCATTTACCCCATGCCGATGAACACACTATCTTTGATCCCTTGACATCATTGCCGAGATCGATGCTAAAACACTCTGATGTAGGCCTTATGCCTACACTGCTAAGATAAAACCTAGCTTGCTTTGGCATTTACCCCATGCCGATGAATAAACTACCATCGATCCCTCTACATCATCGTTGAGATCGGTGAGAACCCTCCGATGTAGGCCTTACGCCTATACTGTAAAAAATAAAAACTTTCTTACTTCGGCATTTACCCCATGCCGGTGAAAAAACTACCATCGATCACTGGACATCATCATCAAGATCGATGCTAAAACCCTCTGATGTAGGCCTTACGCCTACAACAAAACCTTTCTTGCTTCAACATTTACCCCATGCTGATGAACAAACAGCCATCGATCCCTCGACATCATCATCGAGATCGATGATAAAATCATCCGGTGTAGGCCTTACGCCTACACTGCCTAAAATAAAACTTTTCTTGCTTCAGTATTTACCCCATGCCGATGAACAAACTGCCATTGAGCCCTTGACATCTTCGTCGAGGTCGATGCTAAAATCCTCTGGTATAGGCCTTACGCCTATACTGCTAAAGACAAAACCTTTCTAGCTTCGGCATTTACCCCATGCTGATGAACAAACTGCCATCGAGCCCTAGACATCTTCGTCGAGGTCGATGCTAAAATCCTCCAGTATAGGCCTTGCGGCATCATTTGTGGGTTTGTCTATTCCTACTATCGGGCGTCGGTGGAGCCGACCGTCGATCTATTCCGGCACTTCTTCCTTCTCCAGAGTTGTCCGGCCGATACCTACTTCACCTATTTCAAGGCTCATTCCCATCATCATTTCATCAAAGTCTCCCGTGCCGCCTCTAACTGCAAGGGTTGGGCGGAGCAGTATGTATACCTCATCAAGTCGGAGGACTGGGAGGGGGCTTCCAATAGATGGATGCGCAGGGGCACCCGCCGCACTTGGCCTGATAGGAGGCCTTCCCTCAGGGCTAAGGACCACCGGAAGCTAAAGGAGATCGAGCGGTATCCTCTCGGTGATGTGGATTCCATTTTGACTCCGGCGCTGCTCCGGGAGCTGGGGTTGTGCCCCTCATTATCGCAGGGTAGTGCCCCTTTTTTATTTCTCAGATTGCTACAGTGGTGATGGGTGCTTGACCGATTTGGTTCTCCTTTCAGGGGCGGATGAGGTGCAAGGCTGGACCTACGAGATCGTCCAGCAGTCGCGAAATGTTCCCCGCCCAGTGGATCACATGGCGCTGGGGGTCGGCCAGGTGTCCGTCGTCGCCCCCCAATCTGAAGTTGTGTTTGCCTCGGGAAGGTTGCAGTACCCAATCCCGGTAGGTGTTCCTCTTGTGGGCTCGCCAACAACATCTGTGGCGAGTGGGGGCCCTAGCCCTCGGAGGAGCTTCCCCGAAGTAGTCCCCGGTTCAGCTGGTGAAGGGTCCGGCATGGCCGGTGGCAGTCGCGTTGTCTTAACTGACGACAACCTGGCGACACTGGACACCTGGCGTCGGTCGAGAAAAAGGGTGAGAACTTCCCCTTCGGCTCAGAGTCACACCCCGCCACCTCCTTCATCTAAGTCGTTGTCTGATGACCTTCTGCCACCACCGTTGGCCCAGGGGCCAGTGGCCGCGGCTTCTGCGTCAGTTCCCACGGCGCAGGGGCAAGATAAGGGCAAGGCCCCGGCGTTGGAGGGCACTGATGCTCCTCCCACGCCGGCATCTCCACAGTGCAGCTCAGCTTCTCCCCCTAGGGGCTCAGCCTCTGGGCTGATCAGGATCGCGTCAATCGTCGATCTCATGGGCAGGACTAGACACTGGCTCTAGCTCTCTAGACCGACCGGCCCTGGCGCCGAGAAGGAGCTGACTACAGCAGCCGGGAGGAGTGCACATGTGATGACCCGGATCCTTGTTATCGGGTCTCGAATCGATTTTCTCGGAGCTTCCCACCCCGTTTTGTCTGAAATTTCATTCCAGACATCTTTCGTGTTCGGATCGGCGCGATCCGGGGTCGTTTTGGGGGCCCGGAGGTGTTCCGCGGCTTTTCCCGCGTGATTTTTCGATTTTCGACCCGGTTTTCCGGCAAATCCTTCGGCACGTCATTGCGGGCGAGCGTGGTCGTTCACCCTGGCGTGAGTGGTACCGTTGCGATCGGTGGTGTAGCTCAGGTTGTCGGCGAAGAACATTTCTATTTCAGCAACTGCCGAATTGAGCTGATTGAAGCCTTTGATGTTGGTGTCGAGAAGTTTTTCATTGACTTCGGCCGCCAAAGCTCGACGACATATGGTGATAGCATCCTTCGAGACTGGTGGGTTGACACACCTCATGCTGAGGTCTCGCCATTTTTTGATGAAGTCGAGGGCACTCCCGCCCTTCTTTTATCGGAGAGAGCAGAGCTCGGCTAATGAGATTTTTTGCTTGGCCGTTTAGAAACGATCGAGAATTTTTTTCTAGAGGTTTGCCCAATCGATGACTGAGTTGGGCTTCAGATGGGAATACCACTAAAAGGCCGTCCCTGTCAGCGAAGTGGCGAAATAGCGAAGGAGATATGATTCATCCAAAGCGAGCTTGCCCATGGTCGTAATGTAGTAGGCCAAATGTTCATGTGGAGACCCCTGTCCGTCAAACTTTTGTAGCTTCGATGGCTTGGCATACTCCGGAGGGAGCTTCTTCAGTTGGTGGTGTAGCGGGTAGGGGACGTTGTAGAGATCTATTGTCGCGACCCCTTCACCAAACTAGGCGAGCTTCGTCTCGACGATCCGCTTGATGATTTGACGTTGTGTCATAAGGTTCTCTGGCACCAGCGTGTTAGGAAGTCGTGGTTGGGCTTCGACCAAGGGTGTGCCGAACCCAGTTACTGTTGGAGTTCGGGCAACCGCGGCTGAGGCGTTGGCACCATTTTGCCCCCCTGGTGGGACTAGTGCTTCAGCCAAAGGCCTGGTGGGCGGCTGAGGGTTGAGGTCACATTCCTGAAGGATGTCTTGTAGGAGGGCCTTCAAGTGTTAGTTCTCCTTCATAAGGGTCTCGAGAGTCACCTCTTGGACCTCATTGGCTGGGGGAGCGTTATTGATTAGCTCTGCATTAACAAGGGTGGCACGGTCCTCGACAGGAATTTCCTCCACTCGTGTTGATGCTAGAGGCCCGACAGAAGTGCTGACATGACCGATCGGAGCCGGCGGCTGGGTCAGGTGACGAGGCCGCCTGAGCTGAGATATGGGCTGGTCTAGATCATTGGACTGGGTCTCAGGCTGGTGTCCGATGGCGTAACACGTAAACACCAGGACTACATCATTAAAGAGCTGGACCATCCGCTTCTTCTAGGATTGCTTCTTAGGGTGGACGGGTTCCCCCAGCCTATTGAAGACCAAGGTACGTTGCAGGGGATGTTGACCCTAGATGCACGTATGGACAAGAAGGGGGGTTGAATTGTCCCCTCTAAACGCGATGACAATTTTAGAGTTCAATGCAGCGGATTAAAATTTAACTATTAGCACAAAGGAAAATGGAGTGAATAATAAGTAATGTGTAGAGAAATTCTGTCAAGCTCCCAATCACACACGATTAACAATAATATGGAAATCAAGCAACCATCAAACACACAAAAGCGAGACAGATTCTCCCATCAATTCCCTCCCACTTCCAAGGTGACTCTTGACACTCCCCATACACCTCCTCCTTCTCCCAAGGAAGAACACCTCTCCCCAAGCACCCCTTCCCCAACACACCCTTTCCCCTCCCCAAGACCAGAAGTAATTTCCCCCATTAACTATCCATTCAAACCAAGGGAGAACATGGTTGCTGAAGCTCGCGCCATGTGTGATGGCATCCGGATTGCTAAGGAAAATGGTCTTTTGCTTGCTGGTATTTACACGGATTCTGCGGTCCTAGCTAACTCTTTACTATCCGGGGTTGCACCGTCCTGGAGATGCTTGCACTGGTGGCATGAAGTGTTTGACTTTGTGCAGTCTATTGGTGTTTCCGTCACTCATGTGTACCGTGAAGCAAATCAACTTGCCGATGGCCTGGCCTCTTATGCCTCTCAAGCACGCGTGAATGGTGTTTTTCTTTCATCGTCTGCTCTCCCCAAGAGCTGCTTTGGGGCCCTTGTATTAGACCGCATAGGTCTCCCCTCCCTCAGATTGCATTAAGATGGCTAGTCTCTTTGTTTCTCCTCAGGGGTATGCCCCGTTGCTTTTGTAAACTCTCCCTTTTTTATATTAATAAATACTATCCACCTGATAGGTGTGCAGTGGTGGAGCGACCCACTCACCTCTGTCCCTGAGGGGGTGAGCGCTCTCTCGCTCCCCTATTAGGTGTCTTATTGAAAAAAAAATAAGGGAGAACTCTCCCTCCAAGCCAACCTGCGCCCCACCCTCTCTCCCTCTCTACCCTGGCTACAACCATCTCTCTCCCACCCCAGCTTCTACTCCCGCTGCCCCCACACCCCCCCTCCATCACCCCTAGACCCGTCCAGCAGCATTCCACCAGCTCCAGCCCCATCCCCTTAACATCTGGTCGCCAACCCCCATCACCACATTTACCATCCTCAACTTGCAGTTCACAGTTTGCAGGCAGTAGATGTGGTGCCTAGTTTCTGAGTCTTCCACATCTTCATCGCGCATCATGTGGTGGTGTATCTTATATTGATGGAAAGATCCTCGACGTAGCTTCATAGGCGAGGTGGTCTCGCATCCATCCGATGTCCGTGCTGCCCGGGAGAGCCATTCTCCCTCGACTGCGCAAAGCTATAGTGGTAGGGAACCAGAGCCTAAGAGCAGAAGCGACCATTGCCGCCCTTGTTAGAATTTAGCCATGATTTAAGATGAGATCTTCTCCTCCAAGCTCTCTGCCAGCACCAACAAGAAGAGCATCATTCGGACTCCAAAGCACTACGTTCTAGCATTTCTCCCCGGAGTGCACAGGTTAGCCTAGCAGAGATAGTCTCAGACCACCTTCAACCTCTCTCTACCTTGTTATGTCCCCTAGGACTCAAGTCAATATTTTGTTTTGTTTTGATGATAGCAACACAGTGTATCTTAACTGGTTTTCCCTTGTGCAAGGTTGACGCTGCCAGAGATTTTTTTTAAAACGTAGGGTAAGAGAATGAGGATGGATCGACATGTGATGCTCGACCCTAGATGATGGCATACGAAAGTTGGCTAGGGCAGGGGGACTTGCGCCGATAAATGGGTTTACTCATTAGCAAGAGGGTAATGCTAATGCAAAGGAAGAATTTTTACCGATTCGGACGTACAGCCCGTAATGACACTATTGGTAAAAGTCGGCTGGGACACGAAGTCTTGTGCAGAGAGAATGGTTTATTCGTCAACAAGAAGGTAATTCCAATGCAAGGAAGAGTTTTTACCGATTCAGACGTAAGGTCCGTAATGGCGGTATTGTGCAAATGCGTCGACTAGGGCACGAGGCCTTGGGACGAGGAAGTGGCAAATTCGTTAGCAAGGAGGTAATGCTATCGCAAGGATGAGTTTCTACACCGATTCAGATGTAAGGCCCGTAATGGCAGTATTGTGTAAATTTGTCAGGTAGGGCACAAGGCTTTGCACCGAGAAAGTGGTTTATTTATTAGCAAGGAGGTAATGCTAATTCAGGGAAGAGTTTCTACACTAATTTAGACGTAAGGCCCATAATGGCGGTATTGTGTAAATACGTTGGCTAGGGCACGAGCTCTTGCACCGAGAAAGTGGTTTATTCGTTAGCAAGGAGGTAATGCTAACGAAAGGAAGAGTTTCTATGCCGATTCGGATGTAAGGCCTGTAATGGCGGTATTGTGTAAATGCGTCGGCTAGGGTACGAGACCTTGCGCTGAGAAAGTGATTTATTCGTTAGCAAGGAGGTAATGCTAACGCAAGGAAGAGTTTCTGCACCGATTCGGATGTAAGGCCCGTAATGACGGCATTGTGTAAGAGTCGCAACCTAGTGGGACCATGCAGGGTTCTCAAGGGGCCCCAAGATTAGTATTTGCCAAGGAAGTTCCTGGAATTGTGGACCAATGGCAATGAACTCGGTCTGAGCTGACTGGATATTGTGGAGAGCTCGACCAGGGCGGGGTGCCACTAGGTCAAGGTGAACTTCGGTCATTCTACGGATGCTAGCAAGGCTGTATGGTATAGCTTCAGATGTTTCCCATTAAGAGAGGAGAACTGGACTACTCCTTTGTGATCTACGAGGACGTAGGCACCCCCTACAAAGACCCAGCAGATGATATATGTTTCGATCAAGTTTTCAACCAACTTCCCCTTAAGATTGGAGGCCATTACTTCTCTTCTTTCGACCATGACTAGGTCACCTTTCTTGAATTCTCGCCCTTTGACCAGCTTGTTGAAAGCATGGGTCATGCGAGCTTGATATAGTTGAATATTCTATTGCACTCGGAGACACTTTCCTTCGAGCTCAGCGAGCTCTTCTAGTCTTCTTTCTATGTTGGTTTGTTCGCTGCTAGCCAACCAATGCTGAATGGTGACCCGTAGTGATGGAACCTCCAATTCAATTGGCACCCTCACTTCTGACCCATATACGTCCCTCCTTCCTCTTCTTAATTTTTCGGCCACCACCATACCCCGAAAGCTTGGCCAAGTGCTACTGCAGTGGGGGATGGTTCTTCCCCCCCCCAAACAAGATCAAAACTACTGTTATCAGTTGGACAGCCCCACCAGCCAATATTCTCAAGCTAAACGTGGATGGAGCTTTCAAAAGAAGCATTGGTAGTGTAGGAGGTGGAGGTGTTCTTCGCAATTCAAAAGGTGACATAATTTGGGCCTTTTCTCATCGCTACCCCTTTCTTTCCAGCCTGGAGACGGAAGCTATGGCTATACGAGATGGACATCGAATGTGTGCCTTCTATGGACTATCCAATTTAATCATTGAGTCTGATTCAGTGATGCTGATTGGGATCGTTCAGAAGCAAAGCTCCTATCCATGGCGACTCATACACATCGTAGATGACATTCATCATCTTGTTGCTGGCATGCTACTCTCCTTCAAGCATACCTATCGGGAAGGCAATAATGTGGCTGATTCTCTGGCAAATTGGGCTTGCACTATTCCTTCTTATGTTATTTGGAATAAATGGGTTGATCTTCCTCGTGATGTAAGGGGGCATATTAGGATGGATAAATTACATTACCCGTCCATCCATCTTTGTTCGGCCAAATTGGCCTTCTTGTAATTGCTTTCTTCTCATATTAATAAAATCTCCAAATTCTTGGTTAACAAAAAAGATCCGATCAATGTCTCAGGTCAAAGGATCAACGATGCTATTGAGACAATTGGATCTTCAGTTGACATTAGGTATAATAAACCATCTGAAGATCCAATAGCAGATCAGTTCAATGTACATCCTCACAGAACATACACCTACACATATGTGTTGGTGCCCCGCACCAGTGGCCATGAGACTACTCACACACACATTATGTGTACTGGTTTAATAGGTAATCAAAGTCCTCGAGTAATTACCCTCTAGTCAGGAACAATTTTAAGGTATGTGTCCATGTAAAATCAGTCTTATGATCGAGATCCCATCTCGAGTAGACTTTACAACTAAATATCCTAGGGACATCGTAAAGTAATATACAATTATAAATTTACGCTCAAATATCACTTCGTTAATAATGAACAAGATTGTACAACTATCAGCCCCACTCAACTCAAGATTGACTTATAAGATACCCAATACTAACAATCTCCCACTTGAACTACAACCAATTGCCCACAACTTTAAGGCCCATCTAATCCCGATGGCGCTCAAGCACACACAATCTGTGTCAAAGGCTTAGTCGGTGGATCTGCTATGTTATCTTCCGACGGTACACGTTCTACCATCACATCTCCATGATCAACAATCTCCCGAATAAGGTGGAAGTGTCTCAGAATATGCTTCGACCTTTGGTGAGACCTCGGTTCCTTCGCCTGCGCGACAGCCCCATTATTATCACAAAATAATGGGATGGGAGCTGAAATGCCGGGAACTATGCCGAAGCAGTCGTGTGGAGACCGCAAGGGTCCCCCCTATGTCGGTTCGAGCCTGGCGGTCTCGCGATGGATCGCCAGGGTACCTTAGCGGTCTGGTGAAGATCGCTAGGCTCAGCCTTGCGGTCTAGTGGCTGACCGCTTTCCAGTTTGGAGTCATTTTAAGGTCAGTAGGGTGGCGGCCTTGCGACTGACTGCTAGGCTATGCCTAGCGGTCAGGCGGAGGACCGCCACCTTGCCTGGCGATCTGGGAGTGTCCCCTAGGTGTTTTGTTCATCTTCGGCCCTTACGGTCCTAGCTAGACCGCTAGGCTGGCCTTAGCGGTCCAGGGGTAGACCGCTAGGCTCCCTAACAGTCCAGAGAAAATCGCTAGGTGATTCTTCATGTTTGCCGTGTCTATTTTGCATTGTGTTGATCTCTGGTCGGTCCGGTTGAGGCCCAATGACTGACCTATGACCCCGTGAGTGTCCTGGGCACCCCGTGGGGATGGTGACCATATTTTTGGGTGTTCGGAGGTACCGTATTACCTCGATTAATGTGCCCATAGATTTTAAGGGTCCAACGACCCTCTTGTGTTATGAGCCTTCGTGATTGCGTTAAATCGAGTCATCGTGAGTCGGCATGAGTACGGAGGGTCTTCCCCGTGCGGCGTGAGTTTTTGTGGAAGGTGGTTTTCGAGTGGGCCATGTGTGTGACCTTGGACTGTGAATCCAGATAACTAGCCTAGGGCTGGAGATTTTCCGCATGTCTCATGGATGAGAGATCCACTCGGCGGCTGGTGAGCTGCCTTAAGAATCATGTCACCGTGATTTTAGACCTAGGGATAAGGCCAGATTGACGGCAATGTATCGTCACGTGCAACGGTCTTGACCTTGAGTCTCGTGACTCAAGGACCGTTGAGTTCAATAGGTCTAGCGGGCTGTCCAGAGTCTGGTGGCTTCGAGCCACCTGTTACTCTGCATAACCAGCGATGGGTGCGTGCGTGATTTTCTATGTCCATGTTTTGTGAGCCCCCACTAGTTGTAGCCTTCTTACGGGACGCGTGTGCTAACCCACCCGGGAGTGGTGGAGCGGCTTACCCGAGAGAGATAATTTTTATGCTGGTTACCGTAGGCCCCCCACGCACAACCTGAGTCTGGGCTTCGGGGGAAGAACTAGCTAGAGGATCCGACCTAGGGTGTATGGTTTGTGTGTGCACACTTGGCTGAGGGCGACGGACCCATGCTGATGAGCGTGACCTTAGCTAGTCCTTGTTCTGTGTTCCTAGTTACTGTGCGGTGTCTCAGTCTCCGCCTGGGGCGTTGTAGGCAGACACCTGAGACTGCGGACTAAGTCATCAGTGGACGCATCCGACCTTGCTTCTAGTGGGCGGTACTCCCATCGCGTGACGTGAGTTGTCGTGTCGCGGGTTTTCATTTCCCATCTGTGAGACGGGGTTTCATATATAGTTTAGGGCGTTCTCCCGGAGAGCAAGTCCCTTCAAGTCGTCTATTGCTGGCTTGGGGTATTTCTTGAGATTGCTGATGTGTTTTCCATTGTTGTGTTTTCCTAGATTCAAGATGCTACCTCGTAGGCAAGGAGCCCCAGTTCCTCGGGATGAGGCTATTGTTTCTCCTGCTCCTACTGTGCCAGTTCCTACCCAGGCTGCACCTGTTCCTATTCCGCCTGCGGAGTTGCCTGGTAGTCGTGGACGAGCGCTGAAAGAATTTCTGCTGTTCCATCCACCAATGTTCGAGGGCCAATCGGACCCGAAAGTAGTGAGGGAGTGGTTGGATGCCACTGAACATGTCTTCCAATCCATGGAGTGTGCAGAGGAAGAAAGGGTTATGTTGGCTTCCTATCAGCTTCAAGGTACTGCACGCACGTGGTGGACCATGGAGTGGGAGGTCACCTTCTGTTCCTGTCCGCTTCGACAGATCACATGGGCAGAGTTTGTTGCTGCATTCGAGCGTGCCTACACTCCGGCCTGCCTGAAGTTAGCCAAGATGTACTAGTTTCTGGAGCTGACGCAGGGCGAGATGTCAGTGCTGTAATACCGAGATAAGTTCATTGAGTTGGGCCGATATGCGCCCCATATTTTTATTGATGAAGCCGTGAGGACTCAGCAGTTTCTGTGCGGACTAAAAACAAAGTTGAGCCTGGCATTGATTGCGACCCATGTAGCTGAGTTAGATTCTATGTACCAAGCAGCCGTTGCATTAGAGTTGGAGTTGGCGAGGACCCGAGGACTTTCTCAGGCTGTGATGGTTCAGCCGATCGTACAGCATTTGCTGCCCTACCAACCGTCTGTTCTAGGAGCTCCTCCCACTTTCTCTGCTAGCGGTGGTACTTCCTTCCCGCAATCCTAGGGTAAGGGATTCTGATTTAAGAAGTTCAAGAAAAAGAAGTTCGATCAGTCAGTGTTTTCTGATCTGAGTCAACAGTCCGTTTCTTCCATTCGACCGCGTCAGGATTGCTGCTCCTCAGCCGAGGTTGTGTTCCAAGTGTGGTCGCAGCCATCCGGGTGTGCCGTGTTCTCTGCCGACTGTCTGCTATCACTGCGACCAGTCGGGACACATCTCCCGAGACTATTCGTTGAGGCCAAAGACGGTGCAGTTCTCGCAGGTTTCCCAGCCGTAGCAGTCACAGTTTTGTCTTCCTCCACCGCTTCAACCTCAGCCGTTCTACCTACCTGTTCCCGCTCCTTCCCAGCAGTCGTCTATAGCTAGCCGTCTGCCGAGAGCCAGGGTTACTCACATCACTCGTGCAGAGGCGTTGGCGTCAAATCTGGTCGAAGGTACGATTTTGATTTATGGTCGTTCAGCGCGTGTTCTTTTCGATTTGGGTGCGACCCATTCTTTTGTCTCTGAGGATTTTATTGCTCGTGTCGAAGAGCCGATGAATGAAGTTTCCTGTGAGATGCTTGTGGAGTTGCCATCTGGCGATTACCAGTTCCTGTTTCTTTTCGCCATCCTCCTTGGCAGCCTCTCTGGGAATACCAGTCTATCAAAGTCCGACCGTCGGGGTGGCGCTTCCTCCCATAGAGGGGACTGGCATAGCTCCTCTGATAGATTTCTTGACTTTGCACTTGGTACGGGTCGAGCCTCTTCTTCTTCCTGGAAGGCAGAGGCCACTGCTCCCAGCAATCTCTGGCGACCCAAGGGAGTACTGCCTGGACCCCAGAGGTAGTTCCTCATGGCCTGCTCGATCCCTTCCCACTCCTTGTCGGGAAGAGTAGCCGGTAGTTGTGTGTCAGTGGCGGCATCAGGAGAAGTGTAGATCGCGGGCGTCAGGTGGGCAGCCTGGCGTCGACACCTGTGGCATTGGCGGTGGGCATTTTCGGGTAGTGCTGGTGCAGCAACTGCCAGTGGGTAGGTCGAGGTCTCCATCTCGCCCCTTTCGTCTCCTCGAGCCCTCCCCGGGCGAATGTAGCTTGGCCATGCATGGACCAGTGCAGTGGGTTGGGCTTCCTTGGGAACCCAGGCTTGTTTCAGTTTGGCCGGCCTATGGGCCGGTACATTACTTGGTGCCGCAGCAGGGATGGCGGGAGCCTTCTCTTTCAGCTTCTCCTGTCCTTGGAAAGAATTGTGGACTGGAACGGCTGGTATTACGCGGTCCGGAATCACCTCGGACCTTTGCCCGTTCAAATGGACTCGGATGGTCCCAACAGTCATGGACTTCCCCGAGGTGGATATGCGGTGCCCCGGGGCAGCACCGGTGTTGCTCCTTCGGTGCCTCCTCCGCTGAGACGCCGATCCTTGGTGAGACGGGCTGGCGGTTTGGTGCACATGGTGCACTTTGCAACTCAGCATGTCTGCCGGGACGCCGTTGTTGTTCTTGGCCTCAGCTTGGCCAGCAACAGCTTTGGTGGCCCCCTGGGCGGGGGTGTCGGACGCCTCCACGTCCAACATGTTGACGAAGGCTATCCCCAAAAAGTTGGGGAAGCCTACCACGGGAGGGAAACTCCTAAAGCAGAGGGGGACGGCGAGGTAGCCATCCCTGATGTGACTTTCGACGACCTGAGGGCCGAAGGTGACCGCCATTCCTAGTGCTGAAGTGCGACTTTCCCGCATTTGCAAAGATGAAACAATTAGTATTACAAGAAGGGGGCCGCAGGGCCCCTTATTTTGGCAAAGAGATGAAGGGTGGATGTTTGTCCCACCGGGCATGCCAGACTTGTGGACGCACTTTTCGTTGTTGAATTTTATTCTTCTTTGGTCGTTTGGTTTGTTGACTTTATTGAGATGGGTTTATTTGGTTTATTAGGTTTGTTAAGTGCGTTGGCGTGCCAGTCACCGAAGTGACAATTTATTCAGGCTCCGAGGAACCCATGGTGCGCTCGATCTGACTTTGTCAGGCGATTGTGTGGTTCAGGTCGGGACCGAATTTCATTGCGTCATAAAGGTCAGTGGCTTTTCCAGTCTGAAGAGGAGGAGGTCATGCCAAGGGCCCTGCCACATGCCCACCGAGCCTGTGCCAGATAGGCTGATGTTTTCAGATGTTCAAGAAAATTAACTAAAGCTGCCAACCTATCGCGGCTAGCCTATATGTCGTTGACACAAGAGTGATTGCTACCCCACACTCTTTCTCCGGGGTGCAGTTGGGAAGAAATGGCCAAAGTGGTCCAAGACTGCTTCCACGGCCTAGGGAGTTCATCCTTAGGCTAGCAAAGATTACACTGCATCATGGATGCTGAAGAAGAGAGAGAAAGAGAAGAAGAAACAAAAGAAGGGATCTCATCTATAGATTCCAATGAGTACGAGGATGGCCAAGAGGTCAGACACCATGAAGACTCCTTATTGCAGAGAGAAGAAAGAAGAATATATGTGTTTGACCGGCTGACCTTCCCCAGCCAAGTCAGAAGGCCGGTCTGGAAGTAGAAGGGCCAGATGCAAGTCTTTCATGCAACATTGCTGGGGTAACTGACAGATATGGTGCCTTGCTTGAGAATCTGAAGAGCTTGCCAAGTTAGCCTACAAACTTGGGTCTGTGACAAGAAGAGGCCAGGCCGCCAAGGAGGTGCTTGGAATGACTGAAGACATGTCGATGGTCACCACTTTGACTACCAATGTGGTGACATTAGAAGAAGAGGATGTTCCCATGTTGGTCCCATCAGAGGGTACTTCAGGCAAAATGTTGGAATATATGCCTATGGCCACAGGGTTGGACCCGGCTATCTTGATGGTATTACACCAATATCAACAAGAAATTGAATAACTTAAAAGGCAGCTGAGTGAAAGGGCTGAACAGGCTCTTGTCTCCAAGCACTAGGACATACATGCTGAGTCATCTCAGGGGATTCCCAACTTAGTGGAGACCACGCCACCTGCTGCTCCTCAGTTGACAGTCCAGGAAAGGGCTCCTTTCCAGCAATTTCTGCAACTACCACTGGCGTAATCATAAATTCCTCAAGTGCAATAGATGCCACCAATAGCACAATCTGTGCCACATGCTACTGGTATGACAACTCCTTTTACACACAAGCCTGCACATTTCTACCCACAGTCGGTAGACCTTGCTATGGTGAACAAACTGATGGTGGAAAGGATGATCGAGATGAAGCTGTCAGAACGGGCTGATGGTGATTTCAGCACCTTTGATGCATACCGAGTGCCCTACCCACTGCAGTATGCTACAAAGAGGTTACCACCGGGTATTAATAAGCCGCCCAAGTTTGAAAAGTTAACTGGTAGAGCTCCCCCAGGGAACACATAGCCTATTACATGACAGTGATGGGCAACTTAGCAGTGGATGAAGCTTATCTATTAAAATTCTTTAGGTCATCTCTTATTGGATTGGCTTTTGAATGGTACTCAGGCTTGCCGGTGGGATCAATCCTAGACTGACCTGATATCCAGCGGAAGTTCCCCTTTCTCATTCTCTATGTATGTGCAGGGCATGGTGAGATCACACATTTCGTGGGAGCTAGTGGTGGCTGCATATCGTGGTCTTCCAGACTTCCAGAAAGCCCGACTAAACATGATGGGGTTTGGAGCCTTCCTCTAAGTCGAACCAATTAAGCTCGATCTCGCCCTCATCTAAGCACTGCGTGAAAGATGGGACCCAGCGAGTCAGACCTTCCTTATGCCCTGGGGACACATGGTGCCCAGCTTGGAAGATGTGGTCTGAATTACAAGCCTCAAAATGGATGGCGAGGCGGTAACCGGGTTTACCTACCCCGATTACTGGGAAGGGGGCCAAAAGCTACTTGGGTTGGACTTGGACGACCAAAAGAGCAGGTCGGTAGCCAAGGCATCCATCATGGAGGCACTGGGGCTTACTGAAACTCGTCCTCGTGACGACGAATCCCTGGAGGAGTTCATGGAGAGGACTGAAAGGGGATATCGTGCTATGTAATGCGTGGATTCCAACAATTGGGAGAGATCAAATATGGATTTAAGAAGATTTCTCCTTTTCCTGTTGGGGAGGTTGCTGCTGGGCTCAAAGGGAAATAACATTCATTGTTGTTTCCTAGAGATCTTGGTAGATCTCGAGAGGGTAGGGCAGTATGCTTGGGGAGCTGCCGTGCTGGCACACTTATTTGCAGGTCTATCCCAAGGATCAGACCAAGAGGTGACAGTGAGTGGCTTTACACCACTCATTCAGGTAATATATATTTTTCTCTCTCTTTTTTTCTTTTTTGTGTTATATATAATTTTTATTCTTTTTATGCCAATGACACATGATGACAAAGCTATGGAGCTATTATTTCCTCACGATGGGGAGAGCTCGGCATTGGCGACCAATGATGGTGCCGTTAGCTAGACGGTGGCAACCCATCATGAGTACAACACCTCTATCCTACCAACTAATGGTGTTAAGATGTGAGCTGCAAGAGTTCCCTGCAACGATGGTAGGATTTGTGTTCTTTTTTTATTCTTTTTGTTTGTTTGTTTATTTTTTTTGACCAGCTAAGAAGATATGTGCAATCGAACATAGGTGAACTAGAGGCCTTATTCGGGCATGGTTGACGCCGACCAACCGTGGGTTATAACAAGTCGTGCCCGGTTCGGACGGGACCTCTGGCTCCATTGTCTAAATGAAATCGAGCCACTTCGACAACGGTTGGTCATGAGGACCCTAGGGCTTGCCTAGGAATGGGTGGATATGACTGCACCACCTTGCGTCGGGAAGAAGACATGCGGGCCAACAACCTATGTTGATTGGCGGGTGCACTTCCCCGAACAGTATGAAGACTAGCAGCGGGGTGGCATGCTCGTGGAATCACATGCACAAGACAGTGAGGATTACTTACATCTTTACAGGGCGATGTATGTGGAGCGGCTCCAACCTATGGGGCTTGTGGAGGTGAAATGAAAGCACCATTTAAATTTTTGTTAGATTTATTCTCAAACACACCCAAAAATAAAATAATTTGAATGTTACCTCTCACCGGTTCTCCTTCTAACGAAATTGGGCTCTCCACAGATAGAGAGAGAAAAAAAAGAAAACCTTTCTTTCCTCCTACCATGATGCTGGAACAAATTAAGCCAATCTCTTCGTAAAAGCAAATGTTAATTGACGACACGTTGAAAGCCTCTCAGACGGATTCGAATTCTGAAGAGTGATGGGTGATGTTGCAATGCTGCATGAGCAACTTATCTGCCCTTCTGTCGTTCTTCTCCTGTTCTTTTTTATGCACCAGCTGCCACCAACTCTCAAACTGCACAGAGAGACCTAACCAAGTGAGAACCCCTGGAAATTAACATGCATGCAGCTTCAATGCCACGTTCATGCTGGAGATGCTCCGGGGGAAGCGGATGCTCTTCGTCGGCGACTCCCTGAACCGGGGCCAGTTCGTCTCCATGGTGTGCCTCCTTCACAGGTCCATCCCCGACCATGCAAAATCCATGGAGACCTTCGACTCCCTCACCGTCTTCACCGCCAAGGTATCCATGGCCATGTCCTTCAAATGCCCTGCAACTTGCTGGCTGTATCCTCTACTGCATAGCATAGATCCTCACTAAAATTAACTGTCCGATCGACTGGATGGTTTCAGGAGTACAACGCCACCGTCGAGTTCTACTGGGCGCCCTTCCTGGTGGAGTCCAACTCCGACGACGCCGTCGTGCACAGGATCACGGACCGGGTCGTGCGCGCGGGTTCCATCAAGAAGCACGCCCAGCACTGGAAGGGGGCCGACGTCATCGTCTTCAACACTTACCTCTGGTGGATGACGGGGGTGCCCATGAAGATCCTGTAAGCGCTTGCCCCTCACAGCCAAACCACGCAGGTCTTGCAGCCACTTGGCAATGGCAGCCGTTGCCGGGGGATTAATCTGATGACGGCCTCCGCCTGCTGGGTGTCCATTTTCTTCTCTTCTTAATTAACAGGAGGGGGTCTTTCTCGGGGGACATGAAGGACATCACGCGGATGCAGACGGAGGACGCCTACAGGATGGCGCTGAGGAGCATGGTGAGGTGGGTGGAGAAGAACCTGGATCCCTCGAAGACCAGGGTCTTCTTCGCCACCATGTCGCCTTCCCACGATAAGTGAGTAGTCTCTGCCCACCCTCCTCCACTTCACCCATCATCTATAGATCATCATGAACCAGTGGCTCAGAATCTGACATCATGAATGCGCGGGTCGGTAGGAGTACAAGATTTCCCTGCCCATTTTTTTAATCAATGATGAGCCCAAGTCTACTGAAAAAAAAACTTTAATAACAATTGACAAAAATGTTTTCTCTTATTATAGTTTGATTAGGTATCCCAACTCCAAATGGGGTTCTCATTCTTGTCATCTAGTGTTTATCAAAATAGCTGTCTATCTGAATGTTCCAACAGTCAGACCCGGGTGGCAGGCTCGAATACCACTCGAAGGCCAGCCCAATGAGTGTCGAGCCGAAGAATTTCAGGATATAAGCTTCATCAATAGCCAGGTCTCCCATGACATTCACATAATAGGCAATGTGCTCCCTAGGAGACCCTTGCCCATTAAACTTTTCAAACTTTGGCGGCTTGGTGATGCCAGCCGGTAGCTTCTTGGTGGCATAATGGGCCAGGTAGGGTACCCGATAGACATCAAAGGGGGTTTGATCACCATCTCCCCTCTCTGCCAGCTTCATGTCAATCATCTGTTCAAGCATCAACTGGCTGACCGTGGTTGGGTCGACCGGGCTCGGGTAAAAGTGGGCTGGCTGTGCCCTCGGAGTAGTCAGCACCATCGCCTGTAGGGCCATAGGAGACCCTTGAGAAGGCAAAATCGGTGACGGGGCCGGTGCTGCATGATGTGCTCATTGTAGGGGTATGCCCCCAGTGTAGCTAGGCATTAATGCGAATGCTGCCCCGTGCGGAGGTGCTTCTGAAGACTGCCCGTTGCCCCCGGGGGCCTTGAGTAAAACCTCAATTTGCTCGGATGTCGAGAGTTGTGCACTCCTCTCGTTCAATTACTTTTTCAGCAGTTCAATCTCCCGCGAGTACTGTTGTATCACATGCATTATTGCGGGGTCATTCGTGGGGAGATTGGGAATTCCCCCCGCTTCTTCAGCCGACGCATCCTCGAATGATGTGGAGGGCCCTCCACTAGTGCCTCTAGTGGTGATAACATTGGTAGCCAGAGCCATAGGAGGTTCTTCACGGGAGGTCTCTTCAGCACCCACCTATGCTACTTCGCCCGCTGCTCTCCCTCTTCTAGTGAGAGGGCCGAGTCTTGCAGCCAGTCTGGCCACCTCTTCGGGGTCGGTGGGCAGGGCCCCATATCGACCGAACACCCTCGCCATGTTGCAGGTGTAAACTCTCCAATTCTTGCTTCTTCTTGCCATCCTTCATGATGACCTGTTCGGGAATACCAATCTGTCGAAGACCGATCGTCGGGGCTCCGCTTCCTCCCGTAAAGGGGACTGGCGTAACTCCTTCGAATGGTTCCTCGACTCTGCACTCGGCACAGGTTGGGTCTCTTCTTCTTCTTGGAATGTGGAGGCCACTGCCCCCAGCAGTCTTTGACGACCCAAAGGAGTGCTCCCCGGGCCCCGGAGGTAGTTTCTCATAGCTTGCTCGATCCCTTCCCACTCCTGGTCTGGGAGAGCAGCCGGTGGTCGCATGCTGGGAACAGCAGTCGGGGTATAAGCCACAGGCTCCGGGCGAGTGGCCTGGTGTTGCCGACTGCTAAATCGGGGTTGCCACTTCGACCCTTTTATCTCGTCGAGCCCTCCTCGGGCAAATGCAGCTGGGCCCTACTTGGACAGGTGCAGTGGTCTGGGCTTCCTTAGGAATCCAGACCTGCTTGAGCTTGGCCGGCTTGTGAACCATATAAAATATTTTAAACATGGCGCATCTGAAACATGAATTGCATAGAAATTACACATGTAAGCTTTTGAAATCTCCAGGTATATAATGGACTGGCACTGCCCCATTACACACCATGACGGACCGGAGAAGGACCGCTATGCTTCACAGAACTCAGGAAATCCACAAGTAAACTAGACTATAACGCACCAAGGCAGGTGCCCCATAGGACTATAACGCACTGGCACATGGGCGTTAAAGTCGACAAGCACACAATGTACAGACGAGGGGATATAACGAACCAAGGGTCGGGCATTATAACGAACATAACGCACCTCCCATGAGCCGTTATGCCTTCCAGAACGTCTATAACTCCACAAAAAATCACGGCATATAACGCACCTCAACAGGGGCGTCATATTGGACATAACGCATGGGGACAGGGGTGTTAAAGGCAACAGACCTTTAACTCAATACAAAGGGCTATAACGCACCAGGAGGGGCGCGTTAAAGCCACCCAAACATGAAAATCCACAAGAAACTCAGACACGGCTGATATAACGCACCAGGGTAGGCGCGTTAATTGACCATAACGCACCGGGGCAGGCGCGTTATGTCACCTGGGTTTCGTGACTCCAGAGTTCAGAATCAGAAACCCCTCCCGACCGATCGAAATCGATGGGGGACGCAGCGGAATATAAAACCTGTTAAACCTACCAACCCATACTGATCATACAAGCCTAAGCATGCCACTAGAAATGAAATACGATGCCCATGGGATAGATTTCAACATAAAAAGGCTAAAAATGAATTAAAATGCACTAAATAGGAACATACACGAAATTCAAGGCAACGGGCATCGGACCACAGTGCAAGTGGTACCGGCGGTGTCCTAGCGAGATAAGGTATCCATCCCCCTACTTGGATGACAATGAAAATGACGATACGACGGCGAACCAGTGAGAGGGAGAAATGACGCTTCCCTGCCCGACTCGACTCCACACTCCGCGAATCGAGGAACGATGGGCGTCAACGCGATCCTCGCGACGTGACCAATCCAACTGTACCTCTCCGACTTCGATCAGCAGTCGTCTAGACCAAGAAACGAGAGAGGCACGTAAACTGAGAATAAACCCCAAAATCTCCCAAAAGAAAAAATACATAGAAATCGAGGAAGATGGCTATGGATGGCGACGTAGAGGCCGTCAACGGATTCCTGGCGAGCTGAGGAGTCCGATCCCCTACCATTTACGCGGTGAAGACCACGAATCAGTGCCGATCGAGCGATGGGGGCCACGTCATCTTCTAGCTCGCATGCGTCTCCACGCTCCACAATCTGAGGGAAGAAGGGTACTGACGCGATCCTCGCATTGAGCCCATCCCGTCGGTACCTCCCACGCGTCGACCGGGGTCCGTTTGGACCGCAAACTGAGGGAATGGGGGTTGGAGGAGAGATAACATGGGGGAGAGAGAGAGAGCGTGGTTATTTATTTTTTATTTTATTTTATTTTAAGCATTACATTAATTGAATAAATCAGGTAAAAGAAAAAAAAATGTGGTTCAATAAAATGAATGGTCACATATGGGCCATTGTTCTCATTCAACGGTTTTATCCAAGCCGTCTGAACATCACTCTTTAGAGATATACAGTCAAACATGGACCGCTCTACCTAATGGATGGCCCAATTCGGACCGTATAGTTTTCCTATTTCCAGCCCATTAACGGCCACTCCCTAGCCGTTCAGTGAAACCACGGTCCCCGCTGACCGTGTCATTCCCTTCCCAAGCTCCATAACTTCTGGACTTACACGGCCGGTCTGAACCGCGTTGTTGTCCACGGTCCGATGAGAACCGTTCGGTTCTTAGCATTTAACATGAACGGGCAAGAGATGCCCGTCCTAGTCACCATGGTTTGCTTCAAACCATGCTTTTCCTCCCAATACTCCTCCGATTCGACCCATTCGAACAGCCACCCATGGGCCGTGCTAGGCGTGAACGGTTCTATGTGAACCGTACAGTTTCTGGGAGCGGTCACTATAAGACCGTCCATTTACCGTCGTCCCCAATGGCGTGAAGTCTCTCCCCGCCGATGGTGAGGGCCTTGTGGCCTCCCCAACCGGCCTCAAAGGGTTTGAATGCCCCTGAATGCCCCTATTTCCCCCCCTAAAACTACATGCATAATCTGAAAATGAGAATGGGGGGGTTTCCAATGGGCCTACCTCGTATGGCAAAACCCTCTTGGCCAGCTTCTTCGCCGCCAGCACCACCTCCTCCAGTGACGTTTGTTCCTCCTCGACAGTGTCACTGGCCACCACACCCATTTTGCCCTCGGTCGTGGACTGTGGGGCCTCCTCCACTGGCAGCGTCGGAGCTGGCGGTGCTCCGATTTCTTCCGCGGTGGCTGCTGGCAGCGGCACGCGATCCTCCTCGCCGGCCATCCGTCGTGATGGGTGGTTTAGGGCTTGGTGCTTGGTGCGCATGAGGGGGAGAGATTGAGAGAGTGAGATTGAGGGAGATTGAGAGATTGAGAGGTGGGGGAGAGAACGTGGGGGCATTTTTCCTTCCCTCCCGCCGTCGGTTACGGTGGGGAGGGAGGGAGATGAAAGGTTTTATTTGTTTTAAATCGCCAGTCACTGAACGGTCTATCGTGTGACCGTTCAGAAATTGGGCGGTTCAAATCAGGCCATTTAACCCCCAACGGTGCTCTGGCGTTGAGCGGCTTGATGGCGGCCATTCATCTCATTGAGCGGTCTCATTATAGGCCGTGCATCTTCACTTTCACGTTCAAAATACCGATGTTTGCACGGCCTTGAATGTGCCATTCTAGGCTCTAAGCAGCCTATCCTTGACCGTTCACGTGTGGAAATAATATTTTTTGAGCCCTTCTTTGCTGCATAATGTGATTAATTGGTGAGCGGGACCGACAGAGAGCAGAGCTCGTGGTGTACACACATTGACCATGCATCCTAGGTCAGGCCTCTAACTGGTTTTCTCCTCAGCTAGACTCTGGCTACAAGACATGGGGCCCTACGGTAACCAGTCTAAAAGCCATCTCTCGGGGTAGCCTCGCCACCACTCCCTAGTGGGAGCACAGGCATGTTGAAAGGCTACGACTAGTGGAGGATCACGGGGTAGACTCTCTAGTCAGCGAAAAACAATGCCTAAATCGCATGAGTACAAGGATCGCTCCTCGTACCGACACTGACTCACGGTGACACAAGCTGAGAACACCACCTCTCGGGACCCCACGGCACCCTAACACATGGCCCCCACATGATGCCCAACATCAGTTAGGCCACGGGCTAACACGTGGATCGAGGTACAGTCACCTGGGACTCGAATCGACACGGAGAAAGTTACCGGTCAGACAACACATAGTAAACGGTCCGCCTTGGGCCGTTCTTAGGTAAACGGACGGTCGATGGACTACCTCAAAACTGAAATGGTTCTCCATAGGCCGTTTGACAAGCTGGGATGGTCACCTACTAACCGCCCCTCAACAGACATAAATGGTCTTCCTTGGACCATGTGAGACATAAACGGTCCCTCTTGGGACCGCTCCAGACGAAAAATGGTCTCCCATGGGGCCGTCCAGCCTCTGGACTGAACGACAATACAAACGATCATACTCAGACCATTCAAAGCATAAACGGTCCAACGATAGGTCACTTGGGGAACTAAGCAGTCCACCTTGGGCTGCTAAGCCACCCAACAGCACGGAAAGTAGAACGGTCATCCTCAGACCGTTCAAGACCTAAGCGGTCCAAAGCTAGGCAGCTGGAGGAGCCATACGAACCCCATGGGGCCGCTCAGCCACCCAACGGCACAAAAGCCAAACGGTCCACTCAGGACCGTTGGAAACCCAAACGGTCCAACTTGGGACCACGCCAAAGAACTAAACGGCTATACCATTGACCTTGTAGCCCTAAAACTGTGCAACGGTCCAAACCCAATGGTCAGAAATGCCTCAGGAGTCATGCTGACTCCATGGGGTAAACGGTCAGCACAAGGGCCGTCCAACAGTGAAACGGTCGAATGATGGACCGCGCACCCTACTGACACTCCTGGGTCGGTAGACGGTCCATCGTTGGGCCGCGCAGGGGTAGAAACGGTTTCTGTTAGGACCATTTCTATCCCGACAACCCGAGAATGGCGAACCTTGCCGAAATCGCCATTCCACGTCCCAAACACTTCCGAGTGATAGGGAAACAAGGGGGAAGCTTGTCCCCATGATCCTAGGCACCCAATGGTGCCCTAAAATGACCGATTAATGCGGTAAAACACTAGATCGGCGCTCAAAACCCCAAATCATGGATTTCGCACCTCGAGCTCAAATGGACCCCTCTCAACCTCCCGTCGGCCTAGAAATCACCGAGAAGGAAACTACGGAGCTAGGGATTCGAAGGAATGTGATGCTCCAGTATCAAATAAAACATAGGTAGACTTTGAACAAATGGTTAATGTACCTTCTACTAGTCCTCCTTCATTGTCTTGTTCCGCTTCCATAACGACAAGGAGATGGGCATTCCTTGTTACGGGGCACTTTCCATCTCTAGATGATTCCTTCATCATCAGGCAATCTGGGATTTGGTGATCTCGGCTCCTACAATGGAGACATGCTCCCAATTTTCTCCAACATTCTTCAGCCTTGTGTTCGGCCTTATCGCAATGTTTACAGACCATGTTGGTTGGGGTGATGATGATGTAGAACGGCTTGGACGTCATCTTTAGCTTTTTGTCTTGTGAAGACTCACCTCCATTACCAGGTCTCCTTTTATTGTTAAAGCATGGCTTATAGTTGATAGAACCAACAACGTTCCTTTCTCACCCACAGATCTTGTCAAGTTCCGTGGCATCTTCAAGCAACTGAGCTCGCCTTACCATCTCCGAATAGACTAGTATGTCCATCGGCGCCAATTGGATGATATACTGGGGCCTGAGCCCATTAAGAAATCTTTTGGCTTTCATCTTCTCGGTGCTAAATAGATGTTTAGCATACTGAGATAACCGTGAGAACTGTGCCTCTTATTCTGGCACTGTCAATGATCGTCGCTTGAGACTGACAAATTAAGATGTTTTCTTTTCCTAAACTCTATTAGAAAAATATTTGCTGTTAAAATGTTCCATAAACTCATCCCAGGTGACCTGAGCTTGGCCTATTGTGGCTCCCACCGACTCCCACCAGCATCAGGCGTCTCTCTCCAACTGGAATGTGGCTAACAAAACCTTTTCTTGGTTTGTGCATTGCATTACTCGGAAGATGCGTTCCGTCTCCCTTAGCTAGTGCTCGGCATCATCTGGGTCAGATGAACCTATGAACTTTGGGGGATTCATGTTCCTAAAGCTTTGGTGGAGATTCCCCGCTCCACGTTGTGCACCTCCCTGGGCGGCTTCTTGTAGTGCTTGGGTGAGGCCTTGGACGGTCCTCTGCATATCGCGCCATTGAGCACATTCTATGGCCATTGTCCTACAATAATTAATAATTATTAGATCATGATTACTTTCTAAGGACTATATTAACTTAGCCCTTGGTTCTACCCATTCTCACAGGGTAAAAGGTTAAACCGATCCTTGGACTTGGGTTTCCCTAGGAATTGACTATCCTAGGCTCTGATACCACAACAACTGTCACGCCCTGAGCGCGGAAGATTATTGCGTCCCTATGTTTTGATGTTAGCATTCACTATGAGTCAATGATGTTTTGCTTATATAGTCAATGAGTTTGCTGCATACAATATTTCAATGTCTCTGATTGAGCATACTTCGTGCAGGTCTGCATTCAAATATGTTTCAATGTTTGTGATTGCCATCATCATAAAATGTTGTGCTCCTTAGGCACAAGCATGTGCTATTTTATTTTGAGATACACCCGGTAAGGGAGTATATTGACCGCCGCTCCTGGGTCGATCAGGACCCTATTGATGGACTGTCCATTCAACTGCCCCTTCATGTAGAGCGGCCTGTTGTGACTGCACATAGGCAGGAGCATGTCATCCTCGGTGAAGGCCACGGTAACTTCCGGTGACGTTTCCGCTAAGCAGGCCTCGAGGTGCGCTGGCGTTTGGAGTGCGGCGATGATGGCTTGCCGAGTCTCTTCATCCAAAGACAGCATTTCCCAAATGGTAAATCGAGCCAGCATCTTCTTGAGGTGCTTGACTATTCAATCGGTCGCCCGGACCTTGAGCAACTTCATCTCTTTGGCCTTGCCACACTTGTCCCCAGTTTGGACCTGAGGTGCCGGGTCGGAAGGTGACTTCCCTGTCGGGTCGGGTGCAGCCGCCTGAGATGGCGCATCCTGACGGGCCTCCTCCTTTTCTTGCATAAATTCGGCAAGGTTGGGGATACCGTCACATTCTTCTATTGGCTGGGACAGGGCCACCGTCGGTAGGGCCGGGGGTTTGTTAGCTGACGGGGCTAGAGGGGCGCTGGCTCCCTCAGCCGGTCGGGGTCCCCGCGGGTATTCCTGCCTTTCTACCCGGGACTGCAAAAATTCCGTGAACGAAGGAATGCCTTGGTTCTTTAGATTCTCGGGGTAGAGACCCGCTGGTGGAGGGATCTCGGCTCCTCGGACCTCGGGTTCAGGGACCCGGTATGGTTGCTCGTCCCTGAGCATGATGTTGCGACTGTCCTGGGGAGGGCGGCCCCACTTCTTCCCTGACCGGGTAGCATGTTGGGAGGTGGATGCCTCGGCCTTATTTGCTTCCGGTAGGCTGCAAGGCGTTTCTTCTTCTCCCCCGTCCAGCGAGAGGGCGGTGTCGAACAGCGCCGTGAGGGTGTTGCAGGCGACGACGACCTCCTTCTTCTTCTTGTTTCTGGGCCTTCTTTTCTTCTTTTTCTTTTCCCCGACGGTCGGAGGCCGCTCTTGGGGGAGTTCGCCCCATAGGGGAGGCTCTTCCTCTACTCGGGATTCTACCTCGGAGGCCAGCTCGAGTCCCTCGAACTCCTCCCAAGGGACATACTCCTTCAGCTCAACAGGCCGAACCTCGGGCTGTTCATATTCTTCGAGCCCATCTATAATAGCCTAGAGTCTTTCAACCGCTGGGCTGACTTCTTTATGGATTCGCACCGAGACGTGCTTTTTCTTATTGAAGGTGGGCCACCTCATGACCAGTCGAGGGGCCGTATCGTGCCATACAGGGTTCACCGGCGGCGGTGCCAGTCGGGGAGTGATGCCCCTGACATGAACTATCGGGGCAGGCTGAGGGGCCCGTCTCCTCCTGTTCTTCTTTGGTGCAGCCTGCCAACCTCTACCAGGTAGCGGGTGCTGGCCTCCGCCCACTCTTCAGGTAGCTCTTGGTAGAGGGACACCATATTGGCCGAAGCTCTCCTCTTCTTCTTTTTTTTTTTGGAAGCGCGGGCCAAAAGGGAGGGGGGGTCAATTGACCCCGCCAGCAGACACAGCAGGGTCAACTAACCCCGCCAGGTCAGTTTGACCCTGCTGGGGTCCAGTGGGGTCAGCCGATCCCGCGTGGGGTCGGGCTGACCTCGCTGGGCCCAACTGGGCGAACCGGCTCCCGCGCGGGCCGATCAACCCGGTTGGGGGCCCAGCTCGGTGGGTGCGACCCCCGCGGGGGTGGCCGCCCTCTCGCGCGGGCCAGAGGGGTCAAATGACCCCATTGTGCCCCTTTTGACCCCTCTTCGTGTAATTTTCCCCTATTTTCGTCTCCCTGGTTTGAGGAGAAGTCACCGTGCATCATTTATTGCTCCCGAGATCCACTCCTCGCTGCGTGGCAGCCATACGTTGGTGGAGACCCGTGCGGAGGCGGCGGATCATCTTGTTTGTTGTTTGGTTGTGCATCGCTTGTTTGGAGAGGAATCTCTGCCTCCGTCCGTGCCGTGTGATACACTTGTTCGGTCACTTTGACATGTTTGCATGCATGTTTTCCCTCCTAATTTTTTTTGCTGCGACATCGTTTGTGATTGTATGATCAGGTCGATAGGCCCTAAATTACAGAGGTACTCCGCGGTCCGACGACATCGGCGCTACGTCGTATTTTCAGTCGGTTGTCATGAGACAAATATCTCGAAATATTTCGAGATAATTACGGGTGCAACACCGGCCTAATGCTTTTTCAAAATCAAGCTTGAACACCAGCCGTCTTGTTCTTTATGTCTTGATAGCATGCATGCATTCATGTGCAACCAAAAAATTCTTTTGAATGATGTGCCCTTTGATGAAATCTCCCTGCTAACCACTAACAACCCCATAACATTATCTAGTCTAGTTGCTAGCAACTTTGTCCCATTAAGCAAGCTAATGAGCCTATAGTCTTTCAAGTACTTAGCACCTTGCTTCTTAGGGAGAAGGACAAGCAGAGTCTTCTTGATATCTCTCAAATGAGCCCTCCCTTCCTGAAATTCTTGCATAGCTTGGAGAAGATCTGCCTTTATGATGTCTCAATAGTGGTGAAAAAAATTTATTGGGAACCCATCTGGCCCTGGCGCTTTATCACCTATAAGAGAGAAGACAACCTTCTTCACCTCCTGCTTGTCAAATGGACGGGAGAGAACACTGATTTCTGCTTCCGATAGATGTGAAAGGAGGTCCTCAGCAATGAACGGTCTTATTGACTAATCCTAAGAGAAAAGCCTCGAGTAGAATTGTCTGACATGTCTCGTGATATCTTCTGGTGTGGTGAGAAGTTAGTTCCCATCTCTAATGCACTTGATGTAGTTCAACTGCCTTCTACCTGATGCAATCTTTGGGAAGTAGGAAGTATTTTTGTCACCCTTCTTAATCCACCTTTCTCTAGCTCTCTGCTTCCAATAGATTTCTTTCTTGGTGAGGATCTCTTCATACTCCGCCTTAAGCTTGTCCCGTTGGCCACTATCAGACTCATCTAGCAAATCCGCCTCCTCCAGAGCATCCAGTCCCTCCAATTGAAGCACAATCCTATTCTTCGTTGCTTTGCAAGGGAGCGCCTTGTTGGTGCCCCACTTAGTCAGCCCTTGTGTTGGGTGCTTCAATTTGCCTATCAATTTGGCCATTACAGACCCCTCCTGCCTCTGAGTCTCCCAAATTATGTTGATAGTGTCCATGAAGTTTTCCTCTCTAAATCAATGGCTTTTTATTGTGAACCACACCTTCCTTAGATGCCTGTAGCTAGTCCTGAGCATGATAGGCTTGTGATCAGAGACAAAGCTAACAAAAGCCAAGGTCTCCATATGTGGGAAATGGTCCTCCAATCAACAGAGATTAAAAATCTGTCGAGTATAGACATTGCTGGGTCGGCTCTCAAGTTGGACCTTGTGAATTGGGCATCGGATGTGTGAACATCGATCAAGGTTGTTGCAACGATGAAGTCCTGGAAATCTTCTATCTCCCTTATGGGAGCCAAGCCACCTGATCTCTCCTTTATTGAGATCACAGCAATTGAAGTCTTCCCCTACACACCATGGACAGCCCGACCTGGCATGATGAAGTAGTAGCTCTTCTCATAGTGCTTTCTTGCCCTCCTTGTTTTGTGGCCCATAGACTTTAAAGAAGTCCCACATAAAATCATCCTTGATGCTGGGGAAAGAGAGGGAGATAACCCCTCTACCAACATGCCTAACCTCCCCTCCCCTACCTCAAACTCGTTCCACATGACCATAACACCCCTTTCTATCCCCTCTGTTGGACAGGCCACCCCTCTGGACAATCTTGTACTCTCTATCTCCCTCATAATAGTCTCCCCATCACGCTCGCATTTGGTTTCTAGTAGATAGAGAATATCAATCTTACATCTTCTAACAAGGTCTTTCACTGCCCTTTTCTTGCCCCTCCCACCAATCCCTCTCACATTCCATGACACAATCCTCATTGGAATTAGGAGTTGTACCCCCCCTCCCCACCTCTCTCACCCTCCTGAGCACACTGCTTCCCCTTAGCCCCCTCACTTCCCATCTCACTCTTCTCGGTGGATTTCCTTCCTTTGACCTCCCTGGCCAGCATAAGCAACCACTTCTTCTAGACCTTCATATACAACCCGTTTATATCTTTCTCAATCTCGTAAAAGGACACTCCTACCTTCTAAGCCAGCTCTCTTGCCTACTTTTCAGTTCATCTCTCCACCACCCCCACCATCTCCTTGACCTTTTTTCCTCTCCATCCCAGACACCTCCTTCCGGATTATCTCACCCTATTGTCCCGGGTCGCTGAAGACCGAACTTCTCGGGATCCCTTGAACACTTTCAGCTGGTCGGTCCTCACGAGAGAAACGATACATAGCTTCGTCCTCTTGAAATGGTCCCTTGAAGAGGGCCGCCAGGTCTCCCAGTATCAGGGGAAGCAAAGCTCTAGAGGCCCCCTTCGTACCTTCCTGTCTGTGGCCTCCGCAACTTACACTTGCCCGTGGGCCAACAGGGAAAGCCGAGGCAGTCGTCTCGTGAGGGCAGGTGCTAATGACCCTCGAGATTGATGTAGCCAGATCTTTAGAGCCCTTGGGGGCCGACAACCATTAGACCCACCACTGGAGCCAAAGTGCAGCACGCTTCCGCCGCCTACCATCCACCCTGGCAATTGTCTTCTCGATGTTCCAGATGCTCTGCTCGTGGGATCGCCCACCGCCTCCACCTAGACAGAGGCACCTGGGCACAACAAGCTGGTCACTGGCATTCTCTATGGAGGACCCCTGAGAGGTCCCCTCCTATAGTTGTGATGGCAAGGGAAGACCGGTTGGACCGCGGGGCATGGGGGTGGTCACTGGTGTGACCATTGGCTCCGGACATTCCCCGGGCTGAACAGCTCCCGCCTAGCTACAATGAGGTCGCAACACTATATTTTGAATCGGGTGAGAAAGACGGCTGCAAGTGGGTTGTCGCGAACTGATAACCTCATGACACCAAGGTTCGAGTAAATCGTGGGTTATCAGTCTCAGATCTAGGCCTATGGGCGTGCCCATTATGCCAAAGACCATTCCAACTGTGCTTCTTGGTCCCGATCCAGTTGTCGGTCCCGATGTTGGCCCTTCTGGCTCACAAGATCGCCTCTGGTCCAGCCCGCCTCTAGCTAAGGGGCCCTACACGGCTAGCGGCCTAAGGAATGGTTCAGGTGACCCATCCAGTCCACCCGTTCGCCCGCCCGATTCAAATTTGAATCGAGGCCTGTACAAGGATGGCAGGCACGATTTCGGTATCGGTTTCGGCCAGGACCGAAACCGATACGTAGGAACACCTCCGGGCCTCCGAAACAGCTCCGGATCACGCCGATCCGAACACGAAAGATGTTTGAAACATAATTTCAGACACAACAGAGCCAGACACTCTGAGAAAATAGATCTAGAACCCAAAAAGAGGGATCCGAAAGGTCTGACAGTAACTGATCCGAAAATCGTCACCATTTTTCGACTGACCCTACGAAACATAAAAAACCACGATTTCACTAGAACAGATCCAAACTCAGCCGTTTCCACACCGAATGACGTGTAATTGTAGGGAAAATGAGCAGAACGAAGTGGTGTTCCATCTCCCTACCTCCACCGAAGAAATCGTGTGCTGAAGCGACTAAACCATGCTGAAAACTACCCAGAACGCGAACGATGCCTCCTTGGAATCCACCGAGAGATCTCACTCGCCACACTCCAACTGCCACTCTATCCCGCGAACCGAACTCCCCAATGCGTCCCCACCCCGGCCAGCTCTGCAACGGTGCGCATCCTGCGCCGAACGGGCCAAAGACGAGAGAGAAATGAGAGAGAGAAGGGAAGGTGAGAAATGAGAGGGGAGAGAGCGTTTAAATAGGAAAATTAGGAAATTTACCCAAAATCCTGATGTTTTTGAAAAATATCAAAAAATAGAAAACTACGCCGCCGCGATCCTCGGAATGCACCGAACGCAATGGTACCACTCTCACCTATGTGAACGACCCGGTTCACCCACAACGGAGTTCCACAGGATTTGCCGAAACACGCATCAAAAATCAAAAAAACATGCGAAAAAGTCGCGGAACACCTCTGGGCCTCCGAAACAGCTCCGGATCGCACCGATCCGAACACGAAAGATGTCCGAAACATAATTTCAGACACAATAGAGCCAGACACTCTGAGAAAATAGATCCGAAACCCAAAAAGAGGGATCCAAAAGGTCTGGGATATTACAGCAGACCTCTCTGGAACTGACATCTGGCTGTGGTGCTCTCCTTCCCGAATCCACATCTTGACCGGTACACTTCGAAGTCCCAAATGTACTCAGACACAAACTGATTGTCTTGGACAGGTCGGATGTAGGGGTTGGCCATAGTTGCGAAGAGATGGGAATTGATTCCGCTAGGAGTGGGCATGCATTAGAGCCCCTTTCTTTTTCTTTTCTTTTCTTTTTTTTAATGCAAAACTAATGCAAGCACCTAGACTTTCAAGACTCAAGACCCTAGACTTAGCCCAACTTCCAGTACATGGAGGAGGTTTTAACCCGAAGGTCCGACTCGACACAAGGGGCTACCTTCTGATTAGGCGTAACCTAACGTCTTTTGATATACTGGAGTATTGGGATGCAAACCAAAACACTTTTTTTTCTTTGTTTTAAAACAATGATGTTCCTAGACTTAAGACACTTTTTTTCTACCATTTTTATGCAATGACAACCCTAGACTTAACCTTTGGCTCTGATACCAATTTAATGCGGGACGAGACATTGGTATCAGAGCATACCGTCTAGGACTCTTTTGACCTATCACGCTACACTACCCAGAGAACCCAGACAAGTGGCGGTCAAAGAGTAGGTCGCGAGGAGACTTAAGCGGCCATAGAATGCATCGTGAGATTACTATAGTGGTCGCATAATAGGCCGCTAGACACAGTCAACCCACAACTGACTTACTGGTCAAACCACCTAAACGGTCTAATAGTGGACCCTTAAACGGACCTACGCGGTCTACATATGGACCGCGAAGGGGGATGCCTGAACCGACGTAAAACATTGACTTCAGTCAAACAAGAATTAACGGTCTAGAGATGGGCCGCTAAAGACTATAGACGGTCGAGAATTGGGCCACTAACCCAAACTGACTTAAAACTATTGACTAGAGTCAACGATGCTTAGCGGTCGAACATAGGGCCGCCAAAGCAAGCATCACGGTCTATCGTAAGACCACTTAGCCAAATTGTTCTCTCACTAACATCAAGTGGTCGACTAATGGGCCATTGGAAAGAGCTTAGCCGTCCAATAATGGGCCATTAGCCGAGAGAAACGGTCTATCGCGAGACCGCTAAGACCCGAACTGACTTAAGACTTAACCGATGACCTCAACGCTTAGTGGTCGACTAATGGACCACGAGAGGTAAGAAACGGTCTCTGAAACGACTGCAAGCACGATACGGCAGGAAAACTAGAGATCAACCGAATCACGGCCTTTTTACGCCCCGTTCGCTCTAAAACGAAGAGGAAATAACCCTAAGCATGAAAATAACCTTCCACAGTCCGGAAGGGCTCGATTCAACCCCAAAATCACAAGAAACGGGCGATTCCACCGAATCGACCCTAATTGAGTCACATGGGCTCCCGGGCTCGTCCCGGTCCCAAATGACCACCAATCAGAATGAAACTAGTAAGAATGGAATGCAGACATTTCAAGCATTCCAATGATACCAATTTGGCATTGAACCGTCGCCGGGAAAGGCGAACTCGTTGCACACCCCCCAAAGTATGCTTTGCCCAAAATGAAGTAAAACCTGCTCATTCTGGCACCGTTCGGCTCCATACCACGAGGAAACATTGTAGAGAAGTAGGTGATCCATCTCCCTACCTCCACCAAAGTTCTCGCGTGCCGAAATGACTAATCCACGCTGAAAATGTCACACGAACCGCCACACGTCGGCTTTGAATCCACCGAAGGATCGCGCCAACGCCACGCTCCATCCTTCACCCCATCACGCTCCATGATCACTCCATGACGTTCTTGCCTCGCCCATCTCGCCACGGTCGCGCCCCCCATAGAGAGAGGAGAAGAGAGGAGAGAGAATGAGAGGGAGAGAGTGAACGTGAGAATGAGAGAGAGGAGAGAGGGTTAAGAAGAAAAGGAAATTAGGAATTTCCTAATTTTTGAAAAATCTGATTTTTCTTGCTCAAAAATTCACTAATTCAGAAAAATATGGTTGGTATCAAAGCTGTGGTTGTAGAAGTACATGAGAATTCGAGATATTGTAGTGATCAGAGTCTGAAAGGTCCAGTACAGTCAGTAGCTAGCATAGGATTTTGTGTTTATTTTTCACTTCGTTTCTCGCGTGAGAGTCCAAGTGCGTTGAGTTGGCATTGTGAACGTGGTTACTACTCTATTAGAGTGCCTGCGTGGGGCTTGAGGATCGATATTGAGAGCTTTATCCCCTTGAGATGGTGGCCCCAGTTGTGCTGCGTTGGGCAGAGGTTGTCGACAAGTGTGAGTTCTAGGTGCTACGTTCGAGGAATTGAGTGGTGGTGCACCAGGAGATGTTGTGATTGTGGTCCGACAGAACACTTGGTGAGTGTTTTCGGAGGTGCTGACCTGGCGGTGGTATAGGTTTTCCTGGTGTCGGAAGGTGCGGTTGCCAGCGTGCGCGAGGTCTGAGGTCAGGTTAAGCGTGGAGTTTTCTCCCTATTTGTCAGAGGTATATTGGTTCTCCTTGGTCGGAGAGGATTGTGTTTTGCCAAGCTTTATCGTCTTGCATCGCGTGATCGGATGGGTTGGCCTCCCTTGTGTGCCATGAAGTCTGTGCGAGACACATCCTGTGTTTTCGCAGTGTGGCTATCTGCGAGAAGCATTGCCCATTCCCTGGGCATAAGGGTGTGTTGGCGCTGCTCTGGAAGGATGAGTGCCAGTTGGGCAGTGTTCGCGAGAACTCGTGGCTGGTTTGTGTTTTTCAATGTGTTGTGGACCGGAGCTTGCAGAGTTGCAGAGGATGAGTAGAGCATCGGAGGATTAATTCTTCGGTGCGAGATTGTCTCGGGCTGTGTGAGACATGTTGTTGCCATATCGTTGTTGGAGGCATTGTGAATTGTGGCACTGGCATGATGGAGAGTTGGGGAAATATGTTGGTAAGTGTGCCACGTGAGTACCCTGTTCTTGTGTTAGAAGTTTTGTCCACGGATGAGATCGTAGTCTTGGGGAAGTGATCTCTGACAGATTATGGGTCCCGGTTGGTGGCCGTGAGCGGCTGGTGGGGTTAACCGAGTGATCGACCATGGTAAGATGTGTATTATCTGGGGAACCGTGTGCTTTGGTCGCGGCGTCGTCGACCAGCTTGTTGTGGTAGCAGGCGGCACTTGTTGGTTCTGGAGAAGTGTGCTGTGGATCGTGAGAGGTTGTGCTCTGAGGCTCTATGATGAGAGCAGAATCGGGATTGGCAGGCGTCCACTTAAAGTAATTGAGATGAGATGGGATTCGATTGGACAATGGACGGTGCCTATGTACGTGGTCTCTGAAGAGACGTTGGCATTGGATATGGTGATCCCCGGTCTGCGACTAACATGGGAGGATTCCCCGTAAGTTTGAGTCGAGTGGCGTGAGGACCGAGGAGGGATCCTGTCATGTGGTTTCGCCATGCTCCCCTGAGAGGGTAGAGTTGGCGTGAGGCTCGAGAGAAGAATCTGAAGGAAGAAGGAGCCAAATGAGAATCTGTAATTGTCAGTTGCAGGATCAAATCCTAAACTGCACTGCTCTGTTGAGAGCTACATCTTTATTTCTTCATCTATCATCTCTTTGTCTTTTCCATTTCTAGTTTGTTCTTTCGATCCTCTGGTTTAAGGTCGGGGTTCCTCCTGTGGACTCAGGAGAAGGGAGAGTGTTCTCCGGTTACCCTCTGAGTGTCAGACGAAGGGAGACTAAGTCTCTAGGGTGAGAGTGGGCGGGTTGCTACTCGTGTTTTCCCTCTGGTTTAGAGGAAGGGAGGATAGTCCTCTGGTTCTAGACTTGTGGGTGGCAAGGCCACGGTTCAGATTCTGTGGGTTGCAAGATCTATGTTGAGGGATTTGTCTCCCTCTGAACTCAAGCTGTTAGGTAGCGTCTGTTTACAGACTAAGTCTGCTTAATTTTGCTTGAAGCAAGGAAGCCTCACTCCGAAGGAGTGTGGGGTGGACATAGATTGCGGGTAGCAATCGAACCACCTAAAAATCCTGTGTGATTTCGTGTGGTTTGCTTGATTGTTTCACAAATTGCTTGTATGGATTCGGAGTGTCCAAGAGGTATATCAAAAGACGTAACTCAAACGATAGGTCACGCCTATCTGGAGAGGTGCCTTCTTGTGTGAGGATACTCTAGGGTCCAACCTCCACCTCGTGTCCCTGGCATCTAACCGATAAACTTACTGTGTTTTCATCTTCATCGATTAAATTCCATCATCAATAAAAGTTGGGAGTGATCTATTCATCCCCCCCTTCTAGATCATTGTCTTAGTGTCTATCAATTGGTATCAGAGCGGGTTACCCAACATGTGGTCCAACGACCAGGTAGACCTAGATCTAGCACCCCTTGCAGCTTCATTGCTGAGGGACATTCTATTAACCGCCCTCCTTTCTTTGATAGTAATAATTACATTTACTGAAAAAATAGGATAGAAGTGTTCTTGAGAGTGAAGAGCCACAAACTCTGGAGAGTAATCACCACAGGACCATTCGAGCTCCCACAAGATGAAAATGCATGGACAAGGGAATAGATCAGGCTTTCAACAGTTAATTTGATGGCTCTAAACATAATGCAATGCGCAGTCCATCCAGAAGAGTATGCCAGGATCTCAGCCTATAAAATAGCAAAGAAAATGTGCGATAAACTAGAGCTCATCTATGAAGGTACATCCCAGGTCAAGGCCACCAAGGTAAATATGCTCACCTCTGAATATGAATTGTTCAAAATGAAATCAGGGGAGACGATTACAGAGATGTATGCTAGACTGTCGCTGATCACTAACACTCTTAAGGGTCTTGGAAAATACCCTCGCGGATCCATCTCAGCCAGATCTCTTCAGACGATTAGTCCTTCGGAAGAGTTAGGCTCTGATACCAAGTGTTGGGGAATCAGAATCGCTCTGATACCAACTGTTGAGAGCATACGGCTCACACCATTCTTGAGTCCTAACAACCAGCATCTTCTATCTGTGAAAGACCATCCACTAGTCACCAGATACGCGTCAACTGGAAATCTTGACTTGCTCAGCTTCTTCCTTCTTCCCTGGTCTTGCATCAGATCTGAAGGGCACATTCCAAATCTTGACAGGTCATCTGCTGACTTTCCCACAGACCAATACCACAACTCGAGCCAAATCTCGCTCAAACTCCGCATCCGATCTCAAGCCTCACGCCAACTCTACCCTCTCAAGGGAGCATGACGAAACCAAATAATAGGACTCCACAATCTTCGATCCTCACATCTCTGGACTCAGACTTACGGGGAATCCTCCCTTGCTGATCACAGACCAGGGATCACCATCCAATGCCAATGTCTCTTCAGAGACCTTCACACACAGGCATCATCCTTCGTCCTATCTCATCAAATCCTTTACCTCAAAGTGATCCAAAAGGGCGCCTACCAATCCTGGTTCTGCCCTTACCACAGAGTCTCAGGACACAACCTCTTACAATCCGTGACACACTTCTCCAGAACTGACAAGTGTTGCCTACTACCATAGTTAGCTGGTCGATAGCGCCACGACCAAAGCACGCGGGTCCCTAGACAATACACATCTTACCGTGGTCGATCACTTGGTCAGCCTTACCAGCCGCTCACAGCAACCAACAGGGACCCCTAATCTCTTAGAGATCACTTCTCCAAGAACACGATCTCATTCGAGGACACAGGTTCTAAAACGAGAATAGGGTACTCACGCGACACACTTGCCAGCATATTTCCCCAACTCTCCATCCAACCAATGTCATAAATCACAATACCGCCAGCAACGGCATGACAACAACACGTCTCACAGAACCCGAGATAATCTCACACCGAGGAACCAATCCTCCGACGCTCTACACATCCTCTGTAACTCCGCAGGCTCCGATTCATGACACCTCGAAAAACATAACACCAACCATGAGTTCTCACGAACACCGCCCAACTGGCACTCACCCTTCTGGAGCGGCACCAACACCCTTCCACATTGGGGGATGGGCAACGCTTCTCACAAACATCCACACTCTGCCACAACGGTTAAGCTAGCCGCTGCCACACGCTCCTCTCTTACGCCTGCCTCTGATCTTGAAACCAATAACACGCCAAACACTTACCAAGGAGCGATGAGAATCCACCAAAATGCCAAGCTCAAAGGCCATAACATCTCTAGCCACCAGACAATATTCTCTTGAATTCGTCCGTGCCAACACCAACCCATCCTCGAGCTGTAACCGCGCGAAATGCCACGCCAGGAGTGATGCGGGACGGACACGAGGAGACCGACTCGATAAGGAAACTTGGACTCTAAATGGTGACTCAGCCAGCAACACGTAGCATTAGGAACGCTAACCTGACACTCGGAGTTCCAATGGGTTAGATGTCACTCACACGGCATGCTCCTCATCGAATGAAGACCTGTCACAGAATAGAAATATTAGTTCAGTTAACAATATACTGAAAAGAAAAAGATGCACAGGGTTGTTGTGTGCTCGAACTTATTACACTGGCTTAGCTACAGTGTCTACATTGACTCCAACATGCAGTGAGCCGAAATGTGCACAGGATATGATGTGCACGGACTTGCTTGCCAAGTTGGTGGAATTCGTGAAGAAAAGTAAACATGCATGGATGTAGATTTTGAGAAGCTATCAAAACATGCACGGACTTAAACACAAGCTGCACACAACAAGAAATATGCATAGGGTTTAACGTGCACGGACATGGTGAAGGTGTGCACGGACTTGGGATACAACCCAATCAAAAATATACTAAGCCCAGGATGTGCATGGGGTTTGACTTCCACGGACCCTATGAAGGCATGCAAGGACTTTGTATGAAACACAAAATCTGCACAGGGTTTTGCTTCCACAGACCATTACAAAGGTAAAATCTGCACGGACTTTTGATGCAAGACGTGCACAGACTTTAACATGCAATCCCAATAGAATTTTGACTAAGTCCAAAATGTGCATGGACTTCGGAATGCTCGAACCTTGCTACAGTATGCACAGACTACAAACACAAAAGATGCAAGGACTTTTAGACATGTGCATGCACTCAAATGTGCTCGGACTAGAAACAGTGTGCATAGACTTGAAAATTGAAACATGCAAGGGGTTATGGACATGTGCATGGACTTTAACAAAGGTGCATGGAGATGTCTGTGCATGGACTTGGCTTCTGCAAGAACAAAAGTAGGTACAGTTCATGCACAGACTTTGTGTAGCCATAATAGAAACTATGCACGGACTCTGTGTAAGACATGCATGGACTTATTAACACGGCATTATAACATGCACGGACTTCAACTCAACCTCAATGTAGATATGCATGGACATTGCAACACGTGCACAGACTTAGACACATTACATGCACGGAGTACCACTGTGCATGCACGGGGTTGCAAGACCCAAAACATGCACGGGGTATCACTGTATATGCGCGGGGTTTCAAGACCCAAAACATGCTCGGACTTCAAGCAAAACATGCACGGACTAGCATTGGATGTAGGGTGCATGGACTTATGTGCAGAGACTATACATGCATGGACTCAACATAATAGATGCATGGACTCAGCATGAGACATGCATGGACTTTACGAAAAAATGCAAGGATATGCTATGCAGTGGATTGTACATCCACGGACTTGGACAAGGCATGCATGGACTTGCCTTGCATTGTACATGGACTCATGTTCTTGACGAAGGTCAGAACATGCATGGACTTACTAAGTGTATACTCTGACTTGGCCTGAGCCTAACACTCTGCATGCAAGGACTAATACAGTGTATGCTCTGACTTGGACTGAGCCTACAACTGTATATGCATGGACTTGCTACAGTGGTTGCTCGGACCATAGGCTCGTGCAGAGCAGAGGATCACGATGGCTGCTGGAGATACTCAGAGGAAAAGTTTCTTTTCCTTTACAAAACCCTCCCCTCGGCTGAACGTGATTGGTGGAGGCTCTCCTCAAATCGGTCTCTCCTTTTTTCCTTTCTTCTTTTTTTTTCTCCGTCCCTCCTCCCTTTCAGGTTTTTTTTTTGTTGGTCGAACCAAGTGTTTCCTATATAGGCAGAGCCTAATACGACGTGGGAAATAGCGCGTCGGAATAGGGATCCTCCAAGCTTCTTTGCACGCTGGATTTGATGGCGCCGGGAAGAGCTTCCACCAAGCTTTTAACATGCCGTAATAGGTGGCGCCGGGTTAAGGGGCGCTAAAAAAGGAGCCACGTCGTATTAGCTTGTCCGCTTGACGCGGGTTAACCGGTGGGTCCCAGGGTGGTTTCGGAAGTCACCGTTGACCATTCCTCTCACCGCGGTCCTTGGAAAACCTTGACGGGGCGTTGACGAAGCTCTCAGCATGACGTACGGCCTTGAACAGGGCTTCGCGTGTGTTCAGCTTGAGCACGCGGGTTTTCCGCTGACACGGCCTTTGGCACTATGATTCGCGCTTTTGGCTCGGCCTGACCCATGCTCAAAGCTTTCTTGCGGTGGTGGAACAACACCCGGGGCAATTTCGCCTCGACTGGGTGATCATTCGGCCGCTAACGGACCCAATATAGTGAGAAGCTGAGCCCGTGTCGAATGATCGTGGTCTTCTACTGACAGAACCTCCGAATCCTTGTTATGAAGGACCGATGGCATTCTTCCTCCTTAGGAGAATCTCTCATTCTAGTGGCGGGCCACCTGGTAGACCATTGCCCTCGGTCGGACGATGGGTTTGGTGTATGCAGCGCGACGAAGTCGATGTCAGTTCAGTGGGCAAGCTTGGTCGCACTATCAGTTGGTTGTGAATTCATCTCGATTCTTCTGAGGTGAAGTCCCCGGTGATCATTCCAGGTGACTTGAGGCTCTAGCAGCTTGAGAAGACTTTAATATGTTGATCTTCATCGACTTCTGTGCTTTAGTGGGCTGTATCATTCGTCTCTGCAGCTTGATCATCATTGATCATATTTTGAGTGCCAACAAATGCCCCCCAGCCGTAGGTGCTACGAACGAGGCACGAGAGTAGTAGGACCGACGGATGAGCTTCATCTAGATTGATCTCCTTTTACTGATGGAAGCTCGGGACGGCCTCGATCCCGGCGTGGATGCTAATCTGGCACAATCGGGGGTTAGAACGGCGCCATTTAATACAGCGCGTCCTTGCTTTTGGGGTTAAAATGGTGCCGCCAAAAATGGCGTGCCCTTTTGCTTGGAGGTTAATATGGCACCGGTTAAACCAATGCGCCATTTGACTGAGGGGTTAAAACGGCGAGCTCCGGGGTGCGCCGGATTTAGAGAGCAAAACCACCCCTATATGAGCCTTTTACCCTTTGGGCATACTAGAAAAAATAAAAGGGGGCCAGCTCTGGCGAAAACCTACAAGGGTAGTAGAGCTGGTAAAGAGAAAGAAAAAAAAACCATCTTCCACTCTACTCCTCACTAATGAAAGACATCGATCGCGACATTTTGCCAACAGCGAGCTTAACATCACTCCACAATAATGATGGCCACTACACCCCCAAGGGTCAGTCATCGCCAATTCCAGTCCCAGTCTTCAGCTACGACATCTTAGCTGTTAGTCGGCCAGTCCCAGTCTTCGGCTACACACCTCAGTGATCAGCCGACCAGTCCCAGTCTTTCAGCAACTACAAATCAGTAATTAATTGGCCAGCTCCAGTCCCAGTATCCAGTTCCAGCATTCAACTACACACCTCAATGGTCAACCAACCAACCTCAACCTCTCGGCTACTACACATCAGTAGTCAGTCGGTCAGCTCCTGTTCCAGTCTCCAGCTCTAGTATTTGGCAACACCTCAGCGGTCAGCTGACCAGTCCCAGTCTCTGGCTACAACATCTCAACGGTCAGCTGGCTAGCTCCTGTTCTAGTTCTAGCCCTAGTCTTTGGCTACAACACCTTAGCGGTCAGTCGGCTAGCTCCAACTCCAACCCTAATCTCTGGCTGCAACACTTCAGCGGCCGACCAGCTCCAGTTCTAGCTCTAGTCCTAGTCTCTGACTACAACACCCCCAACGGTCATTTGGCCTGCTCCAACTCTAGCCCTAGTCTCCGGCTACAACACCTCAGCAGTCAGATGACTAGCTCCAGTTCCAGCTCCAGTCCCAACCTCTAGCTATAACACCCCTAGTGGTCAGCCAACCAGCTCTAGTTCCAGATCCGGTTCCCTAAGTACAACATCCCTAGTGGTCAGCCAGCCAGCTCTAGCTTTAGCTCCAGTTTCAGTCCTCTAACTACAACATCCTTAGAAGTCAGTCAGTCAGCTTCAGATCCCTTGGCTACCACATCTCGATAGTCAAACAAATAGTTCTAGTTTTTCAGCTACATACCTTAAACATCGGCCGTTATCGACTACATTTTTGGCTAACAACATGTCGATGACCAGTTTGCTAGCAACCAGTCTTTGGCTAACATACCTCAGGATCAACCAGCAACTCCGAAAACACATGCCAACACACCCTTATTGGTCGGCCTCCAGCTTCTAGTCCTTAGCGACATAGGCCAACTCACCCTCATGGGCCGGCCCCCAGCCTCCAACAACTCCAGCAACATAGGCCAACATACCCTGTCATGCCCCTAACCAATAGTAGCAAAACACATTGCACAGAATGTGACAGCGATGCAATCGTGTCAATCAGAGAAAACCATAAGGGCACAATATAACTAAAACATAACTTCATTGAAATTCCAAACTATAAGTTCATTACAATTTGACTCAAATAAAAGACTCAATTAAAGAAAAATACAAGGAGACTCTCAAACTAGCTAGACTCGACTCAGCGGAGTTGGGGAGTTGTATCAGGAATTGAAATCTGCATTGGTCCAGAGTAAGTCCCTTTTGAGTCGTTCGTTGCTAGCTTAGGATGATTCTTGCAATGCTAATGTGTTTTCTATTGTCGTGTTTTTCCTAGATTCAAGATGCCGCCTCGAAGGCAAAGAGCCCCAGTTCCTCGAAATGAGGTTAGTGGTTCAGCTACTCCTGCTGTACCGGTTCCTGCCCAGGCTGCACCTATTCCTGTTCCGCCTGCAGAGTTACCCGGTAGTCGTGGATGGGCACTGAAAGAATTCCTGATGTTCCATCCACTGACTTTCGAGGGTCAATCTAATCCCGAGGCAGCAAGGGAGTGGTTGGATGCTACCGAGTGCGTCTTCCAATGCATGGAGTGCGCCGAGGATGAACGGGTTATGCTGACTTCTTTTCAACTTCACGGTACTGCACGCACGTGGTGGACCTCAGAGTGAGAAATCACTTTCCGATCTCGTCTGCTTCGACAGATCACTTGGGCTGAGTTTGTCACTGCATTCGAACGTGTTTATACTCTAGCCTAACTAAAGTTAGCCAAGATGTACCTGTTTCTGGAGCTGACACAGGGTGACATGTCAGTGCTGTAATATCACGATAAATTTATTGAGTTGGGCCGGTATGCACCGCATATTTTTACCGATGAGACTATGAGGACTTAGCAGTTTCTACGCGGACTGAGAGCAGAATTGAGCCTGCCGTTGTTCGCTACACGCGTCGCTGAGCTGGATGCCGCTTATCAAGCCGCTGTCGCACTGGAGTTGGAGTTGGCGAGGACTCGAGGTTTTGCTCAAACTGGGATGGTGTTGTCGGTTGTGCCACATCAATCGCCCCACCAGTCATCTGCTTCAGGAGTTTCTCCCACTTTTTCTCCTTCCGATAGTGTTCCTTTCTAGCAATCTCAGGGTAGAGGTTTCCGTCATAAGAAAAAGAGGAAGAGATTTGATCAGTCGATGTTTTCTGAGCAGAGTCAGTAGTCGGGTTAGTTTGTTCAGTCGCGTACAGATTCTGTTGTGTTTCAGCCGAGGATGTGTTCGAGATGTGGAGGCAGTCATCCGGGTGTACCGTGTTCCCTGTCGGTTGTATGTTATCGATGTGATCAGCCGGGACACATTTCCCGTAACTGTCCGTTGAGGTAGCAGACGGTACAGTTCGCTCAGGCTTCGTAGTTACAGTAGTCGCAGTTCCATCTTTCGCCGTCGTCTCAGCCTTCTCAACCGATTCCACCATTTTGACCGCCTGTTCCTACACCTTCTCAGCAGTCATCTGCCGCTACTCGTCCGCCGAGAGCTAGAGTTACACATATCACTCGCGCGGAGGTATTGGCATCTAATCTGATCGAAGGCATGGTTTCCATTTATGATCGCACAACGCATGTTCTTTTCGATTCAGGGGCGACGCATTCATTTATCTCCGAAGATTTTATTGCCCGTATCCCTGAATTCTTTTGAACTGAGTTAGTTTTGAAAACTAACTTAGTTTGGAATTGAGTAATTTGAGCGCTGGGCTTAAACCGGATATCCGATTTAGATTCCGTCAGCTCTTACAAGTCACTTCTACCTCCCAAGCCGTGTTGGAATGATCGGCACGCTGATTAGACTGGTATAACGGTGAACTAGAGTTGACTCCACCAAGCTGGAAGAATACTGCAATCCTTCGCTATAGCAGGTCATGTTAAAGGTGTAAAATAGCCAGCTAGCGGTGACAAATAGGTACCTAAGGGTGAAAAGTAGGTACCTAAGGGTGAAAAGTAGCTCATGAGGTTGAAATGTGTATAACGTAGCTAAAAGCATGGAACGTGTAGAAGAAGAGTCGACTCGATCTGTCCATAGAGTTGATGCAGCAAAGTTCTAAAAGAGAAGAAATATGATCTGTTCAAAGCAAGAGATTTAGCGACGGATTAAGGGTGAAAAATAGATGACTAACGATGACAAATAGCAGATAAGAGTGACAAATAACTTCCTAACGGTGACAAATGGATTATAGCAGTGAAACATGAAGAATGATAATGCTTCTTCATTGAAAATTGCTATGCTTGAGTTTCTGAAGTTTGTTTTCTCAGATTTGATGGTTCATTAAGGATTGGACGACACTGATAAACACCTTCAAGATCAAAGAAAGAATCTCATCCTATGTTCAAAGGGAATCTGACTGTGAAGGGTTATAGCAAAAGCAACAATGGGAGTATCGTGAAACTCATTCCGGCATAAGAAGAGCATAAAAGGAAGTAAGAGGAGCTGATCTGGTAGCAGACTCACAAGAGAGTAGTCTTTTAAGATTCAAGGGAGAAAGATGCAAGCTCAGGGATGACAAACATTGATTAAGGTTGAAATAGAACTCTCTGGGGTGAAACCCCATTCACAAAGATAACATGGAAGCATGACAAAGAAATGGCAAGGTAGAAATGTAAAGGCAACGCCTAATGTCTGCTAATGGTGAAATGTGTAGTATGGGTGACAAATAGCCAACACGGCTGACAAATATATGGTTAGTGGTGACAAATGGGTGTTAACAGTGAAGAATACATCTGTAAGGCTGACAAATAGCTAAGGCGATGGCTGAAGCCTAAGAGGAAAGGAGCTAAGGCGACGGCTCACTAGCCTAAGGGTGACAAATGGCCTTTATGTCTGACAAATAGGCAATAAAGGTATAAAATGGCTTATAAGGCTAACAAATAGCCTGAAAGGGAAATATTCACTCTACTTGTGTCTACCACACGCCAGGCTCAATGGCTCATGATTGGCACGTGATTCGAGATACCATGTGAGAGGAATCTTCTCTCTCTTGACATGTGGACCAATGGAAGAATTATTTTTAAGATAAGCTCATTTCAGAAAATCATATTATCTGCTCTATATAATAGAGTCTTCTTCCGTAAGAGAAGGCTGCTGCAGAAGTTGATTAGTATTATGTACTGCTTCAGAGTTGTTATTGGTTTCTGGTCAACCCGGTAAGATCCAGTGGTTGACATGTGACCTCCTGAATGTCTCAGAAATCTTGTATAGATCGAGACATGGTTTTGGACGCCTTGAGGTGCGGCTTTACCTCAGTTTGTGTGTCCATGTACTGTGAGGGTCTTGCCCTTATATCTCCGTGATTTGTGTTGTGCGGATGTATGGATCTAGTGATCCGATGCCATTTCCTTTAATGGTGTTTTACCGTGACTTTGGATTGGGGATTAGGCTGATTGGCGGCATGTTACCACTTTCGTACAACGATCTTGACCCTAAGTTGTGAGACTCAAGGATCGTTGTGTCAGTAGGTGTAGTTGTTGTCCTGAGTCTGGTAGTAGTTTGGTATGCTGCCTTGTGTGTTGTGCTCGGTGTTCCTTGGTACGTGTGACAGTGTGTGCTTAGTTTGTCCATACTTCAGCACTAATATTTCGGAGTCTCTGTGTCTAGTGAGCCTCTACTAGTCATAGCCTGATGACACTTTCCTATGTGTCGGCCCACCTGGGAGTGGTGGCGAGACAGTTCTCGATAGGTAATTTTTAGGCTAGTTTTCATGGGCTCCCTTGCCTTGCAGTAGCGTCCTACTAGGGGAGAAAACTAGCTAGAGGCCTGGCTCAAGACATTAAGCTTGTGTTTGCACACGTGGTTAGGGGCGTTGGGACGCGCCCCGACGGGTGTGACCCTGACTAGTCACTCGTTACTGTTGTTCTCCATACTTGGTTCTACGAGTGCCTCAGTTACTGCCATTCTAGGCATGTGGAAAATACTTGAGGTGTAGCGTAAGATGTCAGTGGATGCATCTAGTTGTTCTTCTAGTGAGGAGGTGCTTCTATCACTTGACACGATGACTTATGTTTTCATGACTTTTTCGGATAGTCTATTCTTAGCTTTTCCCAAGATCAGCTTAGTGTAGCGTGCACGACGATCTAGTTGTGTATGCGTTAGTGTTTCTTGACCGTGTAGGCCTTTTCTAGGGCTTTTGCCTATTTTGGTAGGCCTTCACTTTGGAGCTAGTACTTTATCGATGAATCGACTACGCCCGACTTTGTGAGATCGGGGTTTGCCTTTCTGTTGCTGTTTGGAGTAGCTTAGAGAGTCGAGGTTCGTTTGGCAGTCGTGTTTCGGTTCGGTATAGCTTTACTCTTTCTTGTAGCTGTTCTTACTCCTGTTTTTACAGCTTTACTGTTGTAGTTTAGCACTGCTATTACTCCTGCTCTTTCTATTCTTCCTGCTTTACTGTTTAGCACTGTTGTCTTATGTGTTACTACGTTGTTTCCAGTGGGGGTCTATGTGACCCCTACCGAGCCAGTGGCACGAGACTCACCCCTACTTTTCAGGTGTGGTCGTTCTTCTTTCTCACAATTCGTGGACGTGGTGTGCCAGTTCGTAGTTGCTAGCGCTACTTGAGAAAGAAAAAGAAAGAGAAAGAAAAGAAAGAGAAAATAAAAGAAAAATAAAATAATATATATATCTATACGTATAGTATAATATATGTACATATGCATAAATGATACACGACGATAAGTGCATGCATGAGGACGTTCCATTCGCACGCTCTTATGTGCCGACGGGCGTCTGCGTACATGCATACAGGTACTGGCAACAAGCACATGTCGAGATCATCATCTTCTCCGGATGTCAAGGTCTCGAACACAACCCTGAAGAGCTAATACACCCACGATCACCGCTCGGCTCTTCCTTCGTCCGCGATACCCGTGGGTGGGGGGCATTTGTGGCCGTGTAAAATCGCACGCCCATATATCCTGCCCGATTTCGGAGCAACAACAACATCAAGTGAAGAAACCCCGGAGAGATGGGTCACCCAGACTCCCCGAATATGCACACTGCCGTGGAGCCGTCTTCGGAAGCACGACAGCGAAGAAGAATCAACCCCCCGGGAAGTGCACAACCTGTGGGCCCCGAAAAAAATCGAATGGAGCGCAACTCCTGCTTACAACGGGCTCAAATCTGCCCCAGTGGCGCACCCCCTTAAGCCCCTTCACGACACACCCTTGGTGTGCTCCACCCGGTACACCCCCAAGGGTCCGCAACGGCACACCCTCCTTGGGTGCCTTCAGCGGCACACCCGCTGGTGCCTTCAGCAGCACACCCTGCAAAGCCCTTTCAGCTGCACACCATTAACGCCCTCAGCGGCAAACCCTCCTTGGGTGCCTTCAGTGGCACACTCACTGGTGCCTTCAGTGGCACACCCTGCAAAGCCCTTTCAGCGGCACACCCGTTTAGCGCCCGCCAGCGGCACACTTCCTCCAGGGCCCTTCAACGGCACACTTGCCAGCCCTTTCAGTGGTACACTTTGGCAGCCCTCCAGCGGCATAGCTTTCTTGCCTTCCAGCGGCACAGTTGTCTAGCCTACCAGCAACACGCTTTGGTGTGTTCTTCACCCGGTGCAACCGGCAAATCAAATCTAATGCCATGCCCTATGCTTTTTGGCACGCAGTAGAGCCAGCCCAAGGCTAGCTGAGGTGTCACCCAAGGAGGAAGGCACGCAGGCTACACCCCCCTGCCACCAAGGACAAGGGAGTCAAATCCCATTCAATGCTGGACGTTCCCGCCATGGATGAACACGCCATCGACGCTCCCGCCACTGGGGGTATAAAAGGTCCCCTCTCCTTGCGAACAACACACACAGGCAGAGGGATACTGAAGAGGAAGAAGAGGGCTCCGGCGTCGGGGGTTCTCCAGCGACCACCAGATGAAGGAGAGAGTAAGAGAAGGAAAAAGAGAGGGAGAGAGAGAGCCTGTGTAGCGGGGAGAGTGGGGGAAGAGTCGGGAGCCGTCGCCCCTGCTCAACCCCAACTCTCTCCTCACCCCTTCTTCTTGTCCCCCATCTTCACATTCTTCTTAAGCCCCGTCGACGGAACTAGTTCCTCGTGGTGGTCTCCTTCTCTAACTTCCCTCCTCTAACTATTTAGCCCCGTGGACGGAACTAGTTTCTCGCGGTGGTTTCCCTCTCTGACTTCCCTCCTCTGGCTATTCAAACCCTGTCATTTCTCTTCTCATCTCTCCCATCATAACACCGACTGTCACTGTTTCTCCTCTTATGATAAAAGTAAAGGAACAAAAAAATAAAAAAAATAAGAAAGCGCGTGTGATATGATTTCTCCTCTCTCGAGAAGCTAATTCTAACCCGTTCACCAAATTTCTCTTCTTCTCTCTACAACAATCCGCTTCTACTCTCGTCTCCCCCTCTGTTCCGTTCATCAACGCCTTCTCTAACTAACTCATTTTTCGTGGTCGATTCCCACTGTCCACAGGCGTCGGCTTGAGCATTCTCCCCTCTGGCGAGTGGCCTATCTCAAGGAGGTAGAACCGCTCCATGAGCCCTTTTGTCTTAGCGTGGTAAGGGAGTAGCTCCGATTTTCAGACATCAAACTGTCCCTGGACTTGCTTGACGACCAACAATGAATCGTCGAATACTTGCAGCATCTTAATCTCCATCTGCAGAGCAACCTGGAGGCCAATAAACAGTAGAAAGTGTGCACCACTTCTCTATCTGGAGACTTAAGGACGATGCCGGCTCCAGCTCGTATCTTGGTACGCCCAGAGGACGTTGTTTCTATTCTGGAGGCCCCGTCAAAGTACAGCTGCCAGACAGCTTGCTAGACTTGGTTTGCTTCCAGTGCTTCATCTTCGGGAAATTCCGTGACCAGTGGAGAGTCTTCGGGCACGGGGTGTGCCGCGAAGAAGTCCGCGACGGCTTGCCCTTTAATGGCATTTTATGGCACATAGGTGATGTCATACTCCATTAATAACATAGCCCACTTGCCGAGGCGCCCCTTCGGGACTGGCTGGGAGAGAATGTACTTGATGGGGTCAGCCCTGGAGATCAGGCTCACTTCATGTGACAGCATGTAATGTCTCAGCTTCTTGACTGTGAAGACCAGGGCGAGGTAGATCTTTTCGGTAGGAGTGTACTTAGCCTCCACCCCCACCAGTCTTCGGTTGAGGTAGTAAAGAGCCTGCTCTTTTCCCTCGTCATTATTCTGGGCGAGTATTGCCCCCAGCGAATATTTAGTAGCCGCTATGTAGAGGATGAGCGGCTTACTTTTGACAGGTGCCCACAACACAGGCGGGGTCTTCAAATAATCCTTCAGTCGGTCGAAGGCGTGCTGACACTCATCACCCCAGCTGAATGGTGCATTCTTCATCATCAGTTTGTGGAACGGCTGACAGCGTCCTGATAACGTGAAAGTTCGTCGTTTAAAACACGCATATCAATCTTAAAATTTTCAACTCGCACTAGATGAAAGTAAGATGTAATAAGGTGGCGAGAAGGGTCGAATCCACAGGGAAGAAGAGATTTTGGGGGTTTGGCGGGTTTGACTGGTGGGTTTACCGCGTGTTTGACTGGGGGTTCAGTCGCTTCAACACCGGTCCGTAGGGAGGCAGGTCACAGCCTGCAGGGCGTCATAAGTCAGGGTACCAAAAGACAACAATGCCCCTGTTATAAGCATAAATTTTCTTCCTGGGGTGGAGCCCCTTGATCTGACCGCACAGGTCGATCCGCGTGCGAGGGTGCACGATGGTGGTGCATGGCGCGATGGGTTGCTGGGAGTCCCGAGTTGGGCTCCGGCTTGCTGTAGAGTGGTTGGAGCATACGCGCTCACCAGGTGCTCGGAAAAATTCCCGACACGCGTGTGTGGGCCGTATAAGGGTGTTGTGAGCTTCTGAAGCTTGTGGTTGGCCTAGATGGGTCTTCCTTTGACTTCAGAGGGTTGGAGAGAGGCGACTCGGGGTAGACCCCGACCTCGTTAATGGGTGCCACATGGCGTGGCTTGTAGTCAGGGCGCCCCCGGGTCAACTCGAGTAGCTGTGTTGAATGCGGGTAAACCCGCAAACTGAGTGATCGGGGGTGGGCCCGATCGATTGTTGATGTTGCCATGGATCACGACTAGCTGGTTAGGACCCTTGGTTGGGCCCGGTAACTGGGACGTCGACATGATGATGCCGTTTGTCTGGTGGCCGGGGTGACCTTCGTTCCTTGGCGAAGAGTCGTATGATGCGGCAGGCTGTTTTGAGTCTCAAGTTAACCCGGTCGTTGAGGTGTCGATGGTGTAAGGCAAGGTATTCGGGGATGATCCCCGAATCTTTAGAGAGTGCCGTCTTGCATGGCAGGTTGTCCCGACCCTTGGACCCGACTCGATTGTCGGAGAAACTGGTTGGTATAGTGCCTTTTACTCGGGAACGATCCCCGCTTGTTATGGTGTGCCGTTTGACCAGGCGAAGTGTCTCGATTTCCGAGCTCAACTCGACTGGTAGAGCACCTTTGGCATTGTGCCATTTTACTCTATTTAGGAAGTGTTTTCCTATGCTTAATTCTCAATTAATTAGAGGAAATAAGTAGGTGCCAACATCGTTTTAATTTGAGAGTTTGTTTAGTATAATTCTCTCTCTCTCTCTCTGTGCACTTATTCCAGTCGGTCCCCTCTGCACCATTATCCATGTTGCCCCATCTCTCTCTCTCTGCGCAGTTATAACTAACCTGGATTCTGGTTGGTATTCTTTCATTGGAAATAAAGTGCATTACAAAGGTGTGCATGATATTTAAATAAAATGTACTCAGAGAACTAGGATAGATGTTTAAGTAATTGGGCATCATAGAATTCACTTGGATTAGTAACTAACCAATGGGGCCAAGTCGACAAATTTGACTTGGTCATTGCAAAAGCTTGTGGAGCAAAAATATCATAGGGGAATGAATCTACTCATTCAGCTCTTTCTAATCATTTTGGATTTTGCTTTTTTTTTTGTTCCTTGGTGCTCACGGAGTTCCGCAGGATTTGCCGAAAGCCGGGTCGGGAATCGAAAAAACGCGCGAAAAAAACTGCGGAACGCCTCCGGACCTCTGAAACAACTCCGGATCGCGTCGATCCGAACACAAAAGATATCCGAAACGTAATCATAGACACAACGGAGTCGGACACTCTGAGAAAATAAATTCGAGACTCGAAAATAAGGATCCGAAAGGATCCGAGACATCACAGGTTTGACCATTATGCCAGTCACTGCCCCACCCGAACCTTGCTTGGTAGAGAGCTACCCAATGATGAGTAGGCTGAGGAACCACACCAAGCTCTAATTCCACAATTAGAAGAGGAAGCATACTATGGTAACCTAGACTTGGCTGAGAAGTTTTCTCGGGAGGGAGATGCTATAGGATATCTAGGGTTCGAAGGACCTTCTGATCCAACTCTAGGAGTAGTGAGGTGTACTCTAACCCAACCTCTTGAAAGTGAGGATCGGCGTAGAACTTCTATTTTTCATACATTTCTCAAAATTGGGGGTAAGGTCTGCAAAATCATTATTGATAGTGGCAGTTGTATCAATGCCATCTCTACCAACATGGTGGCCCGCTAAGGGCTACAACTTGCTGACCACCCAAAACCCTACAAAGTGGCTTGAGTAGATTCATCCACCATACTGGTTCAAAGGAGGTGTCAAGTACCTCTCCACATCAACTCATATTAGGACCAAGTTTGGTGTGACATGATTTCCATGGAGGTGGGTAGTATCATTTTAGGGCGACCTTGACTATATGATAGGGATGTGACACAATTTGGGAAATCCAACAGTTGCGCTTTCAAACACAAGTAGATCACCTTACACCACTCTCAACCCAAGCCCGATCCTTCCCAACCCCAAGATGGTGAAGACAAGTGATGCGGGACGGACACGCGCCCTAGGACTCTAATTCGCGGGCGTCCCTAGCGAGGGATGCGTGGGACCGTGCGCGATTAAGAAACCGGCAATGAGTCGGGTAGTCAGCTCTTTCGTACTCGGATCGAGTCACGGGACGGGTCACTCACTCACTCTTGCAGCGGTGATAAAAATATACGGGCTAAGAATCCTAACACTCACAGCGGCATATACAAATAGATACGAGTAAAGCAAATGCGAAAGTGAGAGGGAGCGGATTTACCTCCACGCACCGGGCATGGGGAAGATGATCCCGGCCAAGTCAGTAACTCTCGATACAGTAAATATTTAAATTACAGTAATAAATTTTGATTCTCACTCCACGTAGGGAGGTAAAGGGCTACACAAGTGGACCCGGGAGGACCGATCTTGGGTTGACGGGTAACGTTTTGATGTAGCTTCGGCGGCACGCGTACTCACGAACGTGGGGCCCACGTGCTGGTCGGCGGGTCCCAGTGGACCCGGAGTGGTACCGCTGTAACGGTGGCTCCTGGAGAGGCACTCCCTGGGACGACGGCACGCTGGTTCAGACTTACCACGGGCAGTCAGCTACTATCTGCTTCAGTTAAAGAGGTTGCTATGGATCCTTCTCATGAAGCTTGGGGATTGGTTGGTGAAGGGCTTCCTTTGCCTAAAATTCAGCTCAATGATGAGCTGGATCACTGTGTATGGCAGTGTACTGTATCCGGAGATTTCTCTTCTAAGTCTGCATACAATCTGTTAAGACCCAGAGGCACCCGCAGGCAGGCTTGGTCTAATCTGTGGTATGGTGGACTGAATCCCAGAGTTGCTCTTTTTATCTGGAAGCTGATTCAACGTGCTGTCCCAGTTGATAGCAGGGTTGTTGATTGTGGAATATCCATAGTCTCTAGGTGCAATTGCTGTAATACTCCAGATTCTGAAGACCTAAATCACCTCTTTATCAATGGAGGGCTGGCTTCTGAACTGTGGAGATGGTTGCATCCCCTTTTAAGCCCTAAATTGAGGCTGGGCGATCAGATCACTAGCAGATGCTGGAGTCTCCTGTCTGTTTCTTCTAAATCTCCTGTTATTGATCTGGTTGGTAGGTCTGCTATTTTTTGTATGCTGTGGGAGGTGTGGAAACAAAGGTGCTCGGCTAGATTTGAGAATTTAGCTGTTAACAGTGTTCAAGTTAAGAGGAATGTGTGCAGCTCATTGCAAGTTTTGCTAGATAGGGTCTCCTTCCGGAGTTATGTTCCTCCAACTCAATTAAGCTGCTTAGCTTCCTATGGCCTTCACCCAAAAGTGCAGCTCATGCGGCCTGTCATGGTCAGATGTCTGTTGGCTACAAGTGGGTTTACTCTTCATGTTGATGGAGCTTCCAAGGGCAATCCGGGTGCATCTGGTGGAGGGGGCTGTGTTAGGAACTCCAAAGGTGACCTAATTTTTGGTTTCTCTTTTCACTATGGGTTTGGTACAAGCTTAGTGGCAGAATGCAGGGCCCTTCATGATGGTTTGGCGATTGCTAAGCAGGGAGATATTAGGCTAAAGGCTGTTGTTTCAGATTGTGCTACTCTGGTGAATGCTTGCAGCAGTGGGAGGATGCCAAGTTGGTCTCTTCACAAATGGTGGAAAGATTCCCTCCGGTTATTGTATGGCAGTGGGGCGATCCTCACTCATTCTTTCAGGGAAGGGAATAAGGTGGCAGATGCTTTGGCTAGTCAAGCTTGCTTTCAAGGTGGTAACCTTTTTTTCTGTGAGTCTCAAGAGCTCCCTCAGCTGGCTCGAGGTGCTTTCAGATTGGATAAAGCGGGCATGCCTTCTTTTCGCGGCTGATAGTATGTGGTGTGCATTAGTTCTGCTGGCGGAGTGTTAGTTGCCTCAAAAAAGCTTTCAAGTCTTTTTATGTCTTTCTCATTGTTCAGTTTAGAGCTGGTGCTCTTTTGTATCTTTTCTTTTCTACCCATTGGTGTGTGGGTCCCCTTGTATAGGGTTGTATAGCTCTTTTTGTTTCTCTTCAGGCTTGGCCTCCTGACATTGTAACATGGATTGAGTATATCAATAAAATGTAGCATCTCTTGGCGTTTGGTGGAGTGGGAACATTTCCTTCCTCTGGAAGGGGGTGCACTCTCCCTTGTGCCTTTTGATGACTCGGAATTGAGGCACTACCCACTTGCTGAAGCGGCCCTTTAAGGCCGGCTGAGAAAGAACATATTTGACAGGGTCGGCTCTTGATATCAGTCTTATTTCTTACCATAGCATGTAATGCCTCAGTTTCTTGGCCGCAAAGACTAAGGCAAGGCAGACCTTTCAATAGGAGTGTATTTGGCTTCTACCCCAACCAGTCTTCGGTTGAGGTAGTAGAGAGCTTGCTCGTTTCCCTCATCATTGTTCTGGGCGAGCATTGCCCCTAATGAGCATTTAGTGGTAGCTATATATAAAATGAGCGTCCTCCCCTTGACAGGTGCCCCCAACATGGGTGGAGTCTTCAAATATTCCTTCAACTGGTCAAGAGTCTTTTGACACTCTTGATTCCAATAGAAAGGCACATTCTTTGTCATCAATTTGTGGAATGACTGGCAACGTCCCGACATGTTGGAGATAAACCTGCGTATGTAGGCTAGCCAGCCCTGCAACGACCTTAATTCTCCCAAGTTTCTCAGAGGAGGTAGCTCTTTAATGGATTTTATTTTGGTAGGGACGATCTCGATCCCCCTATATCGGACTATAAAGTCGAGAAACTTTACGCTGGAGATGCTGAAGGCACACTTCATTGGATTCATCTTTAGCTCGCACTGTCGTAGTCTCTCAAAGATAACTCTAAGGTCCTTGAGGTGATCCTCCCTCTTCTTAGTCTTAATGACTAAATCATCAATGTAGCATTTGACCTTGCTATATAATAGTTCATTGAATATTCTAGTCATCGCCCGCTAGTATGTGGTGCCAACATTCTTGAGGTCGAAGGGCATCCTCTTGTAGTGGAATATTCCTTTGGGTGACCGAAAGGCCGTGTGAATTTGGTCATGCTCCGCTATCCAAATCTGGTTGTAGCCGGATGACCCATCCATAAAGGACAAAGCCTCATGGCCAATAGTTGCATCAATCATTACTTCAGTGATGGGCACTGGGAAGTCATGCTTTGGGCATGTCTTGTTCAGGTCGTAAAAGTCCACGCAAATCCTGATCTGCCCATTCTTCTTCACTAGCACGATGTTGGCCAGCCAAGTAGTGTATTAATTTTCAGCTACAAAGTCAACATCAATGAGCTTGTCAACCTCTTTGCAAATTTGGTTGATTAATTCTGGCCTCATGCGTCGGGGCAGCTACTTCACTAGCTCAATCTTGGGATCAATGGCTAAAATGTGTTGAGCCACGGTGGGGCTAAGGCCGGGCATTTCTTTATAGTTCCAGGTGAAGCAGTCCCAGAATTCTTGCACCAGCTTCATATACTACTCCCTCTCCTGCGAGGGTAGAAGGGCACTTAGAAAGGTCAGCCTGGGATCACTCTCTGTGCCAAGATTGACTTCGATGAGTTCATCGACCGTGGCTTGGCTGCCATCTTCAATTTTCGGTGGTGTCGGGAGCAAGTCGATGAAGTCTTGATCTTCTTCCTCTTCCGCTTCGAGGACATCATAGGTATTGACACCCATTTTTAGCCTACAAGTCACGTTATTTCTCTTATTCATCTCTTGTAATGCACCAAATTACCCATTATTTTGGAGCTTTCTTTGAATATATTTTGAGCCCATTTCTTGATCATTTTTCAAGCCCATTGAGCTTTGGAAGCTTTTATCTTTGATTCCCCTACTTTCGGGACCGTTTCGGGCCGTTCGGAGCATCAAACAGGCATCTAGAATAACCCTACACAAAGCCCTGCCAGACCTCTAGTTGCGGTCACCTAGGAGACCGCTACTTCGAAGTTGCGGTCTACCAGGAGATCGCTACTTGATGAATAATAATTTTTTTAATGAAAGGCAGGTTGCGGTCTTGGTGGAGACTGCCACCTTAAGGTAGCGGTCTCCCCTAGACTGCCATCTTAGAAATTTCTCCAGAAGCTTCCTAGATGCCTCGGCTCGGTCCTTGAACCCTTTTTATGATCCTACCAAGTTGCGGTCGCCCCATGACCCTTTTTTGATAGTTGCGGCCACGCGATAGACCATTTTCTCAGAATAGATTCCAAATGATTCTGAACTCTGATTTCTTCACCGCAGGGCTCTTTAGACTCTCATTTGACACTATTTCGAGGGAGATAGGCCTCCACCTTGGTCTCTGTTGGGTCCCGTAGTGCAGGAACATGGTTCTAGAGGAGGGGTGAATAGAACCTTCTGCTAAAATGATGTCCAATTAAGATCTCAAACAACCTCACAGCGGACTTAAAGAGGTTGATAAGGATGATGGCTACATAATAAACCAAGTGAAGCCATAATTTAACATGCACAAGTGATCAACGTTCAGAGATTTGGCCATTTATCAAGTCAAGTCAAGCAAGTAAGTACTTTCATGTATTCATGTCGAATGAATGTATAACATTCATGTAGAAGTGGAATGTCATAGACTTAACACGCTAGCAAGTACTTTGGTGCAATACCACACCTTGTCATTATAACTCCTATATATGGGCACTAGAATTTTTGGGCGCTCCTCTAAGGACCAAACCGGCCCCTTAATGATGTGTTGGCGTTGGCATTGAGGAGTGGATCAGGGATATAAAAATCTTGACATCCACATTATTTCATGGCCAAGAATTCCAAGGACAAGCTCGTGTAATCAAAACAAGCATTAAGGGTGGAGACAATTCCCTTAGAAGGAACTCAAGTTCATTAGATCAAGAGATAGTCATAGGGATATGACTTAGGAACCAAGATTCAAGGTGATTCTAGTAGCAAGTTCTAGAATATACATTCAGGGGTCGTGAACATATCAGGGTAGTATCCTGGAGAGGATAAAGCCTAAATAAAGCTCGGATCTCGCAATGCAATGCAAGAAACACGAAGTTCGAGAAACAGGGCAAGGATGTGATCGACATATGCATCGCAGTCTCATAGATGTAGTCTGGGTATGTCCACATTCAGAAGAGGGCCAAAAGGGGGGTGTGTTGACAGACTATGCAGGTGTGTCGACTCACAACATGGGAGAAAGCTAATGCGGTCAGGCGACCAACCGCGATCTCAAAGACACGGTTGTAGATATGTGTGAAAGTGGGTGAAAAGGGGGTGAGATGGGATATGAAGTGTGTGATATGTGCCAACCTCAAGCAAGCAATAACATGAAATATGAAGCATGTGGGTATGTCATCTCAACAGTGCAAAGTAAAGCAAGAAGTAAACTAAACACACGCCATGGGCGTGGAAGAAAAAAGAAAATAAAAAGTAAATACAGGTCGTAGGCATGGAGCAACTAAGAAGAAAGAGATAAGAGGAAATAGAGAAATATGATGACAAATACCCAAATAACCAGATGTGATTGTCACCAAAGTAAATAATGAAGACAAAACCACACAACGTACCTTGGAAAGGAGCCGAGTGAAGTACACTTGCACGCGGGAGAGAAAGACTCAGGTGCAGAACACAAAATGGTCCTCCTGCGATCGCAAGGCGAAGGCAAACAGTCTGAAGATGGCTGCAAGGGAACTCAGACGGCCTGATGACGACCGCTACGTGCACCCAGAAAGTGTGATGTGGAACTCAAACCTCCACCCCTCCTAGCCAACCAGAAGAGTTGGGCCTCGTGTTAGGAGCGCTGTAGACCTACAAAAGAGTGTAGGGACAGAAAGGAAACGACCCAATTAGCCCAGGAAAAGTGTAGTATCTATAAAATAATAAAACTAATATGCATCAAAAGGAAGGGTGGATTTACTTGATAGAAGTAGGGAGAGGAAGATTGGAGATCAGATCAACCTTAGCTTTATCTACCTCTATTCCCCTCTCTGAGACAATGTGGCCTACCACAATTTCCTCTCTGACCAAAATGTGGCTCTTCTCCTAGTTGAGCACCATGTTCGTCTCTATGCACCTTTTTACCACTTTCTTCAAATTCTCTAGGCAACCATCAAACGAATCACCAAAAATAGAAAAATCACCCGCAAAGTTCTCTAAAAATTCTCCCACCATTTAAGAAAATATTGCCATCATGCAGCATTGAAACGTAGCAGGGACGTTACATACCCCAATGGCATCCTTCGAAAAGCAAACGTGCCGTATGGACACGTAAAGGTGGTCTTTTCCTGATCGTCCAGGTAAATAGCAACTTGATTGTATCTGGAGTAACCATCTAGAAAGTAAAAATATCTTTGCCCAGCTACTCTCTCCAAAATCTGATCCATAAACGAGAGAGGGAAATGATCTTTCTTCATCATGGAATTCAATTTTCTATAGTCAATACAGATTCTCCATCCCATCTATAGTCTCTTGGGCACCTATTCTCCTTTCTCATTTTGAATCACGGTTAGCCCTGATTTCTTTGGAGCAACTTGTGTGGGGCTGACCCATTTACTATCGAAAATGGGATATATAATTCTGACATCCAACCGCTTCACAACTTCTTTCTTCACCACCTCTTTCATATTTAGATTTAATCTGCGCTACATCTCCCTACCCAGCTTGACATTATCCTCTAAGTAAATGTAATGCATGCAGACATCTAGACTAATTCCCTTCCAATCAGCTACTGACCACCCCATTGCCCTTCTATGCTCCTTAAGGACATCTAGAAATTGAGATTCTTGAGCAGAAATGAGGTTGGAGGCAATGGTGACAGGAATAGTGTGGTCAGGGCCTAGATAAGCATATTTCAAAGAATCCGAGAGAGGCTTGAGCTCAAGAGCAAGAGGATATTCCAGAGATGTCAAGATTGGTTCAGATTGGAGCACATGAAGTGATGCGGGACAAGGTGCGAACCTAAAACTCTAGGTGTTGATTGGGCTATGAGATGACACGACCAACATTGACACCATAACCCGAGCAACCTCGGCTTGACACCAAGAGCTTCTAAGAGGGTAACTACACCCACAACAAGAATCACAAGCTCGCATCCGTTGCCCCAGTTGAAGGGAAGCGCGTGGATCCACACAGTTGAGAAACTGACGGAGGCTAGAGTGGTCTACTAGCGCACGTGCTTGGATCGAGACACGGGATAGTCATGCTCTCTCGATCGCAGTAGTGAATAATATAACGGGCTAGGAACCTATCATGCACACTAGCAGCGGCAGCAAGAACATATACTAAACAAGCAAGCGATACCAGAGGAGGAGTGAGTGTGTATCTCCACACTTGGGGCGTGGGGAAGACTCCCGGCCAAGACACAAAGCTCCCGAAACCAATCCATACATTCGCTGAGCAACACAACTTGCTTATCCGCTGAGCAATACAGCTTGCTTATCCATTGATACACATCTTGGTGAAGATAATAAGGAAGGAAACGACCGAAACAAAACGAACAAAAAGAAAACAAAAGAAATATGGATCCGTAGAGCAGAATGACTCTAGATGTGATCCATGAGTCAATGTACAAATGATTCTTCAATTTACTCTAGGTTGCACTCAAATGTTTCTCTCATGGACTACTGGATCTGAAATAGGCTCGCAAACTTTCTCTTTCTCTTCTTCTTCTTCTTCTTCTCACAAGCTCTCTCTCTCAATTCTTCTTTGAAGCTCTCTCTATCATCTCTTTAGACTTTCCTACCTTCATTTTCAGCTCCTTACTTGTAGCCTCCTCTCTATCAGAGGAAGAAGTCCCCAATTTATATAGAACAGAGGCTCCGGAAATCTTCTGAATAAAATAAGCTTTATTTTGTTAATTTCCCCTTTGACTAGGTGGTAGGAGAATATTCTCTTCAGAGGCCATGTCAAATTACCTTAGATTAAGTGCCAAGAGCTTCATCTTCAAACCTAGGCGTGAAGCTTTCATAGTAGACAAGAAGTTTAGCCGAATGAGCTATTTGTCAACCTTAGTGGGGTATTTTATACCCTTATCGCCCATTTGTCACCATTAGGCATATATTATTCACCCTTAAGCTCGTTGAACCATCGTTGTTGCCTTGCTTTCACACTTGAGAATATTAGTGAAGATAGAGTCGACTCCACAGCCTCATGCAGTCGACACTGCTTCTTCTCTTTTCACGCTTTTAGCCTTGCTGCCTATTTTACACCCTTACGAGACTATTTTTCACCCTTATAGCTTATTTGTCAACCATACTGACTTATTTTTCACCCTTAATCTCCTGAAGCCGTCGCCACTGCTGCTTCTTTCATCGTTGTTCTTCAGGTTGATTAGCTTGGTAACTCAACTTGGCTGCATTGACGTACAAGGATGCTGCGTCGACGTAACAATGTTTCTCATTAGCTGGTTGACCTATGTTTTTCTCCCATAGGAAGGCTACGTTGACGCAAAAGGATGCTGCGTCGACGTAATAGAGTCTCATTTGTCACTCATCAATCGTGTGATCTATTTTTCACCCTAAGGATGGTATTTGTCACCTCTATTGCACATTTGTCACCTTTAACTAGCTATTTGTCACCCTTATTTGCACAAGCTGTCACCTTTGATCCTTTTCATTTCTCTACCTTGCGAGATGCTCTTCTTCTTCAACTTCTTCATCGTGCTGAACCATTTTGTCAGCCTTGTAATGTTTTGGTACCGTTGCTTGACTGTGTTGACTCCTTCATGAAACTATGTTGACTGAGTTGACTCTGGACTTAATTGCGTTGACTCTTCATTACACTATGTTGACTCTTCAAGATACTATGTTGACTCTTCAAGATATTGTGTTGATTGTGAGGAAAAATAAAAACTGAACAAAGGAACAACCAGACAGAGTGTGGCTATAAAGTTCTATGGGAAAGAAGACTCCTACTTGGGGAAGAACTGGAGGACTCTAGGGTTTTATTCTTGTTCTTCCTGGTTCTTCACCACGACCTCACGAGGAAAGGATGACCTTGATTCCAGCTTTTTTCAAGGGTATCGGATGGAGCTTCAACAGAACCTTTATCCTCACTATGAGACTCCTTGAGGTGAAGGGGAAGATAGTCTGCTGCGTTGCCCTCACTTCTTCGGCACGAGGAAGAAGATCGCTTCCCAAGCCCGCTTCTACAATGCTCTACCCACCTTTTTCTCTTCGTGTTCAGCTCTGTCTAGGAACTAGAGCTTCTACTCTTGATATATCAGTGGCCCAAGGCATCTCTTACATTGTCCACTGCGAAGACCAAATCTAGAATGTCACATCCACATTATTTGATTAGCTTCCTTTGCATGGTTGACCCTTCTCTACCGTGCCTGCATGTGTGTGGGTAGGTAGGGGACCATGACAGTAATGGTACCAGCCTTTCAGAAGATATTTCTATCAAGCAAGGATCCTCTGACACAGTAAGCTTCTTGACGGCTGTTTTCAGAGTGAATGGATCCTCTAGGACAAGTTTTGGATGTTAAATCAGTGGATTCTATTAGTTTCAAATCCGTTCTGGATGATCATGAACGTGTCGACACTTTCAGACAAGGTATCGGCACATTCCATTTCATTCTTTAGGAATCGTGGCTTCCATGTAGAATAGGTCGACACTTCGATGGGCAAGTGTCGACATGTTCGTCATACTTGCATGCGGAACGTGCCAATGTGCCGAGACTTCATTGCGAGGTGTCGGGACCTACGCACCAGAAGGAAGTAAAGCTTGCTTCTTGGAACCGAGGTGTCGACACTTTTCACACAGGGTGTCGACACTTTGGTGAAACAGAGACGTCTTCAAGTTGGATGATTGTCCTTTAATTGTTCAGTCTAGAAGTTAAGCCAGGCCTGTTAGATATATCTCAAAGATCTAATAATGATGTATGGTTTGTTATCATCAAACCCAGGGGACACAACAGGATTCTTTTTCGAGAGGGGTTGAGATTACTAGATCTATCCACTCCAGTTCCATAGGTAATGGCTCAGCAAACTTCTTGGAAACAAAAGAATGTGATGCACCGGTATCAAACAAGACATGTGCAAACTTGGAACAAATCTTTAGTGTACCTTCCACCAGTCCGTCTTCATCTTGTTCTGCCTCCTGAAGGGCTTGGAGACGTGCTTGCTTCTTCACTGGGCACTTCTCGTCTCCGGCTTGTTCGTTTAGCAGAGGGCAGTCGGGAATTCGGTGATCACAACTCCCGCAACGAAGACAAGCTCCTAGTCTTCTCCAGCATTCTTCGGCCCTATGATCGGCCTTGTCATAGTGCTTGCACACCTCCTTAGAAGGTGTAGTCTGACTTGTCCCGTGTTGTATTGATGCCAGATGTGAAATTCTGTGATGATGCAGTGTTAAGATTTAAAGGTCGAATTTATGTTCCAGCTAAAGATTCTCTTAGAAATGCTATCTTACATGAAGCACATGGATCCCGATATACTATCCATCTTGGAACCACGACTATGTATAACAATGTAAAAAGGCAATTCTAGTGGCCAGGTAAGAAAAGGGATGTGGTAGACTTTGTGGCTAAATGCTTAACATGTCAGCAGGTGAAAGTCGAGCATTAGAGACCCAGAGGTATGCTGCAACCTTTGGAGATTCCAATGTGGAAATGGGATCATGTGACTGCTGACTTTATTGTGGGTTTACCTCGATCTCTTGAGGGTTATGATGGCATTTGGCTGTTGGTTGATCGGTTGATGAAAATAGCTAGATTATTGCCTATTAAGGTGAGTTAGAATATTTAAAAATTGGCCAGGCTTTATGTTGAAAAGATTGTACCATTACATGGGATTCCCATATCTACTGTATCTGACCGTGACCCACGCTTTACTACTGGCTTTTGGAGAACCTTCCAAAAGACGTTAGGCACGGACTTGGCATTCAGTTTAGCATATCATCCTCAATCTGATGGTCAATCTGAGAGAACCATTCAGATGCTAGAAGATATGTTGAGATCTTGTTGTCTTGACTGGCAGGGTTCCTGGAGTCAGCACTTGTCATTGGTAGAGTTCGCATATAATAATAGCTACCATTCCAGTATTGGTATGGCACCGTATGAAGCTTTATATGGTTGACCGTGTCGTACACCGTTAGACTGGTTTGAGGTCGGTGACCAACTGATGACAGGACTGGAATTGGTGCAGCAAAGTGTTGAGATGGTTCACCTGATCAGGCAGAAACTATTAACAGCTCAGAGTCGTCAAAAAACTTATGCCGACCTACGTCGAAGACCTTTGCAATTTGAGCCAGAAGATTTTATCTTTGTTAGAGTATCTCTGATGAAATGCATTATGAGATTTGGCAGGCGTGGAAAGCTCAGTCCCTGGTACATTGGTCCATTTCCTATTTTGGAGCGTGTGGGCCATGTGGCTTATCATCTTCATTTGCCACCAACGATGGGAGCAATCCATGATGTGGTCCATGTTTCGATGTTAAGGAAATATATGCCAGATCCATCGCATATTCTTGATGAGTCTGTGTGGCCAGAAGTGGCAGCGGATTTATCTACGCCAGAGTATCCAATTCGTATTTAAGATCGACATGATCAGAAGTTGAGGAATAAGGTAATTCTGCTTGTAAAAGTTGTATAGCAATGCCACTCCGGTAATGAGGCTACATGGGAACGTGAAGAAGATATGCGTCAGCAGTTCCCGTATCTATTTGAGTAAGTTTATCTCTTTTTTTTCGATAAAGTTCAAGTCATCATGCGGTCTTTAGGGAGAGTGCACCCTCTTCCAGAGGAAGAGAATGGATTTTCACCCTGCAATCAAACGTCAGATAGCGAGTCTTATCAAAAGAAGAGGCACATCCCAAAACCCTAATCCTGAAACAAGAGTACGCAGGGGAACAAGAACAGAATCATCCAGCTGTAGCTGGGCCACGCTGCTGTTGGGCCTGTCCTCGCCCCCCGAGAAACAACAAAAAAAAAGAAATGCCTGGCCGCAATCACGGTTATGTGTGCTGGTTTTGTTCGCAATTGCCCAGTAGGGAACAGAGGGGGCATGGCCATCGCATCGTCGGGTAAACCACTGGCTCCCCATGGCCATTGGGATTTGGGGTGCGGGGGGTGCAGGGCCGGTTCACCGCAATGCGGAGACGCCGAGGAGACACCTTTTGTCGTCTCGCGAGATTTCTCATCTCCAAAGGCGAGCCCACGGAGTGGTTTCCAATGCCATTAAAGCCGGGGGTGCTCGCGGCCGCACCACCACACACCTGCGTCCACGAAACAATGCTTGCTCCGGTTCTTTTCCTCTTCTCGCTCCTCTTCTTTTTTTCAGAGAAAAAGGGAGAGAACAAAACTAAAAGCTTCCTAATAAAAGCCACGGCCCATGTCCAGCCAGGGAGACGAGCTGTGTGGACAACGGGACGTGCCTTCTATAAAAGCAAACTCTCCCAAATCCTAATCACCGGCAAACGTTGACAGCGTCAGTAGGAGGTGGGGGGGGCAGTGGCAACTTCGCAATATCCTTCGTAAGGTAGGTAGATGCACCGACGTACCAGATTAAAAGTGATGCTAGGACAAATGGCTGATGGGGGCCACGGTTGGATAACCCGTGCGAGTTTGCCGATTCGGGTGGGTGATATGATTGATGCCAAGTTGATCTGAGTTGATCTATTAGTCCGGTAGATGATCCGTGCCGTGTATCAACATATAAGATCATCTGGGTCAGTGACAGAGTCCTCGCCACTGAATCGGCAAAAGATGTAAATGCTGATGGGGGGCGGCAAAACGGGTACATGCTGTAAAAGATATAGCTTTTTCAAACGTTCTTCGCGGAAATGTCTCCCTTCTTGTCAATCCCTATCCCATCTATCTACCACAGTGCCTTGCCTCCTTATAGGTGAGGCGGTGACACACAGACCGTCTGATCCAAACTCCCCCCAATGGGAGTATAAATGAGTCATTCGTTCAGATCTTCTAATCTACGTGCATTACAAGTTAGACAGTAAAAAACGCACACGTGCCATAATTTAAACATATTAATGAATTGTTAAACAAGTATATTAGTGAGTTATGGAACAGATGGAAGTTGTCGTCCACAACATACACAAAAACATGGTAATGCTCTAAATTCGATTTATCTATTAAACCAATTTAACTGCGCTTAATCCCATTAAGTTGGGTAGTATTTTTTTATTTAAATTTGAAAATAGTCCTGCTGGTGCGTTGACGCAATGTGTACACAGCGTTGACGCAGCCCGGCCAATGTTCGTGTCTCCAATCATTAAGCTTCTGCATGGTGTGAGAAAGCATTGGATCATATTGAACAAACCACAGCCTGCTGCTTAATCTTTCAGAAAAGGCTAATGACTATTCCTGCAATCTCCTCTCTAAATTTCCTTCTATTACTTTTCCCACAAACTAAGCCACCAAGTAGCACCGTATAAGAAGATTCACCAATCTCAGAGGGATATGTGATATGTCTCTACGCACCATCAAATAAGCCCATGTGCTGTGCTTTTCAGACTCCATCTTATGCCCAGCACTTTTGCAAGGGTTTTCCACACTGTTTCAATGATGCCACAGGCCCACATGCCCACATGTCAGAAATAGATGATCAGGGGATTGTTCCAGTTTATTATGGAATATGCAATTATTATTAGCATCTTGTCTATATAGTCTGATCTTGTTCATAGTCACTAGACCATTGAGAATCATTTTTCATAAGAATACTTTGATTTTAGTTGGGAAGATTTTAATGCCAAACAAAGTTGGTTCACTACACTGAACATCCACCATCAACAAACATTTAATACCTGTTATATTAGCCAAATAAAGTTGGTTCATACCATTACCTCCTTCCACCAGATCTTTGTACCAGTTATATTAGTCATACCATCATCAAAAAAGTTGAATGCCTTTGTATGCTTGGTATCTTCAAAGTAAGGATTTGGAGAGAAGGTATGAACCAAACAATGGATGTTGTCCTTCGATTTCCCCTTGCCAACGTTGACTTTGAGCTAGATCCGAGGTTACTTCGGGAGCTGGGGTTGAGTTGCCCTTTGCCGTAAGGTACCGATCTTGAATCCTCCTCAGGTTAGATTAGTAGTGAAATGTCTTAACCCTGCTTGTTTTGATTACATGGGCGCCGGAAGTGCCTGTGTGGCGCTACGAGGTGGTATGGCTACCTCGGTGTGCCCCTGGTCCTGTGGATCGCGTCGAGTTGGGGGCCGGCCAGGTGACGGTTGTTACTCCCCAAGCCGGAATTACGTTTGCTCTAGGGAGGAATTAATATCTCGTTCCTGCGGGTGTTCCCCTGTTAAGCTCGGTGGCAGCTTTCGTAGCCAGCGGCGGCTCCAGTGCTGGGAGGGACGCCTCCGAAGGAACTGCTAGTGCCACGGTGGAAGAGTCCATCATGGCTGGTGGCAATCTAGCTTCATTAACGGGGGAGGAGCTAGCAGCGTTGGACAACCAACGTCGCTCAAGGAAGCGGGGCAGAGTCTCTACTCCGGCTCAAAATCGGGCCCCGTCGTCGACGTCGCGTGAAGCACCTCCTCCCCCCGAGGTGCCACTGCCACCGCAGGTTGACGAACCCGCGAATCCTCCCCCTGCTCCTACCCCCACGGAGGGGCGTGATAAGGGAAAGGCTCGCGTGGTCGATGACGCTGTCCACCCTCCGTCACTAAAGATCTCACCGCACGCTTAATTCCTATAACTACCCAGAGCCCATGGACTCCGAGAGTAGGGAAGTCTGCGGGTACCTCTGAAGCTTCTCCCTCGGGGGCTGTAACCAAAGAAAAAGTGGGATAAGTGCTTGTTCGCAATTAGAAAGGGAAGCACGAATAACCATGAAAGGCACAATAGGGTGGTATACCTGAGGTTGCCGCAGGAACATGCCCCTCCCCAATAGTTGGGGGGGGGGACCACTAATAGAAACTGGTCTACTGGGTAGGACGTCTGTGGCCCAGTCCCCTGCTGTTCAAGTAACAACATGTAAGTGCCTACCTATGAAGTGGCACACAGATAATGTCAAACTCTAGAGAGCAGCTATATACCTGTCTCGACAGCATCCCCTTCTTCAACTGCGCTAGGAAGAGCGAGCTCTGTATCGGGGGCCTTTTTGGAGCAAGATTGCTCACCGGCGGAGACTGGCCTTCCTTCTTGAAGCTCCTCCTGCACGGAGACCTCAGCCATCGTTTCCGCAGAGGGAGAAGCTACATAGCAGATATGGGGGAAGGATCCGTACCACAAATTAAAAACAGACACAACTTGGGCTATTCATTGGCAGATGCCGGAATACTTGTAGGCTGGGTGTCCGCTGGCGGGGTACTTTCCTCTGGATTGCGCAGGCTCTCTAGCGCGCCCTGAGAAACTTCCCTTATTGGGGCTACCCCACCAGGGCGAGATGTACTGTCCTCAACAACCTGACCTGTCACTGTTCACATAGTAGTTGCATTAGTAAGCTGGGTAAAGACAATTGCAAAGCAGTAAAGAGGTCTATTATTAGCCTCCAAGAGCCCTTACCTGAAGGATCAACCGTACTGTCCTCGCCAATATCAACAGAGGAAGTCCCCGATGGAGGATCTCTCGGTGCCGCGGTGTCAACACCCGTCGTCCGCCCGGCCTTTGCGCCCGTCATGACATCGCCATTAGTCAGAAGATCCATAAGTGAGCCGGACTCTATAAGCTGCGAGAACTCCTCCATGGAGCCAGCCAAGTCCGCTCCTGCTTGACAAAGAATTATATGAGCCGAGCGAACCTTCATAAGAAAGAATCGGCCGAGGAAGGCAAGAATGCCGCTACACTCACCGCCAGCATCTTCTAACTCTCCCTCTTCTCGAGAGTCGCTCTCGCCCGGAGAAGAACTCGAGGTCCTCGCACTCAAAGCAGAGCTCGCGCTCCCTTTAGAGGGAGGGTCTGAGGCCGTAGAACTCCCACTCCCGGAAGTGGACCCACTCCCAGAAGCGGATCCGGTCTCGGAAGAAGAGTCGACATCGCCTCCCGCTGTCGGTCTAGGAGGAGTAACATCAGGAGCTCCTGTTCAGCCAAGAAAACACTAAAAAATTAGTAGTCTTCAATTCTTCATGTATCAATGGAGAGACAAGGCTGAGTAGGTTACCCGGAGCCCGACCACCTATGGTCCCCGCTGCAAGTGGCGAGGGGGAGTTAGTTGTCACCGGTGTATAATCATGAGTTTACCAATGTCTGCTCTCCTTGACAATTAGTCTAATACCCAAGCAGCATGTCAATAATACAAGTTGCCCAAAATTTCTATATGATAGGATCCCATTCAAAGCTACACAAAAAGTTCCACGATTAAAGATGTCCAAAGAGAACCGGTTTCTCTCTTATCATTTTCCCCTAACTGTGCACATATTTAGATGAGGGGCAGAGAGTCTTACCATGCAATTGATCGAGCAAGCAAGGTACGGGACAGACCGACAAAGATGCATACTTATATCATTCATAATCTAATTGTGTTTTTGAACAAGTCCTAAACAACATGGCAGGTAGATTTTCATATCCATTTCAGTGGAGTCAACAGCAAAAGCGCCATCTCAGAGGCCTGGATTTGGAAGGAGAAACTTGGAGACATTATCAAAAATTGTAATGTTATAAAAAAGTGGGCGCCAAAAAATATATCTTTCTTTAACAGGATCTGTTCTGTAGGCTCTTGCACTACTGTATCCTTGTGTAAGGTGGAGCTACCAGCAGCAGCAGCCAGCAGCAGGGCGGTGCGACATGGTGGACGCAGGAGGGAGGCATGGTGGTGGGTGGCCAGCAGCCAGCGGGGTTATGGAGGGCAGAGAGCCTGTGTCCTGCCGGAACCGGCACAATGGCAGGGGCGATGGAGGAGGGAGGAATGACAGCCAGCAGTGCTGGTGATGTTATGACTCTTGGGGGAGGAAGAGGTGGGGTCCGGTGGCCGCGGTGAGGTGGATCTGGCGATGGGGAAGAAGAGAACAGCCGATGACGGAGGGAGAACAGCAGTGACGGGGTCCACTCCAGCAGCTGCGACAAGGTGGAGCTGGCAATGGGGGAGCATGGCTGGTGATAGGGTCTGGCAGCCCCGGCGAGGTGGACCAGTGACGGGGGGAGCGTGGTGCAGCCTCCCCATTCCATTAGAGAAAATCTCATGATAGTCACATAGCCAATCATGAGGGCCGGTATACCATATCAAAAATGACATGGCAAAATCAAGTATCATGGGTTTTAGTGGTACAACCTGCTCGGCTGCCTTGAGGGAATCCAAGGCTAGCGGAGACTAACGGAGGTCCCTATGACAAACTCGCTAGTCCAAAGGAACGGAATGTTCAATGGAGAGCTCGTAAGTCATGGAGAGTTGAGGGTATAATTGATAAAACTCTGAGAAACACGAGACTAGTGCCAACGGTATATAACCTACATCACCCACAGTGATTAACAGGTTACTGGAAAAACACGTAAATCAGGAACACAGGTAAATAGTGCCTCTCTATAGGTCGCTAGTTAATTAAAAGGCGCCTGTGACAAGGTCGCTACTCATATAATTGACGCCTTTCATCAGTGTCGTCAATTCCATATTTTAACAGTTTCTGAACATTTAAATATTTTACCTCCTTGGGGAAGGAGTAAGGCTTCTTCATCTTATCCCTTAGCGAAGGTTCTTGCTTAACAGGTTTGGGTGAAGAAGAGTTAGCTACCTCTTTCGCCTTCTTTCTTTGCTTCTCGAAGGCTTGAAAATTGGTAGTGTAAATTTTTTCCTGCATCAGTTGCTCTCCAGTCGGCTTGTTCTTCTGGTCTGGGGTGGTAGCGGCCGAGCAATATTTTTACAAAAAGGTCTCAATATCAGCCACAATATTATTCAAGAGATCGAAGGATTTAACTTCAATGCCAATCATCCTTGTTAAGATCTCTATCTTTAAATTGCATTTGCAGATGCGAATAGCCTCTTCATGGTTCGACAGATGTCGACATCTTGTACTGAGGTTTCTCCATTGATGGATATAGTCCAGAGCAGACTCATCATTCTTTTGTTTGATATCATACAATTCTACCTTGGTGATTTCTTCCTCAGCTGGCTTTATTTCTATCATCTGCCCCATCTTTGGCTCATTCATTATTACCAGAGCTGGCGGACTTGGGTGCAAATTAGTTGGATGCAAACCCATTTTGCTCAATTTTCTTTGCAGCACATCAACTTCTTGTAATGTTTGATATAGCTCTACCATCATAGCGAAGCCATGTTGATGGGAGCAAGGGGGGATACCCCCTATCTTGATTTGAAGTAGGACCAGTGGCATTCTATTATCAGCACTGGATGTGTCCAGGCCTTCAAGAATTGACATCTTTGCCCTCATGCCCCCACATGGAGGGGGAGTGTGATAGCATGCTTCTTCATCTGGCAGCGAAAGGTGCCCCCACTTCTCTCGAGACTTATTATCATGGCAGGAGACAGAAGCTTAAGCTTGATCCGCTCTCATCGGTGTAAAGCATATCTCTTCGCCTTCTTCTTCAGTAATCTGACTTTTGCTAGGCAAGGCTGACAGCGTATTGCAAGAGAGGACGATGTCTCTCTTTGTATTTTTTGGCTTCTTCTTCCTCTTCCCCTTGGTGGTCCGCATTTGCCCCCACAGTGGGTCTTCTAGCACACTCGGTGCTTTTGGTTTCTTTTCTGCTTCTTGTATCAGGTATGAGGATTCGAAATGCTCCCATGGAATGTATTTATCAACACATGCTATACAAACCTTCGACACAACTCGAGGCAATTGCCAATGTAGAGATATCATATTGACTGTTCTTTTCAACTCAGGCAATTCATGTGGGCGTGGAGGGTCCACCTTATATTCGTCCATCTGGAGTTTCCCCTTCTTTATCAGATCTTCAATAATATCTTTAAATACATAATAATCTTCAGTGGGGTGCCCCAACGCTCAATGATATGGGTAGAAGTGGGGATTATCTTTCCTTCTGGCATCATCAAGTCTCTTTGGCTCCAGAGGGGTGATTTTGTTATATTGGGTGGTCCATTCGAACAGGACCCGAGTTTTCTCCTTAGGGAAGGAATAAAGATTGCTCATCTTGGCTCACAAGGAGGAGCCTTCTATTGAGTGGTGATTGGCAGATCTAGAGGGGAGGGGTGAATAGATCAGCCCCCTTTTTGCCTTTCTATGTGGAAATCAAATATATCACTACACTAAGGACAGTTGAGCATGAGATAGATGATGGATCACATACTAAAGACACGGATAATGAACAAGGCGATCCTACCAAGCATCTAGCGATAGAACACAATAAGAGACAAACCACACAACACAAGATTTTAAGGTGGTTCGGTCTCTATCTAGAGACCTACGTCCATCCCTCACACAACACAGTGAGGCTTCACTAGTGCCAAAGCACAACGACTGATTCACAGCTTCCAACAGAGAGAAGACCTCTCACACACACTGTTGTCTCACAACTTGAGGGTGCACGACCCAAGAACCCACAGACCGGTGAACACACCGTCTGTCTTCCTACTCGTAGGTAGGGAATCAGGTACAAGTATGTGTTTTGAAAAGGGAAACAAAGCAGTGAAGAAAACACCCAGACAGAGAATGACAGACACTCTATGGGAAAAGAGAACTCCTGTCTGGAGAGGAAAGAACGAGGTGTGGCTTCTCTTCGTCCTTCTTCTGGGTCTTCACCAGAACCACGAAGGGAATGGTGGATGAGCTCCTCATCTTTCACTTCAACAGGAAGATGCTGAAGATGGATGCTGTGACTTCCAAGCTGCTTCCTTGCTGTACTTCACTATTTCTGCTCTGGTTTTTCCCGCTCTCATCTTCCTGAACTGGAGCTTCCTCCGTCTTATATCAGCAAGCCAAGGCGTCTCTTACGTTGTCTACTTCGAACACCAAACCCAGGACGTCACATCCACATAATTTGATTTGCCTTCTTGTCAAGGTTGACCTTTTCTTGTCAGCCAGTTGGTATGTGGGTAGGTAGGGAATTGTTTCTACAACGGTTTTAGCAAATCAGAGGATGTCTCTGCGGTCCACTGAATCACGGGCGCTACAGTTGCCCCCTCCTTAAAGGAATTCCGTCCTCGAAATTACAAGGAAGAACATGGAGGAAACTGAAAGCAAACTACACTTAACTACAGAAAATGAGAATAACAGGATCAGGTACCTTGAAAATAGAAAGTTGATTTCCCGCGTGGCTGAAAGTAGACTTTCTTAGATTTGTAGTCAACCACGGCACGATATTGCTCTAACCAGTCTATGCCTAGAATCACATCGTAATCGGCCAATTGCAGCGTATACAACTTCACTGGCAACTGTCGGTCACTGACGATAACGGGAGAATCTTCCAGGCAAAATGGAGTGGACATGAAATTTCTAGAGGGTAACTCAACGAGCAATTCACAGGGTGACTCGGTTACCGGCTCCTCGAGACGAGCATGGAAATCCTCGGAAACAAATGAATGAGTGGCACCTGAATTGAATAGGACTCAGGCTAGATGACCAAAAATCAAAACTGTACCTTCTACAAGATTAGACGCAATGGCTTCTGCACGAGTGATGTGAGTGATCCGGCTCCTCGACATCCGGCTAGAGGCTGCAGAAGATTGCTGGGAAGAAGCTAGAACTTGCAGATACGACAGCTGAGGCAGAGGTGGTGCAGGAAGACGAAATTGAGACTGCTACGGCTGGGTAACCTGTGAGAACTGCGCCGGAACGGACTTCATCGGGCAATCTCAAACAACGTGACCCGGCTGATCATAGCGATAGCAAACCACCGGTAAGGAACATGGTACACCGGGATGGCTGCCAGCACACCTCGGACATGATCTCAGCTGACTCACGGGAAACTCTCGGCACTGCTGAAAAGGAGAAACGGACTGTTGGGCCGATTCAGAAGACGTCGATTGCTGCTGCACAAAACCCGAAGATGCTTGACGGTTAAATCACTTCTTAGACTTTCTAAACATCCACCTCGAAGGACCACCAGAAGTAGGCACGACAGACAGAATGCCAGGTGCTGACGGCTGAAAAGACTGCTAAAATAGTACAACCGACTAAGCGACACTGGACTGAGAGAACCCTGCAGACCTCGCCAAATCAAGCTCAACCACGACTGTTGCCTGATATGCATCGTCCATGACAGTGATGCGGGTAGCAAGCAGCGGCACTCTCAATTTGACTCTTAAACCTCGGAGAAACTGCTCGATCTTTAAGGCTTCATCAGCGATAATATGCGATGCATACCAACCCAATTCGATGAACTTATTCCGATACTGCAGCACAGTCATGTCACCATGAACCAGATCTAAGAATTGGTGCATCTTATCCATGCGAAGACAGGCCGGACTGTAAGTGCGCTCAAAGGTTGTCACGAACGTTGCCCAGGTGATCTGACGAAGTGGTTGGGAACGGAAGGCAACTTCCCACTCCGAACTCCACCACATCAATGCTGCACCCTGAAGTTGAAAAGTAGCAAGCATGACCTTCTATTCGAGATATTGCAGTGATCAGAGTCCATAAGGTCTAGTACAGTCGGCAGCTGGCTTAGGATTTTGTGTTTGTTTTTCACTTCATTTCTCGCATGAGAGCTTGAGCGCGCTGCGTTGGCGCTGTGATTGTGGTTGCTGTTTTGTCGGAGTGCCACTGTGGGGTCTAAGGATCGAGGTCAAGAGCTTTCTCCCTCATCGATCGTGGCCCTGGTTGTGCTGCGTTGGGTAGAGGTTGCCAGCAGGTGTGTTCCTGCGGTGCTGCGTTCGAGGAATTTGTAACGAGGTCAGGTGGCTGGCGAGGATTGTTCGTAGTTAAGTGGCCAGAAGCCTGCTCTAAGGGAGCTACTGTTGGTTTTGGCCACCCTAGTCTGTGGTTGTCCCGCCCCTGAGGTGTTAAGGTTGTGGTTTAAGGTGTCGAGCGGATGTTTTGATCGAGAGGTGCGCTCGGGTGAGCGGAAGATCTTCTGTTGAGTTGCTGATTATCAAGCCTGATGTTCTCATCGTGCTCTGTGGCATCAGAAATGACGTGTCTGTCTTGATTATTTTTGTGGATTTCGAGGTAGGATTGGGCGGAGTTGAGCCAGTAAGTTCTTGCTCCTGCGCTTCTGTATGTGAATGGGTTGTGTTCATCCTGGAGTTGACTTGAGATGTGAAGGCTCCGTGGCGAGTTCAGGACTTGAGGATGGGCATTGGTGGTTGCCGATTATGGCTCGTGTTGCAGCTCTTGGCGTGGTGTGTTGCAGTTTGGGGAATTGCGGTGGTAGTGCATCGAGGGATGCTGTGATCGTGGTCTGACGTGACACTTGTCGAGTGTGTCGGGGGTGCTGACCTGATGGAAGTGATGGTTTTCTTGGTGCTGGAAGGTGCTATTTCCAGCATGCACGAAGTTTAAGGTCAGGTCGAGCGTGGAGATTTTCCATTGGTCGAAGGTGTGTTGGGTTCTCCTTTGGTTGGAGAGATTACATTTTGCTAAGGTTTGTCGTCTTGCATTGTGTGCCCGGATTGGTTGGCCTTGGTGTGCCATGAAGTCCGTGCGAGGCATGTTCTATGTTGTGGCAAGGCGGTTGCCTGTGAGAAGTTGTGCCCAATTCCCTGGTTGCGTGAGGGTGTGTTGGCGCTATTCCGGAAGGACGTGTGCCAGTTAGGCGGTGTTTGTGAGAGTTTGTGGTTGGTGTTGTGATCCCCGATGTGTCGAGGATTAGAGCCTACAGAGTGCAGAGGGTTGTCGAGATGGAGGATCCCAAGTTGGCATTGAGATGGCTGTGTGCGTGGATCGGAGTGTATAGCAGAAGCATGGTGGGCCCATAACCCACAGGTCCAAGATCGTAGTGTTGGCTACGACTGTTGACACCCATTTGTTGCTGATAAGTTGAGTCATTTCTCTTCCTCCCAATTGTTGATGCCTCGAGTTGTCCATTGCTCATTGGGCTATATTCTGGCACATTTTTGGGCTTATTTTCCGAGACGCCTTTTGAAGTATCGGCTCAGTTCTTGAAAGGAACTCCGAAGTTAAGCGTACTTAATGGGGAGTAGTACTGGGATGGGTGACCTGCCCGGGAAGTCCCCCATTTTGGAGCCGATCACTATTAGAAAGGGACAAAATCGTGAGATCGGTAGGCCAAAGCGGACAATACCTCAACGGTATAGAGTACGGGGCGTGACATGTGGCCTTCTTGGGATGTGGGCGGCCAGGTCTCTGGCCACTTTGGAATGGTTGGGCGGCCAAGTGTCTGGTCGCCTTGAGGTGTGGGTGGCCAGGCATATGGTCTTCTTGATTGGGTTGGGCGGCCAGGTGTCTGGCCGCCTTGGGAGTTGGGTGGCCAGCACCTTGGCCACCTAGGGAATAGTGTAGATTTTATATAATAGACCCTCAAAATTCACCTCAGGGGCTCATGCCCCTAAACCCCCGACCTTACGGGTAGGGGGGCACTGCCCCTCTGCAACCCCCCGCCAACTTATTGTAAAGTTGGATCCGCGAAGGGACAAGATGGTGTCTACCTAAATAAGGATAAAACCCCACACTTCCAATCAACCAAGGAAAAGAGTGTCAATTCTATGATGGCTAGACATGGTCCATGGGATGTCCAAACTTAGGCATCTACAAATGCCCCTCCGGAACGCCCATTTTGCACCGGAGCCTAACGGATTGATAAATAAGTGTTCTGGTAAATAAACAAGCCTAATAAGAACATCCCTCTCAAGGAGATTCTTGAGCAGAGATTGAGCTCCACATAAGAATGGACAAGCATAATGCGGCAAGAGAGGTCATTCAAAAGGAGAGGAAGGAAAATTAATCTAAGAGGGCTTATATCTGCAATCAGTGGGACCCCCTAGCATAGTGCTGCGGAACTTGAGGGTACGAACGTAATCTAGCTCAAGGAGATACAAGATGCCTAAAATAGGAGTCAGTAGCTAAATCAAGATAAGGGAAAATGACCTTTAAATCTTAGTATACTCATGACGGTCGCATGCAAAACACACTCTCGACTTGTCGAATCGAAGTGGAATAAGATAGTCGACAAAGAAGTGATGGAATTGAAGAACTTGCATGATTGACGAAGGAGGGATAGAGCCCAGGACAGATCGATTGACAAACCCTTCTTTCGACCATTGTCTCCTTCTTGTGGCATGAATGCCATGCTTTTCTACATGCATTTTTTTGTTTGGTTTTTTTCATGGTGGGACTAAAAGGGACCTACATGATGCATGCTGGATTTAAAGAGAAAAACCTTATTCTAATGCATATCCAGAGATATTATTGTGTGGTTCCAGGAAAGACGTCGGTCGAGAGCCTGACGAGTTTGTCATCCCAAGGACAGTCATTAAACCAGACGGCTGTCAAATAACTTAAGGAACATAAACCCCTCATTATTTTTATTAGAGAGGAACTCAGAGTTTATGTGCCCGAAGTTATTAGCCCGGCACGTTTACCTATTTAGGTAGACTTTTCTACTTTGCTATTATTGTGTTTATCATGTTATTTCCTTTTTAGGACTTAAATGCATGCTCTAATTGCCTTTATCACTGTATGCTTGCGTGTTTAGTGCGAGGTAGAGATCCGCGTGACCCCTACTGAGTCTGGCTGTGACTCACCCTTCCTTCCTACAGGTGAGCCGTCCCAGCCGTCCGCGGGTCGATCGCGTGTTTTCGGAGACCGTGCCTAGAGTGCCAACTGTGGTCTATCCATAACCTTTGTGTACTTTTGACTAGGGTATGCCCCGTGTAGTTGTACGGTGGGACTATTTTATTGTTGTTAGACTTGTATATTACTAAAATTCTGGACTATTGTATATATTTAGCACTCTGATAATTTTAAATTACTTTTGCACAACATGTTAATTTTGTTGCTTTAATTAACATGGCCTGTTGTAATTCCAATTCGTTGCACCATCCCTCGACAACCTCCACTAACCCTTCACGGGCCTCATCAGCCTCTTGGGTGGCGTCCCCAGTTCCTGGCATCGATATCTCGATGTTATCGGGTTATCGGTATCCGGATCTCCGGGTCGTTACAAATGGTATCAGAGCCAAGTTGGGGAATCATGTAAGGAATTGAAATTACATGTGATTGTCTAGAACAAGTCCATTCGAGACATCTATTGCTGGCTTAGGATATTTTTCGTGATTATTAATGTATTTTCTGTTGTCGTATGATTTAGATGCCGCCCCGTAAAAGAAGAGCTCATGTTCCCCCGGAAGAGAGTGGCAGCATTCCTCCTTCTGTCGTGCCTGCTCCTCCTCCGATCGTGCCAGTTCCTGCTCCTACCGTGCCTGCTCTAGCTCCGCAAGATGACTTACCCAGTGGCCGTGGTAAAGCACTCAAGGACTTTCTGCTATTCCACCCGCTGACTTATGAAGGTCAGTCAGATCCAGATGCTGCCAGGATTTGGATTGAGGCGACTGAGCGTGTGTTCCAATTGAAGGAATGCGCGGAGGATGAGAAGGTCATGCTTGCTACTTTTCAACTTCAGGATGCAGCATTGATGTGGTGGAGTTTTGAGTGAGAAGTTACTTTCCGTTCTCAACCACTTCGTTAGATCACCTGGATAGAGTTCGTGACTACCTTCGAGGGCACTTAGAGTCTGGCTTATCTTCGAGTGGATAAGATGCACCAATTCCTAGATTTGGTTCAAGGTGAGATGACCGTGCTGCAGTATTGGAACAAGTTCATTGAGTTGGGTCGGTATGCGCCGCATATTATTACTGATGAAGCCATAAAGACCGAACAATTTCTCCGTGGTTTGAAAGTCAAATTGAGAGTGTCGCTGCTTGCTACCCACGTGAATGTCATGGACGATGCATATTAGGCAGCAGTTGTGGTTGAGCTTGATTTGGCAAGGTCTGCAGGGTTTTCTCAGCCCAGTGTTGCTCAGTCGGTTAACAAAGCAGCAAGGGGTGAGTTGAGGGCATTCACATTACAAAGTACCTCCGCCCATTCCCTCACTCTAGTAGAAATGAAAGAAATAAGAGAGTCCCCACTCTAGCCTCCCTTCTGAAAATCCTATTGTTCCTTTCACACCAAAGGGACTATAGAGTGGCATGCATGATAAGCCACCAAACAACAGTCACTTCAGAGGGACCAACTACTACCCCGGGCAAGGATGGCAACTTCGGTTTCGGTTTCAATTTTGATTTCGACCCGAAATCAAATAAATTACTATTTTTTTGCAGGGGAGTTGGCGTCCAGTTTCGCCTGGTTTCGCCCAGTTAGTTCGGATCGTCCAAGGCCGAAACTAATACGTTTCGGCCGAAACGTATCGGTTTCGGTCGAAACTGCCATCCATGACCTAGGACCTGATGAAGCGTTGCACATCAAACTGCTGGCCGAGTACACACCGGACTCTCGTAGTCACACCCACGCACATTACCTGCGAGTATGGACAGCCAACAGACAAGTGGTCCATGGACTCGTCCTCCAGGCTACACAAGCAGCAGGTCGATTAGATACCCGATAGGAAGCATAGGAGCTTGTATCTGATGAGAAGCCTAGGAAATCCTCTAGATAAAAAACTTTACCTTAAACGAACTCCTAGATCTCCAAATGTAGGGAGGAAAGCCGTGTCGCACTTTGCCGTCAACGATGATGGAGTAGGCTGACCTAACAGAGAAGGTCCCCTCCCTACTCCACCTCCAAGTCCATGCATCCTCCATGAGGGGGCGCGGACCAAAATCGAGGAGGAAGAGGAGGAAGTCTTGGAACTGCTCCAGCTCGGCACTGGTAAGGTCCCTCCTGAAAGTCGACGCCTAGGTGCCCCCAAAAAGGTGGGAGTCAAATGCCCAATCGACTAGCCCTAGAGGGTCAGCCGAGATCACGAACATACAAGGAAAAGATGCCTCTAACATGAAGTCACCACACCATCTGTCCTTCCAGAAAAGACAAAGATTATTTTTCCTTAGACGAACCCGAACCCCGGAAGAAATGAAGTCCCTGCAAGAGAAGATGCCGCGTCAAATAGGAGACGTCTGGGCTGGGACTAGAAAATTTAGGTCCCAAACTCTCCACCCACCGAAGTACCTCTGCCCGATGAGCTGTGTCCAAAGACCTTCATCCCCTGCTCCCAGCCTTCATATTCATTTAAGAGTGAGAAATTGAAGTCCCCTACATTCTTGATCCCAATGTCGATCCTAATGCCCCCTATTCCTTAGGAGCAGCAATCCTCCCCCACCTAATGTCGTGCCAATCCCTACACCTTCTCCCACTCCCATGACAAAAGAACCTTCCCTGAATACCTTCGATTTTCTTCATCACAGTCTTCGGGATGCAGAACACACAGTTAGATAAGTAAATTGCCCAGCACCGAAGTGCAAAGGACTAATTTACCCCCATAAGACAATAACCAGGATGATGTATACATGAAGGACCATTGTGTTTGAACCACCTGCAAAACAAGATATCATCATGTTAGCCTTGTTTATACACAAAACACACAATATATTGGAATCATCAAAACCATTGTCAAAGATAAGGAGGGGCACAAAACCAAACACCCTAAATCCCGCCACATACCTTGATTGGGAAATTGGGATGGACCAATATTTCGATTGGCATCACCGCATGACCCCTGTTACAAGGGTGAGGTTTGCCAAGATGAAACTCCTAGGTCAAGCCAAAACCTACTGGTGTAATGTTGAGAATCTCCTAGCAAGGAGACGCGAGGAGCCCATACACACGTGGGAAGAAATGAAGGAGAAACTAAGAGAGAAGTATCTGTCACCCTCCTACCATCAGCGTCTTTTAGACTAATGACAGAAATTCACTCAAGATGGAAAGTCCGTGGACGAGTACATTGCCAAATTCGACGAATTCTTCCTTCGAAGTCATGTCATGGAGGATGCCTCTATCACCCTCTCACGATTTAGGGCTGGCTTACACGAGAGCATTCAGCGGGAGCTATTTTTGCGAGAGTTTAACAGCCTTGAGCACGCATACCTGGTTGCTCGAGACGTAGAGTGGTTTCAAAGGGTGGCCCCACTTCAAGTTTTCACCTACCGCCAACCTGAGCCCCGAAACCCCATGCCCTGCTACCCTGAAAGGCCTGGCCCCTCAACTTCATATGTCCCTAATGCCATCCCACTCTGGGCCGCCGCCCCAGCTGTCCCTTTCACAAGGAACCCCTTACCTGTATCTGCTACTATGCCCAGGCTAGAGTACACTCCGCCAATTGATAGGAGGGATGACAAGGGAAAGGGAGCCATCCCCAGCACCTTCCAACCAGTCTCTACCTCGGGAGTTCGCTATTTTAAGTGCCATAGCTTAGGGCATGTTGCCACCAATTGCCCCACCCGAGCCTTGGTCATCAATGACCCCCAGCCTGTGGAGCTTCCACCTCAGGAAGAAGAACCCATCGAGAGACATGAGGCCGATCCTAACCTCATCACCCAGTTTGAGGAAATGGATGTGGGATTTGATGGAACACATGTCGAGTACGTACAGGTTGGGGATATTACCAAGTGCTCTGGCAAGGGAAGACTAGGTGTAGTTTACTGCATCCTAGCACAGCCCCAGGAGGACGACTGGCGTCGAACCTCCATATTTCAAACCTATATCATGGTAAAATCTCAACCCTGCAAGGTGATCTTTGACCACGGGAGCAGTATCAATGCAGTCTCTTCTGATTTTATCTCCCGTCTAGGTCTACCTATGTACCCACATCCAAAGCCATACAACGTGGCATGGGTTGATGACACTTCTATCCCAGTCACCACTACATACATCATTCCAATTCAATTCCAGTCCTACCAAGGACAGATCTTATGTGATGTAGTGCCTATGAAGGTCGGGAGCATCATCTTAGGACGTCGTCTAAGGTCCACTTTAGCACCCACATATTAGCAGCCGATCCTTCCCATCCAACACACACATACTGGAAGAGCATATCAAATGATACAACAGCTATTACATTTTGTGTAATGCACTGCTTACAGTTGCAGAATCGGTCATGGTCAGAAACTAGTATATTTGCAGGAATGTGCGTGCCATCTATGGCACCAATGGCATCCTACCACAACATAAAGAGGTAAGTTTAAGGTACGAATGAAGTGGGGAGGAATAATTAGGTCAATAGAAGTCACCTTAAAATAAGGGTAGAAGCGTTCTTTGCCATGAATGTTGGGGTGACAGTCGTGAACTTGTGCAGGTGTGGGTAGTTGAATGTATTCTTTCTTCAAAGGGCAAGTATGGCTTGATTTACATACTTACTAATTGTTTGAGAAGAATGTTGAAAGTGCTCACACAAAGCACCACTAGACACCCCATGACCAATGACATATAAGAACATACCTAGCTGTTCTGCGACAGTCACATATTTTGAATCCTTTAATAAATCACGATCTACCAAGATGTCAGTCAATCTTGTAAACATAGTTGGGTGCATCCTGAACACTTTGTAACATTTTTGCTCATGTCCATTGATAATATCCGTCACCCACATTTGACTTGTGTAGACTGATGAATGCATGCGTCGATGAATAGGTGGTGGCATTTCCTCATTTTTCACTTGTTCAAAAATGGCCTCCTCAATTGTGTTGTACATTTCATCATCCTCCAAGACAAACTCCATTAGAATGCAATCAATCTCTACACATCACACCAAACATTTCCATCACTTCATTACAGCAAAGATGAGTTGATGAAGTCATTAAATTTGAGTAAAATGACTAGTACATGATTTCCCTTATAACAACGATTGTAGAAGAGCAAGTACAAAATAGAGAAATAATACTTTACTGGTCAACAAACATAGTCTATGAATTCCCTACCTACAATAACACAAGTAAAAGAGCAACTAATATAAAGAAGAGCAACACTACTAGAACACTCAACAGGACAACAATAATACAAGACACATTTGACATTTGTGTACTCTCTGCTGTAGTAGTGACTGATTCGTTGCATGATAAGGTGGCATGGGATTGCCTTGAGACGTAGGCATGGGCCTTTCTATTACTTGAGAGCGATCACGATGAGTATGTTCGCTATTGTCAAACCCATTTATAGCCCTATGTGCATCTTCCAGTGAGTGAAAATCCTTGTAACGAGTTCCAGGATATCCATTCACTTGGGCAAAACATTCAGGCCAACTGTAATATACATCGGGTTCTCGTCCAACCCACACTACATAGCATTGATATCTTCCCATTTTTTGAACTTCAATTGCCTGCATGAAAGCATTTATGAAAGACAATAGATGCGACTATCACAAGAATTTGAGCAATTCTAAATTAGGGTCCACCATATAGGAAAAGTATGTAGAAGAGAACACTATTGGTTGATCACGATTTTATCACAATCTTTTCTTATCTATGAGTTATTTTCTTAAGTACATGGCACATATTCCGGTATGATGTCATTAGTCACACTTTACACTTAAGCACATAATCTTGGACTTGTGAACCTCTCCGTCGGATATTCCTACTGTCAGCCTAGGTGATCTTGTTTTAAGGCCTCTGTAAGTCTCTGTGAGCCTGGGATTCCCACTAGGATGTCGAGCTGGTTGTACCCCTAAAACCTAATTGTCTAGAAAGTACTTACACTGCCAGTGTTTTTTCTGAGTCCTGGCTAGAAGCGGCCATCTCACGACCGCTATTGTTCATTAGCGATCTGACCGCGACCACGTCTGTCGAGATTACTCTGTGTCAACACTTTCCTTGTTTTGATGTCGACTGTCTATAAACAGTCTCAGCATGACTGCCTCTTCATAGAAATGGTCCTGGCTTGATCACCTTTTCCCGAAATGGTCCAGAAAATGACCGCCTCTTTCCTGACCCTCTCTAACCCTAGGTTTGACCTTAGGGTTGGTTTTTCCTAAGTTCTTAGATTGTCCAATGATTGTCTGGAACCTAACATCTTGTCAATAAGATATTAATGGCTTATGAAAATCTAAGAACGTACCGTTATGCTATTGGATTCCTTCCGTGGCATGACCTTGACTTAAATCTTGAACTCTCATGATCATACTTTGATGCGTTCTTTACCTTGGTTACATTATCATGCATTATTGTTGAATTGAACAATATTGGCTGAATTTTTATTATATTCTTATGGAAGTAGCTTGATCTGTAACTTGAAGATGCAAGAGTAGGACTAGATACTGTCCAAGGGCTCCACACTAACCCCTATGGCAGAGAGTCGAAAACGTGCTGAAAACCATGGGGTCCGATGAATACTGGCGTTGCATTATACTGGGAGTACTTTTTTTATAGACAGATGAAAACCATGCAGTAATATGGTAATAATGCATGCTTGCTAGTACTTTCTTGTTCATGGCTTTCTAGTGCATAGCCTTTATGGTTATAAGTACATTCTCTTTAATCAAATGTCACTTTACCTCATTATCTTACTTGATCATGCTCTACTGTCTATTCATCTTCTTCTAGTTGTATATTGTTACTTGGATTCTTATTCATGAGTTTTGTCACATTCTCTTTTATTTTATTCACTAGAGCAAAAATAAAATTACTTGAAGCATGCGTCCATGTTGATACGAAGATACCTACTGGGCAAGTGTGCTCATACCTACTTTTCCAATCTTTTCAGGAAGTTCAAGCGAGTCAGATTCATATTATTCTGGTAACGGGTCTGAGAGTGGTTGTAACGACCCAGAGCTACAGATACCGATAACCCGGTGTAACATCAGATTACAGCTACCAGGAACTGGGGAAGTCGCCCAAGAGGCTGATGAGGCCCCTGAAGGGTTGGAGGAGTTTGTCGAGGGAGCGTTTAGCTTAAATTTAATTGGTCCATGAATAAAGAAGAGTAACCTAAATGTACCTTTTTTCAGTTTATTATCTAATTGGTCCAAAACTAATAGAAGGTTTCTTGTCCTTAGACCTTTTCAGATCTGTCTTCTGATTGGACCACAAGAAACAATTGAAAATTCTGTCCTAAGTCCTTCTAGAAGCCAAGGTACGTATCTTAGAGTCAAGGGCGTTGACTTGGAGTAAGTAGTCACATGACTACTTAAGTTCTCATGTGACCAGTTGACTCTGCTGGTAGACTGCACGTGCTTAGGCATTCAGGCAATATCAGTCGACTGACTTTCCCTTTGGTCGACTGAGTTTGCTTTCTCAGTCGACTGGATTTGGGTCAAGTCGACTGATATGGTCAGCTATTGCTGCATGTTGTTGCTTGTTGTTTGTTATTGCTTGCTATTGCTACATGCTGTTGTTGTTGCATCGACACCATATGTCCATTGTGTTAACTCAGTCTTCATAGTCTGCATTGCTTTATCAATGTCTGTCGACTTCGTGGGAAATTAGTTGACTAATTTTCATGTCTGTCGATCGAGTTGGAACTCAATCGACTGACATTGCCTTTGTTAGTCGACTGACTGACAAACCCCTCGCACCTTGAGCTTCATGATTCCATTCCCTTTACTTGTGCTGTTGTTGCTGCTGGTTTGCCCTGTTGTTGTTGTTGGCTTGCCTTGCTACTGATGCTTGGTCATTGTTTGTGCATACTGTTGCTACAATTACTGGCCTTGTTGTTATTGCTTAGTGCTCCATGAGCTACTACACTGCTCCTATGTGACCAAGTAGGTCGACACATTTGTAAAACAGGTCTACTGATGTTCCCAAATTCAGTCGACTAAGTTGGAACTCAGTCAACTGATATTTCCATTATCAGTTAACTAACTGGCCAGCCTACAATATCTTCAACATGCTCACTGCTAAGTTGACTTAGCTCTTTTGTCTGACGCCTTAGACTAGTCTTAGTTGGCTTTAAACACACAATCTTTGGCCCTTTCTTCATAGGTCAGTTGACCACCTAGTCGGTCAACCTAACCAAGCATTGGTTAACTGAAACCTGTAACAAATTGTTATCTTTCAATTTTGTGAAATTCAGTCAACTGAACCCTCTATGTTGGTCGACCGGCCAGCTACCTAAGTCAAGCTGATTTCCTTCTAATGTCGACTTAGCTGCCTGTCTGCAAGAAGGTCTATTGACTTGAACTGATATCAGTCGACTAAACTTGAAAGTTTGTCGACTTGGGTGCATATCAGCCGACTAAACTTGAACTCGGTCGACAGATTTTTACTTGTTTTGTCAAGTTGATACTTCACCTGGACTGAATTACCTGAGAATCATAACTTAGTGAGCATTTTAGAATTCTTCATACAATTCATAAGTCATAGTTAGACATTATCATAACACATAATACAATATTCTCCCCCTTTTTGCAAATAATGAAGTAACTTCAGTATCTGGGGTTAGGTTTACAGGAGGCCTACAGATCAATTTCATTATAATCACATGGCTACAATTAACTAGCCATTCATTTACACTAGTCCCACACAATCAAATTATTCCTCTTTAATAGTTCAAAATCCTACCTACATGAAATCTTTAAATCATCTTTACTTGTACATTTCTAGACATGCATCTAATACACGACACAAGGAGAAACCTACTATGGTCTAGAGGCACAGGCACTATCATGGATGGCCTATCGCTTGTGCCAAACAGTCTTGATCAACTGTACAGGATCGGGGATCCTACCCTATCATCCACTAGATCATTATCCGATCTGACTTATGGATTTAACCGTCCATCCATTCTCGGATGAGGGTCACCAGACAGATGCTCACTTGATACTTTTTCCCCTCCTTACGGTGGCACTATCCATGTGTCCAATCTCATTTTACCATTTTTGTTGTCTTACATTTAAACAACTTAATTACTTAATGAACATGGAATATTACAGTTATGGCTTACAGTAAATCAGAAAAATAAATATACTTATGCAGGTCATGACATACTGCTAAATGGAGATTTCAGGTTCTAGCCATACATGATCACTACCCCATTACATGCACCTTTAGTTTCTGAATACCGAATTAGATTCAAAGTAAGAAAACTAATAAATAACATATGTTTAAGAAACTAACAAATTAATGACATATGTATTGTTTGATTAGATGTCTACTTGCGCAAAGAGGGATCCTAACCGCTATAGGTTTTCTGAACTCTCGTCCTCGCTGCCTCCCAAAATGCTCCTAGGGCCTCCGTTTCACTCTAGAGATGGTTGTTTGCCCCTTCTGAACTTTCGTCCCCCTGTTGCTCCCACAACTCTTTCTCCTCAGCTCTTACATTTCCTCTTTCTCTGCTCTTGTTTTGGAATGCAAATGGATAACTAGTGGGATGATCATGACTTAAAATAGAGAGCTCTCTAGATTAGCCAGTGGAGAATTATTAAATTTATTTTATTTTATTTACCCACGATGTCTGCTACCTACCCCAACTGCTAGCACTCTGACAGACACCTTTGCCCTTATCTTGTTGACCTCTGACAGACATCTTGTCCTTACCTTGTTGACTTCTGACAGACAACACTTGAGAAGTCTAAGAAAAATATCTAAGTGTAATATAGGCGCTAAAATCTAAAACTAATTTACTTAGTCCCATGAATACTCACTTAGGCACAGTTAAATGGGTTAAAATTTACATAGCCGTAGAACTTCTAAAGCTAAGGTTACTTAGTCGCTTAAAAGAAAAATGAACTAAATTAACATAGTTGCTTCACATAGGTGTAACATAGGCATACTCTATCGCGTATCTCAACTTCAAAAGCGTCTATCCCACTAAAAATCAATAAACTATATCAACTTAGGAGAGCCTATTTCATTGACTATCCCACTTTAGGGTGCCTACATCGATCTACTATCTTAACTTAAGATTATCGGCGATCTTACTTTAGAGCGCCTATCTCCATTGACTATCTCAACTTAAGATCGTTGACTATCTCACTTTAGAGTGCCTATCTCAATTAAACGTTGCCTATCTTCAAACGAACTTCGCCTATCTTAGACCGACTACAACGCCTATCTTAAGTTACTCAGAGTGCCCATATTCAAAATTTCAGTACCTATCTTAAGTTACTCATAACGCCTATCTTCAAAATTCTAATGCGTATTTTAAACTTCAACGCCTATCTTCTAAAATTCCAATGCCTAACTCATTTTCTTCTATTTTTCTTCCGCCTATCTTTTCAACTAACTCCTTCTTTAGTTCTTATGAGAGCACCTATCTTCCCTCTCTCTCCTCATCCTCCCTCTGGGTCTTTACTGCTGTCAGAGGGAGGAAGGTTTCTCATGGAATCCCGGTCCCTTTAATGGATCTTGGACTCTGCTGTTTCCCCTACAACATGAGTGTAGGTATAATTTCGATGTTTCAGTCACCCTCTGCTTGGGGTTAGGAAGTCGTCTCCAGAGCCGGAGGCAGACCATCTCTTGGCTTCTGGAACGATCTATACTTGGCAATACTGACTACTAAGAGGGTTCCAGTATTTTGGGTTCCCCCACAACAATAATCCCTGCTTCCAGGCACCATTAAAGTCATCCCTGGGGCCAGAGACATCAATCTCTTGGTTCTCAGGGTGACGGATGATGAAATCAAACTGATCTCCAGGGTTGGTGAACTTGTGACGACTCGGGCCCCTCCAACATGAGTCCCCCTCCACCCTCCCTTTGATTCTGGCTCACCTACATATGTACCAAACCATAATTCAATCAAACCCTGTTCGAATCCATATCTGAAGCCTAAAAATCATTAGAACAGAGCCTCGTTATACCCTGAAACCCTCCCGGTGCCTAACACCTCTCGGCGTGAAACCTTCCCGGCGCCATGAATAGGCCACGGCGCGGGGGTTTGCGCGTCGGGAACCTCCCCTCCAGTTTGCCTGGGCCGAGGTCTTCCTTCTACCGGCCGAGAGTTCCTCTTCCTCAGCCGAGAGCCACCCACCCCATGCCCATATTCATCGTGCCGAGAGCTCTCATGTGTTCAAGGCCTCCCGCGTCGAGAACCCTCCACAGATCTTGGTTGAACCTCCATCAACCTTGCTAGGACTATCCAGGGGATGCCCATGAGTCATCATATCTGCCTCAGGAGATAAATTAATGGCGGTCGACCCCCCCTACATTCTATTGTCCCAAATCGGACCCACATGTAACCCCGTAAGTTCGGAGGGCTCTGCCTCTACATGAGTCCCGTCGGCTGCCAAAGGGGAATATCAAACATTACCGTAAGGCAATTATACTATTTAGGAGCCTCAGCGCCCTTCCGTTCTGACCATCATCCCGACACTTCGTGGGTGATGGCCTATTTCCTCTTTGACATGACTCAAAATAAGGGGAGATGCTACCGAAATTCTGTCTGACAATGTCAACCTTGGAGGGTCAAGGGAGTGTGACCGATACACGCCCCACTCGGCCTTACCCCTCGGGAAAAATGAATACTTTGGAGTATCCGGTCAAATAGGGAACTCCAGGGGAAAATGCCCCATTATTTATCTGGATTCCATCCCGCCACTGCGTAAATGGTCTCCTATCCCTACCCGACATGACCAAAAGTCTAGGGGTCGTGCTGTCCCATTCGTCTCGCCAAGCTCGACAGGATAATCATTTGCCTACTCCCTTTTATTATGATATAAACTGTTTATCACGTACATTAATATTTTAAATGCCCCCCGAGGCCTCCTACTTTGGCGTTTAATCAAGGGTTGTCCTTCTTCAGAAGGGCGTAATTAACGCCATAGCCTTTACGGTATGGCGGACTTCTGGTCCCGACTTGAACCTTATAATCGACTGACCAAGTCAGATCGAGCGCATAATAAATTCGTCACACATGTGACTGGCACGCCAATAAATAATCAATAAATAGATAAATAACAATATCAATAAATCACGTCCACATCATCTTTCGACCGTTATCTCTATTTTTGACTGTTGCGCCCTCGGGACGCGTGTTTTTGACCATTGGGAGTCACGTGTTCCCTAGCAGCCATAGGTACGACCGTTTGTGGATGCTTAGCGGTCTAAGGGTAGACCGTTTGGCTTGGTCTAGCAGCCTTACAATAGACCGCTAGGCCCATCGTGACTCGCCCCTTAGCGGCCTAAGATTTGACCGCTAGTGTTTCTCTCGCAGTCTAATGTATGACCGCGTGGCTCGCCTCGCGGTCTAGAGTAGGACCGCTAAGACCTGGGCTGCCCGAGTAGGTTGCAGTCCTGCATCTGGCGCGCCTACTTTGGGCCGCCAGTGAGTGTGGCGGTCTCTGGAAGGGCCGCCACACCCACTCGAGAATAGGACGATGGGAAGAATCCCAAAAACCCATTCCACGCCCCGATCATCCGTGGATGAGGGGAAAAGCAAGGGGGAAGCTCCCCCGACACCCCTAGCATGCATCTAAAGCCCAAAATCGATCTGAAACCTCGTAAAATGATGGATCGACGCTCAAGCCCTAAAACATAAATTTTTCCCAAAACGTCCCGAATAGCCCACTCGGCTAACCACGGCCTATGAAACTCGTGGAAAATGAAATACACGAGCTAGGGAACTGTCCCCCTACCTCCACCAAAGATTTGACGAGTCGTGGACGATGATCCACGAAGAAAACGCTGTTGAAACCCTCGCTGGTGCCCGAACTCGTGGCCGAGCTCACCGCGCCTCCACCGCCTCGATCCTCGTCCCATCCTCACACTCCTTGCCCTCACGCCATCCCTGCCTCACCCGCCCTCATGCCCGTCAGCCGCCTGGAGGAGAGGGGGAGAGAAAGAGAAGAGAGAGAGTGAGAAAGAGAGAAATGAGGGAAGAGAGAGAGAGTGAGGGGTTAATATATAGAAAATCCAAAAATTCAAGAAATTTAAAAAAGTATGAAAAAATTACCTCTACGATCCTCGGAAGACGCACAATGCAGCGGTACTGTCCTGAAGTCGAAGAACGCAACGGTTCACCCTGCACAGTGTTTCGAAGGCCCGACTTGTAAAAAAATACGCAGAAATCGCTAAACTCAATTCGGGACCCACGAAAATAATCTAAAAAATATTCAAAAAAATATGGGGCATTACATAGCTGATTTATAACTTTAAGATACAGATTGGGCACTTATTGTGTCCAAGGGCTCGACTCTAGCCCCCTCGACTAATTGCTGGAAACATGCTATAAACCATGGGGTATGATGAATACTGACGTCGCATTGCGTCAGGAGTACTTATTTTTATGAATGGTGAAATCCATGAGGGCTATCATGAAATTATTATATGCTTGTTACATGACTTCTAGTGCATAGCCTTTCTAAGGTTATGAAAAGTATATTTTTGTTACACGACAGTACATTCTTATTAATGAAAGGCCACTTACTTGATAATCTTGCTCGATCATGTTCTATTATTCATTCACATTCTTCGTATATCTTTGGTTCACATCTTATTGTTACTATAGTTTATTCGTGTGTCATATCGCATTGTTTATTACCTTCTCTTCTAGAGCTAAATGTTAATTATTTAAACATTGCCTCCATGTTGACACGAAGATACCTACTGGGCAAGTGTGCTCATACCTATTTTTCCCAATCTTTTCAGGAAGTTCAAGTGAGTCGGATTCAGACTACGCCGATGAAGGGTCCGAGAGTAATAATTGATGATCGAGAGAAGACTTAGAATGTCAAGAGTCCTTATGTTAGTTGATAGCAAGAACCCCCAGCCGGCCTCCGCCGTAGCCACCGTAGCTCTCCCTTTCTCTCTCACAGCCACACCGCCCCCGCTGTTGAACCCTCTACGCCACCCTCCGGCTCCCCCTCTCACACTCCCCGGCATGTAGGAATCCCCCCGTCCCTCTCCTTCTCTCCTTCTCACCCCAGCCTCCACCGGCCACCCGCCGACCAACCCCACCTTCGACCCTATCTGCCAACCCATCGACCGCCATCGCGCCCTCTCATCCTCTCACTAACGTTGCGCACCACTCCCATCCCTCTGGCCACCCTGTGCCTCAACTCTGGCCACCTGTCGACGGACGCCGCGACCCCCACCCCACTTTCTGCATGCACTCGCCGCCAACCTCTCCCCGACTCTCTCTCTCTCTTACAACCCACACACCACCCAGCCGCGGCAGCCACCCACTCCCCCTCTCAACCTCTCCCATCCGCAACTGCCACAACCCAGCCGCAGCCGCTCCACCCCTGCTAACCGGCCACCTGCCATCGCCGTCCGTCCCCCACTACTAACCACCTCCCCGCGGCACCCTCCCCGTCAACCGACTCCACCTCCGCCACTATCGCTCCCTCTCCACTCCACGACCACACCACCTGCACCAGTCGCCCTCGCATCCACCTCCTGCAACCACAGTCTCACGACCCTGCGCCCCTGCTAACCACCAACCAACCTCCCATCCTCCGCTAGCCCCCTCTACGCTACCCAACCTCCCTTCTCCCACAAGGGACACCCCTCTCCCGACGTCGCGAACCTCTTCCTTCCGTGGCCTCTATGTCAAAGCCACCCAGCCGACCTCCTTCTCCCTCCACCAGCCAACCACCTTCTCCACCTCTCTCCCCTCACATCGCCAACCTCCTCTGCACCTCACCTCCCCTCACCGCCGACAGACGCCCGCCGCGGCCACGCCCACGTCCATCGCCTCCGGCCACCCCTCTCTCTGCTCTCTCACACCACACCGACCACCTTCCCTCCGCTGTCGACCTCACGCCACCGACCACACACCCTTGCCCTCTGCTGACCACCTGCTAGCCTCCCCTCACCACCGGCAGACCTCCCTTCGTGCCCACGCCCTGTCGCCCTCATCGTCACTAACCCCGACAACCACCTCCCTCTCCTGTCGTTGCACGCCCCCGTCGGTGGCCACCCATCCCTCTCTCTCTCTCTCTCTAACCGCGACCGCCCCCATCTCTCTGCCAATCCCGCAACCACCCCTCCCGCCTGCTAACCTTCCCACTCCCTCTCCACACATCACCGCGGACGCCAGCCTCCACCTCCCCGCACGACCTCTCTCTCCTTCTCTCTATCTCTCTCTATCTCTCTCTCTCTTTCTCTCTCTCTTGTCTCTCTCTCCCCCATCCGCACGACCTCTCTCTCTCTCTTACTCTCTCTCTATCTCCATCGTTCTCTCTATCTCTCTCTCTATGCATGTTAATACATATATGTCAAAAGTCCGATCCGAATCCCAAAAAAAATGGATCCGGATCGAGTTTCCGGATCTGGGTGATCCTTCGACACCCCTAGCTCTAAGATAGGAATCACAGACTTTCCAAAAGAAAGGAAAGATGAAATGAAATCATTTGAAGCATTGGCAGTTGGTTCTATCAAAACCATGTTGAAACTCATGGGCAGCAAACTTCAAGTGCCACATCCAAAGAAGTTTGCAAACAGGCAACCACTTTTAGTATACTTTTCAACAGAACCAAACTTCGATGGCAAGATCTTAAGTGCTTAAATGTTCTGTTTAGTATATGGTATGATTACTCAAGAACTGATTTCATGACTCTATCACTTCATACTTCGCATTGAGCTCCACTATGAAAATCAGAATTAGATCCTACAATTCCAAATTTATCAGGCAAGAATGGAAACTCAGGAAAGCCCCAAAAGAAGAGCCAAAATAGAGTGACCTAAGATGCCATATAGCCATCAGCTAACTGAGAACATCATTTTTGTACAGAAAGATTCTTTGAATGACATGTGGCAAACACTGCTGAGAAGTGGACAGACACTTCCCCTATTCTTCTCTCACCAAATTCAACATAGTATCTAGATTAACACTACAAAATTGAACCATAAATCTGGACCTCATCAATGAGGTCAAAAAACCAAAAAAGAGTTACCTTCTGCATTCAGTAGAACCTAGAATTCTAATGAACTGAGCCATTTGTCATAGTAGACACAGTTCTTTGGTGATATTATCCCGTCCGGCGTGCACTCGGCGATCCTGGGGCAGACCCCACAAGGTATCGACGCAAAAGCTCCCATCTTCGTCCGGCCCCCTCCATCCCTCGGGCACCGGTAGCACTTCTTCCCCGGCGGCACCCCGGCGAAGGCGAACTCCCCCTTCCCGGTGCTCGTCACCTCCACCACCTCCCCGTCGAGCACCAGCGTCCCCATGATCTCCCCGATCTGCTGCACGCTGCACTCCATCTTGAACACCCCCGAGTCGCGGACCGAGGCCGCGATCGACTCGACGGTGATGAGCCCGCCGGGCGCGGCCTCGACAGCGCGTCGGCAGAAGCGGCTTAGCACCCCGATGAACTCGACGTCGAGGGAGCCATCGGCGTACCAGGAGCCGCCGGAGATCTCCTTGCTGGGCTCGAACTCGGCGGCCATGACCATCTTGCGGCGCTGGTTGCGATAGTTGACGACGTCCTTGATGAGGGCCTTGCCGCGGAGAACCCGGAGGACCTTGGTGACGACGGTGGTGGGAAGGCCCATCTCCGTCCTGAAGTCGGCCGTCCACATCCCCATGTCCGCCTTCTTCCAGATGGCCTCGTACACCTTCCTCTCGTTCTCCGACAGCTGCGCCAGCCGCGGGTCGCGGGGGCCGGCGGCCGCCCCCGGCCTCGTCCCCGATGGCGGCGCAGACTCGGGTCCCGGCCGCGGGCGCTTCGCTGCATTTTTTAAACAGCCTTTCATCACTTCAAGGCCCCTTCCCCCTAGTGTGCAAGAGGAATGGAGGCGGTGCGCGTCCATCGACCAGAGCAGCACCGAGCGGCGGAGGCTTCGCAGAGTGGCGTACGGCGGTTGCAACAACCGGAAGGCGTGGAGAAGAATGGTACGTGTGTTCTTCTTCTTCTTCTTCTCCTCGCCAGGCGGTCGGCGGGGTTTTAGGGCCGGGGGTCTGGGACTAGGCGGAGTTGCAGAGTAGGCGGGGTTAAAACTTACTGTTTTCGGGGCAGTTCGCCCGTGTTAGCCCCGAATTTGGGGGACGCCGAGCTCTTTCTTGTCCGGCCTGGCCTTTCTCAGCCTCTTTGTCTAAGCTAAAGCAGCAGGAACAGGTTTTGGGGAGGCGAAGTTGGATTGACCCCTTCCGATCGTGGTATGCAACCATGTCATTCCGTCTAGGATGCCTTTTGGAGACGCAATATGCAATTTGCATGGACACATGCATACACAGATGCATATATTGACACATTGGGAGTTGAGGAAGAGGAAGGGGGGAGATAGCCGGTAAATGGTTAAAATAGTGGCCATCTGCGATAGTATAAAAAACAAATTAGAGCTATATGTGTTTTTTTGGAAAGTGAGCAGTATTGCGAATTCAATTAGTGGAAGAAAGTAGAGGATGACAAGTAAGGGAAAATGCAAATGTATCATCCTGATGAGCTCCTTTACACAATGACTATTTGTAGTTGTAATATCTGATAAGCCTTTTTTTCTTTCTTAATTGATGGCTAATATGGCTGCCTGAGTTATCCTTGGAGGATAACAAATGAAGAAAATAATGAACAATAGGAGGAGCTTGCTTATAAACCCGAATGTCCTTTTGAGAAATCGGTTTGAATCATTCAGTTCCTGCCCCTATGTTTTTTAATCCTCCATCCAAGCCTCATATTTTTTGATAATTACACTCCCACAAGGGCATCCGTTACTACAATCCTATTTTCCAGGACTTGCCTCATCGTGATGGAAGGATGATGAGATAATAATAATATTAGGATTATAAATTGGAATTCAGTGATAAAGGGAACTCTGAAACTAGTCCTGTCATCTACATATGCCAATTTGAATGAACTTGTGTTCACTTTATATTTCGTGGAACTTTTCATTGTAGAAAGCATCTGTTGGTTTGTGCATTTAACATGTTGAACACTTTCATAGTTTTCCTATCCTTTTGACTTACGTGATCTGTTGGTCTTTTTTAACAGGGTACAAGGTTTGAAGACATTTTTGATCAGATGCTTCAGCAACTTGCAAGTCCTGTTGAGTTCCAACTGCCAGATTGGTTGATGAAACAGAAAATGATGCCGTATACGTTCATTAAGCGCAGTATCCGTGGAAACAGGAAATCTGAAGTCTGCTAGTCACTCTACTTATGCTTGCATGAAGTTATCCCATCAGTGGTGGACGTTTACCTCAATTTTTTCAAACGAGACCTGAATCACCAATGCCATGGCATTCACTTTCAAATCCACGTCTTGTCGCGAGGGTTTCACCACGTTCACCTCTTGGGAGAGGTCTTGAGATTAATTAATCACGAGTTCTCTTTCTTAAAGGCAACGGATCCTTCACGTTGATCGTCCCCTTTATTTCCGTCGAGTGTGGGAGATCAAAGTCGCACGTACCCTTCACCCGGCAAATACAGTAGTACCGAAGACTTTCCAAATAAGGGTCTCAAATGTAACGTCTTTTCGGCGGTTAAGATCTCTCCAGAAGGCAATGCGTCGTCCATCTAGACCCTTGAAACTATGTTTCCCAAGTGGCATCGGGAATGGAGCGTTCTTCCGACGGCTGTCCTTTTCCGTCTCCAACGTTCGTCTGACCTGTTTTTCTGCCTTTCCCCCTCACCGCCCATTGCTGTTTGTACTCTCTTCTTCTCCCAAACCCTCTCCAGCAAGGTCACGTCCACACACGCACCCATTCTCTCCCCACTCCCCCAGCTTGCCAGGCCTTAGCCCTAGCCCTGACGGCGATGTAGAGGTCGGCCCCTTCTTCCTTCCATCTGCTCGACGATGCACTGGAGCTTTGCGGGGGCGGAAGCAGCATGTTGATTTTTCCTCACCGAAGAAAATGGAACGTCCACCAGTTTCCTTTCTGTATTCTGCCTGGGTCGCTTGAATTTGTTCCTCCCCAGCTGCTTCGTACGTTCGTCTGCGTGTTGCGGGCTCGCTAGTCTGACGTAAGGAAGTCCTCCCTTTCTCGAAGAAGAGTTATCCGGCGCTGTAGGTGGCTTTTGATTTTTCTTTGGGTTTGGTTGTAGCGTTCGTCAGTCTGGCTTGCTGCGTCCCCCCCCCCTTCCTAAACTTACACTGCTGTTTCCTTTTTCTTGCACGCATCCACGCTACTCCCTTCCACAACAGATCAAGAAGACATGCATTTGTTGTTGAAAATGGGGTTATTCTTCTGCCTTATATATTTTGATTTATTCTCCCTTGGAATAAAATCAGATATTTCATCTGTAATTCCTGCGAATATACTCCACTAAAATCTGGGTTCTATGGCTTAAACACGAGATAATAGTGGGGAGAAGAGGCAGAAATAAATGGGAGTGAATTTGATGGAATATTCTGGAAGATAGAGCCATGAGAAGGTGACCTCGGCGAGCAGAAGTCAGCCTTAGAGTACAGCGGCGAAGAAATCGGAGTTAAGGATCATCTGGGCTCTCTATTAGAGAGACGATCTATCGCGCGAATGGTCTAGGGACAATCGCCATTTTAATAGAAATGGCCATGGGGTGACCACTAGACGGCTGGGGGCGACTGGGAGACTTTTGGCACAAAAATTGAAAAAACGGTCTTCCAAAGACCATTTTTTGACATTAGCAGTCTCAAGAAGATCATTTTTTGACATTTTAAAAAAATAAAAATAAAAAAATAATCTTAAACATGGAGGTCGAGGGGGACACGTTCTTACAAACATGGCAGCCCCTATAGATGTGTCTTCAGTCAATTTAAAAATTAAGCCTGTCTTTGATGTGTCTGCCCTCATGGACATGTATTTTAAATGTGTCAGCCTCCTACGGCGTGTTCTTTAGTCAACATTCGGCGCTAACTTCACCGTTTTGTTTGACAATTTAAAAAGAAAACGTCTTGCTGACCAGACGTGGCTTCAAAAGTCAAGGTTAGACACCGAAACCACTCGCTTTCGACACTTTTGGTGTCTTTCAGTGCCATATTTATGGAAAACGTGGGTGCATCCACCACCCTGGATACGTTTAAAGAACGCGTCTGAGGAAGTGGACGTGACTTCTTCAAGGAAATTAATGTTAAATTAGAGGAAGCGTCTGGTCAGTTGGACGCGTTCTTATGAACGTGTCCCTTTTGCTGGAAGCATTTTTCTCAATTTTTCCTATAAATAGAGGACCCCCTCCCACAAATCAAGAGAGCTTCGAAATCTTTAAAGAAGAGGGGAAATGCTGCCCAAATCGCTTCCGAACTCGTGAGTGTTTAAGGGGAGGTTTTGCCAGATTTCGAGTGCCCGAACGTGAAAGAGAAGGCCATCTCTCCCCACAGCACATCCACGCTGTCCTCACACTACCAAAGCTCTCCTAGAAGCCCGCCATTGGTGTCGCAATAAGCTTTTCTTCACCCCGTTCTTCTTTCAGTTTCATTTTCGTTAGTCATATGCATCATATTGTGTTTGCATTTGTGCCGTATCTCTCTTCTTAAGAGAGCTCCACATTTGTGCATTTCTGCATAAATCTTCATTCATCACATCATTTTCCCACCCTTTGCATCCAAAAGGGCTTTAAACAGCACCAACCAGGTGTGTATTTGTTCATGATTTCATCGTTTTCATCACAATGGATTGATACTACACTGCTTTTGTTCTGATCTATATTCGGTGTTTGTTCCATTTTTGCAAGGGTAACCAAAAGAAAACCCTCTTCACCGGTTGGCTGAGAGAAGAAGAAGAAGGAATCCACAACAATCTCCCGCTTTTGAGGTATATTCATGATCATTTCTTTTTTATTTTTGTAGTCTTTGACCTCTGGCGATCACATCATACACACACACACGCACTCTCGCGTGATTCCATTTCCTTTCCATTTATTTCTGATTTCAACCCATGGAGAGCAACTCTCTTCATCGCAGTTGTTCGTTCCTAGTTTCTCCTTTCCCGTGACATCGTTCACATTTTTTGGCGATCATGGTGGGACTTCTTTTTATTTTCTTTTGGTTACCTATGTGTTTTCGGCACCCACATGTGCCCCTCTATTTGGCACCTGCGTGTGCCCCTCCTTATTGCGCCTTTGCGGGCTACAATTGTGCTCCCAGCAGCACTTTTTTTTCATCCCTAGTGCACCATGGCCACTCCCCCATAGTCCCTTGTGGTCCTACGATGAGTTTATTTCTCAATTCGTCGACTCGTGGACGATACAGTTGCGATGTACTCTTCGCCAGGATCATTTTGATTATTTTTGCATATTTTTTTGAATTAGTGCATTTTTGACACATTTTATGGATTTTCAGAAATTAGAAAAATTTTTAATTTCTTTTTATACAAACCCACCCCACTCTCTCTCTCTCTCTCATCTCTCACGTTCCCTCACTCTCACTCCCGTTCTCTCTCATTCTCTCGACCCATCGGCTCTAGCTGCAGATGGAGGCGATCGTGGGCGAGGTAGCGACGTCGGGAGGCTGCTGAGACGCGTGGTGGAGCGAGGAACAACGTGGATTTGGCGCGATCCCGAACGGTGGATTCAAAGCCCACGGTTTGGTTCGCGTGGTGATTTTCGGCGCGGTTTAGTCGCCTCGGCATTCGGTTTCATCGGTGGAGGTAGGGAGATGGACCGCCACTTCGCCCTCTACATTTTCCCTATAATTTTGTGTAGATTGGTGCTCGATCGGGGGAGATCGGGCCAGTTTAGTGCAAGTTGTGATTTTTGGGGTTTGTAGGGTTCGGTGGAAAGTGGCAACCATTCTTGTTGTAATTAGCGTCAAATTGACCGCTAGGATGTCAGGATCTCAACCCCACCAGTTTCGTGTCGATCGGTTATCATTTGGGGCCGTTAGGAGTCCGGGAACCCCGGTGACTCGTTTTGGGTCGATTCGTCAGAATCGCCCCGATCTCATGTTTTAATGCGTTTCGATGGATGCATGTGGTGTTTTTGACCCCCTAGGGTCCTTTCCAGTCGATTGGCTTTGTTTCCCCTGCGCTACGGCGTGCATGGGGCGTGGAACGGGCCGATTCGACCGTTCTATCATTTTACCCACTGGATTGATTTAGCGATCCTACCAGAGACCGTTATAGGGCATAACGGTCCCTCGACAGACCGTTATGGTTCGTTATTTTCCTCTTTCGAGGTCATGGAGCATGACGGATCAGCCCTGGTCCGTTATTTGAGTACAACGCCCCTGTCCAGGCGCGTTATATTCGGGTTATTTTCGAGGCCTGCTACTGTGTCAGACCCTCGACGACCGTACTTCCTCGAAGACCGTGTCAGTCGGTTAGGCATAACGGATGCCTCCTTGTGCGTTATGATCAGATAACGCCCCGGTGTAGATCCGTTATGGTTTGTTTGATCGATGTTTGTCTAGGTATAGCAGTTGACATGACGTGCCTAGCCCTGTGCGCCATGTGGCTACGACAGACTCAGCTTGGTCCGTTATATTCTTCTTATCCGTGTTAGTGTTTTGGGTCTGTTAGATATAACGCACCAGTCCTAGTGCGTTAAGCTTGTATAACGTGCCTATGGAGGTCTGTTATATTCCCCTTGGTTCGAGTTTTGGTCCGTTGGCCATAACGCGCCCATCCTGGTGCATTATGCTGATATAGCACCCCTATCTTCGTTCCCTCCCTGTCGGACGGGTCATGGGGAGAGCATGCCGCTGAGGAAGTAGACCGTGCTGTTGAGAGGCGTTTAGGGTGTGCCGGCGAACGGGATGCATGAGCGTGCCGTCGAAGGGTGAAAGAAGCATGCCGTTGAAGGGCACTTGATAGTGCACCGTGGGAGGCTTCGCAGGCGTGCCAGGGAAGGCCCGTTGGGAGTGCGCTGTTGAAGACTACCTTATGGATTGCCAGTGAAGGGTGTACGCAGGGGTTGTATCGGTGAAGACACCCAAACTAGGTGTGCCGGTGAAAGAGCCAGGCGGCGCACCAGCGAAGGAGCCAGGCGGCGTGCAAGCAAAGAAGCCATGGGGCGTGCCGATGAAGGAGCCATGGGGCGCATCGTTGAAGGGGCATTGAGCGGGCCGTTGGGGGTAGACTTGAGCCCATTTTGAGCCCGATCAACGGTCTGCTTGGTTCTCTTCGGGGCCCATGAATTGTGAGCTCCCTGGGGGTTGGTTTCTTTTCGCTGTCGTGACTCCAGAGGCGGCTTCACAGCAGTGTGTGTGTGTATTCGGAGGGTCCAGATTGGGACGTGTTCTCCACAGCCTCTTTAGTGGAAGTTGTCGTTGATGCTGGACTAGTCGGGACATATGGATGTGTAATTTTACACGTCCACATGTACTTGAGGATCCGCGTTGCTCGGATCCATCGAGAGATCGAGCGGGTTATGGAGCGGTGGCCCCGGGGTGGCAGGGGTTCGACTTCTGGGAGTCGGAGCAGTGGCGGGGCATTGAAGCCCCTGGTGCAGACTTCAGCAAGAGTAGCGGCGACAGGTGGAAAGGGGTCCCGGCCGAGGGCGCCTATGGCCTGGTGGGCCCAATTTTTGGCCGATTGTGGCTTTCAGAGCCGGGGCTCGCTGGGTCGGGAGCTCCCGCAAGGGAGCTTTGCCAACTCAGCGATCGACGACTGGCGACGGCGCATTGCTTACGCGAATGGGTCTGCCGGGCTCGTGGAGTTCTTGTCCCAGATTGAGTGTGCCCGCACTCTGAGGGACATCTAGGAGGCCATGGCAAACACGGCCCGGGTGCTGGCATTGAAGCCAGAGCAGCTGGTACTGTTGCCACCGGCCCCCTTCGGGGCTCCAAGTACGGCCTTGTTTGGGATACTCCATCCCTTTTTCATTTGTTGCTTTCTGGTTATAACATTGACATTGCATAATGCTGTGTCTGTTGACAGGTTCGGCGACGGAGGGAGATAACCCCTCCACGGAGGCGTCCTCGGGGAGCAGGGACGGAAGTCTACAGTCGAGGTGGAAACACCCCCGAGTAGAGGCTACAGTGGCCGAGACTGGCTAGTCTTCTGGAGGACTCGAGGCTGGCGGGGCAGTCGAGGCAGAGACAGCCTTGAGTAAGTGTCGTTTGCCTTCTTTGCTCTTGGTCAATTTAGCCAGGGTGGTGGACTAATCTCGCTTTACTGGGTTGTCTTGTAGCTCCCGTGGAGACTAGGGTGGAGGCGACCTTCTCACCCCCTCGGGAGGAGGACCCTCCCTATGCGGAGGGAGCTGAGTGTGAGATTGACACGGAGAGTTTTCTTTAACTGATGGACAAGATAGCACCCAATGTTAAGGCCTTCCCCGACTTCGAGTCGTGGGAAGGTGAAGGAGGAGCCCATTCAGGTAAGGGCTTCTGGTGGTGGCTGTGAGTTGCAACTTCACTCATTTCTGGCCGCTGATGTGACCATCTGGCTTGTGCAGAGGAGGTAGAGACTTCGGGGGCTGAGGCCTCAGCTGAGGCACTAGGCGGAGAGTCTGGACAGGTGGGAGAGCCAGCACCCACAGCGGCTGGGAGCTGTCTGGGTAAGTGTCTGGTTACATTAGAGGGAGCCTTCTTGTTGTAATTGCACTTATTGATTAATCGAAGTTGTTGACTTGGTCTGAGTGGCTTGTTTGGCAGGTGAGGATGTGACGGCCACCCTGGAGATGATCCAGAAGCTGGCAGACGCCGGCCCGTCAATTGTCCTACCGTCCTTCAGGGACGAGGTTGGGTAGGAGACCTCCGTGCCCCCACCCACCGTAGGGTACACACTGGGCAGGTTACCAGGGCTGTTGAAGAAGCCGCCCCTCCCACCTTTACCAACCGTGGTGTCGGCTTACACAGTGGGGCTGGTGGAGTTGTCTAGCATGGGACCCTCAGGCATGTAGCTGAGTACTTAGTTATTTCATGGTGGATTACTCTGCTTTACCCACTCATGCTAAGCTTTCATTGGGGGTTGGTTGTAGGGACCTCTTCTCCCCGGGAGGAGGGAGAGCTTCCCCGGGACATGGCCCGGGTAGTCGGGGATGAGCTTGCTGTCGCTACGTCTACTGGGTGCGACAAGGAGTTCGTCGATATTGAGGGGGTCTCCGAGGGGGATGCCCCAGGTGGTGAGCTTCTTCCCTAACACCTTTGGCTAGAGAGTTCTCTTTGTGTAAGACTAGACTCAGTAGTAGCCTGACTCGGCATATTGATGTGCAGGTGCCTCTGATTTGCCCGTCATTGAGGGTTCATCAGGGGCTTCATCTGGTTCTTTAGGCAGCGGTAGCACGGCCATGGAGACCGATGAGAGCTCAAGCTCAAGCTCTTCATCCTCTGAGGCTTCTTTCGCCAGAGATGCTGAGATGAAGGCTGCATTGGAAGGTACATGTAGCTTCTTCGCTCCCCTTCATTGGCTTTAACTCTGGGTTTATGGCGGAGCTGGCATTTTGTATTATGTCCAGGACTAGAGTCTGAGGAGGAACGCACGTCGACTCCCATCGAGGCAGATCTGGGAGAGCCTTCTACCTCTCCGATGATTACTGGGGACACCCGGATGTCAGAAGAGCCTCTGCCCTCTCTGACTCTAGCAGGAGACACAGCTGAGGTGGAGGAGAGAGTACCCTCACCGACATTAAGTGACGGTGTTACAGGCACGGCGAGGGCCATAGCAAGTGAGAGCCAGGATATTTTTCAGGTTTTTCACCTTGTCTTGTCATAGGGAAGTCCTGAGCGTAGCTGACCCTCTTTGCGTTTGGTGGGGTTGTACAGGTCCTTCTGGTGTGCTGGCTGAGGTGGGCCACTCCTCCCTGGAGCTGGGGATCGAGTGGCCTACATCTGTTTCGCTAGCGAAGTCGCTGTTGGACGCCAGCGTGGGTGCGGCCTTGCTCTAGTGTGCCTGAGGCTACGTAGGAGGCGATCCCATGCCTTCCCCGGGGGAGCTCCGTCAGCGGTTGAGGGACTGTACCCATGGCTATCACAGCCTCGGGTTCCCGTGCGAGCTATGGATGTTCGGCCTGGCTGGCATCTGGGCGGAGTACCTACGACTTCTAGAGGTGCAAGAGCGGAGGTCTCGGTGGCTAGCGGCCATCCAAGAGCTGGAGGAGCAGTGGGCTCGACTTGCACTGGCGACTGCCGAGCAGGAGAGGTGTGCTAACATGGCCACGCTGCTTGCTTGGGATCGTGCTGCATGGCTGAGGGAGGCAGAGAGTAGAGCCAAGGCCCTGGAGAAGGCCCTGGAGGAGCAGCGGCGAGACGCGGAGCTTGCTAGGGTCGAGTGGCGGACTATCGAGACGGGGGCCGAGGCGAGCGTGCAGCTTGTGTCGACCTTGAAGGCAGAGCTGGCTACTACAGAGTCCAGCTTCGCGGAGCTGGAGGGGAGCGAGGCTAGGCTGTGATTGTATCACTCCCCCCCCTTTTGTTATCCAAATCGTACATTTTTTGTTACCTCAAGGGCCTGTCTTGGGCTCCCCTTTTATAGAGAGTATTAATGATAGATTCTAGATTTTGATGTCGTCATTTGCTGGGTTGCTCCACTTCTTGTTCCATGGAACCGTGGAGACCGTCTAGTTCACTGAGCGGCCCATTGGTGACCGCGCAGTGAGTTGGGTCCGTTGTGTTGTCGGTTGGCTGTGATGGCTTATCTCGTGTCCGTCTGTCCATGTGTGTCTCCTGTTTGGCTTGAGTCAAACGTTTAGGTTGATTAGGGTAGTGTCTCTAACGGTTCTAGCTTGGACTGCTACTGTCCGTGAGTCTGTTAGGTGGTTCTCTAGATTGGTCGGTTCAAGGTTCACAGTGGTTCTGGATGCCTTAAGGTGTTGTCTCACCTCGATTTACATGTCCAGGTGTGCTGAGGGTCTTGATGCTCTCTCAAGTCTTCGTGAGTCGTTTCCTACAGTTGTGTCGTTTCCTCTGGCTTAGGATTAGACCGATTGGCGGCTCGTTCCTCCTTATGCGATGATCTTGACTTCGAGTCGTGAGACTCAGGGATCATTATAGTTTCAGGTCTAGTCGCCCTGTCCCGAGTCTATCGATGGTTGGTGTACTACCTTGGTGCTTCGTAGTAGGTACGATAGTACTTTCTTGCCTGTCTGTACTCCAGTACTCGCGTTTTGGAGTCTATGTCTTGTGGGCCTCCACTAGTCGTAGCCTGATGGCACGTTATGATGTGTCGGCCCACCTGGGAGTGGTGGCGTGGCAGTTCCCGAGATAAGATTTTTAAGCTAGTTCTGTGGGCCCCGGTCAAACCGTAGCGTCCTACGGAGGGGAATACTAGCTAGAGGCCTGGCTCTAGGCAACGATCCAGTGTGTGCACACGTAGTCAGGGACGTTAGGACTTGCGCTGATGGGCGTGACCCTGTCTAGTCACTCGTTACTGTAGTTCCTGTTCTGGTTACAGTCTTAGTCTCTGCCGTGAGCTAGGCAGCGTAGACGAGACACTTGAGGCATGGCATAAGACGTCAGTGGACGCAGCTGGTTGTTCTTCTCGTGAGGAGGTGCTTCCGTCACGTGATGCGTGACTCTCATGTTTCTTGGAGTCTGTGTCCCCTTTCGAGTTAGTCTGTTCTTGGTTCTGTCCAAGATCAGCTTCCCCTGCTGAGTTGGTCTGTGTTTGGCTTTGCCCAGGACCAACTTGTTGTGGCGTGCACGACGCTCCAGTCGTGTATGCAGCTGTGTTTAGGGAAGCAAGCACGGCGATCCAGTCGTGTGAGCTGTAGAGTCTGTGTCTGTCTAGACCTTTTTCTAGGCTTGGTGTCTGGCCTCGTAGGCCTTTATCTCAGGCCTTGTGCTTGTCGACAGATCAGTAACTCCTGATCTTTCAAGTTCAAGGTTCACCCTTCTGTCATTGTTTGGAGTAGCTTAGGGGCTGAGGTCCTCTCGGTAGCCATGTTTTGTCGGTACGGCTTCTTCCCTCTTCCCTTACCTGTCCCCTACTCCTGCTTCCTCTTCTTTAAAGCTTTCTAGTGGTAGTTTTCCTACTTTGCTACTATTGTTGTTTTAGCTGTTGTTCCATGTTAAGAAGAATCTGAATTATGTATACTAAGCTAATGAAGGATGAATCAGATTGTTCTCCTTACTTTGAAACTTTCTGTCACTTCCTTGTCAAGCTCTAATTGTTTCTGTCTATTTTTTTTGCTGATGGCAAAGGGGGAGAGAAAGTTAAGCTTTTGAGAAAGTTTGAGATAGTTAAGCTGTCTGAATTGTGAGATAAAGTAAGTTTGGTCTGCATTATGAGTTTGGTTTGTTTGTCTGTCTGCTATCTTCTAAAGGAATGTCATATGAGTCTAACCTATATGGGGGAGAGATGACATATAGGGGAGAGTGAGCTGTGAATTGGATTCCAAATCTATCACATACTGCATTTATCTGTGTCCATTGTATATTCTGACTCTCTATGTTGTTATTAAAGTGTAGTAGTGTTGTCATCATTAAAAAGGGGGAGAATATTGTGTTCCCTCTAGTTTTGATGCTGGCAAAACTGTGACGAATTGATTGACACTGGCAACACTGAGCTGATTTGAGTCTTTCCTTAAATCAGAATATGTCTCTACTCATAATAATATGGTCGATGCATCTCCCAAAGCATAGAACATTAGGTCGATGCATATTCATGCATTTAGAAAGATAGGTCGATGCATATATGCATTCTAGTCTAGAAGGTTGATGCGGCTATAGAAGTCATGCACTAACAGGTCGATGCACATTGTACATAGGTCGATGTCACGATGCACTATATGCTAGTTGTTGCATCATCAGGTCAATGCACACTATAGACTAGTCAATGCTATTGCTCAATAGTGAACCAATGATTGCATTATAAGGTCGATGCGATGAAGGCTATCATGTTCATAAGGTCAATGCACCTTGTGCATCTGCTTGGAAGTCAGGTCGATGTGGTAATGCCTTGCATCAATGCTTTTAGTGTTTCATTACATCTCACTAGGACAAGTCGAGACGCCTCAGTGGCAAGTCGATGTTGTAGCACATGATGTGTGGGTTTGTGCATTGACAGGTCGATGCACTATGCATGTGCATTGATGCAGCTATAGTATCTCTAACTTCATAAGGTCTATCTGTGTGATATACATGTCGATGCTTCATTGTAATCTTGCTGCATTCTTTCTTCACATCAGTAAGATAGTTCAATACGCCTTGTTTGTGGATCGATGTATATGCTGATTTTCATGCATTTAATCACATGATTCTTTCTGTCTTCATGATATGCTTTAATCTACATTCTCTGATCAGTCATTTTGATGAGTTACATAAAAATTCAGTTCTATGGTGAATCTTTATTTTTGTTTTGACAGGAACATCATAGTGGGAAAATTGAGACTGACTTAGGAAATCATTCAAACATCTTCATTGCAAAATTCAGAACCAACCCTGCAAAGTTAACTTCCCTCAAAATCTTCTAAGTGCAAGGCACTCTTGCTACTGAGTTAGCTCAAAGGAAGCTAACTACTTGAAGCATTAGCTTCAAGTTAGCTTTCCAACGGCGCCAGTCTCGCGTCGATCCGACGTCGGGGCTGAACGCAGCGCCCGTTCCCGTCCTAGTGCGCGCTGCAAAATAGCGGCCACCTGTTCGTGGCCGATTCCCGGCGATCGTCGTCCGAGGGCCGCCCGATGTCCGGCGGTCATTCCAGCATCTCACCACTCCAGGGGAGCGCTCCCCTGGGCATCCCCACCACAACAGCGTCATCGGGCCCCACACGACCCCTCCGGTCAACACGTGGGCCCCACTCGCATGAGTATGCGTGAAGCTGAAGCATCGCCCAGAACCGCCTGCCAACCCGAGATTGGTCCTCCCGGGCCCACTTGTGTCGCCCTTTACCTCCCTGCGTGGAGTAGGCTTAATTACATTGCTGTAATCCTAATGTATTAAGTTCCCCGGGAGTCCACAGTCTGGACCAACATTATGAGAAGGGTGATTATGGGATTTACTCAGCTTCGGGGAGAGTAAAATCATGAATCTTGGGAAAGACTAAAGGATTTGTTACGTCAATGTCCTCATCATGGGTTGCCCAAATGACAAGTTATGTTTGCATTTTATGAGGGGCTATCTAATTATGATAGACAAATGGAGGGCACATGTTGTAGAGGGACATTCATGAACAATGGCAAAGATGAGGCTTATGATCTGTTTGAAATTTTGAGTGAAAATTCAATGAATCGTACCTCAATCTCATCTCATAAACAATCTGAAGGACCTTTCAGACAGGCTGAAAATTTAATCCAAACTTCTACGAAAGCCAGTGATTTTTGTGCCAGTCTCACTCACCATGTGAGTGAATGTCCTACGATAGCTTGACTCCCACCAGTCATCTAAGCACAAGTCTAAAACGCCCTAGGATTCTCTTAGCCCAAGTGTGATACCCTTTCAGATGATTATAACCTTGGCTGGAGTAATCACCCAAATTTACCTTGGACATACCAAACAATCCAAGCCCATTTGTCTAAATTTTCACCCCAAGAAGCCCACGAGTAGCCCATGTGCAAACAACTTCAGCCCAACTCATCTCACCCTAACTTCAAAAGCAATATTGATACTTGGTGTGATTCACCAGACCACTATTCCAAATCTCAAATTATATACTCTCAGTTTATTTACCATGACCCTCCTTCAATATTACACCAACCCACTCAACACGTGAATGATGATGATGATAATCTTATGCCTGTCATTCTGGCTCAAGATATCAACAGTGAGAGTGAGGGGGAGTTCACCATCAATACCATACTGATGGAATGGAAGGAATTAGGGGGTGGATTGAAGGATAAAGATGACCAGGTTGATATCATTATCCCATTCTATGAATGTTTTGAGATTGAGAATTTCATTGAGAAGAATAGTGGTCCAAACAACTCAGTTGAGGATATACATGAAGAGGAGGATTCCTTTGATAATTTTACCGATTTAATTAAAATAAAATATCCGCTTTAAAAAGAAAAAGTATAGGTGTAAATGCTTTAGAAAATATTTCTTTCCGTGTTCTAAGTCAGACTACAGCTGCAAGTGAATGTGAAAGAAATGGAAGCACCTTCAGTCTTGTGCATACAAAATTGAGGAACAAGTTGAAGGCTAAGAAATTAGAGACATTGGTGTTCTGTCACTACAATATGAGATTCAGAATGAAAAATCAACAAAGACACCAAAGGTTATTGGAAAAGAAGCTGAGTGAGTCTAAGGGGGTAGGGCCAGAAGAAGAAGGCAGCAACAAGTGAAGGGCAAATTGACTTAGATCAACTATTTGAAGAGGAGCATCCAATGAGTGCATAGGTTCAGGCAAGAAGTCCTTGAGATGAACCATTATTTAACCCCTCACATCGTAATTGGGCAGAGAGAGAGTTGGATGGTGTCCAACTTGATAAAGAATTTCAAGAGGAGGGGGATCCACCTACTTCTCAGCCTGACCCTGAGACCCAACCTCGCATCCCACATCGACATTCTATGTCTATTCCCCGCAGAAGAGAGCATGATGAGCCTGATATTCAGCCACCAAGGATTTATGAGTCTACTGTTGCATTCAGATTTACAGATAAGGGAAAGCAAAGCCAGGTATACAAAAGAAAATCAAGCACAAGACAACAAGATGAGGGGCATCCCAAATCACCTCATCCTCGGGTTCAAAGAGATAATGATGATGATGATAATAGATGCACAAGACCAGTAAAATATGGAGAAGGTGCTCCAACTTTTTGGAAAATACAGGCTGCTAAACAACGAGAAGAGGAACAAAATTAGGGTGCTTATGGAGGTGCATAGCATTAGGAAACTATGGCCCAACAAGACACTACATCACAATATCATGATTGGCAGCCTTAGGGGCAGCAACAACATGCTTATGGAGGTAAGGTCTCAATTTGGCCTTTTATTATTCCAAAAAGGAATGAGATGATGAGACAAAACCCTAATGAGGGTTCTTATTTTTTTTTCAGGTAGCTCACACTCTACTTGGGAGCCATGATCAGAAAATTATAGTACACAACCACAAGACCCTTGAGCACTGCTTGGACAAGAGCAACCTCATGTAAGGGACTCTTATTCATGTCATTGGGAGTCATGGGGTGATCACACTGGATGTCAAGTTGGAGAATCTAGTATTGCCAAGACAAGGAGCATTGATGATGCACAATTCTTGGGACAATGGAATGAAATGGTGGATACATTGTTCAGTTATGGATATGCATCAAGGGACCAACATGAAGATGGATCTTCGAATTATCCACCATATGCCTTATTGAGTATGCATTTTTAGGTTTCAAGCTTTCAAATATCCAATGAATTATGGTGAATAAATGATGTTTTTTTCGTTTTAAACTTTGAAATCAGTGTGTTAAATTATTTATTGTGCCCATTCACATATGATTTTGCATTCTATTATGTTTTTCTATTTTTGTTGAGCCCCTTGGTAGCATTTGTAGTCAAAGACTTTTCAGCCACCCAGCTTTTTAGGCTTGCACACCACCTGCCATTTCATGAGAGGGATTCTAGCAGAGTTGCCATGATATCCATCCCAAAGAAACCTTCTGCAAATGTCATGAATTTTCTGGACAACCGAGCCAGGGATCAGGAACACTAAAAGATAGTGGCAAGGAATGGAGGATAGAACTGAATTTATCAAAGTGATTCACCCCTCAAGATAAACGCTTCGCCTACCGTAGTGCCAGTCTCTTCTGTATTTTGCTTATTAAACAGTGCCAATCTTGAGAAAGCAGCCGTCTGTAATGTAGATGGAGGCCCAAGTACACAACAGGGAGAGCATCTATCTTGCAGCCAAAAACTGCAGCATAAGCTTTTAGTTCCTCTTCATCAACGTTAAAACCAATTAAAAAGCTCATCATAATTAACTTTTAAACCAGCCAATATTGAAAGCCTAAAATCAGCCTGTAGGCCCTGTACAAGAAAAGGAACACAGTTTGTCCAACAAATCCTGCATGTTCTTTTCCTTTTGAAAATTAATAAAAGAAAAGTGCTGAAATGAAGAGAAATCAGCCCCAAATCATCCAAATTGGCCTTGGATGGACCAATCCCATTGTGAATCAGCTGATCCAGGTCAATTTGGATGGTAAGGTCGCACCTGACTTGGTTCTTGTTCATGATCCCTTTCAAAGGGAAAAAATGGACAACAGCATTTAAAGCAACTAGCCGCAGCAGCCAGCTGTTTTCAGCCAAGCCAGTTCAATCAAATCAGCTGATCTGGCTGATCTGATCCAGAATACATTGAACTCATATCAGGCCGCATCCCTTTATGCATTGCCAAGATCTCGATAAGTACCAGTTGGTGGAAATGGAAAAATGCCTTTGAGAGGTGAACAAAATCTAACAGAAACCACTAGACCAGCAGTCACTAGTATGAGGTACAAGCATAAAACATCGAAAAATGGAAACGAATATCCATGCATCAGAGCACTAACATTGGCTAATTAGTAACAGGACACTGGCATAAAAGGTAAATGACCACATATGACAAAAGAACCAAAAGCCAAAAATAGAGGAATGGAAGGGGACATCTGCACAAAATGTTAAGGTCAGCAGATGGCTAAGCTGTATTGCCCAGCAGAAGCAAGCTGTGATGCTCAGCTGGTGTAGGCAAGCTATGAGGCCCAGCCATTAAGATGTGTATCAGCGGAAGCCACATTCCGGTTTGGAGTGTGGGGTGGACGTAGGTCTTCGGACTAAACCGCCTAAAAATCTCTTGTGCACTGTGATCTGATTGCTTTACTTGTTTTTGCAAGATGTATGCTTAGGCCAATCAACTTGGTTCCCCAATCTAGCAAGTAGTTTATGTGCACATCATTTAGTTGATTTTAGTTTCCTGTGTGTTGGGTACAGTCTGATCTGGTCATTGATTTATCTGCATGGTAGACTTGCTTTGTAGTTATTGCATTATAGGTTTGTCTTGTTTTCAATAAATCTTACAAGCTAAAATTGTGTCCCTGAACTGCTGAAACATCGTCTATGTTTTTAAATGATCATCTATGTTGGATTACATGCTTAACACTTAATCTGAGTTTCTGGTATATTGAATGGTGATGTGCAGAAAGGCAGGCTAAGCTTGTTCGGAGCTCTCACTATGCGTGAGTTAGGTCTTCAGATCAATACCTCCGCCTTGTGCTAGAAATCTCTAATTTCATATGCTTAATTCATGAGGAATTTGTCATGCTGATGGAATTGGTATTATGATGAGTTGTTGTTTGCTTCTTGCTACCATTTAGCAGCCATATGATTTTCTTGTTTAGCATTGTTGATCATCACTTTTGATGATGTCTGCCATGGCTGCACATATATTTCAACTCATCACGCTTGTGGATATACACCATGTTGTTTAATTGTCTTGATCTCCATAAGCATTGGACAAAGGGGGAGCGTGAGGGTTTGCATCTCTGTTTAGAATGCATTGCAAATAATTTATGCTTGCATCAACTTGTGGTCCCATGCACTCCAATACGTACCATGTTAAAGGGATACCACAATGCATATCAATTTGTATCATCTCTATTGCATCATGTGTTCACATAAGTCATAGGTTGCATACTCCACTGTCAACCCATGCACGAGTTTAGGGGGAGTCATCTTAAAAATCCAGCCTGCATCCTAGCACATTTTGTTGACATATGAATAGACTACATCTTCTTAGGGGGAGCTTGTTTAGCTTGAAAAATCCGTTAAAGTCTCCTTATTGTTGATCAGGTCGACCTTAGACCTACTCAGGTCAACCTCGCAGTTCATTTCTACTTGAAAATTGCTCTCTGTCTGAGCTCAGTGCCTCGACACCATGAGGTGCCTGTGTCAACACTCCTACACTTGCTGGCTCTTTTCACTTATCATGTCTGAGCTCTCTACATATCCTCAAAGGGAGTGTTCAGTGCCTACTGCCATTCATCTACCCAAGTGCATTCCATGTCTTCTTCAGCCCTTCCATCATGGTTATGAATCACTGTGTTTCACTTTGGGTCTGAAATGTCTTGATATCATTGAACCTTCTTGGTTTGCCTGGAATCTGCCATCTCTTGTATGATCAGCTGTCTGATTCCTATCTCCTTGAATGCATTGAACTCTTGGGAGTATTTCTACCTACTACTATGTTCATTTATCAGAGTAAATATTAAACATGAATATTCCTTTATGGAGTTCTATGACTGTCGTGAACATGAAAGCTATTGCTTCAAAATTAATGATTTCTTGAGCTTTAAAGTTTAATGGTCTTGAAAGTACTCAAACTTAATGGATTTAAACCAGCTTTTCATGTTTTGACATGTTATGCTTTCTTGAATCTAAAAGTTTATCTTAGTACAAAGAAATCCTTGATTGAGAATAATGATCATGAGAAAGGGCCTTGGTCACATGATCAAAATAAAAAAATGGAATGCTAAACGACATGCAAATGGAATAAAAAATCTGCACCCGATAGAGCTAAAGCTAACAATATAAAATGCTAAAACACGTGTACCTCGACGAGTATTTCAAAGGTCTCATTTTCCCCAGACCTAAACAAGGGCACAACAATGATGCCCCTGCAAGTCGGTCTTGGGCCCCAGGGACCATTCCCCGTCATGGCCAAGGTCCAACCTTACTTTGGGCCAATATCCCCTTATGAACTTGGCCCACTCTCATATTGAATATTAAACGTGTGCCGTGCTCTCAACAAACATTCGTACAAGATTTATTTCTGTCTTCATCATGATTTCAGCACAAACTTCTGTTCAAACATGAAATAGTCAATAAGCGACCAACATAATGTGAATATTCATACCCTAACGTGGGGTAATTCAACGTAATTCAAGATTTTCATTGTTTTATTTTATCATCATACTTCTCTAGGCCGTAGTGCCCTTTTTGCTGGCGACTAATCAAGAATGTTCTCCCCTCTGGGGTGATGTAATTAACATCGTGGCCTTTATGACACGATGGGTTTTGGTCCCAACACGACACTCACTTTTATCTGGTTGGTCAGATGGTGCACACCAGTGGCTTCTTTGGAGCCTGAATAAATCGTCACTTTGTGACTGGCATGTCCACTCACTAAATAAATGAATAAACTAAATAAATGAATAAATAAAATAAACAAAACCAATAAATAAATAGAACGTGTCAAAAGTGCGTCCACAACTAACTTTGAAAATCTACACATTATCGGGATACCTCAAGTATCGAACATGACTCATGCTAATGTTGAATCTCGAACTGGGGCCATAAAAGGCCAGACATGACAACCTATCTCAGAACACCTGTCCTAGGACACACGCCCTAGGATCTAGGCTACCAGGTAGACCCACGACCACTCAACCAAGAAATGCAGCTACAAAGTTGAACAGGGCTCACAAAGATAGCAAGGACCCGCACCTTGATCACGAGTAACCAGGACATCGAGCCACCATAACACTGGAAACTCACCAGAAGAAACTTGAGTCAAAACCTCTAAGGTGGCAGGAGCACTACCCACTAGAAGTAACATCGGATGTGTCCACTGATGTCTTAGTCCACACCTTTAGCGTCTCCCTACTTGCCCCAGGCGGACACTGAGACACACTAACCACGGAACCACCAAATAAGGACTAGCTAGGGTCACACTCATCAATGTGTGTTCGACGCCTCCAACCAGGTGTGCACACATTGACCATGCGCTCTAGGTCAGATCCTCTAGCTAGTTTTACCCCCAGCGACTCGGGCTACAAGGATAAGGGGCCCTATGGTAACTAACCTAAAAACCATCACACCAGGAAAGCTCTCCACCACTCCTAAGTGGGTCTACACACAGGTGCACAAGAAAGCTGGCGGTGCGGCATGGCTTCGCCCCGGCCTGAAGAACACCCCTCGTTCGCGTAGAAAACTGAATGCAGAAATTACAGAACAGAGTGATAAAACGTAGAAAGATGGGGCATAGAAAATAAAGAAAGGATGAGGAAAAGGACACCGAAATAGGATGAAGATGAAGTTAACACTCCCCTAAATAGCCCGGGGTCGAAGAAGGATGACGGTGGTGTAGCATGGTTTCGCCCCAAACAGAAGAATGCCCTCTGTTCGCGTATGCGAATAAGGCAGCTTTATATAGAAAGCCCCGAAACCCAAGGTCAAATTGAAGCTTCAAATTAGAAAATGGGCGCCCTTTTTGGCGGGAATGCACGAGATTTCGATGGATCAGAGCCCAGGAAGAGTCCCAGACCCTTCGGCGCAGGATTCTCGCAGAAGACCTGGTTACAAGATGCCTTCGGCCGAAGAAAACGAAGCCCAAAATGGTTAGGATTCTATAACTAGAACACGGTCAGTCGAGCAACCGCTACCTTCAGAACGCAGTCTTCCAAGGACCGCAACTTACCAAGGTCCTAAAAAGGCCAAGGAACGGCGTTGATGGGCCCACGGGCGAGCCAAACGAAGGCCTTAAGGTCACGGTCAAAGGTTGACCACAACCAGTAGGTCGCGGTCCACCTTTGACTATTACCTGCCATATATATTAAAAAAATTAGGTCACGGTCAACAGTTGATCGCTACCATATGGGGCTAGCTAGCTCCATCCTGGGCAACTACTTGGCCATCCGAACTACACCAAACGAACCGGAAAGTGGGGGGATCGAAGATAATAGCTTCCAAAGCTCAATAGACTTAAAAGGTGGTCAAGAAATGGGCTCGAAATACGTTCAAAGATGACTTCAAAATAATGAGTAATTCAAAGCATCATGAATGGTGAATAAGAGAAATAACTTGACTTTTAGGGTTAAAACGGGTGTCAACAAATGTCTTCCGAGCATCGAAGGCTTGGATTGGCTTCAAGACATTACCAGGAACCTAAGGCTTTGCCTGAAAGAGGTAACCATTAGGCACCTAAAGCTTTGCCTGAGGTGGGAAACATCTATAGAGCGCCAAAGGCTTGGCTCAATTTTGAGACGTGGCCAAGCGCTTAAGACTTTCCTCAGAAGAGGGGACCATCAGGCATCTATAGCTTTTCCTGAGGTCAGGAACATCTATCGAGCACCAAAGGCTTGAATCAGTTTTAAGACTTGGCTGGGCACTTAAGGCTTTTACCTGGAAGAGGGAACTGTCAGGTGCCTAGGGCTTTGCCTGAGGTAGGGAACATCTATCAAGCACCAAAGACTTGGCTTAGTTTCTAGATGTGGCTGGGTGCCTTAGGCTTTTCCCAGGAGAGGGGACCATCAGGTGCATAAGGCTCTGCCTAAGGTAGGGAATGTCTTTTGAGCATAGAAGGCTTGGTTTGGTTTTGTGACCAGGAGCCTAGGTGATACTTGAAGAAGCTCATCGATCAAGGTACACAATTCACCCTGGAGCCACTAAGATGTACCAAGATTTGAAGAAGACCTTCTGGTTGCCTAATATGAAAAGGGAGGTAGCAGACATCGTATCTCACTGCCTGACATGCCAACAAGTGAAGGCAGAACATCAGAAACCTGTCGAAAAATTACATCCGCTAGATATTCCTAAATGGAAGTGGGAAGACATCGACATGGATTTTCTCATGGACTTGCCCAAGTCTAGGGGCGGACATGATGGAATTTTGGTAATCATCGACTGTCTAACTAAATCGGATCATTTCTTACCCATTAAGAGCTGATGGTCAGTTGATATCCTTACTGCTTTGTATATCAAAGAGATGGTTAGAATGCATAGAGTCCCTGTGTCAATCATATCTGACCGAGACCCGTGATTTACCACTCATTTCTAGAAGAGTCTACAACACTCCTTGGGGATGAAACTCAACTTCAGCACTGCTTTCCATCCCTAGTCCGATGGACAAATTGAAAGGACAAATCAAGTTGTTGAAGATATGCTCTGGGCATGTATTATAGACTTTGCCAGAAGCTGGCATGACCACCTACCCCTAGCCGAGTTTGCATATAACAACAGCTATCAAGTCAGTATCCAAATGGCACCTTTCGACCCCAAGACTATTATCAACCAGCTTGAGAAGGCCATGGCGTCTTTTCTTTGGAGTGGCATGAATGGTATCCAGCGCCGTCACTGGGTATCCTGGGCTGCGGTTAAATGCCGCCTTGTTCAGGGTGGCCTTGGTGTGAGAAGTTTGCTACATGTCCAGCTTTCCCTCACCACAAAGCTGATCTGGTTAGTTCATAGCAGCTCTTCCCTTTAAGCTAGATACACGCGAGCCAGATATAAGATAGGCTCTCGTACTACTCTGAGCCCTTTCCCCCGTGGCATTCCCAAGGATATATTTACCAAGGCTCTCAGTATCTTCAATGAAAACTCTCGCTGGGTGGTTAGTGTGGGCTCCAGTGTCGACTTCCTTGATGATGTCTGGATGGGGGATGCACCTTTGCGTAATGTTCTTATAGCGCATTATAGCGATCCTCCTGCCACAGTGCTGCAAGTGCTTCAAGCTTTCACCCACCCTATCCGCAATCTACTACCTTCTTCCTCTATCTTGGAGGGTCTGCAGCTTACTGGCGCTCAGGATATACGTGTATGGATGACCAATTCCTCTGGGACTTTTTCAACAAGGTCGACTTACGACCTCGTGTGGCTACGGGGTACACGCAGACCTCCTATGTTGCCCCTCTGGCACCCCTCTTTCTCCAGGAGAGCTACTGTCTTTGGTTGGAAAATACTCCATAGGGCGGTGCCTGTGGATTCACGCATTGCTGAATGTGGTATTAGTATGGTCTCTAAATGTGAATGCTGTCAAACGCCTCAGACTGAAGATCTGAACCATATTCTCATCTCAAAAGTAGGAAAAAAGGTTAAGATCTCTGATTCAGTGGCTCTAGGGTGAGTTTTTATAGGGTGCAAGGGACTTCCACGATCGGAGGCTTAGAGATAAGCTTGGATCCACCATTCCATCATCAAGCTCTTGCTCAAAATAGGTCTCTTACCATGGATAGAGTCCTCCTTTTATCAAACATAGCAAGATTACTTCGTTTGAACTCATCCGCTTTCGTTCTGATTTGAATAAAAAATAGCATTTGGTGTAGTAGGCGCACATTCTTTTTTACGTCCAAAAGCTTGGTCGTTGTTTAAGCACACGAGGGAATCCCTTTTGTTTTATCTCGTGGCTGGGACGCACACTCGCCTGTTACGGAAGGCCGAGATTGGTCGACTTGACACGTAGAGATTTTGGGGGTATTGAGAGTAAGGTGAAGAGAACAATCGAAACACACAAGAGAGAGTGGTGTATGGTGGATCATTCTGGAAAATTGGAATAGGGATGGCTAGATGGAATGCGGGCGTGCCAGTTGATTTCTCGACGATCACTTGCGGAACCAAATATTTAACTGGGGATGTGCCGCCAGGGATGACACTTGAGCACAAAACATTATGCGTCACGTGGAGGGAAGGAGGTTCCATAGGTACGAGTGTAGACGATTGTGGGGGCTCGTGTAATGGACGTCTTCCCCACTGACCGCAAGCAATTAATGTTTATTTTACATCGGGCGGAGCCCGAACACCTTTGTTTCTACTGTTGAAGAGGAGAGTCAGGGACCCTGGGTGCCGCAACGTCGAGAGGGCTGAGTCCATGCAACAGTGACAGGGCAACAATAACATAGCAGGGATAACATGGGGCAGAAAGATCAGTTCCAGTGTAGACAATAGAGTGGGTATGCACCCTGGGTTTATGAGAACGAGGCATTGGCTTAGACAGAGGAGTAGTAGACACTAGCTTGGAAGGGAGCGGGTGAGTTTTGGCTTAGGCATGGAACGATTGACACTGGCTCGACAAATAGCAGGCAAGTCCTGGCTCAGGTATAGTGTCGATCCGGCTAGAGGAGTTAGGGCTAGACTGGGGTGTAGATGATAGTCTGCTAGAAGGAGTTGAGACTGGTAGCTGACGAGGATTGGAGTCAATTCTCTGACTGAGTTACATAACTATATGCCGTGAAAGGGGTTTATATGGGGCGTGAAATCCTGATTACAAATGTGTACAAGTCACGGGACAATTTCGTCATTTGTGACGGTCCTTGGGTCATTGCGTTATTATGTAGGTATTTCCGCATTTGTACATGGTGTCCGTCAAAGGACTTGTGACTCGGCAAGATGCCACCCGAGGGGAGTCACAATGTATTCCCAATACGAGACAGTGTCGAGATCAAGGAAGTTGGGGTGCCGTGGGCACTGTCATGCAGGAGTAGTTGGGCGTCTCTAAGATCGAGGTGACCGAATGGCAAGGGCACCACCTGTGACTGGAGCAACCGAGCATTGTTAAAACAGGGGCGGCCAAGCACTGTTGAGATTGGAGCGGTCAGACTGTGTGAGTATCACCCTGACTAGAGCGACCAAAAGCCGTTGAGCTTGGAATTATTGGGTGCCATGGGCACCATTGTGACTGGAGCAGTTGGGTGTCGTTGGCATGGTGGTGACTGGGGCAATCAGGTTCCCTGAGCACCACTGTGATTGGAGCGACGAGGCGTCGTTGAAACTGAGAGAGTTGGGTACCTTGGACATCGTCGCTAGAACGATCAGGTGCCATGAACACCGCTGAGACTGGAGAGCCTGAGCACCACTGGGGCTGAAGTAGCCGGGTGCCGTGGGCACTATTGTAGTTGTAGTAGCTGGACAATCGGGTGCCGTAGGCACTAACGTGACGGGAGTAGCTAGGCGGTCGAGTGCCGCGGGGCATCGTTGAGACTGGAGTAGTTGGGCAGTCAGGTGCCAGGGACACCGTTGTGACTGGAGTGTTGGGCAGTCGAGTGTCGGGGGCACCGTTGTGACTGGAGTAGCTGAGGGAACTCGGGGTCGGGAGACCCTGGTGGTCAGGCACATCTGAGACTGGCAGTCGGGTGGCAGGGGCACCGTTGTGACTGGAATAGCTGGGCAGTCGGGTGCCATTGGCACCGATGGGACTGGAGTTGTTGACCATTGTTGGGGCTAGAGTAGCTCGATGCCGTCTGGACTCGACAGTCGGGTGCCGGGGGCACTACTGTGACTCAAGTGGTTGAGCGGTCGGGTGTCGCAGGCCCCGATGTGGCTAGAGTAGCTCAGTAGTCGGGTGCTGTAGGCACCGAAGTGACTGAGGGAGCTAGGCACTGTGAGACCCTGGCTGATAGGCACGTTTGGAGTGGCAGTCGAGTGCCGGGGGCACCGTTGTGACTGAATGAGATGGGCACCGTGAGACCTCGATGGTCGTGCTTGGGGAGCATCTGAGACTAGTAGTCAGGTGCCGGGGGCACCGTTGTGACAGAAGGAGATGGGTGCCGACTGAAGGGATTGAGCATTGTGAGACCTTGGCTTTCAAGTGCAACTGAGACTTGTAGTCTGGTACTGGAGGCACTGTTAAGACTGGAGGAACTGGGCGCCGTGAGACCTTGGTGGTCGGGCATAGCTAAGACTGGCAATCGGGTGCCGGAGGCACTATTATGACTAAAGGAATGGGGCGCCATGACGCCTTGGGGGTCGGGCACAGCTAAGACTGGCAGTCAGGTGCCGGGGCATCGTTGTGACTGAAGGAACAGGGCGCCGTGGGACCCTGGAAGTTGTGCTAGGGGCGCGTTGTAATAAAATATGGATGCTCTAATACCAATTGATGAGACACTATAGATGATCTAGAGGGGGGTGAATGGATCGGTCACCCACTAAAACTTACTACAACAAACTTAAGTGCAGAATTATGACAATCTGCTGCAGGACGAATGATGAACACTCAATCACAATCAAACAGGAATAGATCTAGATGATCAGCGCTTGGGATATCCTAAGCATTCACCTATTGGACAGTGAACAGAAGTGAAATACAATTGCAAACCACAAAAATAATCGCACAGTGGATAAAAGAGTTTTTCGGTGGTTCGATCTCAGACCCGAGATCTATGTCCACCCCACACTCAATCCAGAGTGTGGCTTCAACTGTTGATACACAGCTTTCGCTAATCCACAGCTTCGGGGTAAACACCCTACAAACCGCTGGGCCTTACAGCTTAAGCCGACTAGAGGAATCCTCCTCTGTAACCGCTAGGGAATTACAGCTTCATCTGTCCAGAGGATACCACACCTCTGCTCGCTGAGTGATACAGCTTGCTCCACTGACAAACAGCTTGAAAAGTGAGTTTTTAAAATGAAAAGGAAGCAATCAAAGAAACAATAAAACTCAAAGGAATGTAGCTCAACACTTGAGCAGATCAGCCCTGGTACTGAACCACGGGACTGATAACACAACTCTCTCAACAATTCTCTCAAGCTCTCTCAAAACTCTCTTTCTTTTCTACTCTCTCTGACTTCCTTTTCTCATTGGATCGTGCAGGTGCTAGCTCTCTCTACAATCTACTACTCTGGCATATTCAGCACGATCAGTCTTCTCTCGAAGGAGAAGCTTCCTATTTATATGAGTAGTAGATAGGTGGGGGGTGTGCTCTCCACAATTCCCGCCTGAACGCCTTGACCACGTGGCAGTATCCCAGCATACTGCTTTACATGTGTCACAATCCTGACACCTCCTCCAATCTTGGATCACGTGCCATTCTTATAATCCACGATCAGATTTCTTGTCAAGTATTAGACATAATGTCAATTGAAAACACTCTGACAGATATTAAAGGAATGCACCGAGTTAATGGAGTTGTAAAAAGGATCCCAAAACATATCCATGAGGATGGATAGAACCGGGACCCTCCCTACGGAGCACACTATGCTTCTTCCCCGAAAAGGAAATCTGCAAAAGCAAAGGGTACAAGATGATTTATCTTGGGGTTAGTCCCCATATATCTCACCTCATTGCCACCATGACCATAGAATTGGTCAAGTCCCAAGGAGAGGTTTTGAGAAAAGGATCACATTCACAATGAAACCAAGAAAATGTATGATCAGCTTCCGATGGTTGGCAACCCGAGGCCACACTCATGGGGTGGACTAAGCTCCAGGCTGGTGGCCATCGTGATAACAACCAAACCGTCATATGGGGGCCTGTAAAAAAAATAAAAGAGGGGGTTCATCCTATCAGAGAGAGGAGGAAATAAAATGTAAAGCTACACATAAGAAGAAATCAAGATTGGGGTCCTGGGCCTTTCATTCATCCGAAAGCAACTCAGGAGTGCATCAGAGGGGGCTCCATTGAGCGACAAAGAAAGGAAAGAAAGAATACAAGGACCAACCTTTGAGAGAGGAGGAAATAAAATGTAAAGCTACCATAAGAAGAAATCTAGATTGGGATCCAGGGCCTTTTATTCATCCGAAAGCAACTCAGGAGTGCATCAGATGGGGCTCTATTGAGCAATAAAGAAGGGAAAGAAAGAATACAAGGACCCACCCTCGCTCTCACCTTTTTCCCTTCTCTCCCTCACCCCCAATTCTCTATTGAGTCGGAGCTTACAATAGGCCCTCACTCACTCTCTTTTCTCCCTTCTCTCTCTTCTCTACAACACACTAGAGCCCAATGGGGACGGGAGCAGCAGCAGTAGTGACCAAGGGGAGGGAGCAACACTCGGAGTAGAGGGAGCCAAAGCAGAGAGCGCCAGCTGAGGAAGAGCCATAGAGAGTCGAAGGGAGGAGAGGGGAGAGAGCCACTTCTTTTACAAATAGTTCGGGCTTTATATGGAGCTTGGAGTCCATGCTACAAGTTTTAGGCCTTCGTCCTGCTCCGCACGGACAGGGGACAGCAGGTGCTGGAGATGACCGAGGGGGACGCCCCACGTCCAACAGTAGAGTACACGGCCATGCTACCTTCCTTTGATCTTTGGCCACACATGCTTACGACTTTGACATTTGTCTTCACTATGCTCCACACGGACAAGGACGAGGAGGTGGGTGGAGACAACCAGGGAGGACGCCCCATGTCCAGCAACATAGAGGAGGGGCAGCCATGTTGCCTGCATTTCATCTTCGGTCACACCTGCATGCACGATGTCAACGAGCATTCAATGCTTGGCGCATGCGGGAGACACGGAGAGGGCTTGCAAGAGAGAGGAGAGAGAGGGAGAGGGGGAGAGAGAGAGAGGTGATCAGTGTGGGACCTAGGATGTGAGACGTAGACACAGGGCACTATTCCATGAACAGTGCCCTTGATTTTCCTTCTATTTTTTCATTTGAGCACCGAGGGTCCAAGTGGAAGGATGCCGGGGTGCGGTTGCTGCTGGCTTTGATGAAGGTGTTTGCCATCGAGAAGAAGTAGTTGAAGAAAGCGAAGACTTACCACCCGACCGAGGAGCCCGTAGCTGAGGGTGTCCATCCCCCGAGCCTTCCACCGTCCTAGCCAGAGGTGCCCACGACAATTGAGGGGACTTCCTTTGAGACAGTAGGAGCACGGGGGAGGAGGTCAGCTCCGAGATCTCGATCGGCGCTGACGGGGTGCGTGGCGAGGAGGAGGATGTTGAGGTACGGGTCTGGGCTGAGCCGAGCATCATCGTCCCAAGATTGGGGATGACCAGAGGGGACGCTCCGACCCCAGCACTCCCGGAAGAGTCTCCTCCTCTTTAGCAAGGGCAATTCACCGTCTAGGCCTCCTTGTATAATCGGTGCCTAGATCTGGCACCTCCGTCTATTTGGGAGGAGTTCCGATGATGTTCCCCTCCCATGCTCCTCGAAAGGGTCATGGAGGGAGGTATCTTCATGGCTCAGCTGGTAGCTGAGATCACTGACTTCGTGACACAGATGGTGAATGAGGGAAGGGCTCAGTCCTAGGTTGGCGTTGAGTCCGACCGTAGGATTTATCAGTTGATGTCTGAGCTCGGGGTGCTTCGGCAGGAGGTGGCTTCACTCTAGGAGCGCGATCGGGTGAGCCAGGATGATGCTCGTTCACAGGTTGAGCAATTGTCCCAAGCTCGGTACATGGCCGAGCTTAAAAGCAAGCTTTTGGAGGTAGAGCGCTGGGCTCATACATAATGCTTGGAACAGTGGGCGTCCGAGCGAGAGGAGCTCGAGAGGCAGGTCCCAGAGACCGAGCAGACCAAGGGGGAGGCCGAGGTGACGCAGGACAAAGCTGAGGCAAGGCTGACTGAGGCCAGGGTAGGGTTGGCCGAGGTCGAAGGGAAGCTGGTCGTGGCCGACGCGAGGGTGGCTGAGCTTGAGGAGAAGGTAGCTGGAGCCGGGGCGGAGGCAGTCGAGCGATATCGGAGCTCGAAGGAATACCAAGAAGCCCTGAAGTAGGCTGCCTTCACGTGTTATGAGCTGGGCTATCGACGAGGGCTACAGAAGGGTTTAGCCTAAAGCTTCAAGCGGGCAGCCAGTATGGCCCAAGAACAGGTCCTCGACGAGCTCATCTTCCCTCCCAAGTGGTGCTACGATTTTGATGTGGATGGTTCGAACTCTCCCACGTCAACATCGAGCGATGAAGGGCAGAGTGAAGGTGCTTCTACCTCGGTGCAGGAGAGATCGCCAACTCCGGGTGCCTCGGGAGGGCGTGCGGACGTGGCAGTTCCCATACAAATGGGGTCAATGCCTAGGCCGACCATCATTGAGGGTACCAGGGGCAAATCTCTGAGCACCGAGGGTCCTCCGCCTGTTGAGCTTCAAGAGGGGCCACGGACTTCCCAGAGTTCCCCTATTTCCGAGAAAACCCTGACAACCCCCATCGAGCAATCTACGAGCCCTAATATTCGGAATAAGAAAACGGGAAGAGGAAGACCGGATACCTTGGAAGTAGAAGGTGGATCGACGGGGATGCTGGAAGTAAACCCTCTTTGAGGTGCAATCCACCATGGCATCATGGGCCTTGAGACAATCCATGCCCAAGATCACATCAAAGTCTTAAAGTGACAATGAATAAAGCCTAGCCGGCAAGTTCAGCCCTTCCATCCACACAGGCACCTTCTCAAAACAATACGGGGTGTGCAAGAAATCACCGGTAGGTAACTCCACTACCAAATCATAGGACATCTCGGCCACCGGGTCCTGAACACTCTAAACAAAATCCTCCTAAATGAACGAATGAGACATACCAGAATCGAACAAAACTCGAGCTGCACAACCCAAAATCAAAATAGTACCTTCTACCAACTGTTATGCCTCAGCCTCTGCTCTGGTCATGTGCATCACTCTACCTCAGGATCTCTGCCTCCCAATAGTAGCTGACCGCAACAACTGAGGAAACTGGCCCTGCTACTGGTACGACTACTGTGGTGGTGGTAACTGTTGGGGCTGAAACTGTTGCTACTGTTGGAGCTCGTGCGGCTGACACAGTCTCTGAGGGCAGTCACGTGCCATGTGCCCTGGTTGGTCACACCTAAAGCAAATCACTGGCACCGAACACTGCCCACCTGGATAAGAATCTCCAAACTGAGGACACCCACCCTGAGAACCACTCACCGAGACCTGGCGCTGGTAGGGTGTGGGCTGCTGAACGTTACTCACTGACTACTGCCTCTGCTCCCTATGATCTCGATGCCTCCTACCAAAACTAGCATCCATAAACAGCTTCTTGAGCTTTACGCTGAAAGATGACGACTCTGTCGCTGACGCCACAGACGGAGACGTCCCAGAATTGCCCACTGAGAGTTGGATAGTACTCTGTTGTTGCACGATCATCGACTGACTAAGACCCGTCTGCGTCTGACCTACACTGCCCTGCGCTCGAGTCCTCTGCAAATCTCCCACTAGTGCCACTGCCGCTCTGCAAGCTGTATGCAGGTTGGCCAAACCCGACGCAAGCAAGGGATGCCTCAACTATGGCCTCAATCCCATGACAAACTACTCAGTCTTCAATTCCTCATTCGTCATGATATGCGGTGCATAATGACCCAACTCAATGAACCTAGATCGATACTGCATCACTATCATATCCTCCTAGGTCAACTCTAGGAACTGGCGCATCTTTTGTGACTTGATGAATGACGGATAGAAAGCACGCTCAAAACCCGTGACGATTCCGCTGTGTTTATCGTGTGGGCTACCTTGCCGAGTAAGCTAAAATATTCTGTTCATCCTGTGAGAGCATATATCATGTGTGATCATCACCGAGTGAGTGAAGAGTGCTTGTTTGCTCGTCTCCAGGTTTTGCCTTAGTTGGTTTTTAATTTACTTCCACTACGCAACACGCTGTTGGGGTGGGCTTGGGGGGGGTAATTGAAGGATTACATTCAAACACTACCACCCGCAGGGAGGGGCTTTAAGCGGGCCAGGAGGGGGTGGGGGAAACCAAACTAAACCTGAATTGCTGAACTACGTTGGTTCTGTCTGCTCTGGATCAGCAGGATAGGAGGTCAAAGATGATGCCGCCATGGACTCCTCTGACCGCTGCTATTGATGGGACCAACACCAAAACGTCTTGGGTTGGCCCATGGATGCACCCAAAAATTTGGAGGTAGTTCCGAGGTCGGCTGTGACTGAGGTTGGGTCGGGACCAGGGCCGGTTGGATATGGCTCTGACTGCCCCAGAACTGCTGCTGCTAGAAGAGCAGTTCATCACCAGCACTCCAAGGGTCCGATGAGGGCAGGACCAGAGCTTCTGCATTTGTGGATGAGTCTTCTTCAATTGGAGACCAACGGGGTCACCTAAAGAGGCTGGATCAGGGCGCAAGAACCAGAATAGTGAGAGGGGGTCGGATCTGTCTCAAGAGGGATTAACCTACGCACTCCGGGGAGAAAATTAGGAACTCTGTGCTCCGGGGTCGAAACAGAGTCCTTCTTCTTAGAGCTGGAAGAGGACGTGGAGGAGAAGGTCTCAGCCAAATGCGGCTCCAGGAATCACCAGGGAGTGGGCGTGGGGGCTCCTGCACTCAGGGTCTGGTCTACATCTGGAGACTGGGTGCACAGTTCTCAGAACCACAGGGGCCTAAGAAAATCACTGCCACGAACTCTCTGGAGGTCCGATGAAGGAGAGGTCAGTGTCGTTGCGACTATGGGCGAGTCCTCTTCAAACAGAGACCAACGAGGCCCCCATGGGTTGTCGGAGCAGAGAATGAGGTAGAGAGAGGTGGAAGGTGGTCCGAAATTGTCTCTGCTGGACTAACCTGCGCACTCCGGGGAGAAAAGTTGGAACGCAGTGCTCCAGAGTCTGAATGGTGACCTTCTTGTCGGTGCTGGCTGAGGACTTGGAGGAGAATATATCAGCCAAAAATCACGACCAAAGTCGAACAGGGGCGGCCATGGTCGCTTCTGCTCTTAGGCTCTGGTTCCCTACCAGAGCAGCTTTGCACAGGTGAGGGAGAATGGCTTTCCCGGGCCGCATGGATGTCGAATGGACGTGAGACCACCTTGCCTGAGAAGCCCCTTCGAAGAGCTTTCCAGAAATATATGATACACCACCAGAAGATGCGTGATGACGCCGTGGTAGCCTCTGCAACTTCGTAGTGCTCTACTTCTATGAACCTGTCCTGGATGAGGTGGTGGAAAATGGGATGGATAGGAGGGGAAATGGGGTGGATGGGTGTGGAGGTGACCCCAGGCTGTGAGGGGGTCTAGGAGGGGAAATGGGGTGGATGGGTGCAGGGGTGACCCCAGGCTGTGAGGGGGTCTGGGAGGGGAAATGGGGTTGATTCATCACTGTATACACATTCTGTCCTCCTCTATAGAGTCAATTTCTGTAAGTACATGACATATACCCCGGTATGTGACCATTAGCTACACTCTTTGCACTATAGGCACACAATCTTGGACTTGATGACCTCTTCTTTGGATATTCCTTCCAATGGACTAAAAAATCTTAGTTCAAGGCCTCCGTAAGTCTCTGCGAGTTTGGGATTCCCACTAGGACGCCGAGCTGGTTGTACCATTAAAACCTAATTGGCTAGAAAGCACTACCGAAGTTTTCTGAAATTCTATTCCGTAACAGTTCAATACTAGACTGCCAAGTCCCATTAACGGTCCTGTATATGACCGCTATACTCTAACAACTCAATACTAGACCGCTATATTCGTGAAGCGGCCCAGTTATAGACCGTTATTTTCCTAAGTACCTTAACCCGAGGTTTGACCCAAGGGTTGAGATTTCCATGTTCCTAGATGGACTAATAAATGTCTAGGACCTATCATCTATTTCAAGACATCTAAAATAAAGTATGAGAAATAAAGAACATACTGTTATGTTGTCAAATTTTCTCCAAGGCATAACTTAGTTATTAATGCACTCTTGAACTCATATAATCTATATTTGGTGCATTCTTTTATTGACGTTGAGTCTTAGAAACACTCATTGAACGTATTACATGCGTGGCTAACTTTATTGTTATATACGTGGAAGTTACTTGATTTATACTTGAAGATGTGGTTCGAGCACTGATTGTATTCAAGGGCTCTATACTAGTCCCCTCGACTGATTGCCAGAAACATGCTATAAATCATGGGGTATGATGCTTCTGGCGTCACATTGTGCTGGAAGTACTTTCTCTATAAATAAGTGAAAATCTACGGAGCTTGAATGAATTTATAAAGCACTTGCTATTAAGCAAAAAGTACTTGCTTGCCTGTTACATGACGTTCTAGTACATTCTTGTTACATTCTTGTTCATGAAAGGTCATAATTACATTCTTACTTAATCATGGTTGCTCAATCATGTCTTAACTTGATCATGTCTTGTTACTTGGATTGTTTATATGGTTTATCGCATTCGCATGATTTTACCTTATTCATTAGAGTAAAAATGTTAATCACTTTAATATTGCCTTCATGTTGATGCGAAGAATCCTACTGGACAAGTGTTCTCATTACCTACTTTTCAATCTTTCTAGGAAGTACAAGTGAGTCGGGATGGGATTCAGATTATTCCAATAACGAGTCCGGGAGCAATTGAAGGTATTGAGGAAATGAGAGAAGACCTAGGAATGTCTAAATTTGTTTTAGATCGAGTCTATGTAATTTTCTTTTTTATTGAGTCAAATAGATTGAAGGGAATTGGAATAATCATGTACTTGGATTTTTATTAATGGAAATGAAGGGGCCGTGTACACGTAGTCCAAGTCCTTGCATGTTTCTTATGTGCCTTAAGAAGTCCGAGATATATAAGGCATGCACAGCACAAGGTATTGACAAGCTCATGGTGACTAAATTAAGATTCACACAGAGTCACTGTATTGCTATCATCAAAACAAAATAATATATGTTGCTAGCATCAAAACTAGACAACATATAGTGTACTTGTGCCCTAGGGGACACAACAACAGAAACTTGTGAGTACCGACCCACTAGACTCACACAAGAACTACTTACCTCGATCATGGAGCTCACGCATAAATGATCCTCCATGGTCATAGGACTCAAGCGGTCTATATCCCGCCACGGGCACAAAGCCGCGTGGAAACTAGGCTAGGTGAATACGGTCAAACCCGCCGTAGAAAATCTATAAATCTCATATTACGCGAATCCTTTCTCCGGTGATCACAACCTCACAAGGCTGAAATGGCCCAAATTTCATGGATTTATGTGAATAAAATACTAATTTCTATGTTCCAGGGTGAAAACTAACTTACGGTACTCAAATGGGCTGAAAAGCCCTCATCTCGGTTGACCTAGGCCACAGGTCGGTCAACCTAGGCCGACCAACCCAACAAGGTTCGGTCGATAGGCCAGAAATGGGTCTATCGACCCTCTCACTGAACACGGTTGGGGACCTGGCCGCGTTAACGTGATCGTGGTCTCCCGAAGGACCGTGATCAGCCAAGTCGTGATTGCTCGTGCAACTGTGACCTTGACCGCCTTACTATTGGCTTCAGAGATCAACGCGGTGTCTGTCCACACCGCGTCCTCTTCCAGAGGCTTAACGCGATTGGGAAGCCGACCGTGACCTCGTTTCGATCCGGACCCTCGTAAACCCAGTGCGAATTCATCTGTTCCACGCCTCATTCGTCTCAAACGAAGGGAAAAACATACAAGAATGCTTCATATGACTTCCACACACCGGAAGGACTCTAAAATACACAAAAAAGACTAAAGAAAGGGGGCGATTCCTTCGATTACGCTATACATACACCCATACCGCACCACATACACATTCAGCCTCATCCTGCCTTAAATCATGGGGAAAAAACTCGAGTAAATCGAGGGGAATCACACCCCTATCTTCCATTAACTCAAAATCAAGCATTTAAACTAGAAATTGCCGCCTATATCGACAGATTCGTCACTCACTCCGAAACATACATTTTTACCCCAAAAAGGGAAAACCCTCTCAAACTTGTCACATTCGGCATAAAATCTCGGGTAGACAAAGTACAAAGATTAGGGATCCATCCCCCTATCTCTTTTGAAAAAACTACGCAAATTCGGGGTCGATCCACGCTAAAATCACTCGTTCCACGGTCGTTTCTTCATGAAACGGCTAGGATCCTCCACCAAGTCTCCACCTCCCGTTCCGCACTCAAGGCCTCGCCGCTCGTCGTTCGCGCTGCCCTCCACCTCGCTACCCGTCCTCCCTGTCGGCCGTCGGAGAAGAAGAGGAAGACAGAGAGAGAGATGTGTTGAGCAGTTTGCTAAACTCATAAGATAAAGGAATAAAATATGGGAGAGAAAAGAAAAGGATGATAAAGAAAGAAAGGGGGGGAGTAGAGAAAGGGGGGGCGAGGAAGGTAGGGACTGAGCTGGGCCTTATTGGCAATGGCTTTATTGCTGCTACTGTCATTGTTGATGCTGATATTCTTGTTCAAAACCAACAAGTTGCAGGAGGTGTTGAAGGGGGCTCGAGGCTCCCCATACAGATGCTAGTCTAGTATCATGGATGCACCTACAGTAATCACTTAATTTCAAACAAGTCAATAGGGCATTTAAGTCTGCAAGGGAATAATATAAGTGGTTTTGATTGTTTACTTTTTAAAGGAATATTCACCTGGATTCCATCAATATTCCATGACTACAGGAAACTGGGAAAGAAGCCTTTTTTCTCTTGGGGGGGGTGAAGAGATTGTGAATGCAAGGGACACTACAGGAAGATAGTTTGAAAGGTTGGCCAGCAGGAAACAGTATTCCTCTTCTTGTTATTTCGTTGGCCCTCATGCATGTTGGGAAGTGGAACCATTGAAAAGTGAAAATAGAGTCAACTCATGTGAGTAAGAATGGTAAGACCAATGCAGCAAACCATGGGTTAAACCACTCTGTTTGTCCTAGATGATAGATAATTGCAAAAAATAGAGAAATTTTAACGAGGCCCGCATGGCCATATGTGCATGAATAGCCATGAAAACAACTGATTAGACCAATACATTTACAGCCACCCTCATGGTGCCCAAGAGATCACAATGATAGAGAATTTCAACAGAACTTACACGCTGATTTTAGCTTGGGGGTTGCAGGAGTACAGCATGGCTAGCAAAAGAGGCCAAATTGGACAGGGAAAAGGGAGGTCCATCCAGCTTTAGGGCGAGAACCTGATCCCCCCTGATCATTGAAAAAGAAAAAGGTCGGCGTCAAATCTACCTGAAAGTGCGATCAGGCAGATGCAATGCTATGTAGCATTCCTTGGATCTCAATCCTCAGCCATCACCCATAGCCCTCTCCTACAGTGGTTTGTTAACTCAGACTCACTTGGCCTGACTCGTATGATTTGGGCAGGTTCTCTGACCTTCTAATTCTTAAGTCAACCTGCATGATATGATAGGCGTTTGAGTCCACTTCACACATTATTAATTATTAAGATTCTTAAGAGAACTTGTATGAATCCTTATCAGTCGATCCTATTTGCAATATTAGTCAGTCCAACTCAAAATGATACACATTGATTTCAAGGTTGAGTCATAATGGTGATACTGATATGGCCAAGCTTGCTTGCAGTGCTGGTTGATCATTGACAAGCCTTTCAGTGCCAGCAAGCCTTATTTTCCAGTACGGAAGGATGGTAGAAGAAGAACATCCTCTGTGGCCAAAAGGAGGAAGAAAAAGAGGATGCAGAGAAGACAGAGGGCAAGGAAGAGGAAGATAATCTTGAGTGGGGTCATAAACATACTTTCGCAACATAGATACGTGGAAAACATTATGTACTCCAGATAACTGAGGTGGTAAAGTTAATCTGTAAGCAACTTATCCAACTCTTTCTAAAATCTCGAAAGGGCCAACGTATCTTGGACTTAGTTTGCCATGAATGCCAAATTTTCAGATTCCTCTCGTGGGTGAAATCTTCAAGAACACATGTTCGCTGACTTGAAACTCTAAGGCTCTCCTTCTACAATCGGCGTAACTTTTCTGTCTTGATTGTGCCACTTGCAGATGATCCCGAATAATACGGATATTCTTGGATGCTTCTGAAATGAGTTTTAGTCCCAGCCATTGCTTCTCACCTACCTCATCCCAACACAAAGGTGATCGACAACTTCTTCCATAAAGAGCTTCAAACAGAGCCATTTGGATACTAGACTGGTAACTATTATTGTAGGCGAACTCAATCAAGGCCAAATGCTCATGCCAACTGCCTCCAAAATCAATTACGTAAGCTCTTAGCATATCTTCCACTGTCTGATTAGTTCTTTCAGTCTGTCCGTTAGTTTGAGGATGAAAGGTAGTGCTGAAATTCAAACGGGTTCCCAAGGATTCTTGTAGTCCTCTCTAAAAGTGCGAGATGAATCTGGAATCTCTATCTGACACAATACTTACTAGTATCCCATGGAGTCTTATAATTTTCTTCATATATAAGGCAGAAATGGGCAGACTTAGTCAGTCTATCGACAATAATCCATATCGCGTCGAATCTGCTACGAGTCTTAGGTAGACCCATGATAAAATCCATGCCAATGCTCTCCCATTTTCATTGTGGTATATCGAGCGGCTTTAACATCCCAATAGGTCTAAAGTGCTCAGCCTTTACTTACTGACACACTAAGCATTTGCTCACAAATTCTGCGACTTCCTTCTTCATGTTTGGCCACCAAAAGGATCTTTTCAAATCCCCGTACATCTTAGTACCTCCAGGGTGAATCGTATACCTGGACCTATGAGCTTCTTCTAAAATCTTACTTTTCACTTCAGCTACATTAGGCACACATGTCCTTCCTCGAAATAATAATTGACCGTCATCGGCTAACATAAAATCAGGTCTATTGCTCAGACTTTCCTTGATATTCACCAACATCAGGTCATTTTCTTGCAAGGACTTGATTTCTGTTAATAACTATGGACGGAGTTGAATCTGTGCAATTATAACCCGATCCTCGCTAACATTGAGATCTAAACTAGCCAACTGTTCCAGCAATCTCCATCCTTGCAACATAAGGCTTGATAATTTTGCTATCAGCTTGCGGCTTAAAGCATCTGCCACCACATTGTCTTTTCTAGGATGGTACTCTATAGAAAAATCAAAGTCCTTTAAATAGTCAAGTCATCTTCTCTGCCTCATATTGAGTTCCTTCTGAGAAAATAGGTACTTCAAACTCTTATGATCTAAAAATACCGTGCCGCCCTGCGCTGATAGCACTGGCTGTCCGCGCCCCTGCGGCCCATTGGGCTGCACACCCATCTGGGCGAACGCCTGCTGCACAGACTGCGGCGTCACGCCGGGCGGCATTTGCGTAGTGCCGGCGGGTTGCACGCCCTGAGTAATCGCGGGACGTGAACCGGACTGTTCGGCCCGGGTATCGGCCATAGTCGGCGGGGCGAATCCGAGCAGCGGTTGCCCTGTCATCACGTCGATGGGAACTGTCGTCACCGACCGGGAGGTCAGGGCGCTGGATGGCTTGGGCAGGATACCGCCGTAAATCTCGTCGAGCGATGTGCCGGCGCCGAATTGCGGCTCGACCCTGTAGGTGCCGTCCGGCATTTTGACGAGTTGCTGCCGGGCGCTGTTGAGCAGTTGGTCGTACCCCTCGGGGATACCGCCCATTTGCCTGAAGTCGGCCATGCTGTTCTCCAAAAGAAACAGCCCCGCTTGTGGCGGGGCTGGATGGTGACTATGTTGCGGGCGATGAAGAGATGGGACCTTCTTCGATCCGCTCTGATGGGAGGCGCATTTGGCGCCGCCTACGGTTTGTTTCTGCTCCTTACCGGCGACGGCGCCAGCAACCTGCCAAGGACCATCGGCCAGATCATTGGGAGCGCAGCCGGAGGCGCCATCGTATTCGGCCTCATTGCCGGGGCGAGGAATCTAATCGTTCGGGCAAAATGAGAGCTATTTACGCGACGCTCTACTATCTGGGGTTCGCCTGGTTCGCCTATTGGTGCTTCAGAACCGCTACCGATGATGCCCAGTATTGGGCGGTCATTCCTTACGTGGCCATCGCGATCTCGCCCTGCGCCGCACTATGGATCGGTCGCCGCCTCGTCACTGGCCGCTGGCTTTGAGCGCAGCCGCAAGAGCCGACTGTCGAGGCGTGTTCTGGTTGGCCGCTTGGCCGGAAAGAAGCGCCGCCAGAACCTGCTTTGAGCGCGGCGCAACGATTGGAGCCTTGAACGGCGCTCCTTTGGCGACGGTGTTCTGAAGCGCCTTGGCCTTCGCCAGCGTCATCCGATCGGCAATGGACTTTGCCCCCATCCCTGCAAGTGGGGCGGCCGCGAGCAGCGGGTTTATCGCAGTCCCCCCAATGCCCAGCGCGGCCATGAGGCCATTCCCGGAGGGAGACAGCTTCCCCACCAAACGCAGCAGTTCTTCCGTTTTCCCTTGCTTGATGAGGGATTCCATCTGCGCCTTTTCTGTAGCCGTGAAGGCTTTGGACTTCTTGGGATTGTCGAGGATGGCGCGAATGTTCTGGCGGATGGCGTTGTTAATGTTGCCGCCCGATCCGGTCGAGGCCGTTCTCCGGGCCGCCTTTGTCAGCGCTTCTTCGATTAGCTCCGACTTGCGAAGCGTGCTGTGAGCCTGTCGGGCAGCCTGCATTGCGCCGGATGCCCCGGAATTGGTCTCGATCATCTCGTCGATGCGGTCGAGGATCAGATCACCGAAATAGGCGTCAGCGGCCTTCTCCTGGTTGGTATAGGAGGGCGTGATAAGGTCGCGCCGAACCTCTTGGCGCAACTGGTCCAGTTCGGTCAGCGTCATGGGCTTGCCGCGCCGCGAGTTCATGTCCTGAATGAAACTGGACGCAGCGGCGTGACGCGTCGGGGAGATGTGCTTGTCGGTCACGTCCTGAGCCAGTCCGGCAAGCATATTGTCGTATGCCTCCGGGGAATAGACGGCACCGGTATTTTCGGCTGCCTTGTACGCGGCATTGCGCGTGGCGCGAAGGTCATCGATGGTCGGCGTAGCAGGCTGCATCCTCACTCGTTCGACCTGATTGCCGATGCCGAGAGGGATACCGCCGCCCATGAACTGGCCGGCCATCTCGGCAATCTGATTCCCAGGGAATGCCTGCTGCATCGTGGCCGCTCCCAGGCCACTCCCCAACGTCGACATTGCCCCCGCAACCTTGGCCGGGGTGGCAGCAACAGGGAGTAGGTTTGCGCCGAGTTCCTGACCGACACGGCGCGCGAAGCGGCTGGGCGCGTCATCAGTAGGCGGCTTGATGGCACCAATCTCTGTAGAGAGATTCCGATAGTTCGCACCAGCATCCGGCAGCAGGCTCTCGGTCGGCATTTGGAAGTTGCCACCGAACATGTTGGCGATGCCGGGACCAATGGAGCGCAAACCGAGCTCGATGCTGTTGGGGAGGCTCAGGAAGTTGGCGACACCCTCGTTTACACCAGACATGCCCTGCGTCGGGACCGTAAGCGGGTCTTGAGCAGGGGCAGCGGCCGCCGGGGCGGGTGTCTGCTGCTGCATGGCGCGATAGGCTTGCGCAAGCGCGCGCGCGTCCTCGACATTGCCCGCCGCATCGGCGCGGCGGAGCGCTTCACCGATTTGATCGAGGGATGCCATTTACTGCCCCAGGTACTTGGTCACCAAGTCTTCGACACCCGCACCGCCGCCAACCTCCGGGACGTTGATGGGCTCATATCCCGGGCCCGCCGAACGCTCCATCGCCTGAATGGCAATCGCGCGGTTCTGGCGCTTCTGCTGGATCACCTGCGGTGAATCGCCGGGCTGCGGGAAATACTGCTTGCGAGCGTTCTCGAATTCCTGATCGCTGATCGCAGCACCCGACTCCTTGCGCAGCACCGCGTTCACGAAATCGCGCTGCGCCTGCATGGCCTGCTGGTATTCGGGCGAGATGAGGAAATTGCCGACACCCGGCGTCATGGACTTGGCCTGCTCGCCGAGGTCCGTCTGGATGCCTTCGGTCTGCTGCAGAACCGTTTCGGCATTGCGCATTCGATCGGCAAAGCCGCCTGCATTGGCCTGATCACCTGTCGGTGGCTTGCTGGTCGTCGAATTGAGAGACGATGCATAGTCTGGATTGGACTGCGCTAGTTGCCATTCCTGGAATGAGGTGGGCAATGATCCGCCCGACGGAAGGTCCCCCGTCAAAATCCACGCCGTCCGTTGATCTCCCTGCAGCCCCATCTGGTCCGCGAGCATGGAGCGCCCTTCTATCGTGGATGTCGGGTCCGGCTGCGCATTGAGGGCCTGCTGATAGTCCAACCCGGCCTGCTTCAACTGCATCTGGTACAGCGGATCGGACTGACTGATCTCTCGCCCGATGAGCGCATTGATTAGCCCACTCTGCCCGCTGTTCATGAACGGGTTGGACAGTGCACCCGACAGGCTTTCCATCGTCGCGCCACCCTTGAGGGCTTCGGCCAGCGCCTTGCTGGCAGCCTCCTGACCGGCGCGCTCCTCGTCGGCTGCCGTTTTTCCCATATAGCTCGAGCCGAACCCGCCGAGCGTATTGGCCAGCGCGCCGAATGGACCGGCGTTCTGGATTTGCGACTGCTGCAACTGAGCCGCGAGCGCACGCCGTGCGGCTACCGATGCAGGGGACGGCTGCGTATAAGCCAGCGACCCGGACTGCAGGATGTCGGAAATGCTGGCCATTATGCCACCCTACGGTAGTTGACCGCCAGGAACCCCCCGGGGGTTTTCTTGACCGCATCGCGCTGCCCGGCCTTCACCACGTCCTGCGCGATGTAGCCGCGCTGCATCATGGGCGAGCCCTTATAGCGCCAATCCTTGATCGGCACGCCGCCGGGGGTTCTCATGCCGGTATCCCGGATATCGGTCTTCGCCCGCTTGTCGGAGAGAATGAAAGGCAACAGGGATGCGGCGGTAGACCCGAGCGCACCGATGCCGTTCCACATCTGGTTTGACTGGCCCTGCTGGGCATTGTACTGGTTCCAAGCATTCCCCGCCACATCGGTGCCATTGATGCCCGTCTGTGGCGTGCTCTGGAACTGCGGGGACGTGTTGAGTTAGGGTCACTGAAGGAGCAGACTCTCTAGTCAACAAAAAATGATGCCTGAACTGGACAAAGTACAAGGACCACTCCTCGCACTGACACCAACTCACAGTGACACGTCGAGAACACCACCTCCCGGGACCCCACGGCACCCTAACACATGGCCCCCACATGATGTCTAGCATCAATCAGGCCACGGGTTAGCACGTGGATCGAGGTCCACTCACCCGGGACTCAAATCGGCAAGGAGAAAGCTACCGATCAGGTGACACATAGAAAATGGTCCATCCTGGGCCGTTCCTTGGTAAACGGTCTATCGATGGGCCGCTTAAAGGATTGAGATGGTCCACCACAAGCCATTTGACAAAATGGAATGGTCACCAACAAACCGCCCCTCAATAGACATACACGGTTTGCCTCAGACCGTGTAAGACATAAACGGTCCCTCTTAGGACTGCCCCAAATAGTGAATGGCCTCCCATGAGACCGTCCAACCTCTAGACTGAATGGGAACACAAACGGTCACTCTCAGACCGTCCAAAACGTAAACGGTCCAACGATAGGCCACTTGAAGAACTAAGCGGTCCCCCTTGGGGGCGCTAAGCCACCCAACGGCACAAAATCTAAACGGTCACCTTATGACTGTTGGAAACTCAAACGGTCAAACCTGGCACCGCGCCAAAGGACTAAATGGTCCATCTCATGACTGTGAAGCCCTAGAACTGTGCAACAGTCAAAACTCAATGGTCAAAAATGCCTCGGGAGTCACGCTGACTCCATGAGGTAAATGGTCAGCCTAATGGCCGCCTATGCATGAAACGGTCGAGCAATAGACCGCTTACTCTACCGACACTCCCAGGTCGGTAGGCGGTCATTCTCTAGGCCGCTTAGGATAGAAATGATTTCTGTTAGGACCGTTTCTATCCCAGCAACCCGAGAATGGTGAATCTCCGTGAAAATCGCCATTCCACGCCCCATCCACCCCTAGTTGATGGGGAAACAAGGGGGAAACTTGCCCCCATGATCCTAGGCACCCAATGGTGCCCTCAAACCACCGATTAACACGGTAAAATACTAGATCGGCGCTCAAAATCCCAAATCATGGATTTCCCACCCCGAGCTCAAATGGACCCCTCTCGACCTCCCATCGGCCTGGAAATCACAGGGAAGGAAACTACAGAGCTAAGAATCCGTCACCCTGCCTTAGGGTCGCTCGAGACGCGTCGGATCGCCGCCAATCCACGAAGAAAGCTTTTAGAACTCCCGATCTCCCACGAACTCCCACGAACCGCACGCCGCCACGATCATCTCGCCGTCACTGTCACCGCCGTGCCGTCGCCTCGCCACCATCTGCAGCCTGAGGAAGGCACCGCCGCGAGCACGCTGGAGGAACAAGAGGAGAGAGGGGGGCACGGCTCTCTCACGGTGAAGGGGGGAGAAGAAGGAAGAAGAAGAAGAATAGAAAAAGGAAAAAGCAACAGCTCTTTACAATCAGTATCTATGTCGATAGCCCCCAATTATTGGCTTTCAAGCCAATAGCTCTTCGTAGTCGATATCTATGCCGACAACTCCCAATTATTGGCGTTCAAGCCAACAACTCTTTTCCATCGATGCCCCAGTCGATGGCTCTCCAATCGTCGAAGCCCAAGTTGATGGAATTTCCAAAGAGGTTCGGCCCCGAAAGCCCATTTAGGGTCTGAAGGAACGGGACTCCGACTTGCTGCGGTGCCAGCCCTGCGGCGGTGGAGACACAAAGAGACAAGTACGCCATGTTAGTCACCAACGCTCTGTCGGCACCGACGAAGAAGCACTTGACCCGAACCTCTCGTCCAGGTAGAGGAAAAAAGAGAGACCCTTTCCTCCCGTCGGCATCAACCACGTGCCAATGAAGAATACGAAGAGACGAAGAAACCATGTTGGTCTCCGACACTTTACCGGCGCCGACGAACACACATCTGACCCGGACCTTCCGTCCAGGGCCAAGAAGAGAGAAAAGACCATTTCCTTGCATTGACACTAACCCCCCGTCGATGAATCCACAAAGAGATGAAGAAAGCATGTTGGTCTCCGACGCTTTACCGGCACCAATGAACACACATCTGACCTAGACCTTCGATCCAGGGCCAGGAAGAGAGAAAAGATAATTTCCTTGCGTTGACACTAACCCCGTGTCGACAAATCCACAAAGAGACAAAAAAATCATGTTGGTCTCTGACACTTTGCCAGCACCGATGAACACACATCTGACCCGGACCTTTCGTCCAGGGCGAGGAAGATTGAAAAGACCATTTCCTTGCGTTGACACTAACCCCGTGTCGACGAATTCATAAAAAGATGAAGAAATCATGTTGGTCTTTGACACTTTGCTGGCACTGACGAACACACATCTGACCCGAACCTTCCGTCCAAGGCCAGGAATTGAGAAAAGACCATTTCCTTGCGTTGAAACTAACCCCGTGTCGATGAATTTACAAATAGACAAAGAAACCATGTTGGTCTCTGACACTTTATCGGCACTAACGAACACGCATCTGACCAGGACCTTCCGTCCAGGGCCACGAAGAGAGAAAAGACCATTTCCTTGCATTGACACTAATCCCGTGTCGACGAATCTACAATGAGACGAAGAAACCATGTTGGTCTCCGATGCTTTACCGGCACCAATGAACACATCTGACTGGGACCTTCCGTCCAGGGCCAGGAAGAGAGAAAAGACTATTTCCTTGTGTTGGTACTAACCCCATGTCAACGAGTCCACAAAGAGACAAAGAAATCATGTCGGTCTCCGACACTCGTCAGCATCAGCGAACTTACACCTGATTTGGACCTCTCATCCAGAGTAGTTTAATACACAATCTCTTCTCTCCGTCCCATTGGGGCGAGGAACAAATCCCTTTTTTTGATTTGGACCTTCCGTCTGAATCATTTAATGAACACTCTATGAACTAATATGCAGTAAGCATGAATAGATAACAAGATGATATGGTGGACTGAATTTTAGAAAATTGCTTAAGCAATGACGAACAAGATAAAAGAAAAAGGAAGAAGCTAGAAATCAAAGCTCTCAGACCAAACATGAATTTCTGAATGGACGATTACAATTGCATAGCACTTCCTGCATGAGAATTCATGATAGATTTCATGTATTAGAAAGTTGAACATACCATTTGCACTTGCATACGTGCCTTGATTCATGTATGCCTTGATTCACAAAAATTAGAAATGGTTGCATGAATACCTCGTTTCATTCTTGAGTGCTTGTATGCCATGACCCTTTGGGTATATTAAATGGTGAATGGTAGAAGTCCAGATTATGTCTAAAAGAAATCTCTCACTATGTGTGAGTTTGATACTCTGCCATGTATCGGGGGCTCTCTGTGAAACACAATTGATTTCTTGCATGACATGTGCATATAGTTCGCAAAGCCACTCTTACATCTCATAGGGTTGCATGCTCCCTTCATAGCACACTCCAGTGCATAATTTAGATGTTTTGAACCCCTTTTTCTTGAAAAGGATGAGATTTCAATCGCTGCCGGGGGAGAGTTGACTCAAGGAGTCGACTCTCTTTCATATAGCTTCTGTCTAGATACCTGCGTTGACCCAGTCTGTGCACTAAGTCGACGCATGAAATTCGCGTCCACTCAGGGAGATGCTAATTAATTAGCGCCTTCACGAAGAGGTGCCAATTCATTGATGTAAAATTCAATCAAAAAATCAGAAAAGAACTAGAATTAGCATCTGTGCAAAGTGATGCCAATTAATCACGTCTCTTTGAAGTGACGCCAATTAATCACCCGGAGAGACGAGAGAGCGGTGTGGACGTTCTGACCTATAGGAGAGATGAGAGAGAGGTGAGGATGTTTCGACTTATAGGAGAGATGAGAGAGACGTGAGGATGTTCCGACTTACGGGAGAGACGAGAGAGAGGTGAGGATGTTCCAACTTACGGGAGAGACGAGGGAGAGGTGAGGACGTTCCGACTTACGGGAGAGACAAGAGAGAGGTGAGGACATGAGGAGAGAGCAGCATACCATCTTAGCACACAAGGATGCAAAAAGGAGACAAGACAGAGTGACAGGGAACTAAACGGTCATGAATTGGCCGTCCACTATCCTACACGATCTCCAGATAGACCGCTGAACGCTGTTCGGTTAGGGCTAAAAGAAAGAACTGAACGGTTCGTACACATCCATCAAATGAAATGAACAGTCAACTATAGACCACTAGAAAGGCAGAACGGAAGACATGAGACCATACAATTAGCCAGAGATCACATTGTGTGGTGGCCTACTAGAGGGTTCCAATAAGACTGCATGATTAATGTGACTGTAATGTAATGCAAGCTATGGATGCGAATGCTTAATACTTTGATTTTTTTTAGAGTTTTGAAAAGTTCATTCCATTCATTACAAGTTCATTACATATTACATGGACATTTGACTCATGACAATGCAAATGACTCAAATGCAACTCAAATGCAAATGCAAATAACTCATAAATGCCAAATGGCAAACACATATAGAAACACTTGGACACGCATACATAATCTATATAAAATACTTCTCCCCCTTTGACATCATCAAAATGAGGGAAAAGGGATACAAGTAAAAGTGGATAAACTAGACACTGAAGGGCCGCAAGGATAGCCACTAAGGAGGAGCAGAGTTCCTTTGGCCATCATCATCATCATCAGAAGAAGAAGCATCAATTGGAGGAAGGCGGCGGTCAATGGAATGAAGAGGGGCGTCTTGATCTTGCAGGCGATGTTCAATGGAGATAAGACTACGGTTGGTGGTACGAAAGGCTTGGCGTGTATCTTCATAATTGGTGGTGAGCTGGGCCACATGGGTGGTAAGGTTGGCCAAGATAGTGGAAAAAGAGTCTATCCGGTTAGACATGGGGTCAAGCATAGTGCCAAATGTGTGAAAAGAGGTCCCAATAGTAGTCCCAAAGTTGGAGAGTTGCTCCCTAAAAGCATCCACAGTAGTCTCAATTCTAGCTAGGCACCTATTGAAAGCCTCAAAATCCCAAGATAGTTGTCCAACCCCCTGAGTAGATGACTCACCGGGGTAGAACTGTGATGGCACCCGCTGATCTAACTATTACGGTGGAGGAGGCTGCTCCTCAGCCTGAACTGGAGGTGGTACTGGTGCTTGAGCCTCCTGCTGTTGTGGCTCTTGTTCTTCCTCATTTTTAGATTCCTTACCATACATGCCCACATGTCTGTATAGTTCTCCATCGGGACCCAAATAATATGAAAATGATGTAAAAAGCTTGTGCTTGTTGTAAATATCATCCAGCCTAACTGTAACTTGCACTTCCCCTGCCAAATTGATCCTAGCAAAAGTAAATACTCCCGTAAGTTAGGATGCATAAGGCAGGGATCGCTTGCGTTGAGTGCGGCATGACCCAATTAAGTCGGTCATGAGCCTTCCCATGTTGATTGGTAACCCATTCAGAACATAGTAGAATAGGAACTTGTGCACTTCAGTCATCTCATTTCTGCTGGCCCATTTCGGATAAATGAGAGTAGTGAAAATATGGTGCATAATCCACTGCAATGGTGGGATGTAGTTGGCATTCAACTTTATCAAATTGCTAACGCCTTGTACATACTCATGCCATGTCATGAGGATGAAAGTCTCCTCAACTCGACCATAACCAAAAGCCATATCATGGCCCCTAGCTGAAACTCATAGGGTGCTCTCAAACAGTGGTGGGTTTATTGTAATCTCTACTCCTTTCACAACCATATATAAACATTCATTTCTCATATTCAAATTCCCATAAAATTGTTGGACAAGACTAGGATAATACTTGGTGTATCTTGTTACAAAATCAATCCACCCATCACCCACTTTTGCCTGAGACGTCTTTGCGGGTTTTCACCTCTGTTGGGTTTATGGCCTTTTTGCCCTTAGTCGATTGCTCAATATTTTTAACCTCATTTTTTTGAACCTGAACCTTTGTTGAGAAGAGGTATGTTCTAAGAGGACTGTTGCGGAAGGTCATGCGGTGGTGCATGGTAGAGTTTCATGTGCTTGTCATTAATAGGAGGGAAATCATTATTTTTCTTGTGGTCAACGACCGTGTAGGCGCTTCCTTCATAGACTTTCTGAAAACATAAGGTCCAAGCCAGTTGGGCTAGAGTTTGCCATTGGATCTTCCCACCAAGACCTTTTTTTCTTTGATTATGATGAGATCGCTCTTTTTGAATGCTCTTTGCTTGACCAGCTTATCATAAGCACGTGTTATGTTGGCCTGATATACTTGTAAGTTTTCATTGGCTCAAAGTCTTTTGCCTTTTAGATTCGACAATTTCTTGAGCCTTCTTTTTATCTCCGATTGATCTTGGCCTGGAAGCCTAGGGTGAACAGTAACGCGATAGGATGCCGGTTCAATTTCTATGGAGATCACTGCTTCAGCTCCGTAGACTAAGGAGAATGGGGAATAACCCGTAGGGGTTTTGTAGATAGTCCGATAGGCCCATAGGACTTTGTGGACCTTTTCGTCTCAATCTAATTTACAGCCACCCACTACTCTTGGCTAGTAACTTACAAAGGGTTTTGTTGAAGGCTTCGGCCAACCCGTTGGCTTGGGGATTGTAGACCGACATTGTTCTCCAGCCGATATGGAACTTGGATGCCTGAGCATACACAGTCTTGTTTTTGAATGGTGTGAATTTGTCCGAGATGATCCGATTGAAGGTGTCGAATCTGTATATGATGTAGTGCCTCATGAACCGGGCAATTATTTCACCTGTAATTTCTTGCAGTGGAATAACTTCTGCCTATTTGGAGAAATAATCAGTGGCGGTTAGGATAAACTTGTGGCCTTGAGATGAATGTGGGAATGCTCCCACAATATCCATGCTCCATTCCGCAAACGGCCAGGTAGGCGCAGTTGGATGGAGTGGCTTAGGCGGCCTCTGAGGCACTGGCTTGAATGCTTGGAATTAGTGACATGTCCGAGCATACTGGTTGCAATCTTCATACATGGTGGGCCAGTAAAATTCTTTGAGTTTAATGCTGTTTTTCATTTTGGCTCTTGCTTGATGGAACCCGCACAATCTAGAGTGGACCTCGTGCATCACGATTTTTGCTTTCTTAGGCGAAAGGCACTGTAGGTGACCGATTAGTCTTTTTCATGGATGAGCCGGAATCGTTCTTTATCTTTTATAATCGGCTCACGTCAGTATTCTTCTTCAGGAGCATTCTCCTCTTGAATATTATTGACTTCGTAGACAGTGAGGTTAGATTTTTTGTCGAGCACACTTGGCATGAGTCTTCGACGTTTGACGGTGACATTCAACCGAAAAGAATGAAAATAATGTAGCTTCGGATTGAAGCAATTTCAAGGTGAGATGGGTTGGCTGCTCTAAGATTGCTCTTTCTCTCTCGGTGGCTCTCTCTCTTTCTTTTTCTTCTGGAAGAATTCTCTCTGGAGTTTCACTCTCTATAATGGCAGCAGCTTCAGTAGCCTCTCTTGAACGAAGCGGCTAATACTTATAGTAGAGAACAGAGCATCATCTTCCACTCCCTTTCCATTCGAGATTCCAATAAGCCAATCATCTACTAGTCCATGTGGAAAGGATTAATCTGATGATTATCTGAACTAACCAGAATTCAGGCACGTGTGATAAGGTTTTCACGCCAAACTTCACGGAAGAGCCGGCACATGATTCACCTGAGTTCATCACGAGCTAAGGATGAAGTTCTGACTGTAGGTGCAGATCTTTACTTAAGTACCCTCCATTGACTTCAATCGATCATGATTAATTCTTAAGATCCCTTTTAAACACTTGGCTTATCAGAGAATGATGCTTCCTTAAGTACGTTGAATTGTAACTGAGAAGTGTTGAGGCATAATGTAGTGTCTCATCTGCTGATGACTTATATGTCAAATCAGGGGCTTGCGGCTTTGACCTTCCCTGTTGACAGCACACATTTGTCCTTCTGATGCTTCGAACTAGTAGGCTTCCAAATTTCTGATTCCAAGCTTAGTGCGTCGATGCACTACTTTGATGCGTCGATGCAGTATGCAGGTAGATCCTTCAAATAGCTATCTTCAAGTACTGACTACTGACTTGGTGCATCGATGCAACTTCATGATGATTAGACATAGTTACTTTTAAAACTCGAGCCTTGACTTGGTGCGTCAATGCATCGCCCTGATGCTTCGACGTAGTGCGTCATGATGACAGATTTGTTCTTCGTGCATCGGTGCACTTGTTTGATGCATCGATATAGCTCTCCTAAACAATACTACTATGGTCGAGACTGCATCGAGGTAGTGAACATCCAGCTTCGACACTTAATGGTTTTATCAATACTTTTGAAGGTTTCTTCTTGATTCAAAATGAATTTTCTCTGTTCCAGAGCTCCTACAATAAAAAATTGTTGTTATTAACAACTGAACTATATTGCATTGACATCATCAAAATATAAAATTTAATATTCTCCCCCTTTTTGATGATGGCAACAATGTGAGTTATTAAGTCTTTATTGGTTCATGAAAAAAATCATCTTCCTTGTGAAGTAGTTGAACACTCAAAGATTTGAAAAGAATGGACTGAATTAGAGAATGAAAGTTTATTTGAAATGCTGCCAGGATGACGGACATAATACCAATCCAGACAAGCATAAAAAAAATAGACAACTCCCCCTCAACTTGCTTCCAACTTGACTCTCCTCTTTTTTTTTAATCAACAACCAGCCAAGCTAGGGGGATCAGGGTCGAGTGCGCCCTCCCTCAGAGAGGGGGAACGGTCTCACCCTCTCTCTTTCTCTCATTCTCTCTTTCACTCTCTCTCACCTCTCTTTCTCTCCCTCTCCTCTCCGGGCGACCGATGGAGTGGGGAAAGGGCGAGGCGGGGATGCTGTGACGGCGTGGAGTGAGAACGGGTCGAGGATCGAGAGGTGGTGGCGCGCCGAAGCGCGATGGCGAGTTCACGAACCGGCGGGGTTTCGTGGGGTGTTTCGCATCGAAACGGCATCCACGGCACGTCAAATCTTCGGTGGAGGTAGGGAGATGGTTCCTTAGCTCGTGTACTTCATTTCCCGTGAGTTTTGTAGGCCGTGGTGAGCCGAGTGGGTTTATTTCACGTCGGGGGTTAAAATGATCGATTTTAGGGTGAGCGACGGATCTTCCATTTTAACTGCGTTTTTGGGATATAAATCGTGCCTCTTAGTGGTCCAAAGGCTAGGGAATGGTTTCCACATGTTTTACCCATCACCCGAGGGTGATTGGACATGGATCGACACTGAATGGCAGTGTTCGGTTTGGGGTTTCGCCATTTTCGGTCGACCAATCGGGTGATCCGGTCGATCGAACCACGTCGGCTACGAACTGGGCATTCTGCCCAGTTCGGTCGACCGAACCACCCAGTCCAGTCGACCGAACTGGTTGGTCGACCGAACCCCGTGGCTTGGTCGACCGAAATGCAGAGTTTGGGCCGTCTTTTGCCCTGGTAGGTCCGGTTGAGACCCAATGATCGACCTTTAGCCCCGTAAGCGTCCCGGCACCCCGTGGGACTCGTGACCTTATTTTTGGGTGTCCGGAGGTACCGTATTATCTCGATTAGTATGCCCGTGGGTTTTAAGGGTCTAGGCGACCTTCTTGTGTTACCAGCTTTTGTGTTATACTAGATCGAGTCGCCGTGAGTTAGCACGAGTGCGGAGGGCCTTCCCCGCATGTCGTGGATTTCTCCGAGAAGCGTTTTCATGTGGGCCATGTGTGTGGCCTTGAACTGTGGGTTCAATCGACCAGCCTGGGGCTAGAGGTTTTCTGCGTTTCCCTTAGATGAGGGATTAACTCGACGACTGATGAGTTACTTTGAGAATCGTGTCACCGTGATTTCAGACCTAGGGATTAGGCCAGATTGACGGCGTTGTGCCGTTACGTGCAACGGTCTCGACCCGAGTTTTGTGACTCAAGGACCGTTGGGTTTATTAAGTCTAGTGGGCTATCCAGAGTCGGGTGGCTCCAAGCCACCTGTTACTCCGAGTTACTCGCAATGGGTGCGTGCATGATTTTCAGTGTTCACGTTTAGTGAGCTCCCACTAGTCGTAGCTTTCCTGCGCACGCGGGTGCGGACACACTTGGGAGTGGTGGAGAGCGTGACCCGAGTGAGACGATTTTACGCTAGTTACCGTAGGGTCCCTTTCCTTTGCAGCCTGAGTACGGCTGGGGGGAAAACCAGCTAGAGGACCCGACCTAGTGCAGACGGTCTGGGGCTTCATTTGCTTGTATGTAATGGTCAGTCTTTTTGTTGTGTGGTTTGCAAAGATGGGGTGCATGTGAAGACCTAACATGGGATTCATACATATAAAGGGCCACTTAAACTTGGGCCAAATGCATAACCAAGTGCCTGATTGGAAACTCATTAGAAATCTTACTCTTTTCATATTTTGAAAAAGAATTTTCTGGAAAAGGATATAAACCAACTACCACAAACGCCCTATGCTTTTCTTCTCCCTAGCCATTTTCCCCTTTCCTACCTGCCAATGGCTGCTGCTTTCCCCAGCTAGTAGTGCAGCAACCATTGTCCATGTCGCCTTACTTTCTTCCTCCTCCATCTGAATGGGATTGTCTGCCAACTATTCTGGCAGTGGACCAGAGAATAAAGGACCTTGAGAGGAGGCTACAAATGCTGCGAAATGAATGCCAAGTGGTGGCATAGATGATATACAATAATTTGGAGTTATCGTAGGAGTGGAACGTGCAAGAACATGACCAAGAGACATGTCCTCACTCTGTGATAGACTCCAGGAAGTCGAGGGTGCTGCCTAGGTGACCTGGCAGTGGAGACAATATGGACTCTGATGATGGGAGGGTTGTAGTAGGTTTTCTGGACTGTGGTAGAGCCACCAAAACATTCGCAGTAGAGATCTACCTCAAAAGGTGGTTTGGCTATGATTGGATGGGATTAGGCACTCATCATGGCCCCATTGATATGTCAAATTGGCTATCTCTGGTTGGAATTTTCTTCTTTTGCCTTTTAAGACCTTTTCGGAGAAGATGGTTGTGTTCAAGAGTTGGGCTAAGGTCACTGATTGTGACCTGGATGTGATGATCCTCAGAACTTCTGTGCACAATGGCCCACTTTTGATTGTTTCTGTGCTTGAATGGAGCGATTGCAGCCATAGCTGTAGCTCCGTGTGCATGCAAGTTTGCTATCACTGCCACCACATGCTGCTGTAGTCCAGGGCTGTTGAATCTAACCCCACCCCCAACCAATACATACATAGGCTTCTATCCCTCAGGTGAAGAGGAGGACAATGATGATAGATATAGGAAGGTGGGTATATAGTGGCCGCATCAGGAACTTGATGCCCTACACCTGCCATTAATCATGATGCCCACTCTCATGATACTCCAGTCGATTAACACCCCAGTTGAGTTGATAGAAGATCCTTATCATCACCATGTGCGTTAGGCCATGAGGAGTAGCAGGAAGCAGAGTGGCAGGCAGACATGGCAGCAGAGTTCACATATTTTCAGCCTTCTGGTGCATGTTGTGTGGGCTTTACCACTAACATCTTATTTTTCTGTATATGATGTTTATTCTTTCAAAAGAAATGCCCTAACTAAACAGGAGAATGCACAGGCTGCTCTTATGCTGTTTACTTTGACACCTTCCTCTAAAATGTTATTTTGTTATGTTCTCTGCTAAAAACCATCATGCTTTTCTAAACAAAGGTGTTCGGACGTTAGGCCGATGTAAATCAACACCGACTTCGGTCAATGGGGAGAGGTCCAGCACCTGAACCCAAATCGTCTGAATATCATACGCACCCACAGAATAAACCTCTACACATAGAGGAAATATTTCTTTTCACTAAGAACATTAATATTTATATTATCTACGATAAAATTTTCTGTGGCCGACATTACCGTAAGGTGGCATTCAGAAAAATGCCAACAAACGGTCTTGTCACCTCTTAGGGGGCAACTTCTAACGCAATGCTCCACCAGGTGGTGCACCTGGTTGTGCCGTTCGACGCCACTACAAGTCCTCCTAGCAATCTCACCCCACACCCCCCTACGACTAGGAACAATTTACAAACAGGTGGTCCAGAGTCTCGACGTCCACTCCGCACAAGCAACAAGTCGACTGGATACTCAGGAGGGCTTGGCTCAATCTATCCCAAGTAGGTAATCTCCCGTGAAAAATCCTCCAAGCTTCACCTTCAGTAGACTTTTAGGTCTGAAGACTGGTGAGAAGCACCTATGACGAATTCCTCCATCTGAGATAATAGCGTAGGCAAAGTTGAACGAGAAAGTACCCTCTTTTTCCCACCTCCATGACCATTCATCCTTTCTGTCTGGCAGAGGATGAAATGGAAGGACGAAGAAGTCTTGGAATGCACCATCTCATCATCCCTGAGGTCCCTCCTAAAGGTCGTTCCTTGATACCCCAGGGAGTCGAAGGCCTAAGATACCGACTCCAAGAGGGCATTTGAAATCGCAAAGAGATTGGGGAAGGAGGCCTCCAAGGTGAAGTCTCCATCATGGATTTCAATATAGCCCGGTACGTATTGGTACCAGCCTCAACCAGTCTGGTTCTACCCATTTTCTACCAATACCAACCAGTACAATTTCGAAAAAAAAAAAAGATGAACCGGGTTGTACCGCCTGCATCATCCATCGGGACAGCCCGATATGAGAGCGGGGAGGCTCTCACAGGCAGCAATGTGTAGTGCAACCCGTGAGAAGCCTCTCCCCCAGTTTCCACCTGCAGCCGCCCTCCTCTGCCCGCCGCCAAACGGCCATCGTCTCGCCGACGTCCAAGTGATTGTCGAAGCTCACCACCGATGATCGCTACCGATGCTGCAAGCCTGTAGCTCTCCATCTCCCTCTCACAGTTGCACAAGCCGAAGCAACTACGCGAGACCACCCGCCCGCCCGCCTGCCCGCCCCACCGGCCAGTTCGACTCCGAAGATTGCTATCATCCACCAACCAAAGCCGCCACTGCTGACCAGATCCGGCCATTCCGACGGTCGCCGACCAGATCCGGCCATTTCTTAGCTGAATAATCATGTTTTCAGATTAAGAAGGAAACTTTTTAACACAAAAAATTAGTAGTCTTCAAATAAGATTCTAAATAGCCTAATTAAGGTTCAATGAGTGTTTAATAACTTCAATTGCACCGGCTCCTCAGCTCCAGCGTTCGCAGGTTCCCCCTCACCATCGTCAGCCTCCTGGCCATAAGGAGACATAGGGGGAGGGAGCGAAGGGGGCACGCGACCAAGGCTATCCGCAGTGGCCTTCACGGCGGCACTCCATCCCTCTCGGAAGCCACGATCATGAGCTGGCTCGTAGAACTCCAAGGCCACCTCCGTCAGCTCATCTCGGTAGGCCGGAGAAGAGTGAATTTGTTCCACTGCCTCCTCGCCCACCACTGACATCGAGGACCGTAGGGTGGTGATCTCTGCTTCAACCTCATGAGCACGGATCTCATGGCACGGAGTTCCACCGCTAGCTTGGCAGCCCGCTCCTCGGCGGCGTCAACCTGTGCCCGGAAAAGGTCCCGGTCGCGCTCCATACCGGTAAGAACCAGTCCATGCTGGATCGACTGTCGCTGACCCTCAGCACGAGCCGCCTCGGACTCCCCCAGGCGCCCTTCAAACTCCGCCTGAGTGGCCTGGCTAGACTCCAACGTCCGGACAAGCTTCTGGAAGTAATGCCTCCATGCACTGAAGGCACTAATGATGAGGTGCGCACTCCTCGCGACTGCCGCAGTCAGCTCCTTCTTGGCACTTGGGCCGATCGGACTGGAGAGTTCGAGCCAGTGTCCAGTCCTGCCCATGAGATCGACGATTGACGTGATCCTGATCAACCCAGAGCCTAAGCCCCTAGCCGGAGAAGCTGAGTTACGCTGAAGAGACGCCAGCGGAGAGGGGGCATCGGTGTCCTCCACCACCGGGGCCTTGCCTTTATCATGCCCCTGTGCCGCGGGAAACGACGCAGAAGCCGCGGCCACCGACCCCAGGGCCAACGGTGGTGGCAGGATGCCAGAAGATAGCGGCTCAAACAGAGGAGGCGGCGGGGCGCGACTCCGACCTGAAGGGGAAGTTCTCGCCCTCTTTCGTGATCGACGTCGGGTGTCTAATGCCGCCAAGTCATTATCGGTCAAGTCGACACAGCTGCCACCGGCCATATCGGACCCTTCACCAGTTGAACCGGGGCTCCTTCAGGGAAGCTCCTCTGAGGGCTAGGGCCTCCACTCGCCACAGATGCTACCGGCGAGCCCACCAGATGAACGCCAATCGGGATTGGGTACTGTAGCCTCCCCGGGGCAAACGCAACTTCGGTCTGGGGGGCGATGACGGACACCTGACCGGCCCCTGGTACCACATGATCCACCGGGCGAGGAACGTTCCGCGACTATCAGATGATCTTATAGGTCCAACCTTGCACCTCAACTGCCCCTGAAAGGAGAACCAAATCAATCGGGCACCTCTCGTGACGACAACGATATAGGAAACAAAAAAAGGGGGGCCAGTACCCTGCAGTAATGGGGGGCACAACCCCAGCTACCGGAGCAACGCCAGAGTCAAAGCAAAATCCGCATCCCCGAGAGGATACCGCTCGATCTCCTTCAACTTCTGGCGGTCCTCGGCCCTGAGCGAGGGCCTCCTATCATGCCAGGTGCGGCGGGAGCCTCTGTGCATCCATCTATCGGAAGCCTCCTCCCAGTCTTTCGACTTAATGAGGTATACGTACCGCTTTGCCCAGCCCTTGCGGTTAGAGGTGGCACGGGAGACTTTGATGAAGTGCTGGTGGGAACGAGACTTGAAATAGGTGAAATAGGTGTCGGCCGGACAACTCTAAAGAAGGAAGAAGTGCTGGAACAGATTGACGGTTCGCTCCACCAATGCCTGATGGCATGAATAGACAAACCCATAAAGGATGCTGTAAGAGTTGGGGTGATCTCCCCAGGGTGCCATCCATAATAATGGACGACTGACGCGATGAAAGGATGGATTGGAACACGGAAGCCCGCATGAAAGGAGGCCACCGGAATCATGATCCCCCTGACGGGATAACTCATTATCTCGTATCCCACGGATGGGAAGATGATGCCATACTCAGGAGGAATCTGGAAAGCCCCCCGCAAGCCATGGATCACCATGTAGGTCATCAACGGTAGGGGGCTGGGCCGACTAGTGCCGGCACCCGAGGTGCTCGACACGCCACCTCAGCCACGAGGTATGATGCGAGATGACTACGAGACTCGATGCAAACGAGTTGCGACCTTGGACTCTATAGGATGACCCGACTAGCAGGACGATGTGACCAGCAACAACGACACAATACGGCACCTAAGGAGCTCCAGAAGAGGCGATATTCCCCAAACAAGAAGCGCTAACTCACGGCTGTCCCCATCGAGAGAAGCGTGATGATCTGCACGGTTGAGTAACCGGCTTTGAGTCTCAGGTGGTTGGCTCACTCTCACGCTCGGAACGAGTCGCGGGATGGGTCTCGCACTCACAACTCACAGCGATGATTAATATATAGCTAGCTAATAAAATATTCTACTCACATGTAGCAGAATCTAGAGTGCATACTAGCTAAGCAAATACGACAAAAGGGGGGTGACGAGTGTACCTCCACGCTCAGGGCATGGGGAAGACTTCCCGACCGAGAACCGTCACTCCCGGTACAATAATTGAACTAATTATAGCATGTAAATTAAGGCCCACTCCACGCAGGGAGGTAAAAGGCCACAACAGCGGTCCGGGAGTGTCGTTCTCGGGTTGATGGGCAGCAATTGGTGGCGCTCGAGCGGACGCAATCGGCCGGTTCAGCACCGTTCACTCGGGCCTGCAGGACAGCACGTAGGACCTGCTGTAGGTACGGTGATGTCTGAAGTGGCTCCTGGTTGCAGCAACTGGCGGGGGCATTCCTAGAGTGTCCCGGGTCGGTCCCCGGGGGCGACGGTCACCGGAGTGGAGGCGGTGATTTTTTTGAGAATTATTTTCCAAGGCTGTCCCGCAGCACAGCTTCTGGCCAGAACTGTGCACTCTGACGAGATCGGCTGGTACGCCCATCCACGACGCCAGATCAAGACAAAAAGGGTACCGTTGGAAAGAGGACTCAAAATGCTACGACATACTGGAATTATAAACTCATCCAATGGCTGGAATGTAAATGGGACTGACTGCAAACTGACTATGCACACTATCACGAAATACAGAACAGGCTGGACAGAACTTGAAGTCCCTGATTAAGGGCTTTGACCGAGGATCAGATGAATGAATTGGGACCTGGGAATTTTATGGTAGGTAGAGGGGAGGGTGGTGGTCATGCACATGCTTATTTACATCAACCTGACATCGTTTAGGGGGTGAGAAAATTCATCTACCAAGATCTATGCCATTGGTCTGCTCGTAGGCAGATTTAGAGAAGGAAGAAAAGGTGGCTGGGAAGAGGCCTAAACGAACTCTGATCAACCTCAAAATTAAACTGGGAATGGCCTATGATGGGGGGAACATACCCTCAAAGTTTCATCATGATCCAATGGTCGAATCTCCCATACCAGCCCTTTCACCGAGCAGCTACCTAGGAACTCTGAGTTGCAGGGCAGCAAGTGGAGTGGATGCTACGGTGGCTTGATGGCGGCACGGACGGTGGCGGCGGCGGCGGTGAACGTTGGCAGCAGAAAGAGAAAGAGTAGAGGAGGGAGATATATTAGGGATCTTATGGTTTTTGATGTGAAACAACCTTGGACCTACACAAGCAAGCACAAGTCGCAAATCGAACGGGCCGATGTTGGCGGCCGACTCACCCGACACTCCCCCAAACCCAGGGATAACTCGGCGATGCTGAGTCGAGGAGGAGAGGGCTGGACCCTTACTGGTAGAGGTCTACCAAGGCCAAAGGGATCTCCCACGAGGTATAAATAGTCCAATTCGAAGGGGCCGACCCGGTGCCGAGGGCACGGGTACACACTCTCTCCCACGGTGGTCACTAGCCATCCACGTGGTCAAAACTCGTGAGTTGGGTCGGTGGGAGGCCGACCTGAAGGGGTGGGATCACCCGGATTCAGTTGGGGCAGACCTCGCGCCCGAGGGCACGATGGGGTCACTCTCTCGCATGGCAGCAAATTCACATGTAATAGGGGACGGGACCGGGCTCTCTCTCACCAAATGCGTGAGCACAAAGAAGATACGAAGGGACAAACCATAGAGGAGCAAGTGATCAGCCACGTACCTTACCAAGCCTGAAAAGGCCGGCGCCGATCGGAGACGATGGCGAGCCGGGGAGCGTGCGCACCCGGCAGACATGCTACGACGAGGAGGCTTGGCGAAGTCCTTGCTAATACATGTACTACGCTCCACGCAGGGAGGGGGGTTCACGGGGGTGGGGGCAATCAATTACACGCACTACCCTCGTGCAGGAGGGGGGGACGAGGGGAGGGGAAGCCAAGCAGCAATCATACGGCGCACTCTGAAGTCCAATCGTGGTGCTGCTAACGCCGGGATGAAGCTTGAGGGATGCCGAAGGATGCCAGCAAGCCCGACGTCGAGCCGTTGCCGCTGGAAGGTGGAGGTGGTCACTGCCGTTAGCCTGCACGGTTCTGCCTCGCAGGACTGGTTGGCGCAGTCATGGTGCGTCGGCCAGTACGCTCGCTGACGAGCTCCAAACATAGCGGGACCAGCTCGTGGGCATAGAAGACAGGGGGTACTATGGATCCTCAAGAGCTGGCGGCCATCTGAGCTCCTCGTCAATCGGGGTCGCCGAAACAGTTGGTGTCAGATTCCTGGGCGGACAGTAGAACAGGTCGATGGTGGCCGGGGTGGAACCTTCTATGCTGATATCGGATCCAGACGAAACCAATTGCGTTGGCTTCATATCATCGAAATCTGGAACTTTGGTGAAGCCGCCTTGTGACAAAAATGAGCAGAGGGAGGCGTGCTGATGCTGTCGAGGCTGCTGCAGGATCAGGGCTGACTGGGTTGCACCAGTAAGGCGCAGTCATGGGAGAATGGACGTTTCGGGCTGTGCTGATGACAAAAATAGGCGGGACCACCTTGGGGTCGAAGAGGACTCGTGGGGGAGGAACTCTCATAAAGGGGGCTCTGGCCGATCAACACAGGAGAAGTCAGTGTCAGCGTTGCTAGGGGGCGCTCAGGAACAGGTGCAGTCCAGGCACACTTGCACGGAAACAACTGTAGCGGTTGATGCCATTGACAAAATGGGGAGAGACTTTCTCTGCTGCGAAGATGACTCGGAGTAGAACGATCCCAAAGAAGGGGGCTCCGGCTGATTCATGTAGTAGGTAGAGGTGTGGAAGCTGCAAGGTCTGTCGATGGTTTTGCTACCAGTCTGGGTGCAGCAGAATGAGGAGAACTTTAACGCCGACACCGGGGGTGATGCCGAGGGAGGCCGGGACCGCCGTGGACGTTCCTGGAAGGGGATGGGGACCGGGCCCAATGCCACACAAGACATCTATGAAGACTCTGTTTGATAAAAAACATATACAGGGTGGCCTTACTACTCCTCAAATAGCACCACACATAAAAGAGGGAGCAGTGGAGAAGGTGAGGAGATCCTTTAAGTGACCCTCGTGGGAGATGGCTAGTACTGCTCTTTAATTTGGCCAACTTGATGTTTGTCTCTAGTGTCCATGATGTGTGGGTGCACGGTAGCTACTAATTGAGATGGACAATGGTAATACTGGTTAACTATTACTCAGAGTTCCATCAGCAACTCATCGGGAGAGACTGACTCGGTTCTATCTTAATACGGTACTGAGTCAATTCGGCGCGGATCGAGTTATCCAATGAAATTAGCTTACGACGGGACGTGCTATATAAATCAATTCCGGTCAATCTGACCTCGATACGATACGAGTACGTCAACTTTGCTATTACCTTTACTAAGGGAGAAGGAAGGGACTCAAGTAACTCACTCTCTCTCAGCTCTCTCTCACTCTCACACACATAAATTCTCTATAGTTGCTATGTATATCTGAGTAAATTGCCAAAGCAGGTAACATTTCTGATTATTTTGGTATCTCAACTTGTTTTTGGTAGGTAATGGCATGCAAATCTACACTTTGGTGTTCTAATCATTTTTCTATCCTTCAATACTGATTTGGCATATTCTTGGTTATCGTTGGTTTTGCTCTCGATTAGCACAAAGGCCAAAGCACAAGTGGAAGGCCGATTAAGATCATCAAGATAATACATTAGTCTGCACTTCCACAAATTATCTACTTATTAATAAGTTATCGAATTACTGAAGGCGCAAACTTACGATTTGCAAGAGGTGAAATATAAATTCAGAACGCGCGCGCGTTCGAGAGAGAGAGGCAACTCTTTACGTAGAAGTTGAGATAGGTCGTCTCGAATCTTGTACTATATTTTTTGAGATTTGTTTGGTGTGGGATGATGAAGGTGATCTCAAGAAAAAATATGCAGAGATAGAGAGACATCATAAAGAGTCATGAGAGTAATATCAGGAGGTAATTCTTCGATATTCAAGTCAGGTAAATATAGATAGAGAGGGAGAGTATTCGGACACAAGAGAGCAGGGGGAGCTTGAAGGGCATAGATTGTATGCCTCCCTAGTCATCTAGACAATATTTTATTTAATGGCCTTCTTTGAGCTTGTCCATTGACATTCGTCACCTGAGTCTGTGTTACGAAGGTTACCTTGAGCTATAGAGGCGCGAGTCACCCGCCTGTCGGCATGGTTCGGTGGCCTGGACGCTAGTCTGTTGCCCCTTTGTCGAGGGTGCAAAACTCTACTTTGTCGTCTCTTTGTTATCTAGTGGTTGTTTTGTCATTAATGGAGTTGTGCTCGTCGGAGATGTGGACTAGACCTGTAAACGGATCGGATACGGAGCGGATAGTGTGATATCCGAATTCGTATCCGATTAGTAATTTTCCACCGACAACCCAATACACGGTCTTCCGGTGGGCCGTTTATGTAGAGTTAGACGGTTCATCAGTAGACCGTTTAGTGGCCAGAGTCCTAAATGGGTTGGTCTTCCAGATAGATATCTATTTATCTGGTGTTTATTGATTTATCACCGACATCATATAAACGGTCTGGCAATGGGCCATGTGACTGGTTGGACGGTCTATCGATGGACTGTTTGTCTCCTGAGAGTCCTATGCCGCGTTAGTCAGTCTGTTCTGTGGGATAAATGGCCTATTTATCTTATTTTTATTTATCACTGACACATATAGGCGGTCTAGCAATAGGCCATGTACATGGGTGGGTGGCCCATCATTCGACCGCTTTCAAGGCCGAGATCTTGGATTCGATTGGCTTCTCTCTCTCCACCCGTGGTTAAACTGGTAGCTTGTCCCACCTTTTTCTCCATGGATTCTCAATCAAATGCGATGCCATTTGATCCTGGTGAAAATTGGGAGTTTTATCTTCGATTTATCCTAAAGAATCTTGGCCAAATTTCCACCGAAAATCTCTTAATTCGAGGCTGACATTCAATGGTCTATAAATAGTACCCTTGGCCCAAGCTCGTGAGCGGGGGAGATCCAGCGTTCGCGATGAAGTGCTGCCAAATTCTTGAGCGAACCACAGCCAGGGAGGAAGGCTTTCCATGGGGAGTAGTCATTTTTTTAATGTTTTGGTCTAGTGGTTAGTCATTCATTTGCTATTGCATGCTCGTTTCCCTTTCATTTCCACCTGCCCTTTTCCACAGTCCTTTTATCATTCTTCATCATTCCTACTATTTGTCATGCCCATTAGGGGTTTAAAAACCCACCCCCAGGTATCCCCCATTCCTTTTATGTGTGTGGTCTTTCATTCTTTTTTTATAGATATTGCATATCCGTAGACTAATTTAGGTTGTACTTTCTGGTTATTTGTGATGTTTTGCAGGTCAACAGGAGTCTTAGCACGAGGCCCATCCCCTCTGGTCGGTTGGAAGGGGTGGAGGAATAAGTTTCACAGCTTGGGGGTTTGGAGGTGCTACACTGTCTATCTCTGTCCGTTTGAATGGGTAAACGGTCTTACGCTGACCGTCCACTCCTTCTAGCGGCCTGTTGCCGACTGTTTGAGTGCTAGCCAGGTCTTCATCTTCCGTTCCTCCTCAGTGCTGCACGTGGCCAGTCGTGCGACCGTCTACGTTCCTAAGCGGTCTCAAGTGGACCATGTTTCTTCCTGTCCAGCGCCACATCACTGGCAAGTGTCTTCATCCTCTCCCATTTTCTAAGGTATGTGGTGCTTCCCTTTTGCACCTAGTGTCTTGGTGGCGATCACGATCTTCTTATGCATGTGGGTGGCTACTTTGGTGCATTATTTGTCTCTTCCATCCACTTTTTTCCTCTTTTTTCCCCCTTTAGCACTTTTATTTCATATCCTTGATGTAAAAAGAGCTAACTCAGATCAAGCTCTCCACCACTCCCAGGTGGGTCCGCACATGTGTACGCAGGAAGCTACGACTAGTGGACAGGTCACTGGAAGGTAGACTCTCAAGTCAGGAAAACTGACTCTGAAAGTAAACGAGTGCAAGGATCGCTCCTTGTACAACACCGACTCATAGCGACGTAAGCCGAAAACGCCACATCCCGGGACCCCTCACGGCACCGTACACTTAGTCCCCACATGTTGCCCAGCATCAGTCAGACCACGAGTCAGCTCGTGGATCGAGGTCTACTCACCGGGGACTCGAATCGACACGAAAAATCACCGACTAGGCCTCAAACAATGAACGGTCCATCATTGGCCGCAAGGGAAAAGGGCGGTTAGGACCCCGCCGCTCAAAGGTATGGGCGGTCCCACCTGGGCCGCTCATGTACGAGGATGAATGGCCAGACAATGGCCGCTCAGGGGACATGCGGTCATACCCCAGCCGCTCACCCCAAACCCTGCGTAATGGTAACAACCAACGGTCGAAAACTCACGGGATGCGAAGTCGGTCTCGGGCCGCTCAAGGGATGAACGGTCAACCACTGGCCGCGCCTCCCCCAACGGTAAGGAAACAAGTGCTGTTGGGATCTAGCCGCACGAGGGAAGGGCGGCTAGTTCCTCGCCGCACAAGGTAGGTGCGGTCCAACTTTGGCGGCACGACCTGCCAACGGCATCAAGTGACGTATGGCCAGACCCTGGCCACACGAGGGTTATACGGCCAGTCCCTAGCCGCACACCCCAAGCACTGCATAACGGTCTCAAATAACGGCCAAAATCTCGAGAGATGGGCAGTCACCTTAGGGCCGCACAAAGGGACATGCGGTCCCACGATAGACCGCTCAACCCCGCTGCGCGCCGAGCCTGACTCGCAGCGCGCCGAGTCGATGGGTGGCCAAGATAGGACCGTACAAGAGATGTGCGGTCCCTGGTGCGACCGCGCATGGCTCACCGGTGCGAAGACGGCGAACCTCACCGGAATCACCCATTCGGCCCCAAATCGAGCCCCACGAAGGGAAAAATGAAGGGAAAAGAACCCCCAAGCCCCCTAGCATGCTTCTACACCCTCGAAATTCAGAATCACAGCGTGAAACGGCGGATCGGGCGAACTCACCTCGCGACATGATTTTCCCTTCCCGGTGCGAAAATAACCCCACTCGATCTCGCCTTGACCTACAAATCACGGGAATGGAATGACACTGAGGTAAGGATCATCACCCTACCTCCGGTTCGCAATGAGACATCAATCCGAGCTCGATCCCATGAAGAATGCCATTGAAAACCCCACCTTCCCGCGCTTCCCATGCTCACCGCACGTCCACGCGATCGCCTCGCCGTCACCAACGTCATCGCGCCGTCGCCTCGCCGCCGTCTGCAGTCGAAACGGATCTCACCACAATCGAATGGGCGAGAGAGAGAGGGACGCACGTCGAAGTAGTGCTTCTGGTACACCCGGTAAGGGAGTATGTTGACTGCCGCTCCTGGGTCAATCAGGACCCTGTTGATAGGCTGTCCATTCAGCTGTCCCTTCATGTAGAGCGACCTATTGTGACTGCACGTGGGTAGGAGCATGTCATCCTCAGTGAAGGCCAAGGCCACTTCCGGTGACATCTCTGCCAAGCAGGCTTCAAGGTGCGCCGACGTCAGGAGTGCGGCAATGATGTCCTATCGTGTCTTTTCATCCAAGGACAACATCTCCCAGACGGTGAAGTGGGTCGGGATCTTCTTGAGGTGTCTGACTACTCGGTCGGTCGCCCGAACCTTGAGCAGCTTCATCTCTTCGGCCTTACCGTGTTTGCCCTCGGCTTGGACCTGAGGTGCTAGGTCGGAAGATGGCTCTCCCGTCAGGTCGGGTGTTGCCACCTGAACCGGAGTATTCTGCCGGGTCTCCTCTTTTTCTTGCATGAATTCGGTGAGGTTGGAGACGCCGTCGAATTCTTCTATTGGCTGAGACGGGGCCACCGTTGGTAGAGCCGGGAGTTTGTTGACTGGTGGGGCTGGGGAGGCGCTGACTCCCTCAGCTGGTCGGGATCCCTGCGGGCGTTCCTGCCTTTCTGCATGGGACCGCAGAAACTCTACGAATGAGGGGATGCCTTGGCTCTTCGGCTTCTCGGGGTAGAGACCCATTGGTGGAGGGATTTCGGCGCCTCAGACCTCGGGCTCGGGGATCCTGTATGGTTGCTCGCCTCTGAGCATGATGTTGCGACTGTCCTGAGGAGGGCGGCCCCATTTTTTTCCTGACCGGGTGGCATGTTGGGAGGTAGATGCCTCAACCTGATTTACTTTTGGTAGGTCATAAGGCATCTCTTCTTCTTCCTCATTCAGAGAGAGGGCGGTGTCGAATAGCGTCGAAAGAGTGTTGCAGGCGACGACAACCTCCTTCCCCTTCTTGTTTATGGGTCTTCTTTTCTTCTTTTTCTTTTCCACGACGATCAGAGACCGCTCTTGAGGGAGTTCGCCCCACAGGGGAGGCTCTTCTTCTGTTCGAGTCTCTACATCAGGGGCCAGCTCGAGACTCTCGAACTCCTCCCAGGGGACATATTCCTTCAGCTCGACAGGTCGGATCTCGGACTGTTCATACTCTTCAAGCCCGTCAATGATGGCCTGGAGTCTTTCAACCGTCGGGCTGACTTCTTTGTGGATCCGCGCCGGGATGTGCTCCTTCCTATTGAAGGTAGGTCGTCTCATGACCAGCCGAGGGGCTGTATCATGCCACACAGGGTTCACCAGCGGCGGTGCTGGCCGAGGAGTGGCACCCCTAACATGAATTATCGGGGCGGGCTGAGGAGCCGATCTTCTTTTATTTCTCTTTGGCGCAGACTGCCAACCCACTTGATCCTGGGCGGGCGCTGCCACGAAGGCTTCATAAGTGGCGCGGGTGCTGGCCTCACCGACAAAGTTTGTGCAGGGATCCTTGACATCATCAAAGCAGAATTCTGGTGCCGAGGATTATGTCTGGCTTGTCCAACGTCTACCTTCGGTGGATGCATTTACGTGCTGACCCCCCCCCCCCCAAAAAAAAAAAAAAATCTTTTGCATAAGTCCCTATTATAATGGGTACGGTATTGGCTTGGATTATCAAATCGGCCGACGCGTTCAAGTCCTCCCCAGCTGAAGGAGCTCGGGGGGAGGGGGGGGGCCGCGGCACCACCCCGAATCAGCGGGGCCTCCCTCCCTCTCATGAGGAAATTCCCACTTCGACCCCATGCCGAAATGACATCACATGGGTTGGACTCGTAGCCCTTTCTCGGAGACCGCATGCTTCCCGATGGCTTGGGCTTTGTACCATTTCTTCGTGTCACGACGGATGTGATTTCTTCCTTGACCGAATAATGGCCATGAAGTGGATGCGCCACGCTAATTTTTCTTGGCCTCAAATCTTTTATGCCATTTTTCGATCAAAATAAAAAACCTTCTCATCCAAGCTGATACTCTTGGCCAATGACTGCCTTTAACACCAGTCTATTAATATCACTGTCAGTTGTTTTGTTTTGAGTGGCCAGAACTCGGAACCCTTTTGAGGTCTTCACATGTGTGTGTGTGTATTCCTTTTACTCATTACTGTAATTCTTGTTCTGGTTCTGAGCGTACCTCAGTCTTCGTCGTTCGTGGCATCCATAGGGTGGTACTTGAAGCGCAGTGTAAGACGTCAGTGGACACAACTGGCTATTCTTCTAGTGATGAGGCGCTTCCGTCACGTAACACGTGACTCTCATGTTTCTCGCACGTCATGACCTTCCTGGGTTAGCCCTCTTGTGGCCTTGCCCAAGGTCAGTGTTGTGTTGTATGCACGCCATTCTAGTCGTGTGTGTGTGGTCGTGTCTAGAAGAGCGTGCACGACAATCGAGTCGTGCATGCTTTAGGGTCTATCTTATCTGTCTAGGTCTTGTCTAGGTTTCTTGCTTGTCTTTATAGGCCTTGGCTTTTGGGCCTTGTGCTGTGTCGACAGATCGACAACTCCTGACTTTGTGAGATCAGGGTTCCCCTTCCTATTGCTGTTTGGAGTAGCGTGGGGAGCCGAGGGTTGTTCGGCAGTCATGTTTTGCTTGGTACGGCTTTTCCCTTTTCTTTTAGCCGTCTCTACTCCTTCCATTTTCGATTTTCCTTTACAGCTTTCTAGTTGTAGTTTAGCTTTTCCTACTTTACTACTACTGCTGTTTTAGCTATTGTTCTGTGTTACTGCGTTATTTTTCAGTGGGGATCCACGTGACCCCTATTAAGCCAGTGACATGAGGCTCACCCCTAATTTTCAAGTGGGTCATTCTGCTTTCGCGGTTCCTACTGTGGCGTGTTCGTAGTTGCCAGTGGTACCTACGTCGGGCTTCCCCCGACCTCAGTGTACGTCTCCTATTTTCTTGACCCAATTGTAGGCATCAAAAAGTATGCCTCTCTGATGGCTACCCTACAGTGCATGGATTAGAAAGGAAGAAATGGAGTGATCGCCAGAGACTTATACCCGAGCCTCACAAGGATAGGATAATCACATATGCCTTTGAAGCGGGGTCGTGGGTCCTTCCTGTCCTCGATCTCAGTTTGCCAAGAAAGAGGAGCTTGAGGATGCAAGTCCAATGTGAAGTTCTTGTGAATCAACCAGTAAACACGAAAATAGACCATTAGACTGAGAAGATGTAGTATATACTCAGAGAGGAAAAGAAAACATGCAAATGGGGTCAGTCGTACCGAGAAGGGGGTTGGGAAGGGGGATGGTCGAGACTTTTGACCATCCGCTTTCCCTATATTTTAGATTGAAAACCTCTTTAAGACAGGGATTTAGGAAAATCTATTATGTATGAAGGCATTAAAATGAACTAAAATGAAGAAAGATAAAGAATAAAGGAAGAAAGACAAGGTTTACCCATCGACCAATAGAAGGTGGCCAAATGTGTGGCCGTTTAAGGGATGCAGGTGGCCATGTCAATGGCCGTCTCCTGTAGTGGCTTTTGGGAAAAGCTCCTCGAGTTCGAATTCTTCCTCTCGGATTAGCCAAGAGAAGGTCGGGAAAAGTTTCTCTCATCCTCACCGATCTCCCCTGGCTCACTAAATTGCCAGAACCTCAAAATGCCCTCCTCCCCGAGATTATTTTAGATGGGTTTTTGTATGTGGGCTGATTTCCCTCCGTGAAAACCTTCGAAATGGAGTAAAAATGATTGTTTGACCAATCCGGAGGTAAGGCCATGTGAGACTACGTGCACCTCGACCCCTCGAGTTGGAACGACTATAGAGGACGTGCCTAGAGTGGGTAGAATTGTGGAGTTAACAGACGGTTAGTAGGAGGTAGCCAGGTCGATGACTGTTTCAAGGGGAGCTGGGTGGCCAAGGTCGTGGCTACCTTGGGAATTGGGTGGCTAGGAGTCTGGCCGCCTTAGTCGGCTGGGTCGCCAGTACCCTGGCCACCTAGGGATTAGGGCTCTATGCAAAATGTATAATAATACCTTGAAAAAGTGTCTTTTATGAAAGGACGGGGTGGAGCTTACCTAGATAAAGATGAGACCCCGCACTCCCAATTATCCAAGAGAGAGTGTCACTTCTATGATGGCTAGACGAGGTTTGCGGGTGTCCGAAATTAGGCATTTGCACCAATGTTTGGCTTCATCTGGGTCAATGGAACTATTAAATCTTGGGGAATTCATGTTCCTAAAGTTGTGGTGTAGATCTCTTGTACCATAGTGATTAGCTCCTCCTTGAGTCACTTGTAGTAAGGCTTAAGTTAACGCTTGAATAGTGCTTTACATTTCTCTCCATTATACACGCTCAGTAGCTATTTACAATAGCTAAGAATTTCTACAAAATAAGCTCTCGGGATTAATAAATTTTCCGCTGGAGACGTCGAAGGCACACTTCATCGGGTTCATCTTCAGCTCGTACTGTCGGAGCCTCTGGAAGACGATCCTGAGGTCACTCAGATGGTCGCTCCTCTTCTTCGTCTTCACGACCAAGTCGTCAATGTAGCATTCGACCCTGCTGTAGAGCAGATAGTCGAAGATCTTGGTCATCGCCTATTGGTATGTCGCGCTGGCATTTTTTAGGCCAAAGGGCATTCTTTTATAGTGGAAGATCCCCTTAGGCGACCTAAAAGCCGTGTGAATCTAGTCGTGCTCGGCTATCCATATTTGGTTATAACCGGACGAACCATCCATGAAAGACAGGGCCTCGTGGCCGGTGGTTGCATCGATCATCACTTCGGTGATTGGCATCGGGAAGTCATCTTTTGGGCATGTCTTGTTCAGGTCGCAGAAGTCCACGCAGATTCTGATTTGCCCATTCTTCTTCTTCACCGGGACGATGTTGGCCAGCCAGGTGGTGTATTGGTTTTCTGCCACAAAGTCAACATCTATGAGCTTGTCGACTTCCTTGCAGAGCTATTTTATCAATTCCGGTCGCATGCGCTGAGGAGGTTGCTTCACAAGCTCCATCTTGGGGTCGATGGCCAATATGTGCTGGGTCACCTCGGGACTGAGGCTGGGCATTTCCTTGTAGTTCTAGGTGAAACAATCGTGGAACTCTTGTAGTAATTTTACATATTCCTCCCTCTCTGGAGGGGGCATGAGGGCACTCAGGAAAGTCAGCCTGGGGTCATCCTCCGTGCCAAGATTAATTTCGATCAGCTCATCGATAGTAGCCTGACCGCTATCTTAAATTTCCGGTAGGGCCGACAGTAAATCGACAAAGTCCTGATCATCGCCGTCCTTGACCTCGAGGGCGTCGGAGGCCTCTTCTTGCTCGTCTTGACCCGGTGCCGAAGCGGTATTTACTTCGCATTCCCCTAGGGCTGTAGCCGACGGGCCTGTGGGGTCTGCTGACGCGAGAGGGCACAAGGCCACCCCGGAGTCTTCCAGGTAATCGTCATAGACGGCTTCGGTTGGGGCTAAGGCCGCCGCATCTATAGGAGCCTGGTGCTGGATGGATATAGTGTAAACTCCTCTCCCGAAGCCGCCTGTTACGTGAGGTCGTAGTGGGGCCACTACATAATCCCCCATCCTTAGTTCATCCCTATCAATCAGGCCTTGAGCTATATCTTTGAAGACGTAGCAATCTTCAATAGGATGCCCGAATATCTGGTGATAGGGATAGAACAGCGGGTCACCGCTCCTCCAAACATCTTGAGGCCTCTTGGACCTCGAGAGAGAAACCTTGCCATAGTGACAGGCCCAATCAAAGATGCCTCGGGTCTTCTCTTTTGGGAAGGAGTAAGACTTCTGTAGCTTCTCTTGTAATGTTAGGCCTTGCCCAGCCGGCCGTCCGACTATAGGACTTGCCGTGTTCCTTGCCCTTCTTGCTGACTGGACGGAGGTATCGGGGTTAGTGGTTCGAGACCAAGCCACATCTTCACCCCATGGGCGGAGGAAACCCTGGGTCAAGTCTGCCACCAGTGCAGCTAGTTCGGCCAATTGTGCCTTTAGCATCTCGATCTCCCGTTGCTGCTGATGGTATAAGGCAAACAAAACGGGGTCATATCGGGGTGAGCCTGGCATCTACCCCGAGCCGCTGCTTCTTGCCCGGTTACCAGGCGGAGGTGAGGGGGCCTTGGTGACATGACCCCTCAAAGCCGATCCTTCAGAGGAGGGGGAGGTCCTTCTTGCACGTCCTCGATGAAGGGGGTCCCAGAGGAAGATTTCTTCATCTTGCGCTTCCTCATGCGACAGTATGGGTTGCTTCTTGCGGCGGGCTTCCTGTAGGGCGGCGGCCCCAGTAGAGTCCCTGCCGAATGGAGTCGAGGCCGATATTGTGTCGACCTCGTAGTAATCTTCTGCTGAGAAACCCAAACCCGGGTGCCTGGTGATTTACAAGAGCCTCCGGTCCAGGTTCAGCGGGTTCCACATCTGCTCGAACATTTTCTTCTAACTGGAGGGCTGGTAGAGGAGAACCCTCTGCTTTCTAACTACTTTGACCGCACGCTTGGCCATATAGGGGAGTCCCGAAATTAGGACGTGCAGGTCATGAAGGTCGTCAGGGAATTGACAATCATCGTCTCCTCTGACGGGCTGTTCGTTGGCCACATAGAAAATAGTAGGTGGCCCTTCGGTGTTTGGAACTTCAAAGGTCTGCAACTGTTTAGCCACTTGACAGTCAAGCTCCGCTATCGGTTTAGTAATTCCCGGCGGTACTTTGACGTCTTCCAGCAAATCTTCGAGATGGGGTGCCCCCAATGTAGGATAGATAGCGAGGGGGAGTGCCTTAAACATTCCTTCCTCTGCGATGAACGACACATGTGGAGAAGCCACATAACCTGGGGGTGGAGGAGGGAACTAACGCTCCGATTTCATCTTCTTCTTCCCTTTGTCGCGGGCGACCTGCGGAGCTTGCTTTGCCTCTTCCAGGTACAGGTTGGCGTCTGACAGGTGACACTCGAACACCTCAAATGGGTGAAGGTCAGTGAAGATCCTAGCTTCTTTTCCCTCGCAAGGGTATTTTATGCATTGGTGCAGGGTAGACGGCACTACTCTATTCTGGTGCAGCTAGCGTCAGCCGAGCAGTGCCTTGTAGGAGGTGTTGGAGTTGATCACGTGGAACTGGACCTTGGTGATGAAGTCGTCGAGGGCCAGGTTGAATTCCGCCACCCCCATGGGCACCTCGCACTTCTGGTTGAAGCCCGCCATTTTAACATTCTTCACTTCGACTAAGTGCAAGTCGAAGTAGTGCTTTTGGTACACCCGGTAAGGGAGTATATTGACTGTCGCTCTTGGGTCGATCAGGACCCTGTTGATGGGCTGTCCATTCAGCTGGCCCTTCATGTAGAGCGGCCTGTTATGACTGCAGGTGGACAGGAGCATGTCATCCTCAGTAAAGGCTATAGCCACTTCCGGTGGCATCTCTGCCAAGCAGGCTTCAAGGTGCGTTGGCGTTTGGAGTGCGGCGATAATGGCTTGCCGCGTCTCTTCGTCCAAAGACAGCATTTTCCAAACGGTGAACCGGGCCGGGACCTTCTTGAGATGTCTGACTATTCGATCGGTGGCCCAGACCTTAAGCAGCTTCATCTCTTCGGCCTTGCTGCATTTGCCCCCACCCTGGACCTGGGGTGCTGGGTCGGAAAGTGGCAACCCCTCCAGGTCAGGTGCAGCTCCCTAAATCGGTGTACCCTGTCAGGCCTCCTCCTTTTCTTGCATGAATTCGGCGAGGTTAGGGACGCCGCCAAATTCTTCTATCGGCTGGGACGGGGCCACCGTCAGTAGGGCCAGGAGTTTGTCAACTAGCGGAGCTGGAGGGGCGCTGACTCCCTTAGCCGGTCGGGGTCCCTGCGGGCATTCCTGCCTTTTCGCACGGGACCGTAGAAACTCCGCGAATGAGGGAATGCCTTGGCTCTTTGGCTTCTCAGGGTAGAGACCCACTGGTGGAGGGATCTCGGCACCTCCGACTTCATGTTCGGGGATCCGGTACAGTTGCTCACTTCTAAGCATGATGTAGCGGCTGTCTTGAGGAGGGCGCCCCCATTTCTTCCCTGACCAGGTAGCATGTTGGGAGGTGGATGCCTCGGCCTGATTTGCTTTCGGTAGGTTGTAAGGCATTTCTTCTTCTTCCTCATCCAGAGAGAGAGCGGTGTCGAACAACGCCGAGAGAGTGTTGCAGGCGACGACGACCTCCTCCTTCTTCTTGTTTCTGGGTCTTCTTTTCTTCTTTTTCTTTTCCGCGATGGTCGGCTAAGAAAGGACTTGTGTATGAACATGCAAGGACTTACAACCTGCACGGACTTAGTGTGGCCAAGGCAGGAAACCTACACGGACTTTATGTGGCCAAGGCAGGAAACCTGCACGGACTTGAATATGTATCATATGCAATAAAAATCACTGTTGCCTAATGCCTGGATGGGCTTTGATCGGCTGTGTAGGACCGATTGCTGGGACGGATCCGAAAGGAAATTCTTGAGCAAGCAATCTGTGCCCGTGCTAGATACTGACCCGGAGCATCTACTTCGGCTGAAGCACAACAAGGAGAAGGAGGTGGCCATGTTCATGGCCGCACGCCGGGAGGCTCGGGAGGCCAGGCCGGCACCGCAAGTCAAGCTGCCTCCGGTGACGAAGGATGACTTTAAGAAGACCTTGAGGGACCTATGCCGCATCGGGGGAGATCGCCTGGATCTTCACAATTATCCCCTACCGATAGAGGAAGAAGGCACTCCTGCTAGAAGCTGGCACCCAGAAGCGGACCCGATATGCCCCTATCACACATTTGTGAGAGGGGAGGAGTGGAAGCCCGAGAATTACAATGATACCACATGGTTGTACGTCCTTCTTCGGGCACATGGGCTGAAGGCGGAAGACCCAATGGCTGCCATGCTGGACAAGCGTCTGCAGGTCTCCTATTATTATGCCGACGGGTGGGGAATGGACCACTTCAGTCTCTACTGTCACCTCGCCTCTAAAAAGCACGCGGATCTAGCTATCCTTGTAGACCATTGTATGAAGATCAGGGATGTCTGTTGGCTGGTCCGAGAGGCAGCGCGCCGGGACAAAGAGTCCTCCCTGACCTACTGGCCGTTGACGCTGAGACTGTACACCGGCCCTCATGGTGTAATGCTTTTCCTTTTCTTGATTCTGTCTTCTATAGGTGCGACCTTCTATGGTGCCAAGTGCTAATCAAACTTTTTTTTTATTTTTTTTTGAAATAGATCACCCTTCCAGCACCCAACTGGCGCAGTACCGGAACCTTCTCCGGCTCATGCAGAAACCCCCCCACTTCGAGGTGGCAGAATCGGCTCCCACTACGACTCCCCTGCCCAAGGCCAGGAAGAGGTCTCGGGAGAAGTCGCCTGTAAAGGAGGCGCTGGCTGCTGCTAAGGTAGCCGGGCGACAGTAGGCGAAGCGGAGGAAGGCAGAGGCTGCTTCTACCTCCACGGTTGTCCCTTCAGTGCCCTCAATCTTGTCCTTCGAGGAGTTTGCCGCCGCTCAGGTTGAACCGAGTCAGCCTATTTCTATCCCTAGCATGGGTGAAGTTGTAGGCCCCGGGGAAGTGCAGTTGGTCGAGGAGACTGTCCACGAACCAACCCCCACTGTAGAAGTCGGGGAAGGTATATATCTCATCATCTCAGTCTACCCTTCTCCCCTTTTCTTATGAATTTACAGACTTTGTCTGATTCAAATTATCTCTCGCCTGGTAGGGGGAGGCAGCAGTAGGGGCCTCGTGCCCCTGGGAGGAGGATGGACAGAAGATAGCATAGTCTTCCACTGAAATCTCCACATCAAATTTGGCATTTTTTTTGAGATTAGTGGAAATCATACAGCAAGATGAAGAGAAGTGGGGAGGAGGAGGAAGTTCCCGGGGGTAGAGAGATGGAAAAATTACATCGAAGAAAGGATCGGAGGATCAGAGCCACATGTTGGATAGATCGACAGGTGAATCGGGTGACCACCTGGATGTCAGATCAATTGGCAGGTAGCGCTCGCATGGACAATCAACAATCAAGAATTCAATCGGCTCCTCATGCCGAAAGGGAGACTGAAATACTAAGGATCCATAAGAAGAGGCGACGAACGGGGAACAAAGCTGAGCTGTTGAATGAGGGATTTTATACGGAAAGGAGACCAAGTAAAAAGAATAGGTGAGCTCGCCCTTTCCTAGGGACGGTAAGCTTGCTTCTTCGACTTCCATTGTACAAGCCGTATCTCTTGATTTTTTTGGAAATCTGGTTCACAAAACAATCTGGCAAATGCCTGACTGAAGTCAACCATATCATCAACGGGCCCCTTGGGCACAGAGGCAGACTGGCAATCGTGCAAGCTGTACTTTTCTCCGGCTGTGTTGGTAATGACTGTAAAGTTCCCGACTGGAGAGGGCCTTTCACAAAATGCTGGCGGTAATCCCATGTAAGTGCCCCTGAGTCACCCAAAATTGAAAATGCAGACTCTCGGTAACCGATCCCCTCCTGCTCATTTTTCTTCCTTTGGGGACTGGTTTAGTCTGCCCTTGGAGTTACGCACTGAGGCCTCTCCCCTGTTGATAGCCTAGTTTCAATATATTGGACCAGCCCTTGGAATCCCAGATCTTCGACTTCTCTTTGATGTTAACAGGTGCAGTGGGGGGCTTGCATGGCGTATAAGCCCAAGGAAAGTTGAGATCCAATGCTGAAATAACAGGCCGACTACTGGGCCACAATGTTGGCAAAATCTTCTCCAACATAGCCTTAACAGACTAAACTGTGGATAAAATTTTTACTTTAACCACCCTCCCTTGAAAAGGGAATTTCAGACACTGATGAGCAGTGGATGGCACGGCACTAAGAGTATCAATCCACGGATGACCCAAGATAGCCTTGAACATAGGGTCGATGTCTAGCACATAGAATTCAACGTGCATAGTAAGAGGCCCAAGCGCAGCCTGAATGGTGACAACCCCGTGACATGCTCTTCATGAATTGTCATATGATTCTATAGTGGTCGGGGTTGGGGGCAAGAGTTCTTCTGATAAGTTACAGGCCCTGAGAGTGCTGAGTGGGCAAACATTAATAGATGCCCCTGTATCAACTAGAGTCGCATCTATGGTTACTTTGTCCAAAGTTATAGAAATGCAAAGCGGCATCTACCGAGCCTCTGGCGGTGTAAGCTCGGTCTCGGAGAATGTGATTCATGGAGAAGTGCTTTGACAGCCAGACTTTAACTGATGACTACATACCTACGTCATTCCCAATAAGTAGTATGTCATTAACATATAGGACCAGGAAGGTTATTGCACTGCCACATGTTTTCTTATACACACATGACTCATCATCGTTCTTAACGAAGTCATAAGACTTGATGGCTTCATCAAATCTTAAATTCCAACTGTGGGATGCTTGCTTTAATCCATAGATGGATCTCAGCAGCCTGCATACCTTATCTGGGTACTCCTTGGATGTGAATCCCTCAGGCTGTATCATATACACCTTTTCCTCAAGATCTCCATTGAGGAAAGTAGTTTTTACATCTATATATCAGATCTCATAATCATGGTACACAACGATGACAAGTAAAATCCTTTGGACTTAGTCATGGTAACTGGTGAGAAGGTTTCGTCATAGTCAACTTCTTGTCTCTGATGATATCCCTTCGCAACCAACATTGCCTTGTAGGTACTAACCTTTCCATTTGCTTTAACTTTTCTTTTGAATATCCACTTACATCCGATGGGTACAATACCCTCAGGTGGATCTACCAGTGCCAAACTTGATTGGAGTGCATGGAGTCCATCTCTGATTTCATGGCCTCTTGCCATTTCTAGGAGTCAATACGCCTTATTACCTCCTCATAGGTCTTAGGATCATCATCCTCATTATACAATGTCTTGTTCCTACCATCAGAGATATGTCCCATATATCTATCTGGTTGGACATGTACACGGCCATACCTATGCACAATTTGTGTGTCAACCTGAACTGGTTCCTGAGATGATGAAGCTCTAGTTTGTGGTTCTAGAACCTCTTCTAGTTCTACCATGCTCTCATTATTTCCTTCAAGGATATACTCTTCCTTTAGGAATACAGCTCACTTTGCTATAAGCACCCTTTGATCGCTAGGTTGGTAGAAATAATATTTACAAGTTTCCTTAGGATATCTCACAATCATGCATTCATCAGTCTTAGATCCTAGTTTATCAAGATTGTGTCTTTTAACATGGGCAGGACAAACCCAGACCTTAACATTCTTAAGGTTTGGCTTCTTTCCTTTCCATATCTTATATGGAGAGAAAGACACTGATTTAGACGGAACCTTATTTAGTAAGTGAGCAACAGTGTCTAGGGCATAGCCCCAGACCGACAAGGACAACCTAACAAAGCACATCATTGATTATACCACATCTAATAAGGCACGATTCTTCATTTCAACCACACCATTCAACTAAGGTATGTAAGGAGGAGTCCACTGGGATGATATTCCATTATTGTTTAAATATTGTGTGAATTATGTACTCAAGTATGTAATATCTCGGACCCTTTGGATCTTGCTTCTTGGGTCCCAGATCCATTTTCTCAGAGAAATTAATTTTATTACGCCCAGGATGATTTTTTCGGGCATTTTACGGGTTCAGATCCGTGCATTTCGGATCACCGTTTGTACGATTGTGATTTTCCTCTCTTGTCCTTGTCGTTTCTCCCGTTCTACTTTCTCCCTCGTTTCTCTTTTCCCTATGTTTTTCTCGACGTGGGGCACGCGACCGTGCCAAGTTGACCGAGGTAGAGACACGATGGAATGGGCTAGAATATGATGAAATGATGGATGAGGTGGACGTTGGCAGGATTCGTGGATGGATCCTAGGCTAACGTGGCTTGATTATCTTGTCGCCTGTGATTTTCATAGAAGTCTGTTCCTTTGCATGGGCTCAGTGGCTTGTCACCTGCAGTGTCGACGGCCCCGTGAAGTAGTCCACGTTGTGCTTCGTGTATTTTGGTGGAGTAGTTGATTCTACTCTTTCCTCGTTGTATCCGACTGTCCAGATTCGTAGATTTTTCGGTGATTATTACTCGATGGCCGTCTTTTATGGTGTTTGTGCTTTTTAAGAATTCCTTAGTGATATTCCTGTTGGCATTTCCCTTCTGGTCGGGATTTGCTGGTATTAGATTCTTTTGTCAATTGCTCAGCTTGTTGTTGACCATTCGAGTTGTGGTGTACGATATTTTGGTCATCCCAGCTTAAGTCTGGTCAGCTCCTGACGTTGCTTCTGTTGAATTTGAAGTGCTCGATTGGACCCCTTGGCTGAGAAGCTGCTCGAGCGAACTAGGCTCTTCCCTTCTTGGAGAGCTTTTGTTACTAAGCTCGATGCTTCCCATGTCGTTTGGTTGGTCTTGTTGTGAGGTTGGTCTTGGAATTGCCATTTTAGTACTGCCTTGTCTTGTGTCTGTACAAGTGTGGACAGCTTAATTGTAAGCCTGATCATCTACTTGTTTTACGGTTGCATGGCTTTAGACCTAATCTCTGTGTCGAGAGTTGTTACGTACCGTGTTTCATCGTGCTGTGTCCAATGGCCGATGTGATGTGAGGCTCATTTGTCATTTGTAGGATGCAAAGGTAGGCCGAGATTAGTACATTTCATCGAGCTTTGTGCTGAAGCTGATGCTCTTCTCTGTTGCACTTAGGCTTTTTCTGTTCGGTTGCTCGCTGGATCAGTGCTTGAGGCGTGTTACATTACGATTTTCTGGGATTGCGATGATGCCTAGTGTGTACTGAGATGCAAAGGCCGAGGTTCTTTCTGATGCCTTCGTGCATTGTTGAGTACGCAGTGGAAGCATGTGGGCTGATGACCCACAAACTGAGGATCTTTTCGTAAAATTCAGGCTGGTCCAGAGAATTACATCTTCTCGATGTGACTCCGTCTTAGCTGCATGTGTCTAGACATTGCCATGACCGTGCCGTTGTCGGTCATTTCTCTAGCTTTAGTGTGGCGTTTGTGAGTGTTGGGGAAATCGTCGACCTCCCTACTGATAAAGTACTCTCTACTCTGCATTCCTTCTCGTGGGTGTTGTGCTCTCGAGGCGTGTTCGTACTCCTCGAGATGCATTCCCCAAGATTGGTCTATGATGACCCATATTCCATTATGTCCGCCCTTAGGCTTGGACAAGTTCATGATGAAGTCCATTCTAATATCTTCCCACTTCCACTTGGGAATATCTAGAGGGTGTAATTTGCCAGCGGACTTTTGGTGTTTCACCTTAACATGTTGACATGTGAGACAGCAAGACATAAAATTTGCTACCTCCCTCTTCATATTAGGCCACCAAAAATTTCGTTTCAAATCCTGGTACATCTTGGTAGCTCCGGGGTGTACTGTGTACCTTGATCGATGTGCTTCTTCTTAGATTTTCTTTTTCAGTTCGAAATGATTTGGTACACATGTCCTTTCATGGAATAGTAGCCTTCCATCAGATGCCAGTACGAAATTTGGTCATTCCTCTAGCTTTCCCTTGATCTCTATTAGTATTGGGTCTTCATCTTGTAGCCCTTGAATCTTGGAGAGTAAATCTAGTTGTATCCTTATGTGTGCTAGAGTAATACATCCATTCTCCTTGTCCGTGCTTATTTCCAGGTTAGAAAATTACTCTAACATCTTCCATTCTTGGATCATACAATTGGCCAATAATGCTCTTGGCTTTCGACTGAGGGCATCAGCTACGGGATTACCCTTTCAAGGATGGTATTGTATTGTGAAGTCGAAGTCCTTGAGATATTCTAGCCAACATCTTTGTCTCATATTCAATTCCTTTTGTAAGAATAAATATTTGAGGATCTTATGATCAGAGTATACGGTGAATTATTCTCCATAGAGATAGTGTCTTCAGATCACTAAGGCAAACACTACCGCGGCCACCTCTAGGTCGTGCACCAGGTAGTTCTCCTCATGCTTCTTTAGTTGCCAGGAAGAGTAAGCAATGACTCTCCCTTGTTGCATTAACACACATCCGAGGCCAATGCCAGATGCATCCGTATATACCTCAAATTTCTCTTATTCTGTAGGCAATGCTAAGACAGGGGCACTGCTAAGTCGATCCTTTAGAGTTTGAAAGCTCTCTTCACAATTATCAGACCATACATACAGATTCTCCTTTCACGTCAACCTAGTAAGAGGGACCGTAATCTTGGAGAAATTCTCGATAAATCGACGGTAATAACCAGCCAGTCCTAAGAAACTACGATCTCGGTAGCATTCGTGGGTCTTTTCCAATTCTTCACTGCCTCTACTTTTGATGGATCCCCATAAATTTCATCCTTCGAGATCACATGCCCTAAGAAAGACACCTCCTTGAGCCAAAAAATCACATTTATTAAATTTGGCATAGAGTTGATTACTTCACAATATTTACAATACGATCCTTAAGTGCTCTTCATGATCCTCCTTGGTCTTTAAATAGATCAATATATCATCAATGAAGATCACAACAAACTGATCTAGATGAGGTCTGAATATACTATTCATTAACTACATAAAGGCTGCCGGAGCATTCATTAGTTCAGAAGGCATAACAACAAATTCGTGAAAAAAATATGATTAGTTGTGTAGAAACCAGCTACTTTTTATAGGTTCATTTCATTTGGCCTCATGTATCTGTAACATGACATTTTGTTCTTTTCATCATGTATACTATATGGTTGTAATCGAACATGTATTTATTCTGCCATGCCATCAAATGCCATGTGACAAGGTATGTGATCGTTCTGAATATCACTTTTTAACGGGTGTTTCCTATGTATGATGCAATTTCGATTTGAAGTTATCTTTTCAGCATATGTATATTCGAGCTTTTCTTGTTTCGCGAAGAGAATATTAAACTATGATCGGTTTCCAATTATGGATATGGTTGACTTGAACCCATTGCCATTAGTATGTTCGATATGATGAAAATGGATCATAGCATCAGTTTCTGCTTGCTTGTATACATTATATTTATGTTGGTTGAGCTCACAAGAAACCTTCTCGTCCAACTTTGAAATGTTCGCCAAGGTAGTAATGTAAAGCATGTAATCCAGGTTAGCGAAGTTATAGTTTGTGCTTTGTCCAGCTGACCATCTTTTGTTACGTTTGCCTTTGTGTTGTTCATGGTGTGTTTGAGTTGTTATCTGCGATTGGCATAGGAACACAATTCCAGGGTCGTACACGTCCAAGTAATTGGGTATACGTCCAACATTATTTCTGGATTGGTTTGTTTACATTATTTTGGTACGGTATACGTGTAAGGTTATGTGACATGTGTTCCAATTTCAATCCCCCAGGGTCATACAAGTCCAGGTAATTAATTGGGTTGTTAGAATAAGAACTTAATTTGATTTGAAGAATGTGTGCTCCCTGGCGTTTGACAGGAAATATATTTCAGAGGCCACGCTGAAATTTTAGAAGACCCTTGTTGATGCACCAAAGTTTACCAGGTTGAACCCCAGTACTGTCCGGTTGGCACGAGGCCGAATGACCAAGAATATATGCCTGAGGTATGCTCATCTATGTAGTACAATTTTTAGCAGTGGTTTTTCAGATATAAAAAATAGTTCATATTTCTGGCTATGACTTAATTTTTTGCACACTCCATGATTTCGTTTGCAGACAATATGCTATCAGAACGTGCATGAAAATGGATCAAAACTAGTGATCAACTATCCGGATACCCTACATATGACTCGCTTCGTGTGCAAAACGGAGAACTGATGGGGGCAGAGAGCAGGACTAGTCACCTTTGTATGCCATTTTGAAGTGTCACAGGGTGTGGAGTTTATTTTTTAATTCAGTGTAAATGCCTACAATGATATGTAGACAATGTTCGTATTTTAGTAGTGTGCCGTATGTAAAAGGTGATAAACAATGTCTTTGGCATACTTTTTTAATTTTTAATATCAATGACACCGTTTCATGATGAATATGGACGTGTACAATTCAATCCCATTTGAAATGAATGATTTCATTCATGGTCGGTGAAAATTTTGTGGGAATCGTGGGAGATAGGCATGAAGTGTCAGGAACACGCCACTATACCCAGAAGGCCTCCTGTACCCCTGCACCCAACAATACCCAGCTGGCCTTTTGGTATTAGTCCGTAGGCGTGCCAGAAACTAAGTGATAGCTTATTCGAGTTCCATAGACTAAGGTAGCACAGAGCCGTTGGTGCGCGCCATCTGACATGATCAGATGATAGTGGGTATCGTGTAGAAACTAGAACTCGTCGTGTCATAAAGGTCACGGAGTTAATTACATCTCCCGAAAAGGGAGAAAACCCTTGATTAGTCAACAAGAAGAAGGGTATTAACAAAAGAGAATAGACATTTCAAAACCATATTGAAAGTTCCCTTGTTAGGATGAAGGCGCGTAAGCCCACTTATCTACTCATCACGTGCTTCGTGCTCCGATAGTATTCCGAGATGGGAGCATGGCGGAAGCATGAGCGGTATTAAAAAAATGTCTGGCAGGAATACGCCAAGTTTGATGTCTGGTGGTAAAAGAAGTAGGGTAAATCCTGATGAAAATAGATTTGATACGAGGGGTTGTTGGCAAAAAGCAAAGTCAGGCTATGTGATGGGACATCGGAGGAAGGCCATTAATTTTTTTGAGTTTGTATATTGTCCATAAGTCATTTGGGTTACTCTGTAAGGCAATTTATAAGCCATTGGGCTAAGTGCATTAAAAGGGTCCATTAGGGGGTTTATGTTCATATTGGACCTTAAGGTCACTTAAAGCCCAATTGGGCCACTCTCTCTCTTGCTGGGCTTCCTAATTTGGAGGGACCAATAGGTTGGCCAATGGTCCATAGGCCTATTAGTTTGGTCTCTGATCCAAGGTAGAGAAGTTGCACCAAGTTGCCAAGTTGGACCAAGAGAGGGGGGCACCCCCTTCTTTCTCCCCATGTGGGAAATTTATAATTCCATCCCACAAATTGACATTTCTTTTCAAAGGAAGAATACCACCCACGTAGCATATGCCCATGCCCTTCCTTTGCTGTCCCATTCCACCCATGTGGTCAATTGTGGAAGCACACTTTGACGAAGCCACATGGCCAAGGCCCCCCCATTCAAACCACCACATGTCCACATTTCCCCTTCCCATAGCCACAATTGTTGACTCTTTGTCCAAATGTCCAACTCCATCATGAAACATACGTATATCTCCTCCATGGATGGCCACCCATGTGGTCAAGTGCCCAAGTAACAAAGCCAAGGATTGCTATTGTTGACCAAGCCTCCGAGACCAAAATGACAAGGGCATGTGGGCTTGACTAGTCTTCATCCGATTTGTCACCTCCCCATATTAACCCTCCCTCTCCCTTGACCAAAGGGTAATTATGGTCTTTGTCCTAGGTCTAGCGTTTGATATAAAGTGTCTTGTAAACATTATTTTGATAGAATTAATACAAGAAAAAAATGCATTTGTGTGCAAGAGCCCAAGGGCATCCCTCTCTACACCCTCTCTTCCCTCCCCCTTGCAGCAGATATTGATGTAATTCTAGGTGTGATGACCCAAATCTTAGAGTGATTCTAAGTTCTATCTTCTCCGTTAGGTGTGACTCCCATCCAGTGCCACCGCCATTGCCATCCGTGCTGCTATCGAGTCGCCACAAACCCGTCTTCATCCTACTGTCTAGAGCTGCGACCTACAGAATAGAATGTGAAAGGGGAGGTTGGATCTCCAGATCTGACCGTCTAATCGAGCTGAGATTTTGAGGGTTTGTTCCCCACATCCTCCCCTACTCCCAGATCAATGTTCACGTTGATCATCCTCTGTTTGAGTCCCTTCCCATTGCTGTCTTTCCACCCCTCATAGTCTGCCTGTGTGCAGATTTACAAGACAGTAACTTGAAGATCCATTTTTCGCACCCACCAAACCACCTCAGATCGGCACCAAATTTGGTGTACGTGATCCTCCCTTCCCCCTCTCTCATCCCTAGAATCTCCATGATCTATATCTACCAATTTCCCTTCGGTCAAACCCCTTCTTCAAGTAGGTCACAGTCTGCCCTACACCCCTGCCTGATCGAGATCCCATGTTGCAAAGGTTTTCATGGATAATCAGGCCGTTGGATGGTTGTCAATTTCACATATGTTGTATCTCATTAAGTCTACTTTACAATGGAGTTGGATTTTCTTTGATCCGCATCCGGATCTGAGCACAGCAAGCGTTTTTGTTAGATCGCGTAGTTCTGTCCCGTGACAGGCCAGCAAGAATAGTCCCTGTTAAATCTTCTAGAAATATGCCAACTCATATCCAGCGACCACCGCTCCCGAGGATCGACCAGGGATGCCCCACCATCGTTCCAGCCGATAGTCATCATCAGAAGATCTCCGGAGCCCCGGTTCCAGTGGTCGCCATCGCTTGCTGTCCTGTCGACCTGATTCATGCTGATCCGGACCAGCAGTCACATCCGCCCCGGGAACCCCACCGACGTGCTGCCCGTCAACCCAAGATCAGTGCTCCTGGGTCCATCGTGTAGCCTATTACCTCCCTGCATGGAGTGGGCCGTATATTTAATTATGTAATTATTGATTAATTATTGTACCGAGGGTTACGGGTCTTGGCCGGGATGTCTTCCCCACGCCCCGAGCGTGGGGGTACACATACCACCCTTCTTTGTCACCTTTGCTTATCCCTTATATGATTGTGATTCCGCTACTTGTGAGCATGATAGGTCCCTAGCTCGATTAAAGTTAGTCACCACAGTGAGAGTGAGTGTGTGACCTGTTGATGCGGGACGCTATGCAAGCTAAGACTCTATGCGATGTCAGGACTAAGCGACAACTATGACCAGCAACGTTGATGGATCGAATGACATCGACTTAATACCTACGATTCCCAAGAGGTAACTATGCCAAAGAACAAGAAACCACAAGCTCACAAGCGCCCCAAGGAGGGAAGCGTGCCAATTCACACGGTTGAGAAACCAATAGGGTCTTGGGTTGTCAACTCCACACTCGTGACTCGGATGAGTCATGGGATGGTCACACTCTCTTATCGTGGCAGTGATATAAATATGATAATGGGCTAAGGACCTAGCAAGCACACAAGCAGCGGCTTCAAGAGAATATACTAAACTAGCAAGCTAACCAAGCAAGGAAACTGACGCGTACCTCCACGCTCAGGGAGTGCGGAAGAAACCTGGCAATATCATATGATCCCCGGTACAAAGCTAAATAGATACAACCCAAATAATGCCCACTCCTCGCACGGAGGTAAAAGGATACACAGCGATCCAGGGTTGTGAGACGTGGGGTGACGGGTCCCAAGTCAGTGAAGCTCATCGTCCAGGTGTACCGCTGCCAACTGATTGGACTGAGCTGCAACCATGGATCGACCTGGATCCAGAAACAAGGAAGGTGAGTCCTGGGGGCCAAGGATAGAGCAACGGTCCATAGAGGCGGGCAGCAGTGGATGACGACCACACTGGAAGAAGTTGGAAGTCGACTGCGCTGATGTGGACCAATGGCATGGTCTCAAACGGTGGACAGACTACTGGCTGGTCTGCACTGGTACAGGTGAACAGCAAGAAGATGGGGCTGGAATGTGGCCGTCTGCTCATCCATTGTTCACAAACTTCGGCGTGAACGCTGGTGGGGACGTCCCAGGGACGCCTGTGGAATATCAGTTGCAATCGAGCACCGTGGAGGTTGAGGCAAATTTTGTAGCAGACCCCTACGCGTTCTGGCTCGTCTACTGGTAGTAGGATAGAGGGTGCAAGAAAGGGGAGGAACCGGGGCTTCCAGGTGGCTTTTGGGGTGGGGTTTTCTCTGGTGGATAGGTGATGGTCGTGGGAAGGTTGGAGAGAAGTGGTAGGGCAGCACATAATGGGTTAATTGTCTTTTAAATATATTTTTAGGTTAATTAAATTAAATTTAAAGATCAATTAATAACCAAGCTCATTGGCCCACTTAAATCAGGCCCATAAGCCTAGTTTTTTAGCTTTAAGGCCCAAGCCCAACTCTAGAAACCTCCTTAGGATAATGCCCCAATTTAATAAGATAATTAGGGGGAAAATAAAAGAAGAATTTCACTAGAATTCAAATTTCTGGTGCCCTGTCAGAAGGCGGTCAGCCGCGCGAGCGCAACTAGGATAAGGCGGTCTCCAGGTGACGACAATATGCTTCCGAACAAGGGACAGAAAGAAGCATGAAAAGACTGGATTTTTCCCTTCCTAATCACCATGGATCAAGGATATTTGACATGGGAACTTATCTAGGACTCTATCAGGATCGAATTGATGCCAATTGGACTCTTAATTCGACCTAATCCCCTAAACCCTAGGCCAACCTCTATAAATAGGATCCAGGTTTGACCTGCGCGAACCCTAGTTTTGGCTCGCGTGGTTCGACATTAAGATGGTGTTATTTCCTATCAATCCTTTAAAAATTTTTATTCCCGCTAGTATAGACTAACTCCCCTTAAAATGTCATGTTAGGAGATCCAGCCGTTGAAGAGTTAGGACGCTGGGAAGAAGTTGTTTCACAGTAGATTGCACAGGAACTAGCATGTTCGTCCAACAAAGACTCGAGGTTTAAGGACATTAGCAGAGATATTTTAAGGTTCATCCTTTAGAGTTATTTGTTCCCTTTCATATATTCTTACTTTTCTCCAAATCTCGTGAGTTAGGTCAAGTGGTCAAGGAGCTAGAGGGACGGAAGGTTACTGATTTAGCATAGAACGTGCAAGAACTAGGTTGTCCTTCCAGCAAGAAATTTGAAGTCTAGAGCCCATCCCAGAGGTAGGTTATCTCATGACTGAAACAAACAGCATGTTAGGATTAAAAGTCCTCTGATTTCATGGAATTTTATGCTCTATACACATCGTATTTTATGTTTTATCAGGACTGCGCTTTCAACTTATCTCTGCATGCATATCCCTACACCTTAAGAAGAAAAGATGATAATTTTGATTTAAGTTATGCAAACCCATGCATCTCCATGAGCTACTTTATTTTTAGCATGTCTTATCTTCATGTTTATCATGTTTACCATGAGTTTACTGCCCTAGAATAGGCCTGCACGCATTATTTTTATCCTTCTATCTGAGCAGGCAGAAAGCGGTCCATTAGAGATCGCTATCTCCAGATAGCGGCTACCTGATAGACCGCAGCTTGATGATAGCAGCCGTGCCTTGACCGTTATCTATTTTCTATAACCTGTTTATATATATATGTAATCCCTAGTATACTAAATAGTAATCATGCCTTAGCCCTATTAATTCAGGTACCCCCTCTCATGGTTAGAAGTTATTTTATGATGTTCATGATCCCTACTACGTCTTGTTTCATGTGGTGGAGAGAGGAGGTGGCTGCAGCCAAGAGAGAGGGGGAGGGGGGGTTGCGATCTCTAGAGAGGAAGGGAGAGAGAGAGAGAAGGGCGCAAGTAAGAGAGAAAGAGAAAGAGGGAACTCAAGGTTTCTCACTCAAAATTATCAAATTCTTCATTTCTTCATTAGCTCAAAATAAAGTCCTTGGACCCTTATTTATAGGGAGAACCATGGGTACCAAAAGATCACAATTACCCTTGAAGTTCAAACAATTACCCCGCTATCTGAGGTGGTGAACATAAGCTACCTACGACCATTAACCGAGTTAGTCTCAACAATGGCCCTTTTGGGCCTTATTTAGCTGGTCCATTAGGACTTACATGACTCAAAATAGAATAAAAATAGACTCACTCAAAACAAAAGACGCAAGAGAATGGGTAAATGATCCTCGGTGTCGCGTGAAGTCCTGCAGGGGTCTTCTCTGGCCTGATGTCCTCATCATATTGTATAGTGAAGTTGAAGTCCTTGAGGTATTCGAGCCAACGCCTCTGTCTCATGTTGAGTTCCTTCTGAGAAAATAGATACTTGAGGCTTTTGTGATCGGAGTATACGGTGAACTATTCTCAGTAGAGATAGTGCCTCAAGATCTTTAAGGCAAACACTACCGCGACCAGCTCTAAGTCATGCACCAAGTAGTTTTCTTCATGATTCTTTAATTGTCTAGAAGAGTATGCAATAACTCTTTCTTGCTCCATTAAAACACACCCGAGGTCAATACCAGAAGCATCGGTATATACCTCGTACTTTTCTCCTTCCATTGGCAATGATAGGATTGGAGTGGTGGTTAAGAGATCTTTCAACGCTTCGAAACTTCTTTCACATTCTTCATTTCACTTGTATGGTATATCCTTGCAAGGCAGCCTCATGAGAGGGACATCAATCTTGGAGAAGTCCTTGATGAAATGTCTATAATTTCCAGCTAGTCCGAAGAAGCTTCGGATCTCTGTTGCATCGGTCGGCCTTTCCCAACTTTTTACGACCTTGACTTTTGACGGGTTGACGAAAATCCCATCCTTCGAGATCACATGTCCTAGGAAGGACACCTTCTCGAGCTAAAAGTCGCACTTGCTAAGCTTGGCATATAGCTGATTTTTCCTCAATATTTGTAATGCCATCCTTAAGTTTTCATCATGATCTTCTTTAGTCTTGTAATAAATTAATATGTCATCATTGAAGACCACTACAAATTGAACCAAATGAGGTCTGAATATGCTATTCATCAACTGCATAAAGGCTGCATGGGCATTCATTAGTCCAAAAGGCATAACAACAAATTTGTGGTGCCCATACCTGCTCCGAAATACGGTCTTATGAATGTCCTCATTCTTGATCCTCAATTGGTGATATCCTGATCTGAAATCAATCTTTGAGAAATACATAGATCTAGATATTTGATCAAATAACTCATTGATCCTTGACAGTGGCACATCCAGGAATTCTCAAATAATGGGAATGTCCTGAATCTCCAAATCCTTCTTGTCGGTCAAAGAAACCAACGCCAGGAATGCCTGACATCCTTTCCTTTACAGCTTCTCGGCTCAAAGTGCCAAAATAGGCGGCCCAGACCTAGTATGCCTAATCCCAACAAAAGGGAGTTCGGGGTTACCCGAGAAGGACATGGTGCTAGATTTACAGTAAACACTAGCCTCATATCAAGCTAACCAATCTGCTCCTAGGAATACATCATAATCCTTCATCTTCATGCAGACCAAATCAGCTGGCATACTAAGTCCATTAACCAGAATCTTACTTAAGGGGTAATAGTACTTAATACCTGAACCAGTACCAATAGGGTTGAAGTTTCTAGTTGAGAGCTCATCAATACAGGTTTAGTAGATAGAGACTTAGCAAAACTCTGAGAAATAAAGGAATGCGTTGCTCTGGTATCAAATAGAACAAAAGCTTGCTTATCAAAAATAAAACATGTACCTTCTACTAGTCCACCCTCCTCGGTGGCTTCCATCTCAGTTTCTTGCATGGCCTGCAGCTTGCCTTGCCACCTCTGGCCTCCTTGTGGCTTACTCGATGTGGCTTGATCGGACAAGAGAGGACACTCAGGAATATAGTGGTCCCTACTACCGCAATGCAGATAAGTGCCTAGCTTTCGCCAACACTCTTCCATCTTGTGGCATGGACGGTCACAATACTTGCAAAGGGCCTTGGATGGTGCAACCGAGCTAGACTTCTTATCATAATTCTTCGGCTTCTTATCTTTCCACGAACTAGACCCACCATTGGGCCTCTTCTTTTCATTACTGGGTTTGAAATTCCCAGAAGTAGTGGTCTATTCCTTCTTAGAGTTCCTTCCTTGGATCCTTTCCATCATTTCCAAGGTATTTTCAAGAACTTGATCCTTTCTTACCATTTTGGCATAAGTCTAGATCTCCATAGGTGCCAACTGGTTGATATACTATAGCTTCAAACCATTGAGAAATCGCTTGACCTTCATCTTTTTGGTAGATACCAAATGTATAGCATAGCGGGCCAATCTAGAGAACTGTGCCTCATATTCCGTGATCGATAAGTTCCTTTGCTTTAAAGTAGTAAATTTCACTGCCTTTTTCTCTTGTACTCAGTCTGAGAAATACTTACTATTGAAGAGTTCCTCGAACTCCTTCCATGTCACTTGCTTGTCTCCCAGTGTGGCTTTCACAGCGTCCCACCACGTTCTTACATCACGCTCTAACTAGAAGGTAGTCAAAAGAACGTGCTCTTGGGCGCTACATTGCATGACTTTGAAAATCTGATCCATTTCTTTCAGCCAGTGCTCGACCTCATCCGGATCTGTTGAACCACCAAATCACTGGGGATTCATCCCACGAAAGTTTCGGTGGAGATCATCGGCTCCTTGGTGCGCTCCTCCTCCTTGGGCCACTTGCTGAAGTTCAAAATAGCGTGAATATCTTGAAGATGCTCCTCTTCTTCTAGTGGAGGTTTGTGGAGGACGAGAGCTGGAGCTTGGGGCTGAGCTGGGTTGAGAAGGAGGAGCTTGAGGTGTTGGTTGAGGCTGGACAGGAGGTGGAACTTGTGGCAATACAGGTGGTCTGGCACTAGTTGAAACTCCAGGAGTAGAAGAGGTGCCAGGAAGGACAGCTGACTGAAGCTCTTTGAAATCATTTGAAAGTTCTTCCAGCCAGTACTTGATAGTGCTGCGCACATTTGCCACTTGTGAAGACACATCATCTTGACTAGCCTGATAATTCTGAACCCGGTCACTTAATGCAGTGAGCTCGTTCAGGAGAGCGTTCACTTTGTCAAAGATGGTCTGCATACTTGGAATCAAAGCATTTGTCACCCCTTGCATTAGCTCTAAACTTTTTCTCAGCCCATGTAAAATTTTGAGAATCAACGACTGAACAGTCAGTCGTTATAAATAGAATTGGCGACCTTGTTCAGGGCGTTAATTCTGGAAATATTGAAATATTTATTTTTTGTAAACTGTTAAAAGCTTGATCAATGACTTATTGAATAGTTGTTATATGTTGAATTAGCGACCGTGTCCAGGGTGTTAGAAGAGCTCGCCGATCTGGAAGGCAAACGGCTCGAAGCCTACAAACACCTATAGGTATATCAAGCACGCATGGTGCGAGCCTATGACAAGCTCGTCAGACAACGAGCCTTCAAGCAAGGCAACCCCATCATTATCAAGGAAAGAGAAGTCTTGGCAGGCCATTCTAGTGGCAAGCTTCAGTCGAATTGGCGAGGCCACCTACATCATCTGCGATGCCTACGAGGGTGGGGCCTACACGGTCATAGACCACAAGGGCCATTGACCCTTCTCGCCTCTCAATGGCAAGCACATAAAGTTGTACCACACACCAGAACATGATTTCACGCGCTACACCGGATAGGGCATACGCTCCTAGCCTCAGCCCTCGAAACTGATCTTCTCTCCAAGAAGGCCAAACTAGGCACTCTTTCCAGTCCTCCTCTCCAGTCATGCCAGGGGGCCAACCCGGCCCCTCCCAGAGTCGTCGTCAGATGCCCTTAGAAGCCAGTCTCCTACCTTCGTCTTCCCAACGATAAGAGCGTGGGCACCACCGCATCAACTACAGCCCAGTCGCCAGGCTCTCAGGTAAGTGAAACATAAAAAAAATATAGCAAAATGGGGCTAAAAATAGAGATGTCCCAGTGGACCCAGTCGTTCCCCTCTATGAGGAGGCGATCGGGGGCAAGAAGGCCCACAACCCGGCTGAGGCAACAACCCACAAGGGCGCTTTAGTCAAAATTTGGAAACCCCTTAACGTGAAAACCCGCAAGGGCGCGTCGGAAAAAGCTAAAGGGGGTCGGCTCCGGTGAAATCTTGAAAGGGCGCTGGGGTCGATAACGGGAAAGCTACTCTTCAGTTGTCACAGCTGGAAGCCACCGAGTCTCGATTGCAGGAGCTGACCCGTCACCCCTTCTTGGGCATTTTGGAGTTGGAGGACATCTTCTGACGTCCGTTGTAGTAGCCCCTTTTGTTGACTTCTGTTTCCTTCCCCTCCTTTTTTTTTGCCAATGGACTTTTGTGTATCTCTGGGGATGCCTCGAGTAATCATGTATCTTGTCACTTCATAGCAATGAAATATCTTTATTTGCCAGTAAGTTATGACTTTATTTTCTCTTTCTCTTTTTCCCTAGCCAGTTAGCTTTGCCTAGATATATAAGTTACTAGGGCAGAAGAGTGCTCACGCCTTCAGCGAAGGGGTGAGGTGTTCGCTCCACCACGGCGTAACTACTCCCGGGGCCAAACTTTGGCTAATGTAGGCCAGAAGTTTGAAGGACGAGGGTGTAGAGACCTCCTGGGACCAAAGAATAAGGTCAGAAGACCTATCATTAGGCTTCGTCGATGGTGACGAAGTTGCCAGGAAACCAAGAGTGTGTTCATTCCTCGATAGGGGTGGAGTACCCGAGTAAGGGATAATTTCACTTGTTGATGCGGACAGAAGGTTCGGGCCATGGGTTTGTTTGTTGACTCTACCAATGGTGACGAAAACTGAGGGTAGGGTTTACTCATCGACATGGGCTAAATGCCGAAGCAAAGGAGGCTTATTTGTTAATGAGGATGAAAGGTCCAAGTTAAGGGAATGCTGGTCATTCTTGTCGATGATGACAAGGGCCAGGGTTGGCTTGGTCATCAAAAGTATCGTTCATTAACGAGGACGAAAGTCCAAGTTAAGGGGTGCTGATCGGTCTTGCCGACGATGACAAGGGTCAGGGTTGGTTTGGTTATCAAAAGTATTGTTCATTAACAAGGACGAAAGGTCCAAGTTAAGGGGTACTGATCGGTCTTGCCGATGGTGACAAGGGTCAGGAGATATTTATTCATCGATATTGGTTAAATGTAGAGGCAAAGGAGAGTTTGTTCATTAACGAGGATGAAAGGTCCAGGTTAAGGGAATGCTGGCCAATCTTGCCGATGATGACAAGGGCCAGGGTTGGCTTGGTCATCAAAAGTATCGTTCATTAATGAGGATGAAAGGTCCAAGTTAAGGGGTACTGACCGGTCTTACCGATGGCAACAAGGGTCAGGAGATATTTGTTCAACGACATTGGTTAAATGTTGAGGCAAAGGGGAGTTTGTTCATTAATGAGGACGAAAGGTCCAGGTTAAGGGAATATTGACCGATCTTGCCGATGATGACAAGGGTCAGGCAGTCTGTAGAGATTGAATGACAGACAAGGATATGACCTTATCGTTTCATCATCATCATTTTTTTTTGATATCACATTACTGACTTAAGCGCCCTCTCGGGTTTTCGCTGAAGCCAGCCCCCTCTTGCTTTTACCCACGCACCCTTTCGGGTTTTTACGGGGTGGGGTACGTGGGGATCTATATTGCCACTCTTGTCATCCCATTGATTTTCATAATTTTACATAATTTTCATATTGACTTTCATTTAACAGCCCTTATTAGCTAGATTTAGCACAAAAGCTCACTTTTTTAGGGTCAAGACTGCCCCTATTTGAGACCTCTCCCGTATTGGGGAGTGCCTAGGTTGGGCATCTCATCCATCCATCTCTTGGCCTTACACTCAGCCAATTAGAGAAGAGAAGAGACCTTCTTATACTCGAGATATGGCCAAAGTAGCAACGGTGTGCCCTAGAGAAGATCGGCTATAGCTCACCATGAAGTGTGTGGAAAACCCATGCTAAAGGTCACCCTTAACAATCGGGGAAAAATTGGACTCCCAACACGGAGTTATCACCAACCTAAGGTGCTACAGAAGTGAACTTACCTTGACACCTAAATAAACTGAGACTCCCAAAACCATTCAAACGTGTCGAGGAACTAGCATTATAACCATGCACAGAAGTAAATAATGGAAATGACAACATATTCTTGCATAATAAAAAGATACATTTGCAAATCCATGGCATCAAAGCAACGTCTTGAAGCGTTCTTGATCAGTATGAGCTCTATATTCCTTGCTTAACAGGACGAAAGGGAGAGGATAGTAAAGGATCAAAGATTCCTCTACACGGAGGAGCGGTAGACACCATATTAGACCAAGGAAGATAAAAATGAAGAGAGGCGAGGGCTAGAACTCTCCTACTAGGGCATAGAGACCCTAATAACAAGGAATCATATACAAAATAAACAGAGATCAGCTGATATCAAGGAAAGCTAAAGCCTCAAAAATAGCATGAAAAAGGGTGAGAACCCCGGAAGGGTAAGGAATAAGGAATAGAAAGACAACGAGAAGATTGTTGCAAAGACAAGGGAGTGGAGGAATAATCATCCGACAGAGTCAGAGAGGAATCTAGAGCAAAATATGGAAGTTCCAGAGAAGAAGGATCAGCAGATGTCCAAAATCAGGATGTAAGGAAGGCCTAGGTTGAGGCCTAGAATTGTGAAAATAGGGAGAATCAAGAGGATCCGAATGAGAAGGAGAAGATTGGGGGGTCATGGACCTAGGAAGAGAAGAGAAAACTATAGAAGTGGGACTAGAAGAGGGAAGATACACCACCCAAGGGTGGGAGCTAAGTAAAAGCAATGATGAATGAAAGAAGGAGGATGAAGGAGTGGACCCCTGGATGCACAATCAACTGCCATTGAACTTGCGCAGTTGTCTCTTCTTGGCAGAAACTTCTCAAACACGGACCCGCTTGGCACGGGATCAGACCTCTGGGCTTCTTCCTGTCTATATGCATGATTGTCAAACAGTCAAGCACAACTATGCAAAAGACACTAGACACAACATTATGGCATAAAAAATAGTGCAGCGCATGAACGTTCTTGACTCAAACTATAACAGTGATGATGATGCCAAGTGATGAAGATTCCCAGTGGACACTTATTGAGTGCTCACTGGGTGGTAAGGTCGTGTAGGAGTGGATTTCTCTCTCAAGGAACATGGGCGTGTGGGACCTCTCAGTTGCTATCGCAGGGTGAGTAGCTCCATTCTCTATGTAGGGTTCTTGGCAGAAGTTCCACCGTGCCCTTTCTTCTCTATCGATGTCCCTTTTATATGGGGTTGTCCTAGAGCTGGAGACCTATCCCTTAATAGGGAAGGGCGTAAGTAGTGGGACAACGTCTCCCGCAATTGTGGCGAGAGTTTTCCATTGAAGGGTGAGTACCCCAGAGTCGATCGATCCCCGGGCGAGTCTTACAACACTCGTGGTACGTGCTAGCCTCTTATGGGATAGGATCCGACGTCGTGGGGGTAATGGCTGGTCGTTAGAGAGTCTTTAGGTGGCCATTACGCTTGGGTTGCAGCTGTCGCAGGCCTTCACGTCGTAAGCAGGGCCTAGGCCTTCGTGGGATTGCAGTAATTGGGCCCGTTATGGGCCGAGTCGGATTTACCCTCCTCACCTTGGTATAGAGTAAAGAACTAAACGGTTGGCCCCTGAATCTAGCAATAGAGGAGGAGGAGAGGAGGGTGGTTTTGTTGAAGAGCCATGGAGGACCGGTAATGATAAAGAAATAGAACCTGAACTGATTGAACCAGTGAAAACACAAGACATTGAGTGCGTGGTTCGTAAGGAGGATGCGACGGGTGGCGGAGATGCCCAGAACAGGGGCAAAGGCTATGGGAAGGGGAATGGCAGGGATGGCGGTGATGGTGGGATGGATAGGACCCGAACCGATTGAACTGGTGAAAACACAAGACATTGTGTACGTGGTTCGTAAGGAGGATGCAGTGGGTGGCGGAGATAGCCAGAACAAGGGCAGATGCTATGGGAAGGGGAATGGCAGGGATGGCGGCGACGGCGATGGTGGGACGGCTATGGACTGGGGAAGGGGAAGGAAGGAAGGTGGTGGGCTCGGCTACAGGACAAAGGGGAAAAAGAAGGATGATGACAGGCTCGAAAAGGGGAAGGGGAAGGTTGACAGAGGGCTGAAGGGGAATGGGGAAAATGACAAGGGGCTCGGGAAAAGGAAAGGTGGATAGTGGGAGAAGGGCCAGTGGGGAGGAGAAGGGAAGCAGTAGCGGGGTGGAAAAACCCTTGGACTAACAATGGGGGGAGGCAACTGTGGCGAATGGTTTCGGTGGGGAGATGCCCAGGAGGAGGGGAGGAGGAGGGAATCATCAGCAGGGTGAAAAAACAATAGTAGACCATAAACTTAAAAGTTAAACATTGTCATCAAACCGGCGGAAAAAAACCTTGTCATCAAATTGGCGGAAAAATGACCGCTATATTCTCTTATAGTGTATAGTATAGATTGGTTTTTTTGGGGGGTGGGGGTTGGTTAGAACTACATCCTAACCTTGTGCTAAAAAACTATTAGTAAATAGTTTTACGGGGCCTTGGATATCGACGTTGTACCGGGCACAAGGTCAATAGAGAACTCAATCTCTCTGGCTGGCGGCAACCCTGGTAGATCCTCCAGAAAGACATCGGGAAAATCCCAAACCACTTCAATCTCCTCCAGCAACCGGGCCTGAGAAACCTCAGCTGAGGCTACCACCCAAGGAAGAAAAGCATTGTCACCCTTACACAACAACCGAGCTGCCTTCATGGCCGAGACTACAAATTTCCCCGACCCAATCTGAGGCAAAGGATGGAAAAACTCCTTCTCGCCAGGAATGCGAAAGATCACTCGCTGCTTCCGGCAATCAATGAGAGCATAATGCTGCTCGAGCCAATCCAACCCAAGAATAACATCATAATCCTTCATCTCTAGAAGATAGAAATGTCCAGCTAGCTCTTTTCATCCAATAACCATCGGCAAGGAAGGATAGCTCTTTACAGTGGACATAACCCCAGCGGGCGTGTGCACTAGGAGAGGCACATCCAAACTTGATGGCATCAAGCCCAAATCATCAAACAACATCTTGAAAAACTGTTCAGACACAAATGAATGAGTAGCACCGGTGTCGAATAAAACTCGAGCATGGAAACCTGACACTAGAAGTGTACCTTCTGTCACGTTGTCTGCTTGCTCTGCATCTTCTCTAGCCAACGCGAACACTCGTGTCGGCGCTCGAGGGCGTCTAGCTGACTTCATTGGTGCTGCGACGGCAGCTGTTGTAGGGGCTTGAGTTGGAGAAGGTAGCTGCATCTTCGGACAATCCTTGATCTTGTGCTCCGAGCTTCCGCACTTGAGACACTTCCCGGATACCATCCAGCACTCCTTACCACCATGCCATTTCTTGCAGTGCTTGCATTCACTTTTGACTTCAGCTGATGATCTACCTGATCCTCTTGCTTGCGTCGAAGCCGACTTTGATGGTGTATAAGTAGGCGACTGAGTAGAGGGCTTCCTCTTGCAGTCTTGGCGTTGGAAAGATGATGACGGCCTCTTCAACTGGGCCTTCTTCTCTTCATGGTACTGCTCCTTGTCACTTTCTTGTCGGCACGCTGCACCAAGAGCTTCTTCCATCGTGCGGTGGTTGAAAGCAACCAATTTCATCCTCAACAACAGTCGAAGTCCCGATACCAACTTATTCACTTTCCTCCGCTCATCCACTACAATATGAGGTGCATAACGTGCCAACTCTGCAAAACAAGCTTCATACTCTAGCACTGTCATAGACCCCAGGGTCAAAGTGAGAAACTTCTGCTCCATCTGGTCTTGAACATGCTCGGGGATGTACTTCACCTGGAATAAGCAAACAAAATCTCCCCACGGCACCTCTCTAGCCCCATTCTGGAATTGATTTCACAGAATTGAAGACCACCAAACATCATTACGCTCCTCCAACATGAATGTTGCCAAGTTAACCTTCTCATCCTCATCGCAATGGATGCTCTGAAAAATCTTCTCCATCGCTCGCAACCAATGCTCTGCAACTAGGGGCTGACTCTCCCCCTTAAAAGAAGGCGGGTTCATCCTCCGGAACTTCTCCATGGCTAACGGCCCTTCAACCATCCTCGGCACTACCTCTGGATGCGGTTGAGCTTGGGCCTGAGCTTGCACCTGAGCCTGTAATGCCGCCTATGCATTCGCCTGCGTCTGCATCACTTGCACCAATCCCTGCATGAAGGGACCATAGTCGACCAACGGCGGTCGTGGCGGTACCGACAATCCATGTTGACCTACATCCGCATCTCTCCTCGACTCCTCCTCACGAGCTGGGGCAATCGCACGACAACCACGTGATGCCATAACCTTGAAAAAAAATTAAATTTAGATCAACCAAGTTAGATGGCTTATTATTGTTACTTATCTGCTTTCCTTTTGTTCTTTAGCCACTTACTAGTGGAACTATCTAGATTTTGGGATATGGACTTAGCTGATGATTTTACTTATGTAAACCCTCATCCTGTGGGCTCTGATACCACTCTCTGTAGCGCCCCACCCTATACCCGGTCCAGTATATCACTCCCATCGGATATAGGAGGCAAGTCACAGTGGGAACCACCCAACAGAACAGAGACGGGTTGAGATTTTCACAAATAAAAGTGCAGAAGTCACAGTGGCAGAAGAAATGAAATACATCAGCGAATATCCAAATACCAACATCACAATAGTCCAATAGAAATAAAGTTCCAACTTGCTGTTACAATAACCAGAGTTCATAAATTCAAGCCTCTTATAGACTCTCACAAGCTACCTCTAATGACAGAAAAAGAAAGCTATCAACGATCACGCATGGGCCTCCAGGTCGGACTCTCTTGGCTCTAAGTCCTCATCCTCACCAGTGGACTCACCTGGAACTTTATCAAGTGTAAGTCTACGAATAGACTTAGCAAGATTCTGAAGCTCAAGCATACCTCTTGCACAAGCATAATACATCTGACCATCTTTTAACCAGTACAAATCCCTAAGGCTTACCAAGTTGCAGAAAATAAATACATGGTTTCAGAAATCAAGAATAAACACATGTTCCAGAATACTGAAAATATATCACAAGGGCAACGCCAATTAATATGCAACTATGGATAGGCTTATGCAATAGTGCACTAGGCAATATCTAGTCATGCAATGAACGTGCATAGCACAATTTTGAACCGAATTCATATGCCAAGTGTGCAATCTGAAGGAAACAGAAGTCATGTTTGAAAATAGAATTCAGAACTAAATGGAACATGTATGCTCAAAGGAACAGGGTTCAGATAAGTTTCAGAGGTCAGCTCAGATCTAACAAAACGAATACATATGCCAAATAACATATAACAAAGTCAAATGGCCATAATCTGATCAAAATTTATCGGAAGTTTTGAGCTGAGCGGAGGACCCAAACACATTGCCCAAACCACCACTAGAAGGTCATATACGGATACCAAATCACCTAGACAATGACGATGAGGTCTTGATTAATTGCGCAGAATCGGAGGAAAATATTCCCCACCTTAACCAGTGGAACATGTCCACCTCCAGGAGTTCACCCCCGTGCCCTCGGGGCCATAAACATATTGAGCCTCCCCATAGGGACATTTCTACGATTTGGCTCTAAGCCCTTCTATGACAGCAGTGTCCCTTTGGTCCACGATTTGTCTCAAAGCATAAGAGGTTCACAATGACAAGGAATAATATGTAATACAATGACAATGGGTAATATGTAACACATAAGGAGTACTATGCAATGTAGGGACAAAGAATAATATGCAATACAATAAGTGCATTGAAGGTTAGCAATTGAAATTTCTAAATGTGCAACTATGCAAGAAAGATGCAATAACAAATGAACTTGGGAAATGCTTACATGATGGAACTAGATCATTCGAGTAACCCTGCTAATTTACAAATCCTTAGCATGTAACATAGGTGGTGGAGGAAAATCCAATAAAATAGTCAGTAATGGGAAGAAAAATGGTGGCACAGCGGAAAAGGTAGCTTTTACGAAGCATAAGACTACTATTTCCCACGTCCAGAACACGGTGAAGCAACCCAAGTAGGGCAGAAGTCGACTCAGATAGGGGTAGGTGTCGACTCTTGCATGCAGACAGAAACTGGACTGGGCAGAATTCTCAATAGGAGTCGACTTAGACAGGGGTAGGTGTCAACTCATGGCTTGCAGACAGAAACTAGACTGGGCGGAATCGCATGCAGAAGTCGACTCTGATAGGGATAGGTGTCGACTCCTATTGGATTTCCAGAACTAATGTGACCCGTTAAGAAACAAAGCTATCCTATGCATGCTCGCCCTTCGTCTGACTATCCAAAATTTAAACCAAACTGCTGATGTTGAATGTTGATAAAGGTATGGTTGGTGGTATGGAAGGTCTGGCGGGAATCTTCATAATTGTTGGTGAGATGGGCCATATGGTTGGCAAGGTTGTCCAAGACATCAGAGAAATTGTCCATCAGGCTTGTCATAGTGTCCAGAATAGTCCCAAAGTGGGAGATTTGTCCCCCAAAGGTATCCACATTAGACTCTATCTGTGTAAGGCATTGTTGGCTTCTGCTTATTTTCTCAAATTAATCGAGGATAAAGCATAGAAAAATACTCCCTAAATAGAGTGAAATGACACAATGCCAAAGGTGCACTACTAGCCAAGTTGAGCTCAGAAATTGAGACATTTCACCAGGTCAAACGGCACAATATAACATGCGGGGATCGTCCACGAGCATAGGGCACTATACCAAGCAGTTTCCCGACAATTGAGTCCAGTCCAAGGTTTGAAACAACTTGCCGTACCGAACAACACTCTATAAAGATTCGGGGATCACCCCCGAATACCCTGCATACGGCATCACACCGCCGACACCTCAACAATCGGGTTAACCCGGGGCTCAGAATAGCCTGTCGTACCATACGGCTCTTTGCCAAGAAGTGGGGGTCACCCCGACTACCAGACAAACGGCATCATCATGTCGGCACCCCAGTTACCAGGCCAACCCTGGGCTCCCAACAACCCATCATGTCACGTGGTGCATGACGAAAAAGCAGGGAACAACTCCCAACACACCTTCTGCAAGCGGCTTGATATCAGCAAATCCAATAGTTGCATCACACCTGGGTTTGCCGCATTCAAGATGGAGCTCAAATGAACATCGAGTTCAGCTGATCCGGGCATAGATTCAAGTAAGTTATCTCTTCACCTAGTCCACCTGAGCCTCGTAAGCCCCAGCTCACCTAACCAACCCAAACCCCTGAACCCAGCCAATCATTCCAACCCACATAAATCTCAGACTCACTCAACTATGGCCCATTCAAGCCCTTTGCTCTAGCAAGTCTTAACCCCTAGTGGGACCTACATGACCTTTCCCTCTCTTCCAGGTCAAATCTTGCCATTCCAGTCCATCCGAACCCCCTAGGAGGAGAGGTTTACTTTGACCAGGAAGCCCCCAATCACTTTAGCTCGCTTAAACCCCCTTTACGCGGACCTACCCACCTGTTCTTGAATGCAGTCACCTTCACGACCGCGTTCACAAGGCGACTGTGTTCTGGAGCGAAAACACTCTGGTCAAACCCGCATAAACCCTGGCCCACGTGTTAGGGAAGAACGGAGTCGCTTACGTGACCGCGTTCATTAGAACGCGGTCGTCGAGGTGGCCGCGTTCAAAAGCACCCAGTCAAACCCATGTAAACCCCCCCCCTTTGTGCGGGCCGGCCGGGCGGCCTGGGTGGGTCCATGTTATCCCCCCGGTGTGGGCTTGTGGAGCCCCCGTGGGGGGGGGAGGGGGGGGTTGGGGGCATCGCTATCATAATCTGAATCTGACACACTTGAACTTCCTCAAAAGATTGAGAAAAATAGGTATGAGCACACCTGCCTAGTAGGTATCTTTACATCAACATGGAAGCATGCTTTAAGTAATTATATTTTTACTCTAGAAAATAAGATAATGAAAAATATGATAAAATACACGAATGAACCCAAAGTATATCAAGATATGTACTATAGAGATTGGAAGGTTGTGAATAAATAGTAGAGCATGATCAAGTAAGATTATAAAGTAAAATGGCCTTTCATTAACAAAAATGTACTCCATAATCATAAAGACTATGTACTAGAAAGTCATGAACAAAAAAGTACTAGCAAGCATGTAAATTATCACAAGATTACCTCATGAATTTCACTCGCGTATAAAAAAAGTACTCCCGGCACAATGTGACGTCAGTGTTCATCGTACCCCATGATTTTCAACATGTTTCAGGCTATCTACCGAGGGGGAGCGTGGAGCCCTTGGACACTGTCTGTACCCGCTCTTCCATCTTCAAGTTACAGATCAAGCAACTTCCATAAGAAAATAATAACATTTTGGCCAATAATGTTCAATTCAATAATAGTTCTACGATAATGTAACCAAGGTAAAGAACGCACCAATATAAGATCACAAGACTTCAAAGGATGAATTTAAGCCAAGGTCATACTACGGTAGGAGTCTGGCAGCATAACGGTATATTTTTTACATTCCATAATTCATTAATTACTTATTGAACATAGTGTTAAGTTCTAGACAATTAGTAGATCATCAAGGAACATAGGGAAATCAAACCGTGGGTCAAACCTAGGGTTAGACAAGATCCGGATATATGCGGCCATTCCTAGACCATTTCTAAATAGACACAGTCAAGACAGGACCACTAGCATAAATAGACAGTCAAGTCAGGAGCATTTCTGGATGGAGTCAACGCCAGACTGAGAAAGAGTCGACGCAGTAGAGTAAACTAGAATAACACGGTCACGGGATGACCGCTACTTGACAGTAGCGGTCGCCTGAGGGCCACTACAATCCAGGACACAGAAAACGCTGATAAAGTACTTTCTAGACAAATGAGCTTTGAGGGTACAACTAGCTCGACGTCGTAGTGGAAATCCTAAGCTCGCGGAGACTTACGGAGGTCTTGAAACATGATCCCCTTATCCAACAGAAGGAATATCTGGCGGAGAGGTTCACAAGTCTAAGAAAATGTGCTTATATGTGCAAAGTGTAACTAATAGTCACATACCGGAGTATGCGCTACATACTTATGAAAGACTTGGAGATGAGAGTGAGATCGTGAAACGGTGATCAATCATCAATGAAAGTAACTCCATAAATCATGTAGAAATATCTTTAATATAAGATTATAAAGGGTTTTGACATGAAATTAACATAAGTTTAAAATAAGTTCCTAAAATATGTAAGCCATGGAATCTAGCATGAGGGATGTTGAATGCGGTGAAGTTTTCTTTGTCATGAGTGCGTCGGAAATAGGATGTTTGGATCGCTTTGATTGTAAGAAGGTGCTTGAATGCTTGATCGTTGCGTTGCTGGAAGCATTGTCTTCATCTCTAAGTCTTGGGCTATTTAAAGCTCCAAACCTCATTGTATCCATTAGATACATGAGTCTTTCAATGGTGGGATCCCAGTCTTAACGTTCGGTAGGTCAGATTGCTTTGCCTCTAATTCCAAATTTGTAGGTGAATTAAATGTATGTTGTTGGCGCCGTTAGTCAGCTTATTTCTTTTCTTGTGCAAATTTTCTCGTCTCCTGCACCTGTAGTTCTGAAGAATGCTAAAGATATTGTTCCCTCGCAATAATGTAAAATAGGTAGGCAATTTCTAATTTTAAATGCAAGAGAGAAAAGTATGCAATAAATACTTCCAGTTTAGCAGGTAAAAGTATATCTTAAGATATTCACAAAGTGCACAAGAAATAATCATTCTTTTCTTCTTAAGTATCTCTGAAAATTGTTTACGTGTATGGCGTTGTAGTATTTGAGTTGTAGGTGCCATACTGTATATTTTATCATTTAACGTGGTCAAAGAGTCAAAAGCAATATACATGGACCATTTTGTATATTATCACTAAGGATTAATATACTTTTAAAGAGAAGAGGCAAAATATCGCCTTTCCATATATTAACGTGTAAATACACTTTTGTTTTATCATTTTCTATTAAGGTGGAGAATCAAGTTCGTTCCATCTTTTTAGGAACCAAAGGTGAATGTTCCACATTGTCAAAGTTTTTGTCATTTTTAGTTCAGGCAGAATATCATACATGTTTCGCCTTATTAAAGTAATTAAGGTGAATGCTTTGCCTTATCCTTAGTTTTGTGATTTTGTATTGAGACAAAATGTCCTTATTTTTGTTGTTTTGCCTTCTCATGGAGTTTTATCTTTTTGTGTTAAGACAGATGCTTCAACTAAGGTGAATACTTCACTTTTCCATCCAGATAAGGCGACTACTTTGCCTTCCAGGGAGTTAAGGCGAATGTTCCACCTTATCTAAGCTATTATGTCTTTTTCTATTGAGGTGGATGCTTCGGCTAAGGTGAATACTTTACCTTCTAGGGAGTTAAGGTGAATGTTCCGCCTTCCTGAGTAATAAGGCAAATGCTCTGCCTTCTTTGAATACTAAGGCAAATGTATTACCTTCTTTGAGTACTAAAGCAAATATTCCACCTTATTTAAGTAGTCAGGTGAATGTCCTGCCTTCTTTGAGTACTAAGGTGAATGTTATGTCTTCTTTGAATACTAAGACAGTTCACATAGTTATGTTTTACCTTTCTAGATAATTAATGTGAGTGATTAAACCTTCCTTCCACCTTCCCTATCGTCTTTCTAGTGTGCCTTTTACCTTCCTTATAAACTAAGGCAAATGGGTCGGATTACCTTTTGCCTTTCCTGTTTTGCTATCTGATAAATTATTAATTATATTATTTATTCATATTTAATTTTAATAAAAATTTTAAATTATTTAAATTATTCGCTCGAATTTTAAAATGCTCCACAAGTTTAACATACTCTACATGATCAAGATTGTTCTTAATTTTATCATGACAATGAATAAGAAGGAAAAAAATAATACTAAGTAAAAAATCAAAGAACATTTTCAATGACTCTAATGATAATAATTTTGGTGAAATAGATATTCACCACATTAATTTATGGATAGACATTTCATGAAGCGAATGGTACGATATACGTATCCACTCCGACTCAAATTTAGATATTATCCATATCTGAGAAAGCAGATACAAATTCGAATATTATCTTATAACGTGGAGTCGGACTCGAAGCAGATCCGGATAATATTCGGATCGGTTGACAAGCCTAGGTAGGAAGTACACGTGTAGACAACATAATGATCGATCAATTTGAAGATATAATCCTTAATTCTCATCAATCGCTAAAATAATATAACTTTCTGATCTGAGTAATTTGCTAATAAGTACTTAGTTGTGTACGTTCATAAATTTCTTACCGCTAGAAGCTTTCAACCTATTGGTGTCCAAGTGGAGCCTCGGTGTATCCTAATATAATTAAGCACCTCACCTTTAGACATCTAGGAACATTAATTCTGCAGAATATGTGTCACTTCAAATGGTATCCACACATGAAAGCATATGCAAAATCCTTCAAGCAACTCAGTGACGACCATATATATATATGTTTGTTCTATTAGCACGTGGTTACAGTTGGCTAATAATTAGTAGTTATAAAGTAAGTGCAAGATATATATGGATAACCCTTAACCTTATAATTAATGCTCTTTGATGTAAAAAGATTCAGGACATATATATAATAGAGAATTCAGGTTTCAGCCAGCTAGCTGGCCTGCTAATTACAGTTCAAACCTAGATGGTGATCTCTGCTATCCCGGAGAATAGCACATTGCGTTTGCCAGAAGCAACTCTTTCCCTGACTGAGAATAATGTACACGCCAAGCCAAGCTAGTGCCTGACAAATCCTTTTGACCTAGGAATAAGAGAGAGAGAGAGAGAGAGAATTCAGGTTTCAGCCAACTAATTACGGTTGGAACTCAGGTGGCCACAAGCAACTCTTTCCTGACTGAGAAGAATGTACACGTCAAGCCTGGCCAGTTGTTATTATATATATATACATTAACCTCACAAATCCTTTCCACCCAGGAATAAGAGGGAGAGCGAGCGTGCGCGCGTGAGAGAGAGAGAGAGAGAGAGAGTAATCATGCAGGTCATGGCCAAGAAGGTTGCACTGATCACTTGCGCCCTCCTCATGCTGCTTGTTGTGTCCAGTAGTAAGTAGACGCTCCCCAGCTTAACTATTCTCTCCTTCCCTCTCTCCCTATAGTCATATCTATATATAAATATATCTCCATATATATCCCAATAAAGTGAAATTATATCATGACTCTAGACTACTTGAAGACTAATGACATGCTATGTCTTCTCTCGTCCATCAATCATTGCTCTCGGACCCATCTTGATCGCAGTCTGAATCTGACTCACTTGAACTTCCTAGAAAGATTGAGAAAATAAGTATGAGCACACTTGCCCAGTAGGTACTTTCGCATCAACATGGAGGCATGCTTTAAGTAATTACATTTTTACTCTATTGAATAAGGTAATGGAAAATGTGATAAAACACCCGAAGAACCATAGTAACAATAATAAATAAACCATAGTATAGGAACAAATGGATGAATAAGAGAGTATGATCAAGCAAGATATAAGGTAAAGTGGCCTTTCATTAACAAGAATGTACTTTATAACCATAAAAGCCATGCACTAGAACATCATGAGCAAGAAAGTACTAGCAAGTATGTAAATTCTCACAAGATTACCTCATAGTTTTCACCCATCTATAAAAAAAGGACTCCCAACGCACTGCGACACTAGTGTTCATCGTACCCTATAGTTTTCAGCACATTTCCGGCCATCTGTCGAGGGGGCTAGCGTGGAGCCCTTGGACACTGTCCGCACTCGCTCTTGCATCTTCAAGTTACAGATCAAGCTACTTCCATGAGAATATAATAAAGTTTTGGCCAATAATGTTCAATTCAACAATAATTTCGATGGTAATGTAACCAAGGTGAAGAACGCATCGAAGTAAGATCATGAGAGTTCAAAGAAGGATTTAAGTCAAGGTCATGCCACAGAAGGAATCCGGCAGCATAACGATACATTCTTTACTTTTCATAAGTTATTAATAGCTTATTGGCAGTGTTAGATTTTAGACAATTAATAGATCATTTAGGAACTTGGTAAAACTAACCCTAGGGTCAAACCTCGGGTTAGACAGGGTCAGAAAAGAAGCAGTAGTTTCTTGCACCATTTTTGGACATATGCGGTCAAGACGGAACAGCTACTAAAGATAAGCAGTTGGGTCAGGACCGTTTCTTGGTGGGGTCGAAGCCAGAATAAGAAGGCTCAACACAGAGATAGACGCGGTCATTATCTGGGCCGTTTCTAGATAGACGCAGTCACGGTCTGGCCGCTACTGAACAATAGTAGTCGTCTGATGGCCGCTTCTAGCTAGAACTCAGAAAAACACCGGTAGTGTAAATGCTTTCTAGACAATTGGGTTGTGAAGGTATAACTAGCTCGGCGTCTTAGTGGGAATCCCAGGCTCACAGAGACTTATGGAGCCCTTGAAACAATATCACCTAGTCCGGTGGAAGGAATATCCAATGGAGAGGATCACAAGTTCAAGAGGTGTACCTATAAGTGTAAAGTGTAACTAATAGCCGCGCACCGGGGTACGTACCATGTACTTAAGAAAAGACTGTAGAGGAGAAGGGATCGTGGTAAAACAACGATCACATCATCACTAAACAAGTCCATGACCCGTACTGAGTCTGGCCATGACTCACCCTTCCATCTTGCAGGTGAGCCATCCCAGTCGCCCACCGGTCCTTCGGGTGCTTTTGGAGACCACGTCTAGAGTGCCAGCGGTAGTCGGTCTGTCATTGTGTAGTTTTGACCAGGGGATGCCCCATGTAGTTGTATATTTGGACTTTCTTTTGTTGTGGGACTTGTGTAATTGCAGAATGTAGACTATCGTATATATTTTAATACTCAGATATTTTTAAATTGCTTCCAGCTATATATTAATTTTGATGCTTAAATTAATACTGCCTATTGTAATTCCAATTCGTTATACAATCCCTCGACAAACTCCACTAACCCTTCAGGGGCCTCATTAGCCTCTTGGGTGGTGTCCCCAGTTCCTGGCATCGATAGATTGATTTTATCGGTATATCGGTGTCCGGATCTCCGGGTCGTTACAATATGTCCCAAGAAAGCCACTTCCTCTAGCCAAAACTCACACTTGCTAAATTTAGCATATAATTAATTTTCCTTCAAAATTTACAATGCTGTTCTCAGATGCACTTCATGATCCTCTTCAGTCCTTGAATATATTAAGATATCATCGATGAAAATCACAACAAATTTATCCAGATGCGGTCTAAAGATGCTATTCATTAGCTGCATAAAAGCTACAGGGGCATTTGTTAGTCCAAATGACATAACAGTAAATTCATAATGCACATACCTACTTCGAAATGTAGTTTTGTGAATGTCCTCATCCTTGATCCTCAGTTGGTGATAACCCGATCGAAGATCGATTTTTGAGAAGTACTTTGCTCTAGAGATTTGATCGAAGAGTTCATCAATCCTCGGTAGTGGATACTTATTTTTGATAGTGAGGTGGTTCAACTACCGATAATCAATGCATATTCTCATCGATCCATCCTCCTTTTTGACGAATAGCACAAGTGCTCTGCATGGAGAAGTACTCGACCTGATAAAACCCTTCTTCAATAGTTCCATTAGCTACTCCTTCAACTCTTGCAGTTCAGCGGGGGACATCCTATAGGGTGCTTTTGAAATAGGTCTAGCACCAGGTACAAGGTCTAGAGTAAATGAGACTTCCCTCTCTGGTGGTAAACCGGGTAAATCTTCTAGAAAAACTTCAGAAAAATCCCGAGCTACTCGGATGTCTTCTATTCTGGCCACCTTAGCTTCCGTGGCTGTCACAAATGCTAGGAATGCCACACAACCTTTATTGATAAGTTTATTGGCTCGAAGAGCCGAGATAACTGGTGATCTCTTCCGAGGACTAATGTAAGTCAGCTCTGGGTAATCTACAAAAGTTATCTTACCATTTTGGTAGTCTATAGTTGCTCGATGGGTGGACAGTCAATCGGCACCTAGAATGACATCATATTCCTTCAAATCTAGGCACACTAGGTTGGCAGGTAGATTGTGGCCTTTAACCATGACCTTACAATTTGGGTAATGGGGGCCCCCGACAAAGTCGCGACAGCGATGGCTAGGTTAGTGAGCCGGTGACTGCGACAAGCAACGGATGGCAACACTTCTGGATGGTACTTCAGGTGTTGCTTTGTTGAGGCTTCTGGGCTTTGGACCCTTCTTGGGCGGAAGAGGAACTAGCATGGGTTGCGGGAAGATTCCACTTTGATGTCCATCTGTGATCGGTCCTCCATGTTGATGATTGCTGAAACAGAGGAGTTGGTATTGAGCTTCTACACCCGGATTTCCTCCCTCCTATTGGAGTCTGTTTGGTCTGCATGGGGTCAGACTTTATGTCGACGTATTGAACCCGGGGTTCCCTCCTCTGATGGTATACCGTCAACGGACCTAGATTGATCTTGCACATTGTAATCATGGCGAGCCTCAATGCCGATGGTTTTTCTCTATGTCCTTCATTGTCGTGGTATTGCTCCTCAGGGTCACGGATCTCCAGGCTAGAAGATGTAGGATCGACGACTGCCTGGTTGAACCTCAAGAGTGCCATGGGGCTGACGAAGAGGAGGCTAGGGGAGGAGGTGCCAAAATCCTACTTGAGGGCTCCCAATCTGGGTGGCGGCTGCCTTCCATCGCTGGTAGTTTGGGGCTTCTGGACTAGAGTTGAGTCGACCGTCTCATACTACACAGTTGGGGGCATGAGAGTATCTTACCGGGTTTCTCAATAGGCCCGTCCAAAGTAGTTACTGTCCTGAGAGTACCTCACCAAGTTTCTCCTACAAAAATAAGTTCTCACTGGGGTGAAGGTTCCCCAGGAGAATCTTCCAATGCTTAAGTCGGTACACGACCATAAGGGTGCTGGAGAAGGGAGAAAAACAAGGGTCTATTATAGTAGCTTGATGGCTAGAGAAAGAGAGAGGGATTGTTGCCAGAGTGACTTTTCCCTATGGAAGCCTCCAAAGAGGGAGATAGAGGTTTTGGAGTGAGAGAGTAGACATTGTTTGCCTTGAGTTGTCTTGTGTTTCGTTGCATACTTGGAAGGGGTTACTGGAGTCCCTATTTATAGGCAAGAACGGGTGAATGATCCTCGGGGAATAAGCTCTGTGTTCTTGAAAAGATCTTACGGAGTGGCATGTCAGTTGGAGCAACAAGATGCGAGGAAGTTCACGGTACTGCGGATATGCTGACATTGGCACTTAATGATAGCGGTTTTGAAATGTCGATACCGAGCAAATTCTCGATTTAAGCGTGAACCTCTACATGTGGTGGGGATCAGTGATACTAGACACTGTCACACCCTATTTTGTTCTTGCAGCCACTTGACTTCCTTTGAAGGGTTGCTAGCTTACACTATCTCTCCTCCTCAAAAAAAGATCGTCTCGTAGGGTGATTGCGCCTTGTTTTCTCCACCTTATTGGAATTCACTTTATGGTTTACCACTTACTTTTTATCCTTTGTCATTTTTGTCATTAAAGTTTGTAACATTAAAGTATATTTTCAGATCATGCATGTAGTTTTAGGGGGGAGAATAGGGGTGCATGACCCCTCTAGGGCCGGTTGGGAGGCCTACAGGCCCTCACCGCCGACGGGGAGGATCTTGACGCCGTCGAGCATGACGGTAACTAGACGGTTCACCAGGAGCCGCGCACCGAAACAACACGGTTCACATAGAACCATTCACGACTAGTACGGCCCATGGGTGGCTGCCCAGGAGTAGTTGAACCGATGAGGGTAAGGGACCTAGCACGGTTTGGGGAAAATCGTAGGAGACTAGGACGGGCCATTTCAGTTCGTTCAGAATATTAAGCGTTGAGAATAGAATGGTCCACATCGGACTGTGGACCGAAACACAATTTAAGGGTAGCTGTGTAAGTGCAGAAGATGAGGGGCTTGAGAGGTGAATGACATGGTCAGATATAGACCGTGCGCTCATTGAACGGCTAGGGGGTGGCCATTAATGTGTTGGGCACAGGGAAACTACACGATCCGCATTGGGCCGTCCATTGGGTTGAGTGGTCCATGGGTGACCGTGGACCCCTAAAAGAGTGGTATTGGAATGGTTAGGATCAAACTGTTGAATGAGAAAAATGGCCCATATGTGGCCATTCATTGGAGCAGAGTGCACTTTTATTTCTTTTTCTTTCCATTTATTCAATTACTGAAATGCATGAAAAATGAAAAACCAATGCAATTATCCTAAAATGTATGTAGGGGAAGCGTAGGACTCAGATCTCCTGGTTGCAGGTCCGAGCAGTGTACCTCGCACTGCCCGACATCTAGCGGGAGAGACTAGCGGCGATGGGATTCGTCGAGTTCCAAAGCATTGAGGTCAGTCGGCTTGACACGCCGCTACTCCATGCTCTGCATGACTGCTGGGACCCAGTGAGTCACACGTTCCTGTTCCCGTGGGGCCACATGGTCTCCATGTTTGAGGACGTAGCGCGCATCATAGGCCTAAGCATGCATGGGTCCCCAATTAGCAAGAGGACTTACCCCGATTACCGGGAGATGGCCGGGGAGCTTCTTGGACTGGAGCTGCTACACCCAGGGTGCCAGTCCACGACGTTGACACGGGCAACATTTTAGGACAGCCTGGGGCTGAGTGGAGCTGGGATAGTGACCGATGAGCTGCCCGAGCAGCATCTTCAGAGGCTTGTGGACTTAGCTCGACCAAGGGCAGTGACAGAGCCGGGACCAGAGGTAGACCGAGTTTTGCACAAGTTTCTGATGCTGCTCTTTGGATGACTCCTATTCACGACGAGAGCAGACGTGATCAGCTGTCGTTTCCTGCCGCTGCTTGAGGACGTGGGTCACGTAGGCAACTACGCATGGGGAGAGGCAGTTCTCGCTTTCCTTTTTGACACCCTTAGCTCCACTAGCCGGCGCACGATGCTCGGTGGCTTCTCACCTCTACTCCAGGTATGACTCGACCCCTAAATTGGTCATGCAATTTTGGTGGTAGCCGGAGTACGCGTCCAAGAAGCTGAGGAGTTCGTTACCCGCGGTAGAATCGATGAGCTGGTCGATACTTGGTAGTAGATAAAAGTCCTTCAGGGTGGCTCTGTTGAGGTTGGTGAAGTCGATGCACATCCGTCACTTGCCTGAAGACTTGGGCACCAGGACGATATTGGTGAGCCATGTCGGGTTAAGGACCAGACGGAACAGCTCGATTTTCTTCCCCTTGTTAATCTACTCTTTGATAATCGCTTGTTTCTAAGGGGCGTGCTTCCTCCTTTGCTGTTGTACTAGTTTTACGGTCGGGTCGAGGTTGAGGTGGTGTGATGCGGGACAGACAGTGGACTCGACACCAACTTGATGCGAACTTGGGACCAAGAGACACGAGCTCGCGGACGTCCCTAAGCGAGGGAAGCGTCAGGATGTGCGCGGTTGAGAAACTGACAATGAGCTAAGGTGGTCAACTCTCTTTCATGCCCGGATCGGATCACGGGACAGGTTATGCTCTCTCTCGTAGTGATGAGTATAATTATTTAACGAGCTATTAATCCTCTCTCATGCAAGCAGTGGCATATAGAAATATATGAAATAAGTAAAATGCCGATTGAGGGGGCGAAAACGATACCTCTACACTACCGGGCGTGGGGAAGGTGACCCCGGCCAAGAATGGTGACTCCTGGTATAGTAAATGTTAATAAATGCAGAAGTGATTTTGAGGCCCACTCCATGCAGGGAGGTAAAAGGCCATAACAACAGTCTGAGAGCACCGATTCTGGGTTGACGAGCGGCACGTTGGCCGGGTTCCGGGCGATTGAGGGCAACAAGTCCAGATCTGCAATTTGCAGGCTGACAGGACGGTGTACGAGGGGCTCCAAAGGGATGTCATCCTCTTGAGATCTTCTGAAGGCGGCGCTTGGCGGGGACGATGGCGAGACGTCCCTGGTCGACTCCCAGAAGTGACGGTCGTTGAATCTGAGCTGGACTATTTTAATGGGAATTATTTCCCAACACCTTCTTACAGCTCTATCTCAGGATAGATCTGCGCGCTTCCACAAAGAGAATTTTAGTGGCCAGATCCGAAGGCGGATCGGACTAAAGCTGGCACCGTTGGAAAGTGAACTCGAAGGGATACAACATATAATTTTTTATAGAGCCATCCAGCAATAGGATAAGAAATTAAAAGCTATGCAAAATCTATGATTTTTTGGCTCAGGTTACAGAATTGGCAGGACAGATTGGGGGTCTGCCTGAGAATGAATTTTCACTGGAGGCAAGATGGTGGATCTGGTTGTTGGTGATTTTATGGGGGATATAAAGGGATGTATGGGACGTGCAAGAATTTTTTGGGATTTTTATGACTAGGGTTGAAGGGTGTGAAAAATAAGGTAACAGGGTACTATCCCACAAATCTACTGATTAGCAGACTGTTAGGGAAGGAACTAAATAACCGGAAAAAATAAGGGGTGGAGGTGCCATGCCCTTAGGATGGAGAGGACCTCTAAAGGAAGTTCCTTTATCATGGGAGCCACCCACTTTAAGCTTGAATAGCATCTTGGGCTAGGAAGGAGCTAAAAAAAAAGGAAGAAAAGAGAAGAAGAAGAAGGGGAGGAATCCCATGAGAAGAAACTTAAGAAAATTCATAAAATTTTGAAATTGATTTGAGCTTACCTCTCTTGAAGAGCTTGTGCTCAGGTGCTTGGGGATGGAAGTGAGCCACTGCAGCTCCCCATGTTCCTTCCTAGCCGCCTTTGGCCTGGTGTATATGGCTTCCTCCATGGTGCTAGTTTCAAAGCTCCTCTTCATGATGATTTGAGTAGTTTTGATGGGGTTTTCAAGCTTTAAAGCAGAGGTTTTCTAGGAGCTACGAATTCTGGGCTTATTCCTAGTTATAGGGCTTTAATTCTAACCTTAGTGCATTGGGATTGAGGCTAGGTGACCCCAATTTAAGTTAGGATAAGTTTTAGTGCAGTTTGGATACCTTTGGCCATGGATTGGGACTCTCATAGAGAGTCCCGATCGGATTTAACTATGTCTTCGCCCATGCGATCTATCGAGCGACCGCTAGGCATCACATGAGGTCTCCAGCTGACTGTTTGTCCTTTCTTTCATCGCCTTCTTTCTCCCTTTCCCCAAACGGTCAAACAGATGACCGTTTTATCTTACTTGTGGTCGTTCATACGACCATTTTCCAGGTTCTCCTACCTGCATCAATTGTTCTTTTGCCACTACAGTCTGCCCTACGTAGTTCGTTCTCTCCCGTGCTCTCCCTCTCTCTTTGACAGTCTTAGAGGTCAGCATTGTCAGTCATGGTTAGAAGGTTAGCATCCACACATTTGCATTTTAACACAAAAGACAACAGATCATTTTTCTAACTAAAAAAGAGTCATGTACATGCATACATAAGAAGAGTACAAGGTGGCTCTCAAGTTGGTCCCTCTCTTGAGCCTCCGCTGTCACCGGTGCCCTCATGCCGCTTCGCTGGTGGGTCCATGGCAGTGCTCTCCTCCTCATGATGGCATCTTCGCTCCTCCTCCTCATTCCTCCGATAGCTGGAGGAGCCAGTGAAGCAACCTCGATATGCGCTATTGGGCACGACGCTCTGGCTTCTGCTGGGCTTTGACCTCTTTCCTAAAAGTCAGAGGGCTTCCTTCAGTCCCACTATCACTCCCTTCATCTTGATGACCTGCACCTGGGACTGGTCTCGCTCACCCCTCATCCTCGTAGCCTCTGCTCAAAGCCGCTCTACCTCCGCCTCATCTGCATGACGGTGGGCCACACCCACTCCCAATCGCACCACCTCTGCACAAAGATGGGTCACCTTTGCCGCCTCTGCTCGAAGTAGCTCTACCTTGCTCAGTGTTGCAGTCAGCTCCCTCGTCTGCATAAGTATTCATCATGGTTAGTCAATTACATTTTGCATCAGCATGAGCATTTAGTAGAAGAGAAGTTGGTTGGTTTGCTTACCCTCTCTGCGAGAGTGGCCTTGGCCTCCTCGGCCCGAGCAACTGCCCGTGCAAAGTCGACATCTTGCTCAGCTCAGCCTCCGGCTGGTTGGGAGGAAGAAGAAGGAGCATCTGGTCCCCACCGCTATGTCCCCTCAGCTCGCTATATTTAGAGATCAAAGATTAGTTAGTCAAGTCCCATAAGCATTTGCATTTTAAGTCTAGCATAAATAAAACTCACCAAAATCTCCAGCGCACACTAGAACTCATCCCTCTATTATATGGTGGAGTGGAGAAGACCTTGGAGCTCCACTATCCATCCCTGGGGGTCTAGCTGCATCTAGCAAGTCTAGGTGTCAGTGCATTAGGAATCACTAAAAAGCCTAAGTTTAGGAAGTCGTACCGATCATCAGGCGCCGCGGAACACCTGGTCTCCATATCTCTTGGCGTAGGCCTTCAGATAGGCCTCATCGTTGGTAGCTCGGGCTTTCACCTCCCAGCCTCTCTGTGACTAGTCGTGCACCTGGTCGATCACCTGGGTGATCCAGTCAATCTCGTCGCTCAGTCCCTTCGAGGATCGTCCCACGCACTCGTCGTCTCTGGCAGGGAACTCCACGTCTCATTGGTGGATGCCCCCGGTCCTCATGATCAGGCGATAGTGAAGTGTCTCTATGACGTTCATGCAGTGCAGCCATACGTCCCATCCTGAGTAAGCCTGGGCCACCTCCACCCAGGGCTGTCCCTTGTGACTCTCATCACGGTACGACATCCAACACACCTGAAAGGGAAGGCATTCGGGTTAAGTGTCAACATTTAGAAGTATTTTTAGTGCATTTATAAGCTTAAGTCTAGAGTCTTACCGATGCATAGGGAAATGTGTCCATATCATCTTGGATCGCCCGCGTCAAGTGTCGCAGTGACCCCGTGTCCCAAACCGCCATCCATCGCCTCGCAATGGGTACCCGATTCGGATGTACCTCCTTTCCCCTCCCTAGGCTGGGGAGGTACAGGTAGCTCCATACCTACATTTGTCAAGTGTCAGCATGTAGCAGTAAGAATCATAAGCATAATCATAATCATAAGCATAAGCATAAGCAAAGTGGAGCATTTTTACCTTAAGCAAAGGCGAGAAGCCACCCAGCATCATCTGTCGGTTGGTGGTGCTAAGTGAGTCGAACAAAAATGCCAACGCAGTAGCGCCCCAGGAGTACTCCCCGACTCCGTCTAAGTCTCTCAGTAGTGGGAGGAGCTTGCAGATCACTCCATCCGCCCTCGTCATGAAGAATAGCTTCCCGAACATCAACATCAAGAAGCGTCGAAGGACGATGTCTCCCTGCGGTCCTGGTCTTGTAGCCGCTCACTGTCTGGCTCTATCTATCAGCCTCCCCAGGTGCTCCTCAGGTAGCTCGCCTATGGCCATTGTCGCTCCTCTCAACCCTAAGCTCTCCTAAAGGGTCACTCTCACCAGCATGGATGAGTGACGCCGAGGTCGTGACAGCTCTAAGTCCAGCAACTCCCGTGCCAACTCTGGGTTGTCGGCATATGTCGTGCCCATCACCGCCGCTCCGTGCACTCTGAGTCTAGTGATCCTCGCCACGTCCTCTAGCGTGGGGATCATGTGTCCCACAGGAATAGGAAGGGTCTGTTAACCGGGTCCCACCACTTGTGTAGCGCATATAGCAACGCGGTGTCCATCCTCATCACCTCCATCCCTAAGAACTCAGCAAATCCCATCATCGCCAGCCTCTCTCTCTGGTAGTCTGACAGTGCCAAGTACATCGCCCGGACCTGCAGCCAGGAGATCCTCGCCCGTCGTTTCCCCTACATACATTCAAACATTTAGTTAGTCATTTATATAGAGTAGGCAAATCATTGCATTTGCATTTAAAAAAAACATCATTTTCCCTTTCAGAATCCCAAACGGTCTCCTCTAGACCGTTTCTTCTCCACTGACGGTCTGGACAAGACCACATGATTCCCAAGCGGTCGTTGGAAGGACCATTTATGTAATATCCCAAACCTTTTGGATCCTTACTTTCGGGTCTCAGATCTATTTTCTCGGAGCGTCTGGCTCTGTTGTGTCTGAAATTTCATTTTGGACATCTTTCGTGTTCGGATCGGCACGATCCGGGGTCGTTTCGGAGGCCCGGAGGCTTTCTGCGGCTTTTCCCGCGTGTTTTTTCGATTTTCGACCCGATTTCTGGTAAGTCCTGCGGAACCCCGCTGCGGGCGGACACGGTCGTTCACTCAGGCAAGAGTGGTACCGTTGCGATCGGTGTGTTTCGAGGATCACGAAAATATAATTTACTATTTTTCAATATTTTTTTAAATTTTTAGATTTTTATTCCTAATTATGACCTTATATTCATGATTTTGGTTATAATGCATCATTCATATTAGGTTTCATGATCTGCATGTTTTATAAACTTATTTTAATCTTATGTTAATTTCATGCCAAATGCATATAGTCTTGTATTAAAGTTATTTTCACATGGTTTATAGAACTTGTTACATTGGCGTTTGATCGTTGTTTTCATGTGTTTCACTCTCATCTCTAGTCTTTCTTAAGCACATAGCACTTATTCCGGTATGATGCTATTAGTTACACACCCACTTGATAGGCACACTCTCTTAGACTTGTGATCCTTTCCATCGGATATTCCTTCTGTCAGACAAGGTGATCATGTTTCAAGGCCTCCGTAAGTCTCCGCGAGCCTAGGATTTCCACTAGGACGTCGAGCTAGTTGTACCCTAAAAACTCAATGGTCTAGAAAGCGCTTGAGTTCTTTGATGTTTTCTGTACTCTGGACTAGACGCGGCCATCAGGTGACTGCTACTTCATGATATCGGTCTTGGCGCGATCGCATTCTGGTTTCAGCATTCACTCCGTCGACCCTTCTCTCTTCTGGAGTCGACCCCATCACTTAGCAGTCTTGACTTGACCGCTATCATCAAGAAGCGGTCCTGGACCGACTGCCTTCTGTTATCTTGGTGTGAAACCCTAGGTTTGACCTATGGGATGCTTATATTCTGTTCCTAGATGGTCTGTTGATTATCTAGAACTTAACACCTTGTTCAATAAGCTATCTAATGAATTATGAAAGTTAATGAATGTACCGTTGTGCTGCCAGATTTCTCTCATGGCATGACCTTGTCTTTAATTCATCCTTGAACTCATGAATTCATATTTGGTACATTCTCACCTTGATGGTTGCTATCATGAAACTATAGTTTGAACTTTACATTATTGGCCATGTTTATTATTTCTCATGGAATTAGCTTGATTTATAACTTGAATATGCAAGAGCGGGCACGGACAGTGTCTAAGGGCTCGATTCTAGCCCCCTCGGTGGATGGCTGGAAACATACTATAAACCATGGAGTATGATGAACACTAGCGTCGCATTACGCCAGGAGTACTTTTTTTATAAACGGGTGAAATCCACGATACTATATTATGAAATTTACATACTTGCTAGTACATTCTTGTTACATGACTTTCTAGTGCATAGTCCTTATGGTTATGAAAAGTACATTCTCAATACATGCTAATACATTCTCATTCATGAAAGGCCCAATTTACATTCATACTATAATCTTACACTGATCGTACTCTTATATCACTTATCTTGATCATCTCATGATATTTGTGTTACTAATACTTTATTCGTGAGATTTATCACATTTTCATTACCTTACTTTCTAGAGCTAAAATATTAATTACTTAAACATTATCTTCATGTTGATACGAAGATACCTACTGGGAAAGTGTGCACATTCCCTACTTGTTCAATCCTTCTCGTTCAGACTTTTTTTTCATATTTTTCTGAATTAGTGAATTTTTGAGAGAAAAATTAGATTTTTTGGAAATTAGGAAAATTACTAATTTCTTTTCTTTTTAACCTTTCTCTCTCCTTCCTCTCTCCTCACCGCCGTTCACTCTCTCCCTCTTGTTCTCTCTCCTCTCTTCTCCTCTCTCTGCGGGGCGTACGACCGTGGTGAGATGGGTGAGGCAGGAACGTCATGGAGTGATCGTGGAGCGTGCTGTGGTGAAGGAAGGAGCGTGGCGTTGGTGCGATCTCTCGGTGGATTCGAAGCCGTCGTGGGTTGGTCTGTGTATCATTTTCGGCATGGTTTAGTCACTTCAGCACGTAAGAACTTCGGTGGAGGTAGGGAGATGGATGCCTTGCTTCTCTGCTACGTTCCCTCGCGATTTGGAGCAGAATGGTGCGAGTATGAGCGGGTTTTGCGTCGTTTAGGGGGATGCATGCTTTAGGGGGGTGTGAAACAGGTTCGCCATTTTTGGCGACAATTTTCAACTTATATGGTTTCATTCGAACCCTTGGCACGTTAGCATTCCATCCCCGCTAGTTTTATTGCGATTGGTTGTCGTTTGGGACCGGTACGAGACCGGGAACCCAAGTGACTTATTTTGGGTCAATTCGGTGGAATCACCCATTTCTTGTCATTTATGCGTCTATTTGATCCCTTCCGGATAGTGAAAGGTTAATTCCATCATTAGGATTGTTTCCCCTTTGTTTTAGGACAAACGGGGCGTGGAAAGGTCAGCTTTCAGTCAATCCCCTGGTTTTCCCACCGTAATGCCTTAGCGGTCCTTCCAGAGACCGTTTGCATGCCTTAAGCGGTTTAGTATGCGACCGTTTTATCTTATGTCAGTTCAGGTCTTTGCGATCATGCGATAGACCATTTTCCCTGGCTAGCGGCCCATTGTTGGACCGCTAAGCTCTATCCAGTGGTCCAATTGGTGACCGCTAGACGTTAGTGGTACGTTGGTTTGGCTAAGCAATCTTACGATAGACCGTATGACTTTCTTTAGCAGCCCCATAGTAGACCGCTAAGCATCGTTTGAATTCAGTCAATGATTTTGAGTCGGTTCGGGTTAGCGGTCTAGCTTCGACTGTTTGGAGTCCTTAGCGGCCCTTTTATAGACTGCCAAGCTCCGTTTGACTTCAGTCAATGTTTTAAAGTCGGTTCAAGTTGTGTCCTTAGTGGCCCATTAGTAGACCGCTAAGTTCTGTAAGCAGTTCTATTATAGACCATTTTTGGTGGTTTGACTAGTTAAGTCGGTTCGAGGGTTGACTAGGTCTAGCGGCCTAGTGTATGACCGCTACAGTCACCTAGCAGCCCTTTCTATGACCGCCAAGTGTCTGTGTTCTCTGTGTATGGTTAGCGGCCCTTTAGCTGACCGCTTGGCTTACCTAGCGGTCAAGTGATCGACTGTTTATCCCCAGAGTGCTATTCCCCCCCCCCCCCCCCCGCCCCAAAAAAAAACAACGAAAGCTAAAGAAAGAAAGGTGGAGCACACAACACAGATATATCGAAGAAAGAAGAGGGGTTACTGGGCTACAGGGATATGGGAGGAGTAATAGGCCACTAAAAATGAAATACAGATATATATATATAAACTGAACGAGAGAAGACATCTTTTTGCCACCCAAATAAAACCAGTCGGCAGGAGGGACGCATCTTCCTGCCTGTGTTTTGTTTCTCACAACAAGCCACCTACCTACTCATTCCAAAGAATGTCGAACATGAGATGATGACAACAGTGACCCGCTAACTACGAATAATACACGGGAGGCTGACTGACGACGGGGGTAGTAGGCCGGCCATATGGTGGCGGCGGGGGTGGCACCATCGGCTGAGACCCCGAGATGTGCTCTGCTGGTGAAGAAATGGGAATTGGGCCACCAGGTGGATACTGATACTGGGGTGGAACGGTGGCCGGTGGCGGTGCCGCATATGGTCGTGCTGGGAACCCTGCCGCATTAGGAATGGAACCATAAGGCGGCCGACCGGCAGCAACCTGGACATTTAGATCCCACACCGGCATCTGTGCCGGAGCTCCAGGATACATTGTTGCCGCCGGTGCCTGCCAGCCGGGGGCGTGGGCTGCCACACCAGGGGCGTGTTGCAGTGGCAGTATGCCCGCTTCCGGAATTGTGTAGTCGCGGCCTCTTTCATTGTGTGCCTGCAGAAGAACGCCCGAATTGTCAGTGGATGCATGCCACACCATGTACAAACAGCAGCCGTCGCAAAACTAGGCAAAAGGTCCGAGAGGAACATACATTTTATGTACGACAGGTTTCTTTTTCCCATCCCATATCAACAGTAGACCCAAACCCTTTTAAGACTCAATGTTCCCAACTCTCATTTTCCTTTATGTTCGTAGATATAACTCAAAAACTTATATTTGTACCTTTACATTGAGATCAGTATGACGAGAGTATGACAGATGAAGCTTACAATAGCCACCATCATAGATGCAATGCCCTTCTAAAGCTTCTTTGGCTACAGCAGCGGTTGTTATATCTGCACAAACAACAGGCCAAACCAACCTAAGCATCCTGGCACCCACAATCATATGAAAAGCAAGAAATGAAATAACTCTAAACATAATTCGGCAACCAGAGATACTGTAATCAATATAGGTTGCTCCGTCAGAAGATTAGTTAACATCTGATCCATTGACAACAGACTTTCTGAGCAATACCATCTTAATAAAAAACAGACATCAATTCATTGACTTCAGTATTTCCCCTTTCAATCCAACTGCCCACCTAACAGGGAACTTCAATTAATTTTACCTTACATTTAATAGAGCCTACTGCGTCAGATAACATGCGCAGAAGGATCAAATAGGAAACAGCATTCTGGCTCATATACCTACAATGAAATGAGTTCGCCTTGGTGTGCAGCTCTCCTCTACGTCCTTACAAATAATCTCCCAATAAGAAATGTACAAGTACCCAGTGAAGCCATCAGGGCCCAGTGCACTATCTCTATTCAAACTCCACACAGCTTCTTTGAGGGAAGGGATGACCTGCAATAAAGAGTCATCCAGACTATGGGCCTCAGAGGAGAGGAGATGGGAGAAGAACCGCATAGCCTCCTCCTGCAAGGTATCTTGGTTCTCACACCAGGCGTCACCTATATTATAAAAATAATATCCAGTAAATAGAGAATATACTAAAAATCGTGCATTGACGACTGAGGTCGGGGCGTTATTTAAAGAATGAACGCCATTGTCCACCGTCGCTATTTGAAAATATAAATGTTAATTTTTAAAAAATTCTAGAATTAATGCCCTTACATGGGGTCATTAATTATTATTGGTTTTTCTTAAATTATGGTAGCAAAATGATTAGACGTCCTTCCTGAAGGTCGCTATTTTTAAATGGTGACTTTCGTGCAGGCGCAGATTTCCTATATCCTAGATTTATCACGTTTTTCCTAACCCATAACGCGGGTTACTTGGCACTCTCATCTCACTTCTGTAGATGGGGTCCCTATTTTGATTTCATCGATTACACACTCAATTCTCGGTGATATTTGAACCCTCCGCGGTATATTCCTTCCTTCGAATTGGTGATTTTATCATAGAGAGCTCTGTAAGTCTACGCGAAGCCTTGAATTCCCTCAAGGTCACCGAGTAGGTTGTACCTTAAAAATCGATGACATTATGTTTTGTCACGTCACTCTGAAGAAATGAGATGCCCTAGCCCTCTTAGAGCATTGATATTGGCCTCTTTGAGTAGTCTGTTAGCTATCATTAATTGGTGACAATGACATGGGTGCCAGAAGGAATTGGTGACCAGTCTAATGTCGTTATTTCCCTGATATAGCAACTTGATCACAGGCGATATTTCATCAAGCCTATACTGTTCACAAGAATAGGCGACCATGTGTTTGGGTGCTATTTCTAAAATCGCAGCGACTAAATGGGCGTCATTTACCCAGTTTCACGACATGTCATGATTTTCATATTGATTAACGGGGAGTCATACTTGTTCACAGTTCTATCCTTGAATTCCTTCATTCGTAAAGCCTACCTTATCATCCTCCAATGGTCATTTCTTAGAACTCTATATTGGCTATAAATACAGTGGGTGTCTAAAAATATACATGACTCAATGCTTGTGCATATAGGGCCCGATCTGGTCCTGCGAGGAGCACCCGAAAGTACTTGTGCCCATGGGAGCTATTATTGATCACAGTGTGGCATTGCACCGAAGTGCATGACATGCTTGATTGATGTTCCACAACTCGTACTTTACTTGACATGACATAACTTACGTGGCCCGGAACGGGTATTTACTTGCTTGATAACATGATAGCCAATTCACTTGACATGACTCGATATGTTTACATGCTTGACCATGAGATGAGGAGGTGGAGCAAGATAAACAGCCCAGCCGAGGGGTCAGTTCTTTACATTTTTCAAATGTAAATGATGGTTTCCTTTAGGACTTCTTAGGTGTGTATGGCCTGACAATTTCTTGGTGGCACGAGTGCCCTTTTGCTATGGAGACACAGAAGAAGAAAGCAGTGGTCCTCAAGCTAGATTTTGAAAACAACATATGATAGGTTCAAGTGGCAATGTCTGCTTGACGTGTTAGACAGAATGGGTTTTGGTGATAGATGAATTGGCTGGATTCGTGCTTGTATCTTATCTGCTACATTTGCGATTCTAGTTAATGGGAAGCTCATCACCACATTTTTCCATAGTGGCAGAGAGCTCTGCTAGGGACCGTATGTCTCCCCTCCTTTTTGTTCTAGTAGTACACATACTGAGCAGGATGTGGCTGAGAGCGGAGGATGCATTGCTGATCAGATGTTTTCAGATTGGACCAGGTGGCATCTCCATCACCCATTTGCAATATGCGGATGTCACTTTTATTCCTAGTAGAGGATGAGCCCTAGTTTCATATGGTCAGATTGATGTTAGAGCTGCTGAGGAAGTTGGTGGTCTCATGGTGAACTTTAGCAAGAGCCTCTTGGTGGGTGCGAATATGGAGGGCAGGGCGCTTAAGAGGGCGGTGTCCATTGTGGGATGCCAAATAGGACTTTTTCCTCTCTCCTAGTTGGGCCTCTTACTCTCTCCAGCGTCCCTTCCGTGCAATGAGTTACAATCACTAGTGTAGAGTTTTGAGTCTAGACTAGCAGGGTGGAAGGCGAGGCTCCTCTCGTATGGGGGGCGATTGGTCCTATGCAAATTGGTGCTGGATAGCTACATCTACCTCCTATCTATTTTTCGGATCCCAAAGACGATAGCCAAGAAGTTGGAGTCTATTTGTTGAACCCTGTGATTTTTTTATGATATTTTTCTAAGTGTTTTCAGAATGAAGGAAATATGCAAATTAAATCTACTATAGGATGGTGTAAAGCGGTATAAAACTGTGGCTGTTACATCTGGGTTAATTTAAATGCCCTCGGAATCCTGTTGGTGATATTATTTTCACAAGGGTTACGTGTTTTTAATACACAATAATTCTGCAAACACTTAGTGGGTGGCGCCAAGTCACTTACGTACGCAACGAAACAATCAAACAACGACGACTTCCTGGCTTTCGTGGAGCGTTCCCAATGTGTCGAAGAGTTATCCCTGCATCCCGAGATCCAAGGGCAGCATGATGGCGTTAAGCAAGGTCAAAACAAGTCAAAGGGGCGTCCGTGCGCAGCCATCTTGGAGAGAGGAGTAGGAAACAACAAAAAAACCCCCGAAAGGGACTGGTCAATGGGTTTTATACCCATTGTTGGACTTGGAAACCAGGAGGGACTGCCCTCCTTTTTTCTTTCTCTCTTGGTTGAAGTAAGGAGGACCCGGAAGTACCCCCTCCTCAAAACCTCATCCGGGTTAGCAACCATCAAAACCAACTCTTTGATTACCCAAGCCAAAAAAAAAAAAACCCACAAAACCTAAATCCTTGGTTCAAAACTCCATTCGGGTCAGCAACCACAAAATAAAACAAATCTTTGTTTCCCAAACTCTTTTTGAGTCAGCAACCAAAAACAAAAAGAAAGACCAAAGTGATGGCGCCTAAAACCCTTCCCGGTCAGTTATCATTCCAAAATCCAAACTTCATCTTTCAGGCCCTTTTCAAGCTGAAAGGCCACGGGCTTACTAGTCGTTGCCCCACATCTTCCTTATGATGAAGAGTCACACTCTGTCCCAACAGTAATAAGCAGCTACAACAAGCAACCCGCAACAAGCAACAAACAAGTAGCAAACGAACAACAACGTCAAGCAACTACAACGAACAACAAGGTCAAGCAACTATAATAAACAACATCATCATAAACAACAGTTACAACAACACCAACATCAATATCAGTAGTAGCAAAAAAAAAAGGGACAAAAAGAGGCTTAAAATTGAGGTGCCCTGATGGACTTAGGCATCCAACTTGTTAGTTGCCTAAGGTAAAAAAGTCATAAAATTCGGCTAGAGTGAAAACCGAAAATGACACTTCAGACAAAAACTGGTAACCTCTCAATGTGAAAACCTCGAAGGGCGTACTGAAAAAAGCAAAAAGGGGCCTACTCTGATGAAAATCCAAAAGGGTGGTGGAGTTAGTGACGTGAAAAAGAATAGAAAAGAAGAAAGGAGAAACACATCGTCGTTATGCGGCACCATCTCGAACGTCTTTTGTCCGATGGCTTTGTCCCACCATGGCGTACGCATCATCAAAATTATCAAATCAGAAGTTCCTGAATAACCGACCCAAAATTCAACCATTGGCTATAAATCGTCATGGTCAGCCGCCACAAATTTCAAACCTCAATTCCATCTTTGGCTTACAAATCACAAAGGTTAGCCAACCTCAATTTCAATCCTCGACCTTCAAATCACAAAGGTTAGTCGAGTTTCACAACTCAAAGGTCAACCAAAATCCAAACTCAAATCCCAAATTCCATTGGCTATAAATCACAAAGGTCAACCCAAATCCAAACATAAGTCTGAATTCCTTAGCTACAAGTCACAAAAGTCAGCCAACCCCAATTCTAATCCTCAGCCTCCAAACCATAAAGGTCGGCCGGCTCAACATCAACTCTAATCCTTGGCCCCTGAACTGCAAAGGTCAGTTGAATTCAACCAACTCCAACGCTTGGCTTCTACGCCACGAAGGTCACCCAATTTCTAATTTTGGCTTCTCACTGCAAGTGAATAGCCACCTGTGTGCAACCAATGATCCCATATCTATCTTAAGAGGAAGGGTCCAGGGATCCACAAATTTCTTTGCATCATCAAGAATCAAGTACAAGAAAAAAGAGAGAAAAAAAGAAGAAAAAAGGAAAAATCCTCTTCGACCGGCGACCGCGACGGTGTCACCTCTGGCTGCAGACGGCGCGGGGCGACGGCGTGACAGTCACGGCGATGGCGAGGCGATCGTGGTGGCGTAAAGTTTGTGAGAGATCGTGAAGGGACGAGGGTTCTAAAAGCATTCGTCGCGGTTTGTGGACGATCCAGCACGCCTCGTGGCGAGATCGAGATAGGGTGACATTCCCTAGCTCCCCGCATTTCATTCCCGTGATTTATAGCCCAGTGCGAGGCTGAGAGATGGGTTTTCATGTCGGGTAGGATTTTTCCATGATTTGGGGAGAGTTCACCCGATCTATGATTTTAGGTCGCGATTCGACATTTTAATGGCTTAGAAGCATGCTAGGAGTCTCGGGGGAGCTTCCCCCTTATTTTCCCCCTCTCCCATGGAGGTATGGGGGCGTGGTTGGTGTTTTGGGTCGTTTCCCACTGGTTCATCGTTGGGACGGTGTGACAGTCCCTCCAGAGACCGTCACAGCTTGTGACACCCCAGGTTGGGTGCGTCACACCCTGTGACCCCCCACGACGGGTGCGTCACATGGCGCAATTTTGCCAATAGGGTGGTCCGTGGGCCTAACGGTCCCACGATAGACCGCCAGGGCATGTGAAGTGCCTAGGCTGGACCGTCAGAGTGATGATCCAATTGTTGGCATCTGACCGTTGTGGCTTCCGACCTTTGGGGTTTTTGACCGTTAGGGGTCAAGGCCTCTAACGCACCCAGGGTGGAGCGTCAGAGCTTTGTGATGCCCCTGTGGGGGAGCGTCAGAGCTGATGCATCTCCAACTTCTAACGTGCCTGGGTAGGGCCGTTAGAGGCTGTGACGCCCCGAGGGGTGTCTGTCACAGCTAGCTTCATTCCACATTCTGACGCACCAGCGGTGGTCCGTCAGAGGCTGTGATGCCCCGAGTGGTGTGCATCACAGTTATCTTCTTCTTGTCTTCTGACGCACTGGGCTGGGCACGTCAGAGACTGTGACACACCAGGGTTGGCACATCACAGCCGATTTTGCACCGAGTGTTTGACGCACCTGAGTTGGGTCGTCAGACTGTTGTGACAGCCCAAAGATAGACCGTCAGAGCCTGTGCTCCTGTGTTGGACTGTCAGGCTCTGGACTGCACCGAGTGGTTCACAACCCTGTTTCTTCTCCGACCATGGTCACCGTGTGACGGTGTTAGTACGTGGGATGGTCCCCGTACTTCATCAGGTTCGGATGTTATTTTTTGTTGACTTGAGAGTCTACACCTTCAGTGACCCTCCACTAGTCGTAGCCTACTTACACGTTTAGTGGTCCCACCAGGGAGTGGTGGACAGGCTACCCTGAGGATGATTTTTAGACTGGTTTTCGTCAGGCCCCACGTATTGCAGCCAGAGTCCGGCTGAGGGGAAAACCAATTAGAGGCCAGACCTGAGACGCATGGTTTGTGTGTGCACACGTGGTTGGCAGAAAGAAGGTTCGAACCACTAGTTTATTCGTCAATGTCAACAGGGAGTTGGTGATCGACGTAGTTTATTCATTGACATAGGGTTAGTGCCAAAGCAAGGGTCTTTTTGTTCATGACTTCAGACGAAAGGTCCGAGCCACTGGTTTATTCGCCAATGCCAACAGGGAGTCGGGGACTAACGTGGTTTATTCAGTGACACTGGGTTAGTGCCAAAGCAAAGGTCTTTTTGTTCATGGCTTCAGACGGAAGGTCCGAGCCACTGGTTTATTCGTCGATGCTGACTGGGAGTTGGGGATCGACGTGGTTTATTCATTGACATGGGATTAGTGCCAGAGCAAAGGTCTTTTTATTCATGGCTTCAGACGGAAGGTCTGAGCCACTGGTTTATTCATTAATGTCGATTGGGAGTCGGGGACTGACGTGGTTTATTCATTGACATGGGATTAGTGCCAAAGCAAGGGTCTTTTTGTTCATGGCTTCAGACGGAAGGTCGGGGCCATTGGTTTATTCATCGATGCCGACTGGGAGTCGGGGACTGACATGGTTTATTCGTTGACACGAGATTAGTGTCAAAGCAAGGGTCTTTTTATTGACTTGGACAGGAGGTCCAAGTCAAAAGTTCTATGCATCGGCGGGATAGGATGAAGTAGTGTTGAGCTAGATCTGAGGGTTTTTGCTACTGCATGGGATGCAACTATTTGGTTTATTCGGTCAAGATGCGATGGTCTGAGCCGGGGGAAAGAACTTTGAATTCCGGTGGGACTTGATGAATCGATGTCCCCCAATGACTTTGATAAGTTTTTTTTGTTTCCTTTTTTTCTCTTTTTTTATTTGTTTTCTTCCCCCTTTCCTTTCTTCTCTCTTTTTTTTCTTTTTTCCTTTTTTTCTTCTCTTTTTTTTGAATGGATATTGCATAGTCTCATGAGAGATCTAAAAAATATTCTTGTTCCGCGTGAGGCGCGGGCTTCAATTGTTCATCAAATTGAGGGAGTAATGCGTGACATAGTTTCAAATGTCTTCCATTGAGGGGTGGGAACTGAGTCTCCCCCTATGGATGACAACCACATACGCACCCCCTTCGTAGACTTTCTAGACAACATATGGCCCAAGCCAGTTTTCATTTAGCTTGCCTTTGCGGTTGGCAGCCATGACTTCTCTTCTTTTGACCAACACGAGGTCACCTTTCTTGAATTCACGCCCCTTGATGAGCTTGTCAAAGGCGAGGGCTATGCGGGCCTGATAGACTTGTATGTTCTGCTGGGCCTGGAGTCACTTCCCGTCTAGGTCGAAGAGCTCTTCCAACCTTCGTTCTGCATTTATTCGGTCATCTTTGACCAATTCATGTTGGACAGTGATCCGTAGTTGTTGACACCCATTTTTACCGATAAGTCGGATCATCCCTCTTACTCCCATTTGTTGATGCCTCGAGTTGTCCGTTGTTTGTCGGGTTATTTTCTGGGGGGTAAACAGAGAGTGCACCAAACAGATAAATCTGTAGTGGCCCCAAAAAAATTAGGATGCGTACAGAAGCAATAACATCCGATAATCCGAATCGGGTGTGGAAATCTCGAGGGCCAGCCTACGAGGGATTCCGATAAACCCGAGGGACTGCCACAACCTCATTTTCGGGGTGTGGACTTTAAATATTGCCGTATTAACAGCTTTCAATTTTCACATGTTATTGTGGGATTCCCCAGGGAACATGCTATGAGGAAGCAGATCCCCGAAGATCCGAGGGTGACTGCAGAAAATCGATCCAACTTGAGATTTCGATGGGATTGTTTTTTAGAGGAGACTCAAGCTATCATTGGAAGAAATCTAGAGGGGAGTTAAACTAGACCTTCGATGAGCAGTAGTATCTAGGACCACACTCACGGGCTAGAGTGAACCCAGGGGCCGATATTGGGGTAGTAGCGTGGGTGCATTGAAAGGGAATGGAGCGGTCTATCCTATCTACTGGGAGAACACAAGAAGAGAGAAGACGGACCTGCAGCATGACTTGTTCGAACAGAGAATGTGGAGAGCTATGCATAAAAAAAAGACATGGAGACATGGGGAGAGGTAGAAACAGACTAAGGTCTAGTGCCTTCTATTCATTCCAAAGCATAGGAATTACATGGGGACTTTATCTAACATACAAAGGGAGAAGTAAATGAAAAGGGGGGGCAGAGACTCACCCTCAATCTCACCTCTCTCTCACTCTCGATCCATGCTACCCCAGGTATACAGGCAGGCGCTCTCTCACGCTCTCTCCCTTCTCTTGCAGTAGATAGGGGACTGGAAGCAGTAGAGCAGCGACAGTGGCACTCAGAACCGGGGGAGCCAGGAGGGGCAGTGGAGCTGTAGCAAATGGGGTTCGAAGAAGAAGGAGGAACCACCCATCGGGGAGTGTAGTGCGCTCAGAAAGGGCCGGGGAGTAGAGATAGCAACCGGGAGGATCTCTTCTTAGCCAGTCGGGGGGTCCAGCCACGGTTCTTCTGCACACAGGGGAGATTTTTATAGTGACTCGGATGCCCACGATCGTCAGCCTTCGCTGGTCGTCGTCCGGCTACGGGAGTTGGTGGCTGGAGGACGCGAGCACTTGAGTGGGGTGTCCATGCCATCAAGAGTCGATCCTTGACCTCGTGGGAGAGCCCAACGTCAATGGCTTCGAATGCTTGAGCATGGGAGAGAACATGGAGAGAGAGGTCGCGCGGAGAAGAGGAGAGGGAGTGAACAGTGAGAGGCATGGGGGAGGGACAGAGACATGGGGCACTGTTCATGGAACAATGCCCGCGATTTTTCTCCTATCTTTTTTTTTGAAAATTCTCCTTCTTTTTCTTTCCCCCTCTTCTTCCTCTATTTGCATTCATGCCCTCATGCGTCCTTTCCTTCCTCTCCCTCTCTCTTTTGTTTAATGAACTTGGCCCATTCATCATTTTTGGTTTGTGTTTTTTGACTGTGGGGTCTTTATCTTTGTCTTGTGCGCCCCCCCCCCCCCCCCCCCGGAGGGGCTAGTGCTTCGGCCTGAGGCCTGGCAAGTAACTGAGGATGAAGGTCTCGTTCCTATAGAAGGTCTTGCAGGAGGGCCTTCAAATATTGATTCTCCTTCATGAGGGTCTCAAGAGTCACCTCTTGGACTTCATTTGGTGGAGGATCATTTTGGATCGACTCCGCATTGACAGGGCAGCATGGTCCTCAGCGGGGACTTCTTCTACTCGTCCCGATGTTTGAGGTCCGGTGGAAGTGTCGACATGGCTGACCAGAGCCGATGACTGAGTCTGGTGATGAGGCCTCCTGAGCTGGGCTATTGGCTGGTCCAGATCATCAAAGTGAGTCTCGGGCTGGTGCCTAGTGGCATAACACGCGAACACTCTGACTGCGTCATTGAGGAGCTGGACCGTCCGCTTCTTTTGGGAATGCCCCTTAGGACGGACGGGTGCCCCCAACCTGTCAAAGATCGAGGTGCGTCACAAAGGAGCCCCTGTCATAGTGTCAGCTTGAGGAGGACTCGGGGCCAGATGCTGGTGAGGTCTGGAACGAGCTCATCTTTGCCTCCGCCAACCCGGACGAGAGGCGTTGACTGACTGAGCGCCATTAGGCCACGCCGTTGTAGCATCTAGCATGTCTTTCTTGACGTCGCGTCTGAGTGCCCAAAGGGGGTTCCTAAGACGTGCCCTCCGAATGGCTTGGGCTTCTTCCGGGGTGACCCAGATCCTTCTTAAGTCAGGTTGCTAGTCTCCCTTGTCACTGCTTTTCCGGTGAGACTTGGGATCTCATACATCATGCTGGCATGGATGCCTTCGGGCCCCTATCGGGGCACCTACTTTTCTGAGTTCCTCTTTTTCCTCACGTGTTTGTCGGAGGGGGCTGAAGCGGTTAGCAGTGAGAACCGTAGGGACGATCCGTTCCTAGGGTATGATCGGGTCACCCCCATTGAGGTGAATCCGCAAATCACTGATGAGGATGGTCTTTCCAGAGTTACTGGTTGTAGCGATGAATTGCCTACCTTTACGGTCATGGCGATGCTTTTTCTGGGGAGCTGAGGAAGATCTCACTCAGAGATGAAAGACCGAGAAGACACGGCCCATGGCTGCTAGCGGCAAAAGACTGTCAGTTGGGAACACTGAGACTGGCCCCCAAGACATGAGGTCTGTGGTGGAAGTCGGCGGCTAGGTGACGTGGGTGTAAGCTTTCACCCAGGCCGATAGAAGCGTTGCCGATGCTCGAGACGACGCTCTTGCACCAGAGGCCGATATTGCTGGAAGTGCTGGGATGCCAGCGACCCAAGGCTATGAGCCTGTATCGAGTGCCTGCAGGACAGGAGAGTGGGATAGGGGACCCACGCCCAACATCAGAGTTGCTGCGTCCCATGGAGGAAGACCAGTGCTGGGAGTCGACGCCACTGAGGGGTAGGGGACAGAGTCCCGTAATGAGGCTGAGAGGCCCAGGGCCTGGCACGGAGAGTCCATGCAGGGAGCCGACCTTGAGGGATCCCGAGGTTGTACGCTCCATCTAGGTGCTGGGGAGCCTCGAGCCAGGTGTTGAAAACCTGAGTTGAACGATGGCTCTTCAGAGGTTGGGGTTGAGAGGCCCGAATGGAGTCCTGGGGAGCCTTGACCCCGAGTCAGGAGACCCGTGCGGGGAGTTGGCTCAACTGGAGCTCAGGACTGAGTGCCCGAGTGGAATGCTGGGGAGCTAGGCATCTTGGGGTAGAGACTCGTGCCGGATGCTGCTTAACTCAAGCTCGGGGTTGAATGTCTGAATGAACCGTTGCAGTGGGGATCGAAGCTTGGGGCGCGAGGCCCACACTGGAAGTCAGTCAAAACTGGGCCCGGGGGCTGGCACTTGCCCGGGCAGGAATCGATCCGAGGCCCCTACGGGGGCCGGTGCTGGAAGACCCAAGCCTGACACTCGAGCAAGTTGTTGAGGCTGGGAGCTGGCGCGGTGCGTCAATTGTGCCGGTGAGCATGAGGCTGGTGATAGCCACGGAGCAGCCACAGGGACCACACCCAGAAAGTAGGGTGATCCGACGATTGGGGAAAAGCTGCCGAAAGTGATCAGCACTGCCAAATAGCCCACCCACGCATGGGCGGCGATGATGATGGGACCATAGGTGACGGTCGCCATGGTTGTTGGAGTGCTAGATGCTGCGGAGGCGATGGTCGTTAGCGGTCATCTATTGTGGTCCAACGGCTGAAGCACAAACCGGAAGCTACTGGAATGTGCGAACAAGTGCTCTCTTTTGCCTCTCCTGCAAGGACAGGAAAAGGGCACCAAGATTTCAGGGCTGGCACATGCTTTCTCTTCAGCAAAAAGAAGGAAGGCGAGAGACGTCCCATCGGGCGTGCCATCCTTTTGTTCGTGTGCGTCAGGTCACCGGTCTGGAGCTCTCGGGGGTAGTGACCTCGAGATCAGCTGGCCCCGGGCGCGGTGTGTATTCAGTGATCGGACTGAGGGGTGGGATAAGGTGATATGGGAGATGCCGGATCCTGGCGTACTTCGGGTATCCCTTCCTATGGCCGTATCCTCCTCAAGGTGGTACCGGGTACTCACCTTTTACGAAAAGTCGAGGGAGGTTTGAGTGGCACAAGGTCCCTTGATTTTTGGGGAAACATAGCTGGGGTGCGGACGTGCCAGTCGATTTCTCGACGATCACCTATGGAACCAAGGTTTGATTGGGGATGTGCCGCTAGGGCACGGCATGCAGGCTCAGGCAACGGGCAACACGTGGGGAGAAGAGAGGTTCTGTAGGTGTGAGTGCGTAGGCGATTGTGGGGAGTCGTGTACTGGACGTCTTTTCCAACCGACCGCAAGCAGTCGGTGTTTATTTACATCGTATTGAATCCAAACACCTTCGTTCTATGCTGAAGAGAAGTTTATATATATCTGAAGCCATGGGTGGAGAGCAAGGGGTACTTTACAGCTATGGGTTCACATTTAACCCGGAGATGCTTGTTGAGGTCAGAGGAGCAGAGTAGTGTGGGAGAAGACCGGGACTCGAACGTGGATGTGGGAACGTCCATTCGAGGGAGATAATATAATTTAAGAGAGCCACATGAGCTTTACAGGTGGGCCGTAGCGGCCAAGGTACAACTGGCGCAAGTGGCGAGACATTTCTGACGAAGAGGCCGGTCCCCGGGTCAATGAGTGGTAAGGCGAACATCCGCATATTTTACAGAGGCTTTCCTCAAGGCAAGGGTTATGCCCGATTTGTCGAGGCAGGACTAGATTGTGTGACCGGAGAAGGTACTGGGTGGTGGCTGGGTGAGGGCCGAACGAGGCTCGAGTCGAGCGGTCGGGCACGGCCTCGTGACGGCGGGAGGTGTGACGTCATGGCACGTACGCGGTTATCGAAAATGGGCACACATGGGTAATCCCAATGTAAGGGAGTGTTTGTCGTTATCATAACGCCTTACGTGTAGTGGAAATGGACTTGCATGTCATGGCTAAACACCGTATGAGGGGAGTATGAGTGACATACCCTCGGCGTATGTGAGCCAATTTACAAGTCAACCATGCACATAAATCTCCTTGCTTGTTGCGCCTATTGCTGACTGCATTGCTTGCTTGCTTGCCTTGTGTTTATCTATGATTGCATGCCCTACCTCTTGAGCTTCTAAGGGACTTTTATAAGGAAAGTTGAAAGGTCATGGGAGGGGTTTAGCCGGACCAAGTTAAGGCTTGGACTTGGTCCGAGTAAACGCTTGAGAATATATTTTTGTTGTTTACGAAGTGGGGGAGGAAGGGTTTAGGCGGACCAACCTCTAATGGGTGATCTCTTTGATCAAATTTGTTAGATAAAACCCCCAATATCACAGTGGATATTGTGGAGGTCGAAAAGCGTTTCTTTGACGATTAATCAAGGATATTCGAACTTTACGCCGGTGTAAATAAACATCGACTACGGTTGATGGGAAAATGTCCCGTACTCGAACCCAAATCGTCTGATAAACTTAAATTCGCGGAAATAATAATACACCCGCTACTTAAATAACCACTAATGTGCATTTTCTTTTTCAAATAAGAAATATTTATTTACTTCTGTGAGTTAAACAATGACCTCTTGCTGTGTCGAAAGAACTTGACATCTTCCCCTGACTGGAAGAAACTGGAATGCCTATCATCCAGCCTGCTGAAGCTCCACTGTTTGACATGGCTCTTTCAAGAGCCTGTATACCATCAGATTCTCCTCAGGAACATTATTAACTGGACTAGTGTTGAGAGTTCTCAGATTTGTGGGAGAATGGGGGGACCATGGGGCTGCCAGTGTGGCAAGATGAATTGCCTTTCTTCTTGGAGACAGACTGTTTGGGACATATAACATGTGTTTTGTCTCTGTGGCATTTCCAACAGACTAATGCATTCCAGCATACTGCCACTTGTGTGCATAATGTGTGCAATAGAGTACATATGCTTCATGGTTTCATTCATTCTTTCGGACAATTAACTTGTTATATCAAGCCAAAGGGTACAACATGCATGCAATTGAGTACATATATGTTGTGGTTTCGTTCATCTTTTCAGAAATTTAATTTGTTATATCTGTTGTCAAATATGAAATTGACAGGCAGATGAAGGAACGTTTCATGAGGAACCTGGCTCTGGTGCAATAGCCGTTGTGGAGAAGAAACAGGTTACAGTTGGGACCTTGGAGTGGCTCAGAAGGTGAATTACTGAATTGTAATATGCCTCCTGAAAGTCCATGTAGGATACCTTTTTCTTTATGTTCCAGGAATTCATGTTGTTTAAGTTTGCTTTTATTTGCATCAAAGCAGTTGGTTGGCTATCTGCTTTCAGCCAGTGCACATTCATATGGTTCTTGTTGATTCCAAATACATACTACATGACATGCTATAGAACCTTGCCATCTTTCGAGGAGTTATATGCTCACTTAATCTTGAGAATCATCATTAGAATATGACAAATTAAAATGATTTGATCATATTGGTTGAGTTTATTTCTTTGGTATTAAGAAATTATGCTTGATAGAGTAATTAATGAGACTATCATTTTTGTGCTTAATGTGGAGTAGCATCGCTACCATGTATCTGAGTAGCTTTGTCTGCAGAAATGGCCTTAACAAGGATCCAGTTCCAGATGTGGAGGAATCTGAAAATCAATCTGCTGTATACGTTGGAGTTGATGGTAACTTATGTGGGGTAGTGTACCTTGAGGACCAGATAAGGGAAGATGCAAGGCAAGTGGTTGATTCTCTCTCCAAGGATCATTTATGTCTGGATTAGGAAGTAAGACAAGCAAGCTTAAGCTTCCAAGAAGCATGGTAAGAATGAATAATCCTACCTGACATGGTTACAACAAGGAGGACTATCTAAGATACCATCAAGGTCTGGTTAAGATATTTGTCAACCCTAGACTTCAAGAAACTGATACCTAGGATCATACTTTTCCTGTCTCTGACACACTTAATGCCTACCAAGATATCTCGTTATGTTGATGCCATGGACTCTTGGCAAGAATACTCATTGCATACCTTAAATTGATGGCCTTGCTCCTCAACTAGCTACAAAATGCTTATCAAAGTTTAGAAGGGGGTTCTGCTGTAGTTCATAGTGATAGTTTTCTATGAATGATAATGTCCATTCAGCATTGATCGACAGTTTAGCTTCCCCACCGTTTGCATCAATGGGTTTGCCCTGTGTCTCACCAAGTTAGTTTTGAAGTTCTGAGTTGCATGCGGTATGAAATCGTTCCCCATTCTTTTTCAGATTGTTGAGCGGGTAGGCTTTAACATAGAGTTATAGGCTTTGTAAAGCTCAGTCATTTCAGTTCATATGTTTAAGAATAAATGGGGGGGGGACCATGTGTTCCTAAAGGTGTCTCTCCCTTGGGAGTCATGCGATTCGGGGAGAAGGGCAAGCTTGGCCCTAGATATATCAGATATTTAAAAATTTTTGCAAAAGGTTGGCGATGTGGCTAATCGACTTGCACTTCTGCCCGCTCTGTCACATGTACATCCAGTCTTTCCCATCCCCATGCTCAGGAAATATGTCCAAGATGCCTCACATGTTATGGAGTACGAGCCTCTGGAGGTGCGGGCAGATCTGTCGTATGTGGGGCAGCCCAGCGAGATAATAGATTGGAAGGAAAAGGTATTGAGGAATAAAATCATCCGGCTGGTAAAGGTTTTATGGAGTAATTCTCATTTTGAGGAAGGACGAAATTTATTTTTAAGGAGGAGAGGATGTTATGACCACCAATTGGGCACTGGCCCAATTGAGAATAATTTGGGCAATCCTTTTAAAGAAATTTCTCAAGTCAATTTCGAGGACGGAATTTATTTTAAGGAGGAGAGGATGTTATGACCACCAATTCGGGCACTGGTCCAATTGAGTATAATTCATGCCCATGAACTCCATGAGCTAGAAATCTGGACAGATTATTGAAGGATCTATAGAAAAAATCGTAACTTAATATACGGAGGTTAGAACGAGGTGAAACCAAAGCCCTTGCAGCGACCATAGTGTAAGGAACAACTTTGGTGAAGAGTAAAACTCCTGAAAAATAGGCCTAATAAGAGTTAAGAGGGAGTTTATGAAAATAGGTCAAAATAGTTATAGAAAAATAGCCACCCATTAAAATAAGGATATCTTGGGCCACCGTCAACCAAATGAGATGAAACTTAACCCATTAGAAAGACTGTGTCCTTGACCCAAACTCTTCTTGATACTTGAAAAGAGCACAATGCACATGTAGCATCTGGGAGTCTCAAACCTCAATAGTTCACGCTCCACAAGGTTTCGCACGCTAAATCAACCTGAAAATCCGAGTGGATCGTAAAACATGATCTGGGACTCACGAAAGCGCTCTAAAAGCTCTTAGATCCGACCCGAAGGATCCTAGGTATTACACGTAACCACCCGTAGTTGTCATGCATAGGTGCTGTAGATCAGACACCAACTAGTCAATTTTAATGTATTTTTAAATTCTGTTCCCATTTTGTGCGATAACACTAGGGCAATAAATTTGTCTAAAAATATCATTCAACATTCAAGAACAATGCATATAGAAATAAGGCATTATTTTTTGAGAGACCAGGTTGCAAAGGGAGACTTTGAACTTAGGTTTATAGAGACAGATAAATTAGCAGACATATTTACAAAACTACTCAATGAAGATAAATTCACATCAATTTGGAGGGAATTAAGAATTTGTAGGTTAAACATGAGGGCATTGACACATAGTGAGGACATTCATTTTGCTTGATTCACAATGATTTTGCCTAAACTAAATTCCTTGAATGTTTGGATGTATATATTGATAGAAACACATTTTCTTAAATCTTACTATAGCCATAAACATTATATCTACATAAAGCAAGGTTAGAGTGATTAGGGCTTGAACTACTTCATTGAGGGGGAGAAATAAATGGTGGATTAAGGGAGTCTAATTGATTCTTTATATGGGATTTTGAACCATAGTTTTGAGCCCACACTCCTTGGATTTCTACAATAGAGAATTTTTTCTCTGTCTTGCATCGGTCGACCGACCAACCGCATCGGTTGACCGATGCGGCGCAATGTCCAGTTCAGACCAATCGCGAACCACCTTTTGGTCGACCTAACTCCTTCTACAAACCCCCCAAATGACCTACTTCGCCTCCCACTCCCTTACCAACACCTCCCAAAGGCTTTTCCTCCAATCCTAGCTCCATTTCAACCCTCTTTCAAGTGGAGGAAGGCTACTCCTTTGGATTTGGGTCTCCATTAACTTCTACCTTTTGAGTTTGTTGTTCTTGCTTTATTCTATTGGTGATTCAAGCTTGGATCTAAGGTTAGTCCATCCTTTGGTGGTTTCTAAGGAGAGGATCAACCCACATAGAGTTTCTTGTTGAGTTCTGTTATGCTCCACGTGTTTTTGATAATGACAAAACTTTATACGTGTAAATGATAAAACTTTATACGTGTGAGTGAATCATAAATTGATTGTGAAATCATGTTGTGTTTTGATGAGAAAATTTGTAAATCTGATTCCCCTCTTGGTATGAATGCTTGATTTATACATTCATGACTAAACAAGAGATGGATGAGTTTTCACTTCACATTTTGGTTCATTGAATAAGTTAATGCTTAACTTCTTTCCAAGTGTTTATCAGGTACAAAAAGAGCTCAAAAAATGTCAAGGCTTCCATTCGATTAGCCCCGCGCAGGGCTCAAAGGGGAGCAATTTATAGGTGAGGAATCCTTATTTCAAAGGGACTTCGAAAAAAGAAGGTCTCTATGATCTGGATCAACCTTCCCTAATGCGAACAGAGACCAAATACTAAATAGCCATGAAAAGGAGGCCTGCGCGAAATGAAGATGGAAGGAAATGGACGTCCGGATGGTAGGTCACAAATTAAATGGGCATCCAAATGGGGAGACGCAGATTCCCGTGTAAAATACAAAAATAAGAACCTTCCATAAATCAAAATAAGAATTGGCATCCAGATGCGTAGGCGTCCATTAATCGGCATCCGTTTACTAAGGTGCTTATTCCTTAATATTGAGTTTGAGTAAAACCGTAGATGAGATCGAGAATTGATGTCACCTCATCCAGTCGCCCATTTAAAAATTGGCGACTGACCACACAAATGCACATTTTCAAAATGCTTGAAAAATAAAAAAACCTCCCTATTAAGCCCATAATAAGGACCACTTTGGGGCATTATGTTGCGACATAAGACCTACTCATCTTAGCATCAATTTTAGTGTGTCTACAGGGTGTAGCTCTCCACCTACTCCTAGGTGGGTTGGCACACGCATGCCTAGGTAGTTTCGGTGGCTCTCCACCTGCTTTGCTCCTAGGTGGGTTGGCACATGAGTGCCCAGGCAAACCACAACTGGTGGGAGCCACTAAGCATGAGACTCCCAATGGAAACCACCAGAAACACGGACAGGCCATGCACAAGCCTGTCATAATTAGCTCGAAAAATAGGTGGCATGATGCCACTGGACTCTAGGCAGTCCACTAGACCTATTATACCCAACAGTCCTTGAGTCGCAAGACTCGGGGTCAAGGTTGTTGCACAGGACAGCTCCATGCTATCAATCTATCCTATCCCTGGGTCAGAAACCACGATAATATAATTATCGGGGCGGCTTACAACCGCCAACCCTAATCCCTACCAAAGGGAAGCTATAAAACCCTCCAACCCCAAGCTGAGAAATTGGACTCACAGTCCAAGGGCCAAACTCATGGCCCACTTGGAAAACACTTTCTGAAAAAATGAACATCGTGCATGAATAGCCCTCTGCACTCCCACCGATCCGCGGTGACGCGATTTAGCGTAACACAGAAGCCCGGAACACAAAAGGGTCACGCGGACCCATAAAATCCATAGGCACACTAATCTTGGTAACACAGTACCTCTGGACACCCAAAAATATGGTCACGGTCCCCACGGGATGTCCGGGACATCCACGGGGCCAAAGGTCGACCATTGGGTCTCAATCGGGTCGATCGGGGGCCAAAATGGGCCAGACATGGTAGATTGGTCGACTAATGCCCTAGGGTTGGTCGACCAATGGGGCTGCGTCGGCGTAGCCACAGGGCTGCGTCGGCGTAGCCCACTATTAGCAAGTGGTCTACCTCGGTCGGTCGACCAAAAAAAATATAACAACATTCTAGGGTTTACTCGGACCAAGTTGGGCCCTCAACTTGGTCTGCTTAAACCCTTCCCTGACCCTTCATCTTCCCTTATAAAATCCCTTAGAAGCTCAAGGGGAGGGGCATCATCATCAGCATCATCGCATGATCATCGGCCCAGACGCAGGCATACTCCAGCAAGCAAGGACGAACGCAAGGAGCTTAGTGTGCGCAGTTGGCTTGTAAAACGGCTTACACACGTCGAGGGTATGTCACTCGTACTCCTCTCATACGACGTTTAGCCATGACACGTAAGTCCATCCTCGCTACACACAAGGCGTTATGACAATGGCAAATACACCCTCATCCCTGGTCTATCCGCGTATGATGACCTACAACGGCCACGTATAAGCCACGACGCTGCACCTACCTCCATCACGGAACTGTGTGCCCATTGCTCACTTCGAGCCGACCACTGACCACTCTGACCTTTGATCCGAGTGACCCGAACCCTGGCCCAAAGATGCTATCCCTGGGACTGGCCTCGATTTCCCAGTGTAAAGATGCTTGCTCCTTTCAAAGATCTATACTCGACCACTTGTCCCGAGCTACGTCCAGCCCCCGCCCAGTCATCAGCCAGTATCTCCTCCTGTCACCAGTCTAGTTCTCCCTCAGCGAAGTGGGCACTTCCCTCTCCTCGAGGAGAGTCTCTATAAAAACACGTGAATATCCGCCTTATTATGCAACGACCTGGGGACCGGCCCACATGTCAGAGTTGTCCCGCGACTTGCGCCAGTTGTAATTCGGCCTCGCCGACTCACCTGTAAAGACCACGTGGCTCTCATAAAGTATATTACCACTTGAATGCATGTCTCCGCACCCGTATTCGGGTCCTGGCCCTCCTCCACACCACCCCGTGTGTCTCCAGTGCCCTTGAATCCAGTAAATTGCACCTCCCGGTCAAGCGCGAACCTATAGCGGCAGAATCCCCGGGCCCCCCACCCACGGCTTCAGATATATACAGACTACTCTTCAACACTGAACGAAGGTATTCGGATTCAATCCGATGTAAATAAACACTGATTGCTTGTGGTCGGTGAAGAAAGACGTCTAGTACACGATTCCCCATAATCGCCTGCACACTCGCACCTATGGAACTTCCCTTCTCTCCACGTGTCGCCCGACCTCCCGAGCCCACATGCCACGTCCTAGCGACGCTTACCAGTCAACCTTTGGTTCCATAGGTGGTTGTCGAGAAATCGACTGGCACGCTCGCACCACGGCTTAGTTATCCTAACCACGAAAATTTTTCGTGCCATTCGGTTCCCCCTCGACTCTCCGTAGAAGGCGAGTGCCTAGTACAGCCTTAAGAGGAAAGCGGTTACGAAGGGGGATACCCGAGATATATCAAACTCTCGTGTTTCAGTTCCTCACTTTTTTCCTTTGCTCAGTCCGGTAGCAGGATCTCCCGAACGACCCTTGTCGGCGATCCAGGTCTTGCGCGCCGGGTCGTAGTAGCTGAACGCCCGGGCATCCAGGGTCAGGCTGACGGTGCGGCTCTCGCCCGGGGCCAGGGCGACCTTGGCGAAGCCCTTCAGTTCCTTGACCGGACGCTCCACCGCCGGACCGCGCGGGCGAACGTACAGCTGGGCGGTCTCCTTGCCAGGCCGCTGCCCCTCGTTCTTCAGGGTGAAGCTCACGGCGACCGGATCGCCGGCCCTGACCTGCTCGGGCGCCTCGAGGTCCGCATATCCGAACCGGGTATAGGTCAGGCCGTAGCCGAACGGGAACATCGGCGCCTCGCTGGCGCGGTCGTAGTGGCGATAGCCGACGAACAGGCCCTCGCCGTACTCCGCCTCCTCGCCGCCCGGATAATAGGGAAAGGCCGGCGTGTCCTCGATCCGCCGGGGGAAGCTCACCGGCAGGCGCCCGGAAGGCTCGGCGCCGCCGAACAGCACCCGCGCCACCGCATCGGGCCCCTCCTCCCCGCCCAGCCAGGCGCAGAGCACCGCAGGGGCGTGGTCGACCCACGGGAAGGCGTAGGGACTGCCGCCGGTGAACACGATCGCCGTGTTCGGATTGGCCGCCAGCACAGCCTCCACCAGGGCATTCTGGTCGCCGGGCAGCTCCAGGTCGCGCCGGTCATAGCCTTCGCCCTCGCTGATCGAGGCGGCGCCGATCACCACGATGGCGGCATCGGCCTTGGCGGCGATGTCGGCGGCTTCCTCGATCGTGCCGCGCGGCTGGCGCACGCCGATGATCACCTGCTCCCAGGTGACGCCCTTCAGGTCCGCGGGGCGGACGTATTCGACGGTGACCGGATAGCCGCGGCCGGCGGCCAGTTCGGCCTTGCCGGTGCGGCGTTCGACGCGCATGCCGCCGATGTCCCAGTCGTCGACCTCGCCGGGAGTCGAGGCGTCCGCCACCACCTGGCCATTCACCAGAATCCGCCCGTCACCCGGCGCGCGCACCGAGAACTCGTGGACACCGTCCTTCTCCGGCCAGAACCAGCCGCTCCAGCGCAAGGCCCCCAGGCCCGAGCCTGTCAGGCCCATGGCGGCCATCGAGACCAGCTTGCCGATCTGCCGCTCGACCTGACGGTTGGTCGGCTCCCCATCGAAGCCGCGCTCGGCGAAGTATTCGACCTCCAGGCCGGCCTGGCCGCGGGCCTGGTCCGGACTGAACATCGCCGGTTTGGCGGCGGGCGGGACGGGCTCGTTGTCGCCCCCGTCGGCGTGGATCACCTCGGCCTGGTTCGCCAGCAGGTCCTGCACCGCCTGCAGGATCGAGATCTGCCGGCCGGCGCGCACCTGGGACGAGCCGCCGCCCTGGATGCGGCGGGCCGCCGCGTTGGGTCCGACCACCGCCACCGTGCGCACACGGGTGGGATCGAACGGCAGCAGGTCGCCCTCGTTCTTCAGCAGCACCAGCGCCTCTGTAAAAAAAAAGATGGTATCAGATTAGACATTTCAATGAAGTTGGGCTTGTGATCAAATGTTGCTTGAATCAACTTAGTTTGCGTTAGTTTGATTTGATGCAATCTCGCCATACATTTGAGCTGCACAAACTAGTCAAATTTGAGGATTGTAAGCTAGAATTGTTTATTGTAGGAATCGAAAATAGGTGAGGAGTTCTCATCTGTTCACTCATCTCATAGAGGAATATCTAGGAAGTGGACAACAGGATTTTCTCTTATGAATAAAGACCAAAGTCAGGAATGTCTCCAGTGATGTCCAACGATCAAGGCAAAACTGAAAGAAGGATCAATGGAATCTCTCTCTCCTTATAGGGCCGCTTTGATATTCGAATATAATAATTGGGGTAACTAAACTGATGAGAGAGAAAGTGAGTTTTATGTCTCCTTCTCACACACAAAGGGCACCTACCACAAGGTCTGATAGCGTATTTGCACCCAAGGGGTCAAATACACTTACCCTAATCGGCTTCCAAAATGGCCCATAGTGATCATGAGAGGAAGTCTATCAACCATTATTAACGATCAAAATAAATCCTAATTTTTGTCGTCTATTATATTTTTATTTAGACAAGAAGAACATTCAAACTATCGGATTTGAAGATAGTCATTTTCTCCTCCTTATCATAGGCGACATTTGAAAATGAGGTGGGGAGAGATTTGAATCATTGAAATCCTCGACAACCCCACCAGTGTTTCTAAATGAACCATAGTGCTCCGACTTCCGAGATGTCGCGAGATTCTGGAGGACAAACAGAGCAGACTCAACGGCGCTCAAGTCCGAACATCTCATAATGCTCCTCCGGAGCTACTTCCGAGACAACATGAGTGGATTATGGAGGGCTTTTCCCAAAATGTTGTCCCCCTCACACCTTCCAAACTCAGCCTTGACACTTGCATCGTCTCAGATGCTCGCATCGCCTCACAATTGCCACTCGCCGTTGCCGCTCCCGCCCATGTCGTCGCTCACCGCCGTTCATCCTGTTGCTCGCCATCGCCATCGCCATCCCCCAATTCACCCATTGCCATTGTGGTAGCTCATCCAACCATTCACGGCCACCATCACCCATCTCACCCATCATCGTCGCCGTCGCCCTTCCGCCTACGTCGTCCCACTCTCGTGGAAGAAGATGACAGGAAGAAGATGAATAGTGGGGGGAGAGTCACTACGTTATTTGACAAGTTTTAAATAGACTCATTCCCACTAGGAACGATTTCATATATTTGTTAACAGATCCGACAAAAGTGGATTCAAATGAGCAGCACCCAAATGGGGGTATTTTTGTCATGCCCCCAGTTGTGGTATGCAATGCCAAAAAAAACAGAAGAGTTTTAGGAACACGGGGGGACACCCTTCAACAGAATCATCATTCATTAATGAGGGTACAACTAACTTGATTTTCAATTTTTTTTCAGCACTCGTCGTGGCGCGTCATCTGGCGCGGCAAGGGTCCAGTCCAGCCGCGGCTGGAGCACATCAAGCCCGAGGGGATTGTGGAGATATTCGCAGCGGAGATTTGTCGCGGAGAGAAGTGAAGACGGACTTTTCTCGGCGACCGCCTTCAAACCGGGCACCACGAGGCAAAGTGTGGCAAGCAGGACGACGCGCGAGGGAAGGGGAGAGTTGGGTGGCACAATCATTCTGCCTGCATGGTAGTAAGCGGGCCGATTGTGGCAAAATGGATAAAATGATCTTTTTAATACAAAATCTGATTCTGTGTTTTAGCTGGATGTTACCGTAACTGTTCCTGGGCATATAAAAAATGGACTGGCATGCTCCCGGCGTTAAATTCTGGCCTCACGGGTTTACTTCTACGCACGTGCGACTAGCTTTCGGCGGGTTGAAGACTCGCGGTTTCGTCGAGCAAGACGACCAGCGCCTCGGCCAGGCTCGACAAGGTAAGGGAGCGAATTGGCTTCCGGTAGTGAAACAGCGAGATGAGGGTAAGGCCAATGTCCTTGCTCGGGTCGGGGATGACCCGCAGTACAAGGGACGCGTCGCGCTCGCTGACTAGCTCCATGATGGCGCCGAGGCCCTCGGCGCAGGCCGGATCCATCGACACCAGGTTGGTCAGGTCCGTGAGAAGCATGAAGCCGGGGCGCAGGCGTTCCAGGCAGGGACGGGCGGAATCGAGGAAAGCATCCACTTCCGAAGGAGTGACGCAGCCGCTGTAGCTCAAGGTGAGAACGCGTCCGGAGTCATCGACACTGTAGGAGATCATACGAGGTAATTTCGCACCTTTTTCGCGAGCTGCCACTGCCCTTAAACGGATGTCATTAAGAGCTTGCCGAAAGTATTTCGCGACCTTGCCCGACACCGCAAAGCCGCCTATCCTCTCTCCATGCCTGACTTTGATTACCAACTCGTCGTTATCGGGAGCGGCCCCGGCGGATACATCGCCGCCATTCGCGCCGCGCAACTCGGCCTCAAGACCGCCATTGTCGAGAAGGACAAGACCCTCGGCGGCACCTGCCTCAACGTCGGCTGCATCCCGAGCAAGGCCCTGCTGGCTTCAACGGAGCATCTTCACTTTGCCAAGGAGCGTTTTGCCGTGCACGGCATCATCACGGGCGAGATCAAGGTCGACCTCGCCGCGATGATGAAGCGCAAGCTCGAGGTCGTGGGCAAGCTCACCGGCGGCGTCGCCTACCTGATGAAGAAGAACAAGATCGAGGTCGTGCCCGGCTTCGGCAAGCTTATCGACGGCAACACGGTTGAGGTCACCGCCGAGGGCGGATCCAAGCGCACGCTCAAGACAGCGAACATCCTGCTCGCCACCGGCAGCGTGCCGGTCGAGTTGCCGTTCCTCAAGTACGACGGCAAGCGCGTGATCAACAGCGACCAGGGCATCGCGCTCGATAAGGTGCCGAAGAAGCTCCTGGTCATCGGCGCGGGCGCAATCGGCCTCGAGCTCGGCTCGGTCTGGGCGCGACTTGGCGCGGAAGTCACCGTCATCGAGTTCCTGCCGCGGATTGCGGCGATCGGTTTCGATGCGGAAACCTCAAAAATTTTGCAACGCAACCTCGAGAAGCTCGGCATGAAGTTCGAGCTGAGCACCAAGATCGAGTCGGCCAAGGTCACTGACAAGGGCGTTGAGCTCGCGGGCGTTCAGGGCGACAAGAAGGTCACCTATTCAGGCGACCTCGTGCTCGTCTCCGTCGGCCGCAAGCCGTTCCACACCGGCCTCGATCTCGAGAAGGCCGGCGTGAAGCTCACCGAGCGCGGCCGCATCGCCATCAACAATCACTGGCAGACCAGCGTGCCCAGCGTCTACTCCATCGGCGATGTCGTCGACGGCCCGATGCTCGCGCACAAGGCGCATGAGGAAGGTGTCGCCGTTGCGGAGCACATCGCGGGCAAGCCCGGCCACGTGAACTACAACATCATCCCCGGCATCATCTATACCGCGCCCGAGGCCGCCAGCGTCGGACTTACCGAGGAGGAGGCGAAGGAAAAGGGTATCGAGGTGCGCGTCGGCAAGTTCGGCTTCAGTGCCAACGGCCGCGCCATTGCCAACGATACGACCGAGGGTTTCGCCAAGATCATCGCCGACAAGAAGACCGACAGGATTCTTGGCGGCCACATCGTCGCAAGCTGCGCGTCGGAGCTCATCTCTGAGGTCGTCACCGCCATGGAATTCGGCGGCAGCGCCGAGGACATCGCCCGCACCATTCACGCCCACCCGACCATGTCCGAAGGCGTGATGGAAGCCGCGCTTGCGGTGGACGGACGGCCGCTCAGCGCTTAGCCTGCTGATTCGGCGGATGCTCCTGCTTCCGCCAAATCACGTAAATCAGGTAGCCGAGGATGATCAGGTTGCCGATGGTCAGTGTGATTTTCGCGAGCGTGACCTTGTGGATAATCTCGTACGCTTCCAGCGGCAGCAGTGAGCCGGTCATGATGACCACGAACCATTCCGCCCAGCGTTTCCGCAAATAGAGGCCCATGCCCTCGATGCCGAAAAGGATGCCGTAGAAAAACGCAATCGCGCTCAGTGCCTCGATCTTGGACTTGGTCAGCAGCCCCGCCTCGTTCAGCGTCCACTTGGCCAGATGATTATCCGAGTCGACGTGCAGGCCGTTCATCAAGACCACCAACCGCGCCTCGACATCCTTGTTCAGGTAGTGGAGCAGTCCGAAACCGGCGCAGATGAAGAGAAAGGATTTGGCCAGCTTGAAGATCGCGATCACGCGCAGCATCGGATCGGGGCGTGGTTGGTCACTCATGTCGGGCAAAGTCTGTTACCTCTGTTCGCAAAAGTCGAAAATCTTCGCCGCGAACGCGTCCAGCCCCGACGACACTTGTTTCCCTGCCGCCAACGCGATACTGTCCACGGATGCCGGAAAGGATCGTGCCCCTGGCCAAGCTGAGCCTGATTTACACTCGGGCGGATACCTCGCGTTCCGGGCATGACGTCGCCTTGGGCCGCTTTATTCTTTGGGGAGGCGGGCTGCTCATCGCCGCGCTTATCTGGTTCGGCGTGCCAGCCTACTTCGGCTGGAAGCACGTCATCAACTCCAGCGGCGGCCGCTATTTTCTCCACCGCGTGCTGATTCCTGTGCCTGCCTACTCGCAGGACGACCCGCGCTGGGACATGGAGCTGCTCGGTCCCACCTTTGAAACCATCGGTCAAAGCGGCTGCGCCATCACCTCCGCCGCCATGGTTCTTTCCGCCTACGGTGTCGACACCGACCCGGGCCGCCTCAACGATTTTCTCAACGCCAACGCCGGGTACACCCCCAACGGCTGGCTCTTCTGGGAAAAAGCCGCGGCCATCGCCCCCGGCGGCCAGGTTGAGAAAGCGTATGAGGACGCGCCCTCCTACGCGCTCATCGATAACAACCTGCTTCACGGCAACCCCGTCATCATCCGCGTCACGCTGCATAACGGCACCACCCATTTCCTCGTCATCGTCGGCAAGCAAGGCTGGAAATACCTCGTGCAGGACCCCGCTCGTCCTCCCGATTTCGGCGTCTACCCCCTCAAGCGCCTCGTGCCGCACATCGACGCGCTGCGTTATTTCCACGTCACTCCGTCGCCCGAGCCCGTGTTGAGTCAGGCGGGGGGCTAGCCCTAGACACTTGCCTTCCGGCGCGGATTTTTCAAAGATGAGGGGATGGATTTGCCCCGCATCGTCGAATCGTTGCTCTTTGCGACCGACCGTCCCCTCACGCCCAAGGCCATTGCGCACGCGCTGACCTCAGCCGCGCGCTTCACACCCTCGGAGGCGACCACCCCCTTCGAGAAGATCACCGCCGCCGATATCGAGGCCGCGCTCGAGCAGCTCAACACGCTCTACACCGAGTCCGGCTCGGCGCTCATGGTGCAGGGCATCTCCGGCGGCTACGCGCTCAAGACGCGTCCCGAGTTCGCGCCGTGGACCGGCCGCCTTTTCGAGCAGCCCAAGCCGGCCAAGCTCAGCCAGCCCGCTCTGGAGACGCTTGCCGTCATCGCCTACCGCCAGCCGATCAGCCGCGCCGAGATCGAGTCCGTCCGCGGCGTCGCCGTCGATGGCGTCGTGGCCACGCTGATGGAGCGCAAGGTCATCGCCATTGCCGGCCGCAGCGAGCAGCCCGGCCGCCCGCTCCTCTACGAGACCACCGGCATCTTCCTCGAGCTTTTCGGCCTTAAGAGCCTCGACGAGTTGCCCAATGCCGACGAGCTCCGCCGCCTCCCGCCTCCGCCCGAGACCCCCCATGCCCAACAAACAGAACTTGAAGTCGAGCTTGCAACGGCAGATGCAGCGCCTGCGCCGGCAGGTGGACCAGATCGACCTGCGGATGCTGAAGCTGCTCCAGCAGCGGAATAAGCTCACCGGCGAGATCGGCCGCATCAAGCGCAAGCACCGGGCCGTCATCTACGTGCCCGAGCGCGAGCGCGAGCTGCTGTCGCGTCTCGTGCGCCTGAGCAAGGGCCGCATCCCGACCAACGTCGTCACCGCCATCTACCGCGAAATCCTCTCCGGTTCCCGTGCCGCGCAGGGGCAGCCGCCCATCGGTCTGCTGGGTACAGAGAAGAACGAGGTCCTTGGCGCGGCCAAGTCGATTGTCGGCGCGGCCGACCGCTTCTCCGCGCAGAAATCATGGGATGCGCTGGCCAAGGGCGTGAAAAACCGCGCGCTCTCGTTTGGCTTGGTCACCGGAACGGATCTCCTTGTCTCCCTGAGGAATGAGCCGTCGTGGCGGGACTTCGCCCGCAACCTGACCGTGGCCAACGCCGTGCCCATCGCCACCGGCACCAAGGTCGGCACGGATGCCGTTCTCACCATCACGCCGCCGGGCAGTGACACAAGAAAGAAGGCCAATCGTTTCGTGATTTTAATCGAGTGCAAATCCACGCGAATTGCGATAAAAAACCTGTTCCGCGCCATGCCCGATCTCACCCTCCACGACGAATCCTCCACGCCGCGCTCGCCCCGCGCGGTGCTGTCGCTGGCGTGCCTCCATGCGCAGCGGCCCGTCGACGCCGCGCGCACCAGCCGCAAGCTGCAAAAGGCGGCGGATGAGGCCGGCGTGCCGCTTCTCGTCTTGGGAAGTTATCTAGCGAACGAGAACTATGGCGGATAACCCTCAAGAGCCGCCCAAAAAAGTCCAGCCCCCCTTGCCGACCAGCGGCACCACGGGCCGGCTCAAGGCGCCGACGACCAAGCTCCCGCCGCCTGCGCAGGCCGGCGCCACGGGCAAGGTCGTGGTCATGCTCTCCTCCGTGGCCAAGCCCACGAATTCACAGAAGATCCTGCCGCCGCCGGTTATTCCCGGCGGCACGCCTGTCGTGACCGGCCCCATGGCCACGCCCACGAAAATCGCGCCGCCGCTCATGCCCACCACTGGCAACGTCGTGCGCCAGCCGCCGCCGTTGCCCCCGAAGAAACAGCCGATGCCCGTGGCCACTCCCCTGCCGCCTGCGGAACGCCTCAGTACCACCACTTTCGTCAAGCTCCCGCCCAAGACCTCTGCACCTGCGTTCGTTTCGCTGGTGCCCAAGCAGGTCGTCACACCGGACAAGACCGGCGAAGCATCGAAAGTCGCGCCGCCGCTTCAGCCGCCAAAGCGTGCCGAGGCGGTCAAGCCCGCCGAGCCCCCGCCTGCCAAGTCCGAGAAGAAAAAGACCGGCATCATCAAGCTCAACACGCCCGACAAGTCCTCGGACAAGCCTGCCGTGGCGAAGGCGGGTGAATCGATTTTCGACGAAATCCCCGAGCCAACCGCACCGCCCGTGCCCGAGGGCTGGAACAAACTTCACACCGGCGAGATTCCGTTGCCATCCGGCGGCCTCAAGGACAAGGACCCGTTTGAGCAATCGCGGCGGCTCGATCCGAAGCCGGACGACAAGCCCGCCGCCGTGCCGCCGCTCTCCGGGGAGGCTGCCGCCAAGGCCGAGCCCACGCTCAATCCCGCGCCCGTCGAACTGCCTTCCGCGCATCCCGTGCACATTGCTCCGCCGATGACGGAAAAGGGCCGGGAGGAAGCGCCCGGTAAACTTGCGCAACCGCACATGCCCGATTCCGACTCGAGCATGGCTTCTTCACTCAAGATGCCCGAGGTCGGTCCGCTGCCGAAGGCGCCCGAAATGCCCAAGGCTCCCGAGCTGAAGAAGGACGAGCCGGCCAAGCCCGCGGATCACACGCCGCCGCCGCTGCCCGTCGCCAAGGACAAGAGCAAGCTCAAGAAGACCGGGCCCATCATGCTGGCCACGACCACGCGCATCCCCATTCCCGGCGTCGGTGAGGGGAAGCCCGCGCTGCGCCCCGCGGTTTTGCCCTCGCGGATGCGTACCGCTTCGGATACGCCCGTGCCCACCGTCGATAAGCCTGCGGAAATCACCGCCAAGGCCGGTCCCGTGGAATCCGCGCCGAAGACCGAATCTCCCACAAAAGCCGATACCAAGCCCGAGCCCGCCGCCAAGAGCGAGCCGGTTAAGGAAGCGAAGAAGGAAGAGTCCAAGGTCGAGCTTCCAGTCAACAAACCGTTAACGGAAAAGGAAGTTACTGCCGCTGCCTCGGCAGCCGCCGGCTCCGCCGCGGTCGCCGCTGTCCTCGCCGAGAAGAAAAAGAAAGCGCCCGCGCTGCCTCCCACGAGGGCCGAGCGCGCCAGGAAACGCACCTACCGCGGCGTGCTCGCCTTCTGGATACTCGTCCCCGTCGTCGCGGGACTGCTCCTCTTTGGCATCCTCTACTTCGGCCGCGATACGCGCGTCGAGGGCCAGGTCATCCCGCCCCAGAACATGAGCGTCGCCGATGAAGTCTGGATCGTCAGCGACTTCAACTCGCTCGCCTCCGGCGTGGCCGACGACGATGCCCGGGAGCGCGTGCCCATTCAGCTCGCCGTTCAGGAAGCACAGGACCATGTCCAGCGCGTCCAGGCCGACATCGCCTCGCGCGAGGAACGCATCCGTCTCATCCAGGATAACATCCAGGCCGCCAAGGACGACATCAACAACGTGGTCAAGAAATCCCAGGCGGATGCGCAGGCGGTCTACGACAACCAGGGCAAGGAACTCGACAGCGAGTACAACTCCAAGATCGCCGCGCTCAAGGACGCCATCGCCAGCCGCGCGGCCTCGCTCAAGCTCAATTACCAGCCTGACCCTGCCTTCCCGTCGCCCGAGGTCTGGGCCAACGCCTACCGCCTTGCGCTCTATGAGACGCCCGCCGGCGTCGACGGCGTCAAGGAGCACCAGTGGATCGCCGACCAGATGAAGGCGTGGCGCGACTTCCAGAAATCGATGGACGACCGCTACCAGCAGATGCGCTCGCAAGCCGCCGATCTCAAGCAGGCCAACGGTCCGCACATCGCCGACACCAACGCCAAGATCGAGGACCTCAACGGCCGCATCGCCGCCACGCAGGCCGAGGAGGATCCGCTCAAGGCCGAGCTCACCAAGGCGCAACAAGACCTCGCCGACGCGCAAAAAAGAGACGCCACTCTCGACGACCTCTATTACGGCGAGCTCTATTCCCTCCCGGCCGAAAACATCTCCTACCACATCCCCATCCGCCCCGATGGTCGCTTCACCTGGATCCCGGACAATCCCTTCGGTGAGGGCGAGGTCGAGCACCACTACACCATCTTCTCCCGCGCCATCCGCGCCGACGGCCGCCAATACTGGTCCATGCACCAGTTCACCATGAAAAAGAACGAAACGACCGAGATCACTCTCGAGCCCGGTGGTTACGAGTCGGCCAAGCAAATCCTCCGCCCCAACCTGACGCCCGACCAAGTCGAGGAGTAGGCCGCCGCCACGCTGTTCTCGCGCACCTTCATCGGATGCCCAAACCCACCTGGTCCTGGCAACGCCACATCGCTCCCGCGGACGCCGACGCGTGGATCGCGCGTCTCCAAGCCGCCGGTTGCGCGACTTGGACGCTCACCGAGCGCCCCAACCGCGCCCGTGCGCTGCTCGCCGTCTACAGCGCCAAGCGCGAACCAGTTCTCGACCTCCAGGGCCTCTTCGGTGGCAAGGTCATCTCCATCGCCCAAAGCGCGTGGCTTTCCACCAAGCCCACGCTGCCCACGCGCATCAATGCGAAGTTGGAAATTCTTCACGACAAACCGCGTAAAAGGGCAGGTGCGCATCAACTCGTCATCCCGCACGGCCTCGCCTTCGGCAGCGGCGAACACGGCACAACCTTCATGCTTTTGCGCGCGCTCGCGCGGGAAAAAATGCCGCCGCGCGTGCTCGACCTCGGCACCGGCAGCGGCGTCCTCGCCCTCGCCGCGCGACGCTTTGGCGCGAAGCACATCGCCGCCACCGATTTCGATCCCGCCGCCGTCCGCACCGCGCGCCAGAACGAGGCGCTCAATTTTGCCACGCCGCAGATTCGCTGGCGCCGCGCCGACGTGAAGAGACTCGCTGAAAAGCCGCGCCACGGCTACGAACTCATCAAGGCCCTCGAGGAGCGTTCCAGCGGCTACTACTCCCCCAGCCCTGGCATGGTCTATCCCGCCCTCACCTACCTCGAGGAACTCGGGCATGCCAGCGTCGAGCCCGAGGGCACCCGCAAGCTCTACCGCGCCACCGCGGCCGGCCTCAACCACCTGGCCGACAACCGCGCGGCGATCGACGATATAGACGAGCCGGCGCGGCAGCCGCGCGCCAGCGGCGCGCGCGATCAGCCATAGCCCCATGACCATGGTCTTGCCGAGCCCGGTCGGGATCTCGTCGAAGATCAGCAGCGTGCCGTGCCGGTCGCAGGCCTCGCGCACCGCCTTCCAGAAGCCCGGCGCCGGCACCAGCGGCGTCGCCCGCATCGGCTCGGCGACGACGGCGGCGAAATCGCCTTCGCGGCCGAGCACATAGGAAATCATGTTGGCGCACGCGCGGGCGGAATCTTCGAGGGAGGAAGTCCCATAGGGGCAATTGTGCGACGCCCAGGGCGCGACGTGCTCGGTGCCGGGCAAAAGCGGCCCGGCGATGCCGGAGCGGAACGTCGCCTCGCCGCCGACGCTGGACGCGCCGAAGCCGGCGCCGTGGAAGGCGTCCCAGAATAGTGAGAGATATTTGAATGTCTTGGAAGCTCCTAAAACCCAAACCACCCATTTCAATAGGCTTTTGAAGATCCGTCTAAGCCACCCAATGCCTCTTACACATGCCATCAGTATCTCCCCAAAAGAAATTTGCTCATATACTATCCAAATATTTACAGACAACATTAGGGATATTTAGAGCCGAAGCAAGATATACAAGCAAGCTTCTGAGGACAGATTTAATTAGAATAGCATGACCAGCTTGCGACAGGAGATTGGAACGCCAGGCAGCTAACTTAGTATTAAAGGCATCAACAAGAAAATGAAAATCCACCGTAACAAGCTGGCCAGCCTTCAGAGGAATACCAAGGTAGCGCAGTGCTCCCTGATGAAATCGATACCCTGTGTATTCCTGTATCCTTTGCACCACGCTAGTAGGAGCTTTTGAAGAAATCATAAAACAACTTTTAGCTGCATTAACCTTCTAACCAGATGAAGCTTCATACTTCTTCAAGAACTAAAGTATTATCTGATATTTCTTATGTTAGCATTATAGAATATAAGGGTATCATCCGCATAAAGCAGGTGAGAGATAACAGGGCTACCTCTCTAGGTTTGATAATATTGAATCCTTCCAATATGATATTGATATTTAAGGCCCCTGGTAAGAAGCTCCGAACCAATGATAAATAGGAGAGGAGCAATTGGGTCACCCTGCCGTAGACTCCCAGCATCTTATAAATTAGGCATAAAGCCACTGGGCAGAGAGAGAGCTTTGTGCCCCAAGACATCAAGCAGGCTGGATAGATGGCCTCAGCTCTGATCATGCTCTTTTCACCTTGTGGGAGAGTGAAGGAAGAAATCCAATAAGTCAGATATGTAGCACAATGACTGACTGCATCAATGCTGGCAGGGGTCGTGCCTCCTCGCTGCCCTCCTTTCAAAGCAGGCGGGAAAGTGACCTGTCATCGAACCCTCTTCTTTCACTTCAGAGCAGTTGGTGCAAGAGTGGGAAAGTCATCATACTTTCGCTCTCCACCGAAGAAATATTCAAGCCAGGTGCCCATTCGCACACGCCTCTTCTCCCCAAGCTTGCACGCTTCTCTAGTGTCATACAACTAATGGCAAAGTGCATGATATGCCTTCATCAGGTAGCGGTAGGCGAAGCCTGCCAAATACTGACCTTCACCATCTGTCTAATCCTTCAGCCAATCTAGCCAGTAAACTTCTTCATATGACTCACCATCAATCGACAGGTCGCTCAGTTGTGAAAGACTCCAGAGGTCTAAAGAGGTCTCTCCCCCTGAAGTATAGAAAGTGTTATACTCTGGGCAGAATACCTCAATCATATCGCAGCATAAACCCTTGGAGATAGGGTAGCGGTATCTCGATGTGTACACACTATGGTATATGCCAGCCTTAACCAAGATAGGAGCATAATGTTGCAAGATGTAGTCCATGAACTCCACTGCTCTGAGTCTATTGAAATTCTAAACTTATATTCATGCTAGATCATGATCTTATATTCTTGAAATACCATGTCCTTACATTCATATCGTGCTACTTGCTGTTACTATGGTTTTCATCGCATGTTTTATTGCACTCTTTTTCATTATCTTACCTTCTAGAGCTAAAATGTTAATCATGTAAAGTATGCCTTCATGTTGACATGAAGATACCTACTAGGTGAGTACACTCATTCCCTACTTTTCTAATCTTTTTAGGAAGCTCTAGTGGATCGGAATCAGATTACTCAAGTGGCAGTTCTGAGAGTGACTGAAGTTCAAGAGAGAGGCCCTAGAGAGCTAGAGTGTATTGAGTCATTCACTGTAATAGGCAGTGAAGTTGATCATGTCATTGTAATTTTTAATTTTTTTGAGTCTAGAAAGTCATATTGTCACAAATAGTCGATGTCTATTGCAACTTTGGTTATTTTGTTAATAAAAGTTGAAGGTTTTTTATTATATAGAGTTGCGTTCATTGTTCTACGTGAATGCATGTTGTGCTTTGATTGTCTTGCTAGCTAGATGCTTACTTTATCGGCTGCTCATGTTTCCGGGTGGTTTCTAATGCATATATCTCGGGATGTGACATGTTCATTGGAATGGGAGCCTTAGTCTTGTGGCCAGCATGGGAGGAGTTCCCTATGAGTCTGAGTTTAGAGCTAATGTGGACTGAGGATTGTGGAATCTTGTCGGTTGGTTTACCATACTCCGTGAGAAGTGTAGAGCTGGTGTGAAGCTCGAATCAGATGCAGTGTCTATGTGAAGGCTGACATGGAAGTGGCAGTGGTTCACGTGATGTTATCAGTGTTCTGCTTGCTAGGTCAGAGAATATTAGTGGCACTGAAGCCAACGAGAATGTGGCAGTTAGTTGTGATGACTATGTGAGTCTCAACAACTCAGGAATGGACGTTTCTTGTGAAGGGCATAAGGTCGTGTCTCCTTGATATGCGAGAGAGTGGCGATGATGCCATGATTGGAGTTATTTTGTAATCGAGGTGCTGCCAGACTTATGTTCCTTTCAATGTTATGCTCGCTCTAAGAATCGATGTGTATTGGGATTAGAGCGTGATGATTTTTGTCTAAGACTTTGGTCTGGCAGGGTCCCTCAGGAATCGTGTATTTGTGAGGAATGAGATTTTGGCTGGAGCTTTGGGAGCGTTGTCAGCTATGTAAGTTGTTCTTCCCTGTTGCATAGTGGTTAACCTTAATTTCGAGGATGAAATTTCTTAAAGGAGGGGAGGACTATAATACGCTAGATTTTGTGGATCAGAATCTATGATTATTGGATCACTTTTGTGGGTCCCAGATTGAGTTTGATAATTAAATTAGATTTTTTGGTTATTTATTCTCCAGATCCCCGTGTAGGGTGAACCATTGTGATTTCAGACTTCGGGACATTGCAAGCACGTTGTGCATTTTTCAAAGATCATAGGGCTTCTTCTTTTCATTCTCATGCAGATGGAATGATATGCAAGACATTATTCACAAACTCCTATCAGGTTGCAACATGAAAATTTTCTCTCCCCTACCCCCCAGCTTGAATGACATTATCCTCAATGGCATGTAGAATTAAAAGTAAAAAGAACAATGTAGCAATAAATACTTCTGAGTAGGAAAGAGACAACCTGATATGTAAGATGAAAACCTCTATCAATATTATGGATGGCGACGACATCCTCTTCTTGGCTTCCACCTAACTACTGAAACACACTTAAACAACAAAAACATCAAACAACAAAAAACCTTGGGTTGCCTCCCAGAAGCGTCAAGTTTTTCATCTTCAACAAGACGCATGAAAGCTTACAAAAATCTTATTCTGGATCACTTAAAGCAATGGACTCTTTTAACAGTTGATCACTTTCCAAGTAAGGTTTTAGTCTTTGACCGTTAACAGTGAAAATATGGCCATTTTTAGGATTCAAAATTTTAACAGCGCCATGGTCAAAAATATTAATAACAATAAATGGTCCATCCCATCTAGACTTTAGCTTACCGAGGAACATGCACAGCCTAGAATTGAAAAACCAAACCTTTTGATTAACAGAAAAAGTTTTCCTATGAATATGCTGATCGTGGAATGCCTTGGTTTTAGCTTTGTAAATCTTCAAATTTTCATAGGCTTCATTTCTTAGTTCTCCTAATTTATGGAGTTGTAGAGCGCTGTGGGACCCAACTTGAGTAAGATCAAAATTGACTTACTTGATGGCCCAATATACTCTATGCTCTAGCTCTACAAGCAAGTGGCAGGCTTTTCTAAAAATGAGTTTGTAAGGCGACATGCCAATGGGAGTTTTATATGCAGTTCTGTAGGCCCATAATACATCATCTAGTTTCTCGGACCAGTCTTTCCTATCCGACCTAACTATTTTATGAAGAATGATTTTGATTTTTCTATTGGATACTTCAACCTGGCCACTAGTTTGGGGATGATAGGGGGTAGCGAGCTTATGAGTGATGCCAAATTTACGAAGCAGAGCTCAGAATTGAGAATTCGCGAAGTGAGAACCCCCATCACTAATTATAGCTCTAGAACAACCAAATCTAGAAAAGATGTTCCTCTTGACAAATTTCATCACTACCTTATGGTCATTGGTCCTAGTAGCAACAACTTCAATCCATTTTGAAACAAAGTCCATTGCCACCAAGATATATTCATTGCCAAATGAAAGTGAAAATGGTCCCATAAAATCTATTCCCCAAACATCAAAGATTTCAACAACCAGAATGGGATTAAGCGGCATCATATCTCATTTAGAATTGTTACCCACTACTTGACACCTCAAACATATTTTTGAAAATTCATATGCATCTTTAAATAATGTGGGCCAATAAAATCCACTTTGTAACACTTTTGCCGCTGTCTTCTTTCCTGAGAAGTGTTCTCCACAAGCAAGATAGATAGGAATTGGTTCCCCTATGAGTGGGCATGCATTGGAATAAAGTGCAAGAGACTTCATTTTTTTTAATGAAAAACTAATGCAAGCTCCTAGACACGACTCTAAATGGTGAAAAAGGGTAAAATGCGGGCTCGAACACAAACCTATACTCAACCCATATCTGGTACGTGGTGGAGGTAGAAACCTAACGCAAGGGGCTACATTCTAAATAGGCGTAACCTATCTTTCCAGTATCTTTTGATATATCGGGCACTAGGATGAAATGCAAACTAAGACACTTTTTTTTAAACAATGAGTACCCTAGACTCAACCATGCTCTGATACCAATTTGATGCGGGACGAGACGCGAACCTGTGACTCTAGCTCGCAGACGTCCCTAAGCGAAGGAAATGTATCGAACTGCGCGGTTGAGAAATTGGCAATGAGTCGAGGGTGGTCGGCTCTTTCTCATGCTCGGAATGAGCCACAGGATGGGTTTCGCTCTCTCTCGCAGCGATGATTAAAATTATTTAACGAGCTAATTTATCCTATCACATGCAAGCAGCGGCATATAGAAATATACGAAGTAAGTAAAATGTCAAGTGAGGGAGCGGAAACGATACCTCCACACTCTGTGCGTGGGGAAGACGACCCCGGCTAAGACTCGTACTCCCGATACAAATAATCATCAATAATTTATAGAAATAAACTTCACTGCCCACTCCACGCAGGGAGGTAAAGGGCTACAATGGTGACCCAGGAGTAACAAGCTTGGGTTGACGGGCAGCGATTTGGGTAGCTCCGGTGGTCGCGCGCACCGATAATCGTGGGATCCACGTCCTGGTCAGTGGGCCGATCGGGCCGGGAGCGGTACCGCTGTGATGGGGACTCCTGGAGGGACGATCCCTAGGAGGGGGACACGTTGGTTCGCCTTGTGGGAGGCTAGGCGGCTGGCCTGGGGGTTGTTGCTGCTTGCTGTCCACAGACCTGCTCTGCAGTTTCAGAACTGCGTGACCCGGTGAAAATACCTGCTACAATCAGACCCGATTTTAGATCGATGCGAGACTGCCGCCGTCGCGAAGATCCTTCGAAGATATACGAACATCAGTTGTTACAGGAATTTTCCTGTCTTTGTATCTGTCGTGGTTGAATTTAGAACAGGTGGACTCCTCTGGCTCAAAGCTGACTGGGTAGATTGGGATCTGCCTGAGAACTTGGTTTGACCGAGGGGAGGATGGTGGATCTGGGTGCTAAAAATTTTATGGATGAGAGAGGGGGATGTGAGGATGACACACAAATATTTTGGGATTTTTGAGACGTGGTTTAAGTGGTGGAATAAATTTTATGGTGGACAGGGGTCAGATCTGAACTGCACAGGACAGAACAGAAACCAGTTTTCACAGATTTTTTAAGGAGGGGTAAATGAACTATAAAAATCGTGAACAAAATTATGTAAGATATATTTTGTGGACAAAAATTTAATGTATATAATCCTTCTCGATATTAAGGGCCTAAAACCCATAAGAAGACCCAAAATGTATAAACATAAAGCATGGGCTTTTGCCCACACATGCACACCGTGGAAACCCATCCAAGGAAACCCACGAATAGGCATGAGCTCACTCTTATATGAGCTTATCCATTTAACCCAACCAAACCCATCGAAGCCCAAAGCCCATATATGTGAATGGGACTTCACGTACACAGTAAAGATGGGCCTTTCATCAAATGCCCAAGCCCACGAGAACCTCGCATGCGATTAGCCCTTAGGGTTTTTCTAAACAAACCAAGGCTAGCGGGTGTTAGTAGGGAAAGGGTCAAGTAACGTTGGGGAAGGTTTTAAAGCCTGCCGTCCTTGGGTCATCGAACCCACTAGAGACATCCCTCCTCTATATAATTAACCCACCGTCGAATGGGCTAAAGGCTGTTGATACGGCTGCCGTTCGTTGCTTTTGTTGTGCTATCGATCCACTGCGTCAATGCCATTCATCGTCCTTGTCTTCCAGTTCTTCCTCCTGTATGTGCGGTTGCTACTGCGGTAGACGTTGCTGGAGTGGAGGAGCACAACGCTTCTTCTACCAACGTCTTCATCCCTTCTTCTTATTATGCGAAGGCTGCTGCCGTTACTGCAGAAAAGGCTTCTTCTTCTTCTGTTATTATTTTTCTCAGTTCATCCTTCTTCACCGTTAAAACGTTGTAAAAAGGTAGGCAATCTCCCAAGTCAAATCAACATGATAAAACATCTGCATATACTCCATTATGTTCATAAAATCATATTCCCGCACATCCTACATGTTTTCGTAGTGTGTTTCATCGTTATGCATGTTTTTTCTTAATTAAATATTAGTACAACATGGTTAAAAATTTATATCCATATAATCGTATATCTAAAAATCACAATTTTCATGTCACTAGAATCCTCAAGATTTTTTTTAAATTTTCATGTCTTACATGGTATTATTAACTTGCTAATAATTCAATTAATTAAATAACATGTAATATTGTAGTAACACGGCGAATCCATTGACATACTGTAGCACGTTAGTATTAGCTTTTGCTTTAATGGCCTTTTTCGTGGATGTCGGGGTGTCCTTTGGACATGAAATTTTATGGGCGTGTTATTAGGGTGGAGACCGAGTTAGTGAGGGTGGTAGCTCCATTTTTCGATCCTCTATCTCAAGATCTCCCATCTCTCAAGTAAAAATTATTTTGAACATCTGGTTAGGTAGAGTTTTTCGAGCCCTTCATTTCGGTATATAGAATGTGTGATTCCGACATGTGTACGTCGAGAACGGGAGGTTTAAAGAGGTTGACACTTTGGTTAATTTAAATAACGACGACCACAGCCGTCGTTCATTCTTTTAATATATATATATATATGTGTGTGTGTGTGTGTGTGTGTGTGTGTGTGTGTAACTTTTACCTATATCTTTAAAAATCGATTGAGGGAACCCCGCAATATATTCTTTGGTCTAAATTGAAGGCTCTGAAACTTCGGCTCAAAGAGTGGAATAAACTTTCATTTGACATTGTGCAAGATGTTGTGAAAAAGCTAGGAATAAGCTTCTGGGAGTTCAACAGCGACTACAGCTTGATCCTTTGAACATAGAGTTGATTAAAATGGAAATGGAGTATACAGCAAGTTACGTGACGACTATAGACACTGAAGAATCTTTTGCCAAGCAAAAGTCTAGGCATAATTGGCTGGCCATAGGAGACTCTAATACAAGCTATTTCTATGCTTCTATCAAAAGTAGGAAAATGAGGAATAACATAAGGAAATGGAGGCTTAATGATGGATCTTATACTTCAGATTTAAACCAAGTTTCTGAGCATGCGGTGGGCTTCTTTTAGCAATTATTGAATCAATCTCAGGAGCCAGCAGAGTTCAACTGTGAACCTAGATTTCGGCTTAGTCCAGTTGAAGTGGAAAAGCTCTGCTTGCCTCTGACGGATGAGGAGATCAAGAAGGTCATTTTTTAGTCTCCCAGAGGGAAAAGCCCAAGACCAGATGGCTTCCCAACAGAATTTTTTCAAGCCTCTTGGAGGGTTAAAGGAGAGGATGTTATCGCAGCAGTTAAGCATTATTTCTACTCAAGACATGTCTTCAGACAATTCAATAATACTTTTATCTCCCTTGTTCCAAAGCATGAAGGGGCTGATTCTTTTGACAAATTTAGGCCTATTTCTTTATGCAACTTCTTCTATAAAATTGTCTCAAATATTCTAGCTAACAGAATGCAAGAGGTGTTGCCGAATTTAATTAGTCATAACCAAGCAGCATTTATAAAAGGTCACTTAATTCATCATAATATTTTGTTGGCAAATGATATCATTAGGGATCTTCATTCCAAGACCAAAGGTGAGACTATCTGTTTGAAAGTGGACTTACAGAATGCATTTGACTCTCTGAATAGAAACTTTATCTAGTTTATGATGCGAGAGATGGGCTTTCCCAATATCTGGATAGACTGGATTAGCAATTGTATTTGCACTCCAATGTTCTCTATTCTCCTAAATGGCACTCCCCAAGGCTTTTTCAATAGCAAGAATGGAGTAAGGAAAGGAGACCCACTTTCTCCATATTTATTTTCTATTGCTATGGAAGGCTTCACTTCTATTATTGAAACAGCCATACAAAATGGATTGATAAAAGTTCTTGAAGCTGGGGCAGTTAAAGTCTCACATGTTGTTTTTGCGGATGACTTAAATTTATTCTTTAAGGATGATAATCAGTCTATTCATCATATTACGTCATTGCTCCAAACATTTGCTAGTATGTCTAGGCTGTACATAAATCTTCAAAAAAGTAAAATTTATATAGGAGGAAATGTGCAAAATAAGTCTGCTATTCTTAATGCTATCCAAGTCTCTGAAGGAGCACTGCCTGTTCCTTATATACTAAGTATGATGCTAATGGTTTTTATCTGGGAGAGAAGACCTACCTTTGATAGTTGATTTGTTCGATTTGCACGAAGTGGCTTGGGGACATAATATGCAGTTCAGCACAAACGACACCTTGCTTCTCTGCAACGGTAATCAGAGAATGAAGATGCCAGGAAGAAGAGGATGCAGGTTGCACTTCAAACGCAGCAGGAGGAAGAAGGAGAAGACGTCAGTCTTCTTCACGCCGCAGGATGCAGTAGTAGGTCTTGGAGGAAGAACGGACGCAGAGGAAGAAGCAAGGCTTCCTACTGCGTCTTCGGCAGCAATGTCAGGAGGAAGGAGGAAGGAGGCACAGACAGCAACAGCAGCACGAGTTTGCTCATTCGACGAGGAAGGGTATTTATACGGTGAGAAAACTTAGTGGTGTCCGGGGTTGAATGGAAGCAAGGCTTCCATGGTTACATCCTAAATTCTCTCTCCCTGGCATATTCACTGTTGCCTGCCCTTCTTTGGTTTTAAAACCCTAAGGCCATCAACGCACGAGCATGCATGCCATGGATGGGGTTCGGTTGGCTATTGGTGTGGGCTGACTGTGGTGTTCACATGGCTTATCCTGTTGGGTCTAAGAGGGTCGATATATATACAGTTGGTCCCGGTGAGAAGGCTCAGGTGGGTTTGGGTTATACAGGTGGCATATAAAAGTGTTTTGGGTTAGCTTGAGGTTGGGTTTGCTTGTTAGGTTGGGCGGTTATCCTTTTAATGTGTACGCGGGTTTTGTAACAAAGCCTTCATGGCCCATTTTATAGTGTGGGTTAAAGATGCCTATATATATATATTCTTATATATATATCTACACATACGGTTTAAATGTGGGTTGGCTTGTAAGAAGGCTCACGTGGTTTGGGTAGCATATGTACACATGAGGTTGTATTGTTTGGGCTTGTTAGTGGGTTTATGTGTACACGGATGGCATATAATGGGTTGGCATATGGAGGTAAACCTCATGGTTTAAGGCCCATTTATGTATATAGTTTTAAAACTTGTACAATGGGTTTTTGAATTAAGGCTCGTTAAGTTATATCGGCATTATGTATATGCATATATATATAATTTGGTAATGTATTTTCTTATGTATTATATATGTGTGCTTAAAGGTTCGGGTAAAGACCTTCGCGATGGCACATGAGGTTTGGTCTATTAACGTTATACGTAAGTGGGCTAAGGCTTGTACACCTATCTAATGCAACAATTAATTAATAGATCTTCTATATGTGTGGGTCATAATATCAATTGAGAGTTTGATTAGGGTAGTATTTCTTAAAGGGATTTTACTTCTTGTAATTTTCTTTATTTATCACTCTTATAAAATTTTTCTGTTGTCTCGGGTATCAGAGTCGGGTTCAATCCTATGAAAGTCTTTATATGTATGGATGCGTATATATATTTTCTGGAATAAGATTCCTCTGAAATATTTGGAATCGGTCCATACCGATGGTTAAAGTCTAGTGGAGTCGTCGTGGAACGGAGGAAGCTACATGGGAATATGAGGAAGCAATCAGGAGGCAATATCTTGATTTATTCTAAGGTCAGTATTTATAATCCTTTACCCCTACAAAAGGTTCGGTGAATTTCGGGGACCAAATTTCTTGAAGTGGGGGAGGGTGTAGCACCCGGAATTTCCTAATACCAATTAAGTAGCATAACGAATATTTTCTTAATATTATATTGATTTACTGATTAGGTCAAATTTTAGGTAATTTAAAAAAATATGGAAAAATTATTTTCATAAAGAGAACAAGATGTTTAGTAATAATGACAACTGGGCCAATCTCTAATAAAAATATTATTGGGCTGAATTAAGGGAATTTTAGCAAAATTTGTCACTTTTATTTTGTAATCCTAGATTGCTCCAATTCTCGTCCAATTCTTGATCAATCGAGCCCAAACTAGGCCCAATTGATAGGTTTACCCTAGAAGCCCATTTTGCCTTAGAAACCCTAGACTCTAGACCCTTTTAAGCAGCGACGGCGATGTAGATTTGGTCAAGGAGCAAAGAGTTCGTCGATTTTTCCCCCTGAGACTCTCGAGTCCAATTCGATCTCTAGAAGCCTCCTTGGATGCTATTAATAGAGGTCTTCGTCGACTTAAAGACCGTATTTGATCTTCCAACCGGTGGCATGAGCTAACGTGGGAGATCTTGGGTGAATTCAGGCATTTGGGGTGGCATGTTTTATGGTTCTGGCGAGCGCGTCCCTCCCTTTTTCCTTTAATTAGGGTAGGTTTCTCTCAGGCCCAACCTAATTAAATAACGTGAACATGTAGATCTCGGCCTCAGCTTTCATTTGAATCTATTTTGCCCAATTTTGGCATTCTGTATTATGCGTATTCCTGATTTTACGAGGAGCATGTGGTTAGGGTTTCTTACTTTCATCATTTCCATTGATTTGCATAGGCTAATCGAAGTCCAATGTTTAAATTAACCATGATAAGTTGTGCATTTTTTAGCTATCTATCTTTTGATAGTAAATCGCCCAATATTTATGCCATGTCCATGTTTTAATCATACTTTTACTATACCGGTGTCATGTTCTTCGTGATTTGGGGCTCGGGTTAGTGGAAACGGTCCTACTAGGGACCGCTAGGTTGAAAGCGGTCATGTGATAGACCATTTCTCATCGTTAGGTAGCCCCGCGACAGACCGCCTCTGGGCAACGTAGTTTAAATAGAAAGGGTTACACCGAATTCTTGGTGGTCTCCCTCTTGACCATTTCTCATCATCAGGCAGTTTATGCCTGACCATTTTTGCCCCTATTTCAGTGAAATGTATTGATCGTCCCGGCATGTTGTGTCCTATTAACACAACTTGTTAGTCAGGTCAATTACATGGTATGAACGCACTAAAACTAGGGTTTATGTAACATATGAATTAAGTTTCAGCCCGACAAAAGGAGTATCTAGCAGAGGGACCTAACTTCACCAACAATTAGGGTTTATATAGAACTCAAAAAATAGTAGTAGTGGAAGATCAATGCCATCGGAGATACCCTTTGTGACCCTAGTTTTGATGATGTCTTACCATGAATCATTTATGAGTCTCACATGTATTTGATGATGTCAACATGTTCAGATTCAGATCAGATCATGTTCAGTTCAAATCATAAGTCAAGCAGATCAACCAAAAGGCTCAAAAGACTCAAGACTCACGATAAGTGCAAGCAAAGATTGAGAGAACTCAAGAAAGGGGAAATTGAGATTTGAAGAAAGGACTTTGGTAGAAAAAATTGCATGAAATATGCTCCTAGAAGCTAAGACATTGCTGGCGGCATAAAAATCGAGGCAACTGGATGCACAGAAATCGAGGCACAAGCATGCATAGAAACCAAGAAAATGTTGAGAAAAGACATGAAAGTCAAAAGGCAACAGAATTCAGCTGAGAACTGCAAGTTTAAGAAGGCTGCATCGACCCCATCTGGTTGCGGCGTCGACTCCATTAGCCCTCACAGAAGGCGATGGCTCCTAACGTATAGTGGTGACAAATGGGTGGTCAATGGTGACAAATAGAAGATAAGGCCGACAAATAGCTTTGTAAAGGTGAAAAATAGGTGGCCATGCTGAAAACAAGGAAAACGCAGAAGGAGAGTCGACTCCACAAGGCTTTAGAGTCGACTCTAATATCGTTGAAGTTGAAAAAGAAGAACTAAAGACAAAGGTGATGACTCCTAGTGGCTAAGGGTGAAAAATAGCTATTACGAGTGATAAATAGAAGATAAGGGTGACAAATAGATAGATAAGGGTGATAAATAGGTGTTACCCATAACAAATACCTCGTAAGGTAGTTTCAGAAAAGGTTGCATTGACTCAGTCCTCTCAGAGCAACGACGCAATGACGTTTCTAGAAGCTGTTGTAAACGGGCTTCTCAAAGGATGCGTCAACGCACCTTCAGTAATGCGTCGAGGCCAAAGTTGACTCAAGGATACATGAAGCTACATCGACGCAAGGTCACTGATGCGTCAACCCACCAGAAGCTTTCCAAGCCTTATCTGTTTAACCTGCATAGTTTCCAAAGGCCATCCAGAGAATAAAGAACTCCTACGAAAACCTCTAAAAACATACTTTTTGACGTCTGGAGGGAGTTTCCTAGGTCAGAGGTCCTGCCATCTTATTATGCCATCATAGAGCATACTTTTGGAAGAAGACTTGCCGGGGACCAAATCTATGAAAGTCTTATCTGCCAGAAGACTATCTTTTCTATCCTGTGGAAGGATTGGTCAAGTGCTATGCGCTTCACTCCACACTGGACAAAGCCTCATCCCTCTGCCACAAGATTTCAAAAAGGTCTACTCTCTGCCTGCCATCATCCTATCCTAGGAATGAGCTGAGAAGCCATGCCAGCTATTATTATGGTTCTTTAATCTGTCCTCATTAGACCACTTGGTCTGATCATGAGGTATCTGGTGTGTGCCGTTAGATACAAGACTCCATAGGTTAAAATCAATGGAGTTCATGTAAACACATAGGCCACCTAGCCAATCACCGATATTAGTACCATCGAATATAGGAAGATGTGTCATGGAGATAACCAACAAACAGTTTTAAAGTAATACGCTGAAGACAACAATGCACCAAAAATAGTAGGATCCTCTGTAGATCGTTGGATATGTTGAATCAGAAACCTGCTCTGATGCCAATTGTAGGGTGCAAGGTGCGGGATCTAGAGGGGGCGTGAATAGATCCCCTTTAAAAATTTCTTCAATTTAAAGGAAAACTTTCGCTCACCAAACTAGACTACACTCGAATGAGCTGAACAACTGAACTTCAAGGTAGAGGTGCAGAACACACTTACCAAATAACTTCCTCAAACAAAAGAAATGTTAGACACTTAGATACCAGACACGTGCAGAATAGTTATCACATGAATGAGCTAAAACCCTTAATCGTACAAGAAACTTGTGATTCTACTAAGCACATGTATGAACACTTCATAGCTAAGTTTGTTTCAAACAGATAATGCAATGATGAACTATGGATATAAAACGTTCACGCAACTTGTGAAGGAGTGATAGATGATATGGAAATGTATGCACAATCACACACCACAATAGATAAGATTTTTAGGTGGTTTGATTGCTTCCAACAATCTACGTCCACCCCCCACTCAAACTAGAGCGAGGATTTTCGTTGATCTACAGCATAATCGCTGATCTATAACTTTGGGGACAAATCCCCATAAACCGTTGATTCATAGCTTTGGGGATGAATCTCAGACCGCTGAGCTTCATAGCTTGCTTAACCCAAGGAACATGCTGTTGAGCCTCACATCTTGCTGTGCGAGGAACCAATCCTCACCGTTGAGTCTCATAGCTTGCTATAGCAACAAGGAACAATGAAACAAAGGAAAACAAGAGAACACAAAAACAAAAGTAGGAAAATGATATAGCTCTTCAAAGAGTAAATTGGCTTGGATCTGATTCAGAGGCCAACTATGATCAGATGTTCACGAAGCTCCAATTGCACACAACTATTTACTCACGAGCCCTCTCTTTCTCTTCTTTCTCCTTTTATCATGAACTCACTTTTCTCAGATTTGCTCTCACTCTGTTTTTCTTGCAGCTCTCTTTCTCTCTTCTACTCCTTCTCAGTTCACGAATTCTTCGTTCTGGACTCCAAGATTCTTTTTCTCTTGTCAATCTCTTCCTCTCTATTCTTTTTCAGCTCAACACTCTAGCTCCCCTTCTTCTCTAGTTGTGACGACCTAGACTCCGGATACCGGGTAAATCCGATACCACTTGGAACCTGTGAAGCCTCCCAAGAGCGGTAAAGCTCCGAAGGGATAGAAAGGTATGTGTGGAGTACCGACTTATAAAGATGATAAAAACATGTCAAAATAGACAACCTCTGACTTACAGAACTTACTAAACGAGGTCCATTGTATGAGCACGATTCATGAAAATTAGGGTTGAACGCGATCAAGGTCAAGGCAGCGACCTCAAGAATGTTGTCTAAAAGTCAAGTGCGTCCAGACATGAATGCAATCTCTGGGTATGCCGCCTTCAGGAACCAGAAACTTGAATGCGGTCTCTGGGTTAGCCGTGTTCTGAACGGGTTGAACAGAATCAAACAGAATCTTGTTCCATGGTTTCAAAGGTAGGTCAAATCACATCTTAGGCCAATAAGATGACATTCAAAGGATTTCTAGGATTTTTAGGGTACAACTACCTCGACATCCATGTGAGAATCCATGACTCATGGAGACTTACGGAGGTCTTAGTGAAGAAGTTCTAGTTTGACGGAAGGAATATATGATGGAGGGGTCTAACTTCACCAAGAAAGAGGCTATGCGAGAACCAGAGACATAGTAAATGATAGATACATGCCACCGGAGTGACATGATGTTCAAGATAAAGCAATAATAACATCAAGTAATTTAGTAAAACATCAATTATAAACAATTAAATCAGAGGTTAAATAAGGAATAACTTAATCACATGTCAACTTCTAAGTATTTTAAATATGAAAGAAATCAAATTTCTAAAAATACTGAACATGAAGAAGATAGATGACGTGAGGGTAGAACTAATCATAAGAAAGATTTCATAAGATCAAAAGAAATGACTTTAAAATATTTTAACCAATTTTAATATGGTTTACCTAATCAATTAATCATTCAGACTGCATCCTTAATGAACAACAAGATTTTTTAACTCAAAATCACTAAATATAACATGTTGGGAAAACTAGTGTTTTAGGTAAACTGAAGAAGATGCGGTTGGTCTAGAAGCCGCGTTTAGAACAAGACGCGGTAGTCAGATGCACCGTGATCATGAGGTCGGGGTCTATCACAGGGATGCATTCAGAACGTGCTCCCTGTGACGGACATGATCTTAAATAGAAGGCTTGTTTCAATTGGAAAACATGAAAACAATGATATCTCATGCAATATAAGTCAAAATCCATGGACAACAACCGATACAAACTTGGGTAAAAGGTATAGAATGCATGCAACTACACATGATTTCATTATTAATATGAGTTTAGCCTAAGACAACATCTACCTTAGATTCATTTTAGGGAAGAAGAGAGAAGCAGAACATAAAATGCCTTGACCTTTGATCCTCCTCCTCGATTCACGCCCTAGCACATCCTAACACGACCTCCAACCTCTTCCATGAACTGTTAGGGTTGGCTAGAAGGGATTTAGGGTTCTATTTATAGAGTTTAAGCCTCCTAGAGTCCAAGTTCGACCTATTATATATTCTAGAGATAACTTTTCCTCTGAAAATCTCAAGTTCTATCTATATCTAGGGCCACCTAGCGGTAAGTTTGAATACCACTCAAAAGTGAGTGCTATAAGGGAGGACCCAAAGTACTTAAGCAAGTAGGACTCGTCGGCCGCCAAATCGCCCATTAGGTTGATATAGTGAGCTATGTGATCTTTTGGCGAGCCTTGTCCACTGAACTTCTCGAACTTTGGTAGTTTATTGATGCCGGGAGGCAACCTCTTGGCTGCATGATGGACGGGGTAAGGTACCTGGTATAGCTCAAAAGCGGCATGATCTTTATCACCCCTGGACGCCAGCTTCTCTTCAATCATCCGATCTATCATCATTTCATTTGTCCTCGTCGAGTCGACTAGGTCTAGGTGAAGGTGGGCAGGCTGTGCCCCTAGAGCAGTCAGTACCGTTGCCTGTGGGGCCATGGGAGACCCTTGGGGAGGCAAAATTGGTGGCGGGGCTGGTGCTACGTGCAATGCCTGTTGCAGGGGCATGCCCCTAGTGTAGCTGGGGATTGGTGAAAATGCTGCGGCCTGTGGAGTCGCTTCCAAGGATTGCCCGCTTCCCCCGGGCGCTTTGAGCAAAACCTCGATCTACCAAGATCTTGTGGGTTGGGCATTCCTTTCACCCAATTGTTTCTTCAGCAGTTCGATCTCCCGCTGGTACTGTTGCACCATGTATAGCATTGCAGGGTCATTAGTGGGGAGACTGGGCGTGCCCCCTGTTTCTTCGGTTGGGGTGTCCTCGGGTGATGTGGAAGGCCCGCCATTGGTGCCTCCAGTGGTAATTACATTGGTCGTTAGAACCATGGAGGGTTCTTCCTGGGTGGTCTCTTCAGTGCCTATCTAGGCCATCTCGCTTGCCACCCTTCCTCTTCTAGTGAGAGGACCAGGCCTGGTGGCAAGTCTGGCCACCTCTTCGGGGTCGGTGGGTGAGGCCCCATACCGACTAGAGACCCCTGCCATGCTGTAGGTGAAAACTTTCCAGTTCTTGTTTCTTCTTGCCATCCTCCTTAACGGCCTACTCGGGAACATCAGCCTATCGAAGACCGACCGCCGAGGCTCCGCTTCCTCCCGTAAAGGGGACTAGCGCAGCTCCTCCGACTGGTTCTTCGACTCCGCGCTGGGCACCAGCCAGGTCTGTTCTTCTTCCTGGAAGGCAGAGGCCACTGCCCCCAGTAGTCTTTGACGACCCAACGGGGTGCTCCCTGGGTCTTAGAGGTAGTATCTCATGGCTTGCTCAGTCCCTTCCCACTCTTGGTCAGGGAGAGCAGCCGGTGGTCATGTGTTGACAGTAGCGGGGATGTAGGCTGTAGACTCTGGGCAGGCAGCTTAGTGCCGGTGCCTGCAGTGATGGCGATGGGAATTTTCTGACAGGGCTAGTGCAGCGACTGTCGGCTGGTAGGCTGGGGTCATCATCTCGACCCTTTCATCTCGTTGGGTCCTCCTCGGGCGGGTGTAGCTAGGCCCTGACTGGGCAGGTGCAGTGGGCTGGGATTCCTTAAACTCCATATCTCTGTGTGTGTGATCAGAAGAACCTATTGCTGCACTTGCAGTATTTTCCTTTTACATTTTTCGCTTGATTGTGTATTGTCCGTACCAGTTTGTGTATAGGAAGACAAACGAAGGGTCCTCCGATCTGTGGTAAATCATCCCTGTCAGTTTGTGTGCAGGAGGACAGACAAAGGTTGTGGTCTATCGCTGGGGCTTGTCCCCATGTGCTGCTCTTGAAGTGGCGTGAGGACTTTGTCCTTGTGAGGAGCTTGCTCCTCGTGTGTGTGTGGGATTCATCCCCATTGCTGCAGTTGTAGCGTGTGTGTGGGGAGTTTCCTCCTCGTGTGGTTGAGGCGTCGTCCCCATGTGTTGCTGCATTTGTAGCTGATGGAAAAGTCTCATCGGTTCGGTGAGGGGTGGATGTAGGTCTGTGGGTTTGTAGATGAAACCACCTTAAAAATTCATGTGTAATGGCTTGCGGATCTTGTGTGGTTGCTCCATCTTCTTTAACCTCATTCACAAGGTGGTGTGCATGTTTCAATGTATGCAATCTTGATTGTCTTTCTATTGTACACATTTTTTTATTCCTCACACACTAGAGTTTCGGTGAGCAGCCAATCTCGATAAATGAGATCCTGGTTGATCACCATGGCCGACACACACAAAGCTAGCCCGTTCATACCATGTTGATGTGCATGGTGATCTTTGTTGGCTATTAGCTTTCAATCATTCCATCTGACCCATTCCTATTCTATGCGCTGTGGTTTGTGTTTAAGTGCCTTATTTGCTTCATAGGAGTGGTCTATGTTTTTGGTAGCCAAGTTTTTTATATAGGCCATATTCATGATAGGATCAATTCAACCCCCCCTTCTAGATCCATTTGCACCGCATGGGACCCAACAACAGTAGTGTCACTTAGATGGAAGCATGAGAACTCAAGGCAGTCACGTGAGTTCGACAAATTATTTGTGCTGCAGGCGAGTGGCACGTAAACCTAGGTGAGCAATGATGGGCACATGATTCGATGTTCGATGTCAGAAATATTCTTCTATCTCCTACCACGTGGACAAATGGGAAATAAAAGGTAATGAAACATTTTTATCCAAATGGTTCCGGGGGCCCTATTTTGTATATAAAAAGGGACTTTTATCCCTCGAGCTGAGAGGCAGCATAGAAGAGAAAGGTGACTGTCCAGGAAATGAAAAAGAGTGATCATCAGAGACAAAGAAGGTGAGCCAGTGAGAAGGGAAGAGGGCCAGTGAGTAAGCTGAAGAAAAGAAAAGAGCGAAAGAAAGAAGATCAAAGAAAGAGGAAGAAAGAGAGCTCAAGGTCAAAGCAGCAAGTCTTATTGAAGATCAGTGTGTCTATTAGTTCATGGATCAGATCCAGAACTGCCTTGCGCCTGTAGAGCTATATGTTTTAATCTTCTTCAGTTTTCATTCTCGTTGTTCATTTTCTATTTTCTATCTGAATGTATGACAGTAGGAATCATGGTTCTTGTATGGTTTGCCCCTCGTTTGTAGCGAGTGGGGTGGGTTTTAGGGTAGTTCACCCTTGTTCGGATCTGAAACGAGGATGCGGTCAGTCTTCTAATCGTGTCTGACTTCGGGATTTTAACTGCAGTGTACCCAGAGACTGCGTCTAATCGTATAAGGGGACTAAGTCGGTGGTTGAACACGGTGGTCAAACCGACCACATTCAGCATTGATGTGGCCCGTTGACCGATCGTGTCCCAGTTGATCGCGTTGCCCCTTTCGATCGTGTTAATGCTGGTCGCGACGCCAACCATGACTGCATTAATGTAGGTCGATTGACCCTTCTAACCAAGTTGACTTGCTTCCCCTAATTTCACTCGGAACCTAACTTTTCACCCCAAAAACTTGGGTTTTTATCCCAGAAATTTGGTTTTCGCCCCAGAACTTAAATAGAGGTATTTTTGGGACAAAATAGATAACTAGTTGACCGTGTAATCCCGCGTTGTCTGTCTCATGGTGGGATGCCCAATGATTTGGTTTAGATCATGTGGGTGGATCCCATGGCAGGGGACTATGAATAGTGGTGCTTTCCGAGATAGTAACCTCGGTGGTCTTATGCCTTACAACTCAGTCTCATGTTTCGTGCGATGTGCTTGTGTCCACGATCAGTTACACGATAGTTTCATATTGGGTCCTTACTTGGAGTGACTTCTTTTCCACTGGTCGTAACTTGCCTAGGCACGCGTGTGCTGACCCACTCTGGAGTAGTGGAGAGCTAAACCTAGGAGAGATAATTTTAGGCTGATTTCTGTAGGGTCTCCCACTGTGGCGGCTCCAGTCTGGACCGGAAGAAAAACTAGCTAGAGGACCTGACGTAGCGCAGTCAGTTAGTGCGTGTACACTTGGTTGGGGACTTCGAATGCGTGCTGACTAGTATGACCCCGACTAGACCCTTATCTTGTGTTCTGTGTACGGTGTCTCAGTTTCCGCTTAGGGCAAGTAGGGAGACAGCTGAGATTATGGACTAAGTCGTCAATAGACGCATCCGGCCTTACTTCTAGTAGATAGTAGTCCTGTCACTTGAGTGTGGCGACCCTAGTTTCTTACCGTGTGACTTACTGTTTAGGTGGCTGAGGGCATCTGATGGTACGATATCAATTCTTGGGTTATGATGATTAGCCGTGGTACACATGTGACTAGGTTCAGAGTTTCAGCGGCTTTGTATCCTTGCTAGGCGTAATTGAAGCGTAGTTCTTTGCTACCATCGAAAGTCTTGCTCCAATAGTATAATTGCATTCTTCCGTGGACCAATCGGGAGTCTACCCGGCAGCCTAGATTTTAGTGTTCATCCGCCAGTAGAGACGTTTCAAGACAACTTTCCATGATCCAGTTGTCTAGTCCAAATCACGAGAACATGGTTCGATATGGTTTATACTCGGTACTCGAGGTGGTCCCTTCCTACAGTTATAGCATATATCTTTGTCAGCTTTCTTTACATTTTCAGATTTAAATCTGGAAGGTTTTCTTACCTGCAGTCTTCTCTTTCTAAGGCCATTACCTTCCTTTCTCAGAAACTTTCTAAACTTCCTAGTCAACATAATAAATTCTTCTGAATCTTCCTCAGTTCTGGATGACTCACTTTCTTCTGATGATCCTTGGTTGCTTGGAGTGGCCTTCAAAGTAAGAGGCTTCTTTTTCTTCACATCTTCCTCTTTTCTTTTCAAGTTGATTTCATAAGTCATTAAGGATCCTATCAGTTCATCCACGATAGTGGTAGCTAAGTTTCTTGATTCTTCAACTACTGTGGCTTTAGTGTGCCAAATAAGAGTAAGGGATCTAAGAATTTTCCTGACAAGTTCATACTCAGAATGCACCTTCCCTAGACTTTTAAGACCATTGGTTAGTTGCGTAAGTCTGCCATACATTTCACTAATGGTCTCATCTGGTTTCATTCTGAAGGCTTCATATTTAGACACAAGTATGTTTGCCTTTGTTTCCCTTACCTGGGAGGTACCCTCGTAGATTACCTTGAGACAAGCCCACATCTCTTTGGATGTTGAGCATGATAAGATCCTTGAAAATTCAGCCTAATGTAGGGCACATTGCATTATGTTCATGACCTGCCAATTGATGGTTGATTTTCTGATTTGTTCTCTAGTCCAAGTGTCTTTCTCTTTGGGAAGCTGGTAGGGACCCATGCTCACCACTATCCACACCTCGTGGTCTTGAGCCCTTAGAAAAATCTGCACATTATTTTTCCAATTACTATAGTCAGTCCCAGTGAAGTAGGGTGGTCTATTCACCGAGTGTCGTTCGGCCATCAGCCCCTTAGAATCCATTCCACTGAATCTCCCTGAGTTGTAAGACCCTAAATAGGAGAGCCTCGCTCTGAAACGACGTGTTGGAACTACAGAATAGATAATCTAGAGGGCGGTGAATAGATTATCACCCAATTTTTGGAGCTAAAGAAGAACAAAAACTAGAATGGACTTTGCGAAAATAAATAGAGGAGGACATAGATCAGACAATGATTCCAATGCTCCTAGTTATGCATCTAGCGAAGCAAGCATACAGAGATGAACATGCACACCACACAAAAAAATAAAATTTTTAGGTGGTTTGGTCTCTATCTAGAGACCTACATCCACCCCTTACTAAACCCAGTGAGGATCCCTGCTGCCAAATAGCTTAAAATGAGGAACAAATCCTCTACAATCGCTGAGCCTCACAGCTTGCTGAAGAGAGGTCCTCCCTATCACAAAATGCAGATGGAACAACTTGCAGGCTACCAAGCCCAACACCTGATCTAACCTATACGCTAGATCAACACCTCCCTCTACTACACATAGAGGAGACACTCAGTTCGAAGGATTAAATGAAAGGAAATAAAAACATAAGAGAAAAAAGTTAGAGTAAGGAGGTAGCCATTTCAAGTTATTGGCACGCAATGAGAAAACATGCCCACAATAAACTACTATACAAACAAAAACCACTGATAAAGTGGGAACTCTTTAAAACAAATGGATTTGCCACCTGATCATTTGTGAACATGCGTTAACTTAAGAATGAAGAACACAAATGGATCCCTACTAGAACACAAAGGGCATTGCATCTGCTCCAAAACTGCTTGATATCTAAGTAGAAATCTATGCCAAAATTATTATATCCATCCCCTAAATGAATGCCTTCACTACTCTGTGCATTGAATTAGCTTGTTAGAAGAATTAATTAATCTTCATCCATGGACAAATAGTAGCTAGAATTATGGAGTCGACTCATGATAACAGACTTATTGAGTCAACTCTAGCAAGCACCTCATCGCTTATGGAGTCCACTCAACTGCACTATGGAGTCGACTCAACTGCACCCTGCCACTTATGGAGTAGACTCAACTCAACACAAGCAAGCAGCCTGACTCTGAGTCTCACCTTTGTGGAGTCGACACACCTGCCTGAGGAGTGGAAGGGGTCGACTCAACACAGCTCCGTCTGATATTGAATCTTTTGAAAATATTGATATCTCACCTCTTGAAGGCTCGGATCCCACCTTGAGACTTCATACAATGCTTTGAGTCTTCCATAATTAGAATGAGTAGATTTGGACTATCAATCTATTGTCTTCTGTATGTCTGCATCAATAAAAAAGTAATTAATGAGAGACTTAATCAATTAAAAAAAGATATTCTTCACTTCCATTGGTTTCACATATTCATACTAAATCCTAGGGGCAAAAAAAGACCTCAAGACCAAATATACAATCATACTAAGCTTAACAGTAAATCTTGAGAGCAACATTAGCAAGGTACTGTTTACTCATCTGGAACACAAGCTTGGTTAAGCATCACTATGAAACTAAGCCCAGATCTCTATCACAGATTCGCTTCAGATCCCCTGTCATGAAGACACATATAACACCAGTAGTTAAGAAAAATGGTGCTTCTCCCAAACCAAAAGAAGAAAATAGATACCGCTCACCTTTCACAAAGGAGTATGTTTTATGACTTCAAATCACAAAGTATGATACCAACAACTTCCATGATAGCCAATGCATGCATTATCTAAATAGCCAAAATGAAAAAGAGACAAATAGTAGGAGACCATTCACACAGATTCATCAATCACAAATATTAAAAGTAGAGAGCCATCCATCTATGCAAGTGCTGTGTGTAACAATAAAATATAACATATAATGCAACATTAAGCCAAAAAAGGTATTTAACTGTCTTATATAAGAATGTCATAGAGTAGCCCAAAAAGTCATTCCTTCAAATCCACCTAGGAGATACGCAAGATTACATCAGAAATAACTAAGGATGTCGAAGAAAAAGATAGCTGACAAGCATCACCTCTGGACCAACACCTGAAAAAGAGAGACCTTATATTTTCATGTTGATTGCTTGAGTGAGCATTGCACTTGTTCATGATTCATATCCTCTTGTTCATATGTCATCTTCACCATTAAAAGGAACCATTTAAAACCAACACCAGGGTTAGGGCAGCTATTGCTGAGGCATTGGCACCATTGTGTTCAATTGGCGGGGCTGGTTCCTCTGTCTGGGGCCTATAGGTGGCTGAGGATAAAGGTCTCGCTCTTGAAGAATGTCTTGCAGGAGGGCCTTCAAGTGCTGGTTCTCCTTCACGAGGGTCTCAAGAGCTACCTCTTAAACTTCATTTGCTGGAGGGTCATTGTTAATCGGCCCCGCATTAACAGGGGTGGCGTGGTCCTCGGCTGGTACCTCTTCTGCTCATTCCGATGCCTAAAGTCTGATGGAAGTACTGATGTGGCCCGCCAAGGCCAGAGGCTGAGTCTGGTGATGAGGCTTCCTAAGCTGGGCCAGAGGCTGGTTCAGGTCATCTGACTGAGTTTTGGGTTGGTGTCCGATAGCATAGGATGCAAACACCTTAACTGCGTCGTTGATGAGCTGGACCATCCGCTTCCTATAGGAATGCTTCTCAGGGTGGATGCATGCCCCCAGTCTGTCAAAGATCGAGGTCCATTGCAGCAGAGCCTCCACTAGGGATCAACCCAGGGAGAGCTCAGAGTTGGGTGCTAGTGAGGCTCGGAATGAGCCCGTCATTATTTTCGCCTATTCGAACAAGGGACACTAGATGGCTGGGCATCGTCAAATAGTTGTCGTTATGGAATCAGTTGTGTCCTGCCCAATGGCACGCCTGAGCACTCGAAGGGGGTTCCTGGTGCATGCCCTCCGAATAGCTTGAGCTTCTTCTAGGGTGACCCAGATTCTTCTCAAGTTGGCCTGCTGCTCTCCCTTATCGTTGTTCCTCCCATGAGACTTGCGAGCTTGTGCATAAGGCTAGTGCAGGTGCCCCCAGGCTGCAGTCGACGTGCCTACTTTTCTGAGCTCCATCTTGTCCTCGCGCGTTTGCCACAGGAGGCTGAAGCAGTTGGTAGTAGGGACCATAGGGATGTTTCATTCTCAAGGTAAGATTGGTTCTTCCTCGTCGGGACAAATTTGCAGATCGCCGACAAGGATGGTCTTGCTAGAATTGCTGGTTACGGTGGCGAGTTGCCTGCCTTTGCGGCCATGGCGATGTCTTTTCTGGGGAGCCGAAGAAGATTTTTCTCCGAGGTGGTAGATAGAGAAGATCGGGTTCCCCATTGTTGGCAGCACGAGGTCGCCAGTCGAGAACACTGTGGTCGGCCCCCGGGGCATGAAGTCCATATCGGGAGCCAGTGGTGGGGTGGCTCGAGTGTAGGCTCATGCCCAAGCCAATAGAAGTGTTACCGATGCTCGAGGCGATGCTTGCACACCGAAAACCAACATCGTAGAAGATGCTAGGGTGTCAACAACCTGGGGCTGTGAACCCACGTCGAGTGCTGGTGGAATTGGACTGCGGGATAGAGGACCCACAATGGACATTAAAGTTCCTGCATCCCACCGAGGAAAACTTGTGCTGGGAGTCAACGTTGCTGGATGGTAGGGGAAGAAACCCCATGGTAATGCTGAGAGGCCAAGGGCCCAAGGCGGAGAGTCCACACCGGGGACCGGCCTTGAAGAGCCCTAGGGTTGCATGCCCACACTGGGTGCTAAAGGGCCCCGAACTTGAGGCTGAGGACCCTCACTGAGCGATGGCTCAGCTAGGACTCAAAGTTGAGAGCCTGAGCGAGGCACTGGCTTGGTTTGGGCTTGGGGTTGAGGACCCAAGTGAGATGTTGAGGAGCCGGGTACCCAGGGATGAAAACCTGTGTCGGGTGCCAGCCTTGCTAGAACTCGGGGTTGAAAGCCCAAGCAAAATGTTGTGGCAATGGCCAAAGCTCGGGACACAGAGCCCGCACTAAAAGTCAATCGAGGCTGGGCTAGGGGGCTGGCATTTGCCCGGGCAAGAGCTAATCTGGGACCCCGATGGGGGCCGGTGGTGGAAGGTCCGAGCCTGACATTCGAGCGGGCCACTGATGACAAAGACCGATGAGGCGTGTCTACTGCATTGGCAGGCACAGGTACAGAGAGCAGCAATGGAGCAGCCACTGGGACCACACATAGGAAGTAGGGTGATCCAGCAACTTGGGTGAAGCTGCCGAAGGCGATCAGAGTCGCCAAGTAGCCCACGTGCGCGTAGGTGGGGATGACGATGGGGCCATATGTGACAGCCACCATGGTTACTAGAGCACTAGATGCTGTGTAGGCAATAGTCACTGACGGTCATCGGGCGCGATCCGACAGTCGGAACTTGAGCTAGGAGTGGTTAGGAAATGCACACGAGTACCCTTCTCTGCCTCTCCCACAAGGATAGGAAAAGGGCACCAGGGCTTAAGGGCTAGCACAAGCTTCTCATCACCAAAAAGAAGGAAGGTGGGAGACGTCCCACCGGACGTGCCATCCTTTTTGTTGCGCGTCGGGGGTTGATGACCGAACTAAGGGAAGGAATAGAGCGATGAAGGGCTACACGGGAGTTTGACATATCTTAGGTATCCCCCTTCGTAGTTGTATTCCTCTCAAGGTGATACTAGGCACTCGCCTTTTACGAAGAGTCAAGGCGGAATCGGATGGCACGGGGAATTTCCAAGATTAGGGTAACTAAGTCGGGGTGCAGGCGTGCCAGTCGATTTCTCGACAACCACCCATGGAACTGAAGGTCAACTGGGAACTGTCACCAGGACACAGCACGTGGGCTCGGGAGGTCAGGCGACACGTGGATAGAAGGGAGGTTCCCTAGGTGCGAGTGTACGGGCGATTGTGAGGAATCATGTACTGGACGTCTTTCCCTACCGATCGCAAGCAGTCGGTGTTTGTTTACATTAGATTGAATCTGAACACTTTCATTCCATGTTGAAGAGAAGTCTGTATTTATCTGAAGCCATGGGTGGAGGGCTGGGGGCATTTCTCAGCTATTGGTTCACGTTCTATTGGTAAGTGTATTTTGCTGGTGTCAGTGGCGCTGGACACATACTGGGTGGTGCGGAGGTGGGTCGGAGCTCGGATACTGGTGCGAAGGGATGCATTGAGGTAGTAACATACTTCATGAGAGCCACGTGGGCTTTACAGGTGGGCCGGTGAGGCTGAATTATAACTGGCGTAAGCCGCAAGACAACTCTGACACGTGGGTCGGTCCCCGGGTCAATGCATGATAAGGCGGGTATCCATGTGTCTTTACAGAGACACCAGGAGATGAGGGATGTGCCCAATTCACTGAGAGAGGACTAGGCTGGTGACCAGAGGAGAAACTAGCTGGAAACTAGGTGGGGGCCAGACGCAGCTCGGGATGAGCGATCGGGTATGAATCCCAAAAGGAGCGAGCATCTTCACAATGGGAAATCGAGGGCGTCCTGGGAATGTCATCTCTGGGCTAGGGTCCGGGTCACTCGAATTGGAGGTCAGAGCAGTCAGCTGCCAACTCGAGGCGAGCGATGGGCCCGTGGTTTCGTGACTGAGGTAGGTGTTGTGTCATGGCGTATGTGTCACCGTCATAGGTTGTCATACATAGGCAGTCCTGGGATAAGATGTATTTGCTGCTATCATAACGTCTTGCATGTATCGGGGATGGACTTGTGTGGAATGGCTAAACGTAGAATGAGGGGAGTATGAGTGACATACCCTCAGCATGTGCAAGCTGTTTTACAAGTCAACTGCGCACACTAAATTGGTGCGGACACCCGAGCACTTGAACCGTCAAGAAGTTGCAAGCTCGCGGAGTCGGTCCATTTAGAGTGCTGAAACGCATTGGACCCAATGCGTACGTTAGTACGTTTCTGACTATCTGTCGAGGGGGCTAGCTTGGAGCCCTTGGACACTGTCTATGCCCGCTCTTGCATCTTCAAGTTACAGATCAAGCTACTTCCATGAGAATATAATAACGTTCCGGCCAATAATGTGCATTTAAACAATAGTTTCATGATAAGGTAACTAAGGTAAAGAATGCATTGAAGTAAGACCGTGAGAGTTCAAAGAAAGATTTAAATCAAGGTCATGCCACGGAAAGAATTCAGCAGCATAACAGTACATTCTTAGATTTTCATAAGTCATTAATACTTTATTGACAAGTGTTAGGCTCCAGATAATCATTAGACCATCTAGTAACTTAGAAAAGTCAACCCAAAGGTCAAACCTTAGGTTAGACAAGAATTTGACATAGGCGATCATTTACTGGACCATTTCTGGGCAAAAAGCGGTCAAGACAGGATCGTTTATATGCCAGACTGAGGAAGAGTCAGTGTAGTGAATAAACTGGGCTAGGTGGTCGTGGCAAGGCTGCTAGCTGTCATTGGCGGTCAAGCAAATGGCCGCTACTAGACTCTTGCGGTCTCCAAAGGGCCGCTAAAGACCAGAACACAAACACTCCGAAAGAGTGCTTTCTAGACAATGGGGTTTTAAGGGTACAACCAGCTCGACGTCTTAGTGGGAATCCCATACTCACGGAGACTTACGGAGGCCTTGAAACAAGTTCACCTAGTCCAACAGAAGGAATATCCGACAGAGAGGATCACAAGTCCAGGAAGATGTGCCTATAGGTGCAAAGTGTATCTAATGACATTGTACCAGAATACGTGCCATGTACTTAAGAAAAGACTCATAGATAAGAAGGGATCATATAAAACAACGATCAAACCTTAATAAAGCAAGATCACCTATTATTTGAAGTATGAATTTAATACAAGAGTATAGTGTTTTGGCATGAAACTAGCTTAAGTTGAAAATAATTTCTGAGTGCATAAGGAATATGAAATATACTAAGATAATCCATTATCATAGCCAAGTTCATGAATATAGTACTTAAAACAGAGATAAAACTTAATTACCTAGACTTATCATATGATAAATAGGGCTATTCTGCATTATGTTTCAAGTTAACAATAATACAGAAACTCAGAAACTTAGCGGTCTCCTGAGGACCGTTTATTAGCTTTAGCGGTCTATCGCATGGCCGCTAAAGAACTCTAGCGGTCTGGTGAAGACCGTTTCTTCGCCTATAGCAGACAATATAAAAACCGAAGAACATGCCTAATCCAAAGTAATTAGATGCATGGGAGACATGCCAGTATGTGAGTAAGACCTGATACGACGATATAAACACATGGAGATGCATGGGAGTACATAATTTAAGCAAAATTATAACTCTTCTCGTAAGGTGTAAAGGGTAAGCATGCAGACTTAACCTAGATGCGCAGTCAAGATAAAATATGAAATACTACCGGTAGGAAGCCACCTTCACGGAGAAAGACTTGCTGCTCTCTCCTCCGTGCCATAATCGACCCCTCTATATGAAGGGAAAAATCAACGTGCATGATGTAAATCAGAATCTTGTGGACGCCAGTGTGGCAGTCAACATCATGCCCCTCAAGACCTTAAAAACCCTATACCTGACCCCCTAACTTCAGAAAGTTCAGGCAGTCAAGATATCTGGCTTCAGTCAGGATACCGAGGATGTCCTCGACCGGGTGGATGTCGATCTGGTACTCGATGATTTCGCCTCCAAGGTGACGTTCTACATCATCGACGCCAACACATCCTGCAAGGCATTACTAGATAGACCCTGACTCCATGAGAATTGGGTCGTCCCTTCAACCCTCCAACAATGCATCAAATACACCAAGGATGTAGAACAACATACGGTCTTTGCGGACTTATCTCCATTCACTCCCGGGGAGTGCAATATGGTTGATGCTGCTCTTTACTTCAAGAGAATCAGCCCCTATCCCGTGATTAAGAGCAAGAGCAATGGCTGGCTCTCAGAAGAAGAGGAGGAGGATCTCTTCTCCGTTGACGAAGAAAAGGCTAAGCTTCATCGGCTACGCCTTAGCACCAAGTCGACCACCGATCGCCCTGAGAGGCGTAAAGTAGATTTCGAGGCTAATCTCGTCAGCCGAGCAATCGACAAAAGCATATGTTTACCACCGAACTGGATCCAGCTCGCATGTGCCTCAGATGAGCATAGGGTTGAGTAGCTTATGATGTTTATCGTCACTTATAGACTACAACATAGGTCCAAGAAGAAGGCTTGTAGGGACAAGTCCATCATTTTTCACAAAGGAGACATGGCCCCTCCAGCCGCACCGAAAGATGACTTCGGCTGGTCCAGGCAAGTCGAGAACACCCCAGAAGCCGTCCAAGTTTTGGACGACCTACTGCCTCACATCCGGGAAATGTGCCTCAAGCAACACATTCCCCAGTGGCAAGGCTCCGCACAGCAGAGGTATTTCCATAATTTGTGGACACCTTCACATGTCCAGGGGCAACCCTCATTCTCCCATAAAGATACCAGGGGCCTTGGCTACGACCAAGACTCAGACTTTCGTGTGTACCACGTGGTCCACGTCATAAGCCCGATACAACTAGCTGTCGACGCTGCTACTATCAGCACCAAGTTTGACAGCTCTGGGGATGAGGAGGAGGATATTTTAATCCTACTCCCCACCACAACCAGTACCTCAATCCCAGCACTTGAAGAGGCTTTCCCGTCCGTCCGCGAAAATAGTGAGATGGTGGAGACCCCTGGGGCCTCCCAACCAGCCAAAGAGCCTGGTTCACTGGACCTCCCCTACGAGGGAGGTCTTCAGAATAGAGACTGCGAAGTGTCACTGGCATTAGTAGGCAACTCCAACCAAGCCTCTAGGACACCAGGCGATAGTTGTCAACCCAATAGGGATGGCCTAAGACAACCTCGTTCTGTTTCTCCTCTCAACCACCCCATTTTGTTCAGGGGTTCTAGGTGATGAAAACTTGTGATTTATATCTTCAGCCCTGCACAAATTATCAAAATCAGCATTCTCGAATTCACCACCGTGATCTGAAAGTATGTTGGAGAATTTAAACTTACTATCTTACTTCACCTTCATGTAGAGTGCCTGAAACTTATCAAAAGCATCATTTTTATGTGCAAGAAAGAACACCCATGTGAACCTAGAGAAATCATCTACTAAGACATAGCCATATCTTTTACCACTTAAGCTAGCAGTTCTTGTTGGACCAAACAAGTCCATATGGATTAGTTCAAGTGGTTTAGATGCTAAGCTTTCGGTTCTACTCTTGAATAATTTCCCAGTTTGTTTACCTTGGGTGCATACATCACATATTTTATTATTTTGTTTGAATTTAAGTTCAGGTAATCCTTTCACCATTGAATGCTTCAAAAGTTTTATAAAGGACATTGTAGCTAGCATGACCTAGCCTACAATGCCATAAACATGCAAGATCTGATTTAGGTATAGCAAGACAAAGACTTAAGTGAGTTGGATCATCTAAGTTAATCATGTGCACATTGTTGACTTCATGTGTCTTGAATAGTCACTATCAAGATACCATCGATTATGCATGGCTGCAAGACACTCCTGCCCAAGGATTTAAGTAATAATGTTTGGAACCTAAGGATATTTGGGTCCCAATAAACCTTTCATTTCAGCAAAGCATAATAATATGGATTTAGGAATCTAGATTTTCTTCACATTCTTGGTTTCCTTACTTGGTGGAGAATTTTGGTTCTTGTTCTCTTTCTTCACATAGCCTTTTTCTTTAGAAACCTTTTGAGCCTTTGATGTTTGGTGGAAGATAGAAAAAGATTATTTCTTGTTCCATTGAGTCTAATGTTGGGGTTTTGATTGGTAAAGGTTGTTATATCTCTTAGGGTATTGAGGTTGGCTTGGTCTATGGAGGTTTAAATCATAACTGCCCTAGAAGTAGGACCGTGTCGACCTGTGTGGGTGTGAGTGTCGACCTCTCCCCTGTTCTACCCATTCATAACGGGTTCTCTTTGGTGGGAGTGTCGACCTCCTGTAACTTGATTGTTGACCTGATGGGGGATTTCTACCCGCCTGACTAGGTGGTGACCAGGAGGGTGTCGACCTTTGCTGAGGATAGTTTCGATCAGTGTTGTCCTTTAGACCATTTCTACCCTGAGTGTGTGCAAACCTGGGCTGAGACTTGGGTCGACCTGTCTGGGATTTCTGATGTACTCTCTTAGGGATTCCAAGATTTTTCTTCAGGGGCACTTTCATTTTTTCTTTTCCTTTGTTGTTTGATTTTCCTTGGCTTTGGACGGGTTTTGAGTTTGAAGTAGATGCATCTGAAGATGAAACAAATGTGATGGTTTTTAGACCAATCTCTTTCTTTTTTGTGTGGTTGTAACCCATTTATAATTCTTGAAAATTAATGTTAAATTCAGTAAAGCTATCATACGATAGATGTGAAAGAACATAAACATCTTTAAGAGCGATTATGTGGAATAATCCTATGAATATGGTGAGGTCATTTTTTAGCCCAAGGGCAATGTTGAAGTACATGACCTAAACTTTGCTCAGGATTGAGATATTCTCGGTTCTACACAATAATCAATGTTGTGCCCAGGGGCAAGATGTGACACCCACACTTAACGATAATTATTGCGGAACTGGATAGCGAGAATGATAGACTGAAGACCCCACTCGGATACAAGCAGAAGGTGTGGTCGATCGCCAATACTAGCACTGCTTGTGCTTCCTCTCTACACCACAGGTGGTCGACCACTAGGTCAACCGCTTTTCCTAGAAAGTTTAGAACTTCTTCTGAGAGGCAGTCAACTACTATGTTTGGGTGGTCAACCATTTTCAGTATTTCTACAATATATCTCTCCGTCGTTCGTCCTCCACACCATGGAAACAATCTCTGATTCACACCAAACTCAAAACACAACACAAGTAAATAGTAATCACACAAGAAGATGAACACTAGATTTACATGGTTTGAAGACTCAAGGTCATCTATGTCCACAAGGAGAGCGTCGAGAAAATTTCACTATAGATGAAGAGGTACAATGGACAAGAAGTAACTTTGAGGAATGATTGAACAAGAAGAGAAGACATCGTGTCTTCCTCTTCTCCAAGATGTGGGTCAAGTACTCTACTTCTCACTCGTTGATTCAACCTCTCTCTCTCACACACACACAAGAGGGCACAGATAGAGCAGTAGCTACATTCACGCTTGCTAGAGTTCCTCCTAATACAGCTGTCCTCCTTAACTTGCGCTGCTCCTCCAAGTCGTCTAGCCCTCTCCTCCCTTCTTCTTATACCAGCCAAGGAGAGTCCCTACAAAACAGGGAAACTGTAAAATAGGACAAGAGGATCTCAAGAGTCTTGCTAACAAGGGAAAAGCTTGCTAACCAGGGAAAACGGGCGGGGAAGGTTGATATGTGATTTCCATAACTGCCATGACACCGCCCAGTGCACCACATGTCAAAGGATGGCTTGATTCTCACTTCCTCGCTTGACTGTCCCAAGCACAAAATTGAGACATATTCCCAAGAATCAAGACCTTAGTGTCATTGCTGGATGCGCTGAAGTTCGTTTGTCCCCTTTTTTGATTTAGATGTATGTCTGGTTTAAGTGAGAGGAAATACAATGAGTTGATTGTCTTTAAAATATGAGGTCATTAAGAATGCAATAAATGATTTGTTTTAACCTGGCCATGCGATACTTTGTTTGACCTATGTGACATGTTATTTGGACCTCTTTATGTGATGAAGGTTAGTTATGTGATGAAGGTCTCACTTGCAATGCTTAAATAAGACGAGTAATCTCTGATATAAGTAATTAGCATGTGGTCTTATGAGCTTATTGTTAAATTATATAACTGTTTATTTATTACATTAATTATGGTAAGGTTTATTGAGTTACAATTATTTTAGTTTCTTATACACTGCCACACCATCCCTTTAACCATTCTAAATCTCTGGCTCGCAGATGGCAGGCCAAGATAAAAGATTATCGGGGTTTTTCTCAGTATTCGAATCTTGGGTCATTACAAATAGGTCAGCTAACTCTAGGGAACTTCAGTGGTACAACCTGTCTGGTGAACGAGGAGGGAATCCCTTAATTTCTGGGACTCACAAAGATACCGATGGAGGAGATCCTAGTCCGTCGAAAGGAATACTCGAATGGAGAGTCCTTCCTTCACCGATAGAGATTAATTTCCTAGAAATGCAAAGGGGAGAGGATGTTCTAATACCTGTAGGTAATGCAAGCTTTCCGCTCGCAATGGGGGCAAGTTGGGTGTGGAACGGGGCCCAAAGAGGTCATCTCATTTGACTGTAGTTAGAATAGGTCGACCAATCAAAAGATTCGGTCAACCAATTCTTGGCAAGACTAAAGGCTAGGTTGCAGGTAGGTCGACCAAACCCCTGGTTTCGATCGACCGACCTGGGGTAATGTCGACCGACTCCAGGACGCTTGCCAATTATCAAACTACTATAGATAAACAATATATAACACAAATCAACATATATCACTAGATAAGAATCAAATCTGCTCAGAAAAGTTTCTATGTGAGGATACATTTACTGTTAAAAATGCACTTCAAGACAACGATGTTGAGTGGAGACAACACACAAGAAAGAGATAAAGGCGTCATCTAGGGGACACACATTTATACAAAGACGTCAGGGAAGGGGGGCGCCTTCTAACTCAGACTCACAATTTTTACCGAACCAACTAATGGGAAAATAGAAATTAACTTTCATAAATCAAACATATCCAATCATGGCAATCAACTTAAATAATGAAGCACTTCTTTCAAACCTAATTTTCTTTTCAAAACACACAAACTTCTAAAGGAATCACAAGGGACAATAGGGGAGTGCACATGGTGCATGAGAGATTAAAATAAAGGTGTTGCTGGGAGCACGAATGTAGCACATAAAGGCGCAATAAGGAGGGGCACGTGCGGGTACCAAAAGGAGGGGCACACATGGGTGCCAAAAATGCATTGGTAATCAAAAGAAAGCAAAAGATGCCCCACCGTGATAGCCAAAAGATGTGAATGACATCACGAATTGAGGAATGGGGAGAACCGAGAGCACGAGAGTTGCTCTTCGCAGGTTTTAACAGAAAATAACCAGAAAGAAAACAAATTACACGTGAGTGCATGTGTGATGCATGATGTGTGATCGCTAGAGGTCAAAGACCCCAAAAATAGAAAGAACAAGTGATCACACTTTTACCTTGGATGCAGGAGATTTGTGTGGGTTCCTTTTTTCTCTTTCCTCGGTCGGCCAATGAAGAGGGTATTCTTTTAATTTGGTTAGGGTTCTTGGGGGGCGGGGGGGAGCAGTGGTGGTGCTGGCACATGAGAGCATGTGGAGGTGTCACAGGGAGCACAAAAGCAACGGTTCGCGCTTGTAATGTCCCTTCAGAAGTGGATTCCCCAACCTGAGAGGGAGGAGAAGGGCTTTTTGTGAGGAGAAGGGCTTGTGTGGGTCTCAAGATGCCTGCCTGAATGCCTATAAAGGAGGGAGCTTTGGCAGGAGGAAGGGGCAATGGCTCATGTGGGTGGTAGGGGATTTTTCTTACCCACCCATCCCATTCCTTTGTTACATAACAAAGCAAAGGTCTTCTTCGGATCTGGTAGATATGATTGTGACTGGTACGAGAGAAAACTGAGCTGGCCTTGTTCCATGGCCAAGTTGCAAACTTGTCTGTGCAATCTAACAATAGATAGATCTTCCACTTCAAGCCTGCCCATCATTGATTCATGATAGACTGCGATTGAGATGAGCTAAAGTGATGTATATTTGAGACCGACGATTATGTCAATCATCAAATTTTTGTTAATTTAAACTAAGAAAAAAAATGAGTTCATCATCAATGTCCAGGCCTAGGTCTAGGTCTAGGTCCGTAGAGATTTTGCAATGTCAACTGATGATTCCAACGGCGCCGGCTAAGCCAAGAGGTTGCTTTCGCTGACCTTTATGGATTGCCTTTCGAGTTCACAAGATCATAAGTAAATAAGGAGCATCACTGACACCTTGCCGACGCTCGTCCCACTGTTCGTTTCACCCCCCACCCCATTAAACCATGTGCCGATCCGATTTTATCCGGCTGGTCACGTACGTTTGAGCCGAATTAAATGGTTTCATGTTAACCCGTTTTAATCTGAGATTCCCAACAGTGCATGCATCAAAGTGAAAACTTTCGGTCGGGATTATGTAGATTTGGCGTGGTTGATTTTAAGCTCATCCCTGGGAATAATAATATATATATATATATATAGGTCAAACGGCATTGTTTGACGCATGAATGGGCCATGCTTTAGCATGTTCAGACCAGAGTCTGATCTGGATCCACGGGTTGGGCCGGCTCAATCTCAGCTTTGGATGTCACCCAAAGAGAAGACATAATTGGGCCAGGCCCCAGCTTAAGCAGAAGATCCAGTGGAGGCCGGCCCATTTCAGTCTTTCTAGAGGTAGCGGGGTGGATGGATCAAATCCGCCACAAGATCTATCTCTTGTTTGATACGCCTCCCGTTCTTTTTAACAATTTACCACTAGTTGATGTGATCAAAAAGGATATGTTATGTGAAGAATAATTATAATAAACAAGTGCTATATGTGGCAATTGAGGATTGGCAGTTGATAATTATCCGCTAATTAGTCGCGATCGCTAATCAGTCGCGAATCCATCGCTAAAATCTTCAGCGACAGATTAGAGGCCGACTAAAGATAGAATTTTTCAATCACTAATCCTACTTTTTTTTTATTTTCTCATGTCCGTGGTGGACTTCCACGAAAAGCCCGCCATCGGCGCCAAGCAGGTGCTGGCCATGTGCGCGAGCACGGACCCGGTGAGCAAAATGCGCACCGCCACCCGCCGCGGCAAGGAGTTCGTGAGTTCCGTCACCGAGGCCTACTACCCCGGCTGCATCTCCGGTATCTGGATGGGCGCGTCCAACTCCTGGGCTGTTATCCGCATGAAGCCGGAGGACATGTCCGCCTGGCTGGAAAAGGATGGCGTGAACGTGAAGCACCTGCAATCCGTCTTGGGCCTGCGCCGCATCACCCTTTTGCCCGAGGGCAAGGGCGAGACCGACCAGGAAAAGAAGGATAACGAACTCAAGCACTTCATCAACAACGCCTGGAAGGCCTGCAAGATTGATGAGATGACGCCGGACCGCGTGGTGATTCATACACCGATAGACCAGCAGGACCCGCGCAAATCCCGCACCTTCGCTTCTATGTTACAAAAATTGGCTCCCGAGCGTGAGCACGTCATTATGTAAATGAAATGAGCAGGAACAGGCCAACGGCCTGTTCTTTTTACTGACAACTATCAACTAACAACTTACAACTATTTTCATGTCCATCCTCGCCCCCCTCTACGCCGCCTATAAAGAGCAAGGCTTCAACCTCCTCTCCGGCCTCGCCCCCGCCCGCTATAACGGCCTCAAGCAGGCCGCCTTCACGTGGCTGATACGGGACGGAAAATCCGTCACCGACGGCTACGGCATGGCACTCTCCGAGATTCAGACGCTGGAAGCCATCGTCCCCGCCTTGAACCCCAAAACCATCTTCGTCATCGGCAACTCGTTTGGCTTCAGCACCATCGCCCTGGCCCTTATCTGCCCCAAGGCCAAGGTGGTCAGCATCGATGCGGGCCTCGACGCTCACTCCGAAGCCGGCCTCCGCCTCACCGATCGCATCGCCAAAAAACTGAAACTCAACGTCACCAACATCCTCGCCACCTCGCCGCAGGATGTCCCCGCGCTCCTGGAAACGCATTTCAAAAACAGGCTGGACCTTGCCCTCATCGACGGCCTCCACACCAACGACCAGATCGTAAAGGATGCGGATGCCCTCAAGGCCGCTCTCACCCAAAACGGCGCCCTCATCTGCCACGATGTGCTGGAATTCCACCTCCAGCCCGGCCTCGCCACCATCGGCCAGCACTTTAAAACCACGCCGCACATTCTCCACGCCACCACCTCCGGTATCGGTATCGTCTGCCCTACGCCGTCCAGGGGGTTTACCGCGGCCCTGGAGCCCTTTGCCCCCGTCGCGGTAAGTACGGATACCCGCGGACACCCTCTGCTGGCCCTGCCGCATGCCTATGCAGTCTGGCAGGCGGCCCAGAACCGGACCAAACTCCTCCGCACCCTCAAACGCTCCTTCCAGAAGCGCCTCGGCCTCAAACGGTCCCCCAAGCCCAGCTTCCATACAGGCAATAGACCGCCCAAGGAATTCTTCGAGACACTCAAGAGCGGCGTGCAGCACTTCGGCGGTAGCGATGCCGCAAACCGCAGGCGCGCCGCGGAGTTTCTGATGGAGGCCGGATTCGTGAAGGATGCCGGGGAATTCCTTCCCGACCTCGCGGAGACGCTGTGGTACGGCCAGAAGGACAGCTTCAGGGAGGACGCGCCGACGGCCTTCTTCAAGGCGAGGTCGTTGACGACGGGCATCGTGTCGGTACGGCATGGGTGGTGCAGCGTGGCGTTGACTTGTTCGCCAAGTGGGGCCACCCGATCCGCATCGAGAAGGGCGCTGACGCTGGAGCCTTCATCGCTCCGCTCCGGGAGCGCGGCGTCGAAGTTGTCGAGGTGTCGGCGCAGGATCACGCCCAGTCGGCCGGCGCATTCCTGAGCGCAGTGTTCGGCGACGAGTTCCGCCACCGTTCGCAGCCGGAGCTGACGGCGGCTGTGGCCGGCGCCGAGTTGAAGTTGTCGGGCGATTCCGAGCGCTGGGCCCGCCGCTCGTCGAGGGTGGATATCTGTCCGTTGGTGGCGGTGACGTTGGCGTTGGGTGGTGTGCCCGCTGCGGCGTCCGAGGAGTTCATGGGAGTGTGGCGGTGACGGTGCTTCTTGCGGTCGTCGGCCTGGTGCTCGTTGCTGTTGGCGTTGGCCTCGTGTCGGTCCCGGCTGCGCTGGTCGTGTTCGGGTTCGAGTTGATCGCCGCTGCATATGTGAAGCGGTACTTGGAGGCCCAACGTGAAGATCCTCGAACCTCTGGTCCGTAGGCAGCCTGAACGATCGCTCGACGACTACGTCTCCTGGTTGCAGCAGGCCGGTCTTGGTGGTTCGTTCGCCTACAACGGCGTCTCGTATCCGCTCGGGTTGAATTTCTCGCAGCCGTCGGAGAAGACGGAGCCGATCGGCGAGAACTTCGCCGGCTACGTGCAGGCGGGCCTGCGTGCGAACGGGATCGTGTGGACGTGCGCGAACGTCCGGTTGCAGGTGTTCTCTCAGGCGCGGATGATCTTCCAGTCGTTGCGGCGTGGACGCCCCGGCGACCTGTTCGCCACACGGGAGTTGCGGCAGTTGGAGAAGCCGTGGCCGGGCGGGACGACCGCCGACCTTCTGGCGCAGATGTTGCTGCACGCCGACTTTGCCGGGAACGCCTACGTGGCACGCGACGACGACGGCCACCTCGGTTTGTTGCGTCCGGACTGGACCGACATCGTCCTCGTCGAGCGGTTGTTCCGCGGCAGGCCGATCGGTTGGACGAAGCTCGGGTACGCCTACTACGACTGCGGGCGGCGCGATCAGGCGCCGACACCGCTGCTCGTCGACGAGGTCGCCCACTTCGCCCCGTACCCGGACCCGTTGTCGCCGGTGCGTGGAATGTCGTGGCTGACGCCCGTCGTTCGGGAGCTCGCATCCGACCAGGCGGCGACGCGTCACAAGCAGAAGGCCTGCGCACTGTCGTCTTCGGCGTGACGGTCGCCCATAGCCAGTATCTCGCCGAGCAATTCCGGGTCGCCGGCATCCCGGCCGAACATCTCGACGGCGGCACCGCCAAGGCCGACCGCAGGCGGATCATCCGCGACTATGCCGAGGGCCGGTTGCAGGTCCTGACCAACGTCGATTTGTTCGGCGAGGGGTTCGACCTGTCGTCCATTGCCGGGACCGACGTGACGATTGATTGCGTCATGCAGATGCGCCCGACGAATTCCCTGTCGCTGCACTTGCAGCAGGTCGGGCGTGGGCTGCGGCCGGCCGCCGGCAAGGTCGCCGTCATCCTCGACCACGCGGGCAATTCGAGCCGTCACGGCTTCCCTGACGACGAACGCGAATGGAGCCTCAAGGGGCGCGACAAGGCGAAGAAGGGCGCGAACGACAACGCCCCGCCGCCGCCCGTGACCTGCCTTTCCTGCTTCGGCCAGGTGCGCCGGCCGGCGCCGCGCTGCTGCCCCTACTGCGGCACGCCCTTCGTCGCCCAGGCGAAGCCGGTCGAGGTCGCCGAGGGCGATCTGACCGAAGTCACCGAAGCCCAGAAACAAGCCATCCGCGCCCAGCTTCGCCGCGAGGAACGGGAGGCCGTGAGCCTCGCCGATCTGACCGCCCTCGGCGCCAAGCGCGGGTACCAGAACCCCCAGAAATGGGCCTTCAAGAAATGGAGCAACAGCAAATGGCGCACCGCCTCGTGATTTCTCCGCTGATCCCCATGCCCGCGCGCCGTCGCCGCGATGCGACCCACTACGCGACCGCTGCCGTTGGCGCCCTGGCGCTCGTCCTCTCGCTCGCCCTGGTGTTCGCGTGAAGACGTTTAAACACATCACGGCCAGGATCTCGGCCGATTCCAAGCGCCGGATCTTCGTCGCCCAGTCCAACGAGGGATGGCACGTCGTCCGCGTTCTCGGCGACGTGGCCCGCACGTTCATTTGCGAGACCTACGAGATTGCCGGCGACGCCTTCAACCGCGCCCGGTTCCTTGAGCGCGTCTATCGGTGGATGGACGAGTTGCCCCAATGCCGGATGAAGGCTGCCGCCAATGACCGTTGAGGAATTGCGGTGGCGGGTCGCCATTGCGCGCCGGAACCGAAAAGCACAGATGATCCAGCGCGTGACCCGGCGTGTGCACCGCCGTCAGGCCGGCGACCACATCGCCATGGGGACCAACACCGACCCCTACCAGCACGCCGAGGGCAAGTACCACCTGACCCAGGGGATCGTGCGGGTGCTGGCCGAGCACCGCAACCCGTTCAGCATCCTGACCAAGTCCACCCTGGTGCTGCGCGACCTCGACCTGCTGGCGGCGGCGGCCCGGCGCACCCCGGTCCGGCTCGACCTCTCCATCGGCACCCTGGACCGGGAGGTCTGGCGGCTGACCGAGCCGGGCACGCCCCCGCCGGAGCGGCGGCTCACCGCGGGTGTTTTTTATTCATCTGGTATCCTCAATGGTTAGCGTTCCTTTTTCCTGCTTGACCCCTCATCCATGATTTTTTCTGCCTTCTTCTCTGGTTTCCTTACATTTCTTTTGCTAGGCGGCTTGCTGGGCAATTGGTTGATCCTTCTCGACCAGGAGATTTTAACCAGGCTCTCATGGAACTTGGGGCAACATTGTGCAGTCCAAGCAACCCTAGTTGTTCTGTCTGTCCAATTTCAAATCAATGTCAAGCCCTTTCCCTCTCCAGGAAATTTGATTCGGTACAGGTCACCAATTATCCAACAAAGGTAACAAGAGCCAAGCAAAGGCATGATTTTGCTGCTGTTTGTGTTTTAGAAATAGTAGAAGAACTGGATCCTAAGGACCTAAAGGCTAACAGCTACCAAAAAGTATTTCTTCTTGTGAAAAGGCCAGAGGAGGGATTGCTAGCTGGCCTTTGGGAGTTTCCACCGGTTCTTTTGGATGGAGAAGAACAAACGGATCAGGCTACAAGAAGACAGGGAATAGGCCAGTACCTAAAGAAATCCTTTAATCTCAACTTAAGAGGATATTGCGGTGCCATATTAAGAGAAGATGTTGGGAAATATGTTCACATTTTCAGTCACATTCAGCTGCATATGTATGTTGAATTGTTGATTGTATTAACACCCCCCAACCCCCTGCACGCAACCACACGCACACATAATTACATCATCATTTTTCTATAGGGATTTTCGATTAACTTTACATTCATAATTGTAGTGGCATTGTGGGTTCCAGGTGGATTAGGCACCTTGCAAAATAAGGATCAAGAGTTATTGACTTGGAAGATTGTCAATGATGATTCCATCCAGGGCATGGGATTGACTTCTGGAGTCAGAAAGGTGACATGACATGCACCATTCCTACAATATAATCTCACAGAAAAATTCATTCTGCATGTATGTGTAAGAAGCACTAGAGTTCATGGATCTCCTCTCAAGAAAAAAACTCATTCTGACTTATTATTGGTCATCAATTTTGAAGTAGTTGAAATTATGACATCATGTCTGGATTTTTCAAAGATATTTAATAATTTAGTCATCACTTCTAAATCAATGGAAGGTAAGACATGATGTCTAGTGATCTCTAAACAGCATGACGGTTCACAAAACCCACTGGACAGCCGTAGCTTGGCCATCTCTAAAAAGCATAGATACAAAAATCATCACTTTCTATGCACTGGCATGATAAGATTTTCTTTTTCACAGGTATACAACATGACCACAAATTTTAAGCACAAAAAACTACTGCTGCTTCCCAGAAGTGTGCCGGTTAAGAAGATTAGAAGACAAAGATGATGTGCAAATGGGCTAGGTTGCCCTCTGTTCAAGTTGTACACTTCGTTGTTTAACTATTGTTGTGAAGGAATTCTACAGAGCTCCATGAGCGATGAGCTTCCATATTATTCCTCACCTGCCAGCAGGGTCAGCGCCTTCCTGATCCGCACGCCGGCGGGCGCGATCCTGACCGATGGCGGCCTGCCGGAATCGGCGCCGCTGATCGAGCAGAACATCCGCGCGCTGGGCGTGAAGCTGTCCGACGTGAAGATCCTGCTCAACAGCCATGCCCATTTCGACCATGCGGGCGGGCTGGCCGAACTGAAGCGGGCGACGGGCGCCAAACTGTATGCCAGCGCCGGCGACAGGCCATTCCTGGAAAGCGGGCGCATCACCTTCGGCCCGTCGGTCGCCGATCCCTTCCCGCCGGTGAAGGTCGACCATGTCGTGGCCGACGGCGAGACGGTCAGCCTGGGCGGCGTCACATTGACGGCGCACCTGACGCCCGGCCACACGCCCGGCTGCACCTCATGGACCATGCCGGTGACGGCGGCGGGCCATACCTATCGGGTGATGTTCTTCTGCTCGATCTCGGTGGCGGGCAATCCGCTGACCGGCAGCAAGGCCTATCCCACCATCGCCCAGGACTATCGCAGCAGCTTCGCCAAGCTGCGCGAGATGGATGTCGATGTCTTCCTGGCGCCGCATGGGGCGCAGTTCGGCATGGACGCCAAGCTTGAGCGCATGAAGGTGGGCGCGCCCAATCCCTTCGTCGATCGCGATGAATTCCATCATTACCTGGCGGCGGCGCTGAAGGATTACGACACCGAGCTGGCCAGCCAGTTCGCCAGCCGCAACAGCTATGTCCACCCCTGAGGCTTAACGCGTGCCGCGCACGGCCGCGATCACCTGGCGCACGGCGTCGATCACCGCCTGGGGCTGCTCGATCTGGATGTGATGGCCGGTGCCCGGCACCACGCGGCTGCTGCCGCGGCTGGACAGGGCGGCCAGCCGCTGATGGCCATCGCGCCAGGCCTGTTCGGCCACCGCCGTCTGCTCCGCCGTCATGCCCGGATAGGTGATGCGGTCATGGGTCAGCACCACCAGCGGCCGGTCGCCGAAATGGGCGGGATGGTCTTCCAGCGCGCGCCTGTCGGGGCTGTCGTCATCGCCAGGCAGGAAACTTTCGAACTCCGAGGCGTTGGCCGCCAGATAGCTGGGGCGCGCGACATGCGCGCGTTCCATCGCGGCCAGTTCCGGCGGCAGCGGACCCTTGCCGCTTTCATGGCCCAGGCAATCCTCGGGCAGCGGCGGGCGGGTGATGGCGCAGGCCTTCAGGTGATCGCGCTGGTTGCGATAAAGCGCGACCGCGCCCTGGACGATCGGTTCGGGCAGGTGCGCCGTCATCGCGCGGAACTGGTCGGCGAAGGAGGGATCGACCAGCACCTCGCCGGCGACATCGCCCGGATGCGTCGCCACCAGCAGCACGCCATAAAGCCCGGCGATGGAATGGGCGACATAGACGACCGGCGTTTCGATCTTCGCCGCCGCCAGCAAGGCATGGATGTCGGCGACCGCCGCGTCGGCGGTTGACGGGCCTGGCGGGTAACGTCGGATTCCAGGCCCTTGATGCGGGCGCCGGGGCCGTTGTGCACCTCGGTGAAGCTGTTGGCGCCGAGGAACGAGTACTGGAAGTGCTTCCAGTTCTGGTCGTAGATGGCGCCGTTCCAGTGCAGGCGGTGGTCGAGGAAGGTGGCTTTCCAGCCGATTTCGGCATTGGTCAGATAGTCCGCCTGATAGGGCGGCACCGTGCCGCGGCGGTTGATGCCGCCCGGGCGGAAGCCTTCCGACCAGGTGGTGTACAGCATGAGGTCCGGCGTCGCCTTCCAGGTCAGGTTGAACTTGGGCGTAAAGCCGTGGCCGGTGGCGCGCTTGGGCGAGATCGAGCCGTCGGCGTTCTGGGTGCCGAGGTCGGTACAGGGCGAGCCCGCCACGGCGCCCGGCAGGACGGTGCCGGTCGGATCGACGGGGTTGATGGCGCCGTAGGTATCGGTGGTGAAGCAGCGGCGCTGGCCGGACGAAGCATAGGCGGCATTGGGCGGAGCGCCGTTGCCATTGATATAGTTGGGATTATCGCCCATGCCGAAGAAGCCGATCAGGCTATTGTCGTAGTTGAAGGCCCGGCCGCCGACGGTCGCCGTCAAGGTCGGGGTGATGTCCCAGCTGAATTCGCCGAAGATGGCGGCGTCGCGATCGACGCGCATCTGGTCGGTCAGCCACAGCGTGCCGGGCCAGCCGGTCACCGACAGGTCGGTGGCGAGGCCGGGGACGACATAGTCCTGGACGATAAGGTGGGTCTGGCGTTCGATGAAGACGCCGCCGACGAAGCGCACCGGCTGGTCGGCCGGCGAGGCGAAGCGCAGTTCGTGGCTCCACTTGGTGAACTTGTCGTTCTCGACAATGTATTGGCGCGGATCGATCGTATTGCCGTTATTGTCCTGGAACGCGAAGTAGTTGGCGATGCCGCCGACGCCCGAATAGAGCTGGTCGTAGGCTTCGGCATAGTCGGTATAGTCGGAGATGGCGTCGAGCTTGCGCTCCATATAGGCGCCGGCATAGGTGACGTCGAAATTGGCGATCTTGCCGGTCAGGGTCAGGGCGGCCTGGTAGAAGCGGTCGTGGCTTTCGTCCGGATAGAAGGTCTCGACCTTGAGGTCGCCGACCGACGGATCGTAGCCGGCGCTGCCGTGGGTGCGGTTGTCCTGGCCCATCAATTGGACAAGGGCGGTCCAGTTGTCGTCGAGGTCGATCTTCAGCGCGGCGCGGCCGCCGTAGATGTCGTCGAAATTGAAGTCCTTCTGGACATACTGGTTGTTGTTGACGGTGATCGGCGAGCGCGCGCGTACGTCGCGCACGATGCCGAGCCCGCCGCGGTGCTTGCCGGCGCCGCCGGAATTCTCCACCAGCGCGAAGCGTTCGATGACGACCGGGAACTTGGCCTCCGCCTGTTCGTTCGGCGAATTGTGGGTGTCGCCGTCGTTGATGCAGACGGTGACGCCGATGCCGAGTCGGACAGGGCCCGCAGTTTCGCGTAGGTGGCGTCCTGGTCACGCACCACATCGACGTCGTACGTGCCGATGCTGATGAGCCGCCAGATGGTGACCTGGTGGAACGATCCGGCACGATGCACCCGATCCTCCACCTGCTCCACCTGGTCGGGATCCTTGGGCACGTCCACCAGCACGAGGTCGTCGGCGGCATCCAGGGTGATGCCCACCCCGATGCTCTGCGACAGCAGCACCACCTGCAGGTTGCCGCGCTGGAACGCTTCCTCGATCTGCGCTCGCCGCGTCGGGGTGGTGTCGCCGGAGAGCACCGCGACCTGCAGTTCCGGCAGGCGCGCCTGCAGGTGGGTGAGCAGCCAGTCCAGCACTTGCGTGAACCCGGAGGCGATGACCACCTTCGCGCCGGTGTCGGCGCGCTGCGACAGGAACTCCACGATCCAATCCAGCTTCGGCGAGTCACCCTCGGCGGCCGGCAACGGCACCCCGTGCTCGCCGTCGACGCGTTGGGTGTACTCCCACCGGCAGGTGGCGAGTTGCCGACCGCGCAGGTACATCTTCATGGCGAGGTTGCCGGCGGACTGCTCGAACCCGGCCCGAGCCCGGTCGTCGACCTGCTGCTCAAGCTCGCGCTCATAGTCGGCGTATGCGGCAGCCATCGCCGGGGTGAGTGGCAGTTCGATGTTGTGGTACTGCTTCGGCGGCAGCTGTGGCAGCACCTCCCGCTTTGTGCGGCGAAGGATGTGCTGGCTGTGGAAGGCGAGCCACCCGAGCGGGTCGAGGGGCTTCTGCTCGATCATCTTCACCTTCGTCCCGCGACGGTTCACCACACGGTCGTAGGTGCGGAACGTGTGATTCACCCAACCCCAGAACTGCGAGTAGGTGGTCGCGGTCGGCCACAGGAACCGCCAGTAGCCGAGCTCGTTCTCGAGCTTGCCGCGGTGCATGGTGCCGGACACGGCGACCCGGTACTGCAGGGGGTGGTGGCGCAGCACGGACAGGCCGTGCCAGAAGCGGGTGCGGGCGGCGCTGTCGGCCGCCTCCCGGGTGGGCAGCACCAGGTGGGCTTCGTCGATGATGATGGCGTCGTACATGGGCGCCAGCAAGGAGGGGATCTTGATGGTCTGCCCGGGCTTGAAGTCGAGGGCATTGTGGTTTGCGATGATCAGCACCGGCGCGTCCTCGCCGAGGCTGTCGGCGATCGCACGCTCTTTGGCGGTGGTGGACCCGTCGAACGCGTACACGACCCGCAGGTTCGGGTAGGCGGGGCGCACGAACCGTTCGATCTCCCGCTTCCATCCGATCGCGGCGACGATCTTCGGGGCGAGCACGAGGCTCATGGCGCCGGGGCGGGTGAGCAGGCCGGCGAGCTCGAGGGCGCCGAGGATCTGGAATGTCTTGCCCAGGCCAGGCTGGTCGGCGAGCACGAGCCGCTGCTGCTGATGGATGCGGTGGATGCCGTCTAATGGCGTCTTAGGGCACCAGGCCCCGGTGAAATCCACCTCCTTGTTCCCACACTTCTTCCTCAACTCAAAAGTTTTTGTTATTTTTGTCAAACGGTTGAGACTACTTTGTATCAAATTCAAAAATTATGTCAAAAATCAGCGTAACATAATTTTTGAGAAAGAAATAATTTTTAAAATAAAAATACTCCCAAACACCTTATTAAGTACGCTTCTTGTATGAAATCTAACGTTAATGCTACCAAAAGATCACTTGCCTTTCTAATGATTTCTTCGCCGGTTAAAGGGTTATATTAGGGAATCATTGTGATATGGCCAAAAAATGAAAAATCATTGTATGACATTTATATTTATTTCAAAATATCAATTTAGAGCAAGGGATTTCTACCGTTCTTTTGAATATATATATATATATGACTTACTGATGATCGTCCTTTGAAGGGTACCACACTGAAAGTGACATTTCGACCATTCCGTTGTTCAATATGTAGAATGAGGAATTTTCCTATTTATTTACCGTCCCACGCCCCCCATCCTTGTGGAGGAGTAACTGTAAATAGGATAGAATAAATTACTAAAAAAATACACTTATGGTGAGATCATTAGACGATTCAAATTAAATAATAACACCGATACGTTGGATTAAGGCGCCTGAGACACCTGAGGCTGAACGTAGCATCTCTAAAGATATGTAGATGTTGACAGGTAACACTGTTGCTTATGCTTCATGAATTATGTGGGAAAATATAGAGATTAGCAAGAGGCCGCTAACTTTAAGGTTAGTGTGAGGATAGTTTAATGTTGTATTGAAGACCGCTGATTGGGGAATTGAGAATATGAACTGCCTCCACGGGCCGTTTGAAGAAAAAGATGAAAGCAAATGTAGCCCACTAAGAACGCATAGTCTTCAAGATGTGCTTTCGTGGATACTTGGCATACTTTAAGCTCAAGGGACGGCCAGGAGGGTGGCTAGCAGGGTGGGGTGGGGAGTAGACGATAAGGATCCCACCGCCACCCTGCTCTCCGCCCCATACCTCCGCCTATATATTCGTGGACTGCCTCCAGGTGTGCTATGTCCGACGGCCTCTCCAATGCGCTCCGCGTCCTCTTTGACGGCGATGAGGATCGCGCCGGTGTCGTCATCCGACATGGCGGCTTTCACCGCGTCCATGTCCCGTGCAGGAAACCCGGCTGCATCCTGATCGCCCAGAAAAAGATCTGCGAAAAAGCGAAGAATCTTTTCACCGCCCTCGAAGCACCGATGAAATATCGCGTGCAGAAAAAGTCTTCTTTCGTGCAACTAAAAAGCCGGGGCTCGATCCTCAACTTGACTCCCGAGGAAACAGCCGCCGCCCGCGACAACGAGGGCGCCGAGGCGCCAGATCCGTGTCGCCACGTCCCAGCCGCTCCAGTCCGGCCACTGCCACAGCCCTGCGCCGAGCACCGCGACCATCGCCGCGCGCGAAGACTTGGCCCCATGCCTCCGCCACCATGGCCGCCGTGACAGCCGTAGCAGTTGTACCAGACGAAGAGACGCCGACCTTCCAGTAATGCGACTGGATCGCCGGCATATGGATTCTGGGGCAGGCTGAACGCCTCTTTGGGACCAGGAATCGGCCCCACCGGGATCCGCACATTCGGAGGTGCGCCGGATGCGGCTGCCCTGCCTGCGGAAAGCAGCACCCGACGTGCTCGCCACCGCCAACCGGCTGCTGGGCGACAAGGATTACCTGTGGCGACACCCCATCCGCAGCAACAGAGTGAGGTTCCAGCTTAACGATGGCTCCAACCTCGGGCGCTTCGACTGCGTCTTTGCGATGTCGGTGCTCTGTCGGTGGCCAGCGCCGACGGACGTGCTCACCGAGTTTCCTCACAAGACCTTCGTTTCAGCCATCCGGCAGATCGATGCGATGGTGAAGCCTGGTGGCTATCTGGTCCTCTACAACACCGCCTACAGGTTCGAGGAGACCACCGTCGCGCGGGGATACAAGCCCGTGCCGATCGACGACATCGGCAAGGCTCCCTTTGTAACGATGTTTCATCGTGACGGCGCGATCGACGACGGGCCGGTGCCGGCTGTCGTTTTCAGGCGGCACACCATCGCCTATCGCGTGCGACAACGATTAGCGAGGATGTTCCGGCACAAGACGACCTGACTATCTCTTCTGCTCATCGCGCATCTGCGCCATATGAACGGCCATCACGTCGATGTCTCCGATGGATGGTGTGGGGGCTAGGCTTTGTTCTTGCCGTCGAACAGGATGGTGCGGGCAGCGCGGTCAAGCACACGTTCGACGCGCAGTTTTTCCTCGTCGGATACGTCGCCTTCCGGCTTTGCGGGCCAGTCGGGATCAGTCATGTCGAGGTCGCGAAGCGCTTGGCGGTAGATGGCCCAGCGGGCTTGATCGACGGGGGCGTCGGGGAGCTGCGTCCAGTCCGATTCCTTAAGCAGGCGGTCGCGCTCCTTCCGGGCACGCTCTTCTGTTTCGGCCGCAATCATCTCGGGTGTCACGATGTTGGATGCATCAGCTCTCCACATGCGATGATCCCTCCTGTTGGCCCAAAGGCCCGTGCGGCTCGATGAGGACCAAGGCGATATCGCCATCGATACGCCGCACTGCGCCCACGATCCAATCGCAGGGCACTGTCTCCACGTAGCCGCCTTCGGGGATTTCGGAGAAGTCGAACGGCTCGCCATTGATAGTGAGAACATCTCCATTCACATCAAAGGTCAGAGAGTCGTCGCGCCGTTGCGGCGTTCGGGAAATCCGCATCACACTCGCCCAACCGCAATGTAGTTCACCCACTTGCTTATCGTGTTATTGGCGGACAGCGACGCCCATATGTTCGCCGACATGCTCGACGTGGATACCGATCGCAACGATGCGCCGATGACAGTATCGGCGCCGCGGCGGCCGGCTCTGTCACGCGCGTGATCTTTTTCGTCTTGGGCTGGTGCCGCTTCACCGACTCCGTGTGTCTGCCGAGCGTTATCTCTTTGCTGCCTCCCCCGTGCAGCGCAAGAAGCGTGTTGGGCGTTGTTTGGTGCTTTGCTGTCCGTTTCCATCTTTCATCTTTCCTGAGCATGTCGTCCCGACCCGTCCCATCTACCGCGCAAAAGAGGCACGCGCAGATGCGCCGCACCGTTGCCCGCCGGACCGCGACGCGCAGCAAGCTGGCGAACCTGCCGCCCGACGCCGTCGCGACGCTGCACCACGACTGGCGCGACCAGGACGTCGCCGAGCGCGACGCCTACCTCAAGCCGTCGTCCAGCCTGTGCCGAATTACCGCCTCTGCGCACAGCACCGTTTGCTGGCGCACGCGGCCCGGAGGTGTCCCGGGAGTACGCCATCAGGTACTCACTCGGCGCAGCGCGCCGCAGACACAAGTCGGCGAGTCGACTGCGCAGCCCGCAGCGACAAGACGGCGGACGAAGGCACACGCCCTCTCGTCTCGGTCATGACCCATCCCAACTTGACCCGGTTCGCGCACACGCATCACAGCGTAGCGAATCACGATGTCATCAACGAAACGAAACGACCATTGTCATTTGTCCCCTTGCAACTAAACACCTGTTCCCAAAGCACCAAGCGACATGAGCAACGTCGACAAGGAAGCCATCCGTGCGAACGTCGCCGGCATTGCCGAGTTCGACCAGCTGCGCACGATGCGCGAGGTCATCGCACGCGCATACAGCAAGTGCGAGCCCACGCAGGGCAACATGGTCCCGGCGACCGTGCGCGAGATGCTGCGCAACTACGGGCAGTTCGTCTTCGACACGCCGAGCACGCTGTCGATCCTCCGCGAGGCCAAGGAGGAGTACGCCGCGCTCCTGCATGACGACATGAATGTCCTCCGCGGCGATGCCCCGCTGGCAGCACCCGCTGACGCTGCGCCCAAGCGCTGGGCGCTGAAACTGTTCGCCGTTGCGAACGCCAGAATCGCCGCCGCGTACGCGCTGGCAATCGCAAACGCATGGGCCGACCTACACGATCAGAAGCGCCCGGAGCGCTACGACGTCCTGGCTGCATCGCTGGGCACCTGGGCCGCCGGTTTTGTCCGCGTCCCGTCAGCACCGCCGCCGCCACGCCTGGTGCGCGACGATCGCCCGGCGCGCGACGATCGCCCCCAGAACGACGATCGCCGCCGCACGGAAGGACCGCGCAAGAGCGGCCGCCGCGACTGACACCCCACTCACTTCAACTTCCTCTTTCACAATTGAAACCATGACTTGCTTTTGCCCCCTGATCACTGCCACAACCGTCTCCCAAAAGTTAGGATTAGAATACACAACAATTATGGCGGCCCACGCGCAACAGCTCACGATCGGCACGTTCAACATGCGCACCGCTGGTGGCGGCAAATTCTTCGGCATGGCACTTATATTTCGTGCTATCATTCTCTGCATTGGTATCTATCTTAATCCGCTGCGTAAAATTTTTAAAAGTTACCATTGCACTTGGAGGGGACAATTCAACCCCCCTTCTTGTCCATACGAGAACTTAGGGACAACAAGAGTGAAGTAGGAGAATCAGGTGGTACACCGTCAGAAGCAAATCAAGAAGAAGCTTCAACCGCGGCACATGCTACCCGATTCCGGAAGAGATGGGGGCACCTCCCACTCGCAAACCATAACATTATTTTTAGGGGTGAATAGCCCTACCAAATACGGGAGCCTGAGGTTAAGGGGAGTAGGATTCCTCCTCCCCCAGTCCTTTACGCACAAGAAAAGGGAGGTGACAGCATTCCCACCTTCACTGAATTTTTGTCCATATTAAAAGGGAAACAGCCTGACCAAGGCATCAACCCCAAAATGGAAGGCAACTACTTTTCCTCCCCTCCTGCACCTCCTATAAAAAATGGAGCAAAGACTGGCCCTATCTCGGCTGAGAAGATTCCCTAGCAGGAAGGACCTTCTCAACAGCTCTCCCAGGGAAATGAAGCCGCAGAAGAACAATCATCACCAACAGCACCACATGAGCCTCCAAGGCCTCGATGGGTGGAAGAAATGCAATTGTCTAATGTCAAGGTGGGCAGTTAAATCATGAAACTACTGAAGAAACTCCCCACTGATTTACTATATGGGAGATTTTATCTCTAAGTGAAGAGGCACAACAAGTGATGATTGAAGCTTTGCAAACGCCAGCCTAGTGTGAAGCATGTTTGGTTGAGTTCCAACCCAAGCCAGCAATCACCTTTATAGAAGATGATATGCTAATTCAAAGGGGTAACCACAACAGGCCATTACATATGAGGGGGCATCTTAATTGCCAGCCACTGAACCAAATATTAATAGACCCGGGGGCTGCAGTCAATATTCTGCCCTACCGCATCTACTAGAAGTACTATTTTGATGTCCACCTCACGAAAGTGAGGGATATGAGAATTGCTAGCTTCAATAAGAAATTTGAAGTCCCGCTTGGAGTAGTGAAATTCAACCTTACACTGGAAAATCTCACTACAAAGGTGCAATTCCACGTGATTAATTCCAGCACTTCTTATAAGGCACTGCTTGGCCGACCCTGGCTGCATGAGCATTTGATAGTTCCTTCCACACTCCACCAGTGCATCAAATACTGCAGAAATGGAAAAGAAGAGAGGGTATTTGCTGACTTGCACCCTTTCGAGGTCTTCGAGTGTCATCTACTCGATGCACCTCTATATATAGAGGCATCACGAGAGCCAATAATGAAAGGGGTACCTGTGAAGAAATAGAAAGAGAAGACTTCATTGGATGATTGGTTCCTACCACTGCCACCTGATTTTGTTGAATCTCGAGAGGTCTCTCATATCTCCGAGATAGGGGACATCTCCAGGGCTGCACCACCAGCCACCTATCCCGAGAGTAATGAAGTTGATATGAAAAAGATATTTGAAAGTATTGAGGTGCCATCAGGGCTCTTTAAGCCCGTTTGAGACCTCGAATGTTAGTCGGTGGAGTCACTAAAGACTATGGAAGTCCCTCGCTTCTATGAGCCGCCCACAATATTCTCTGCTGGAGGACCGACTAGCAAGGATGGTGATGATTGCATAATCCTTGAAGAGTCCACAAGTCAGATGGTGCCAATATCAGGCTTGAACTACACCACTGACCGGGTATCTCGTCTTTTCATCAAGATGAAAGTGCCTTCTCTTCATCCTCTCGATCAGAAGGAAGCATTTAGAAAGTTGTGGTATCCACTCAACACTAATAAAGAACTTCGAAAGATCACTCAGAGCCCAGGCCTAGGGTATACCCTTCAGGAATATTATGAGACAGAGGTAGATGTCATTTCTACCGTCTTCACAACTAAGAACTTGCCGGGAGTGGTCAATGATGACTACTCGATTAATAACGAAGAGGCAAAATATCACACACCAGGGGGTGCATTACTATTTCACAATAGTCCGGGCTCAGAGGAGCACAATGATGTCACCGAATGTAGATGCTAGGAGGGAATCTTCCTAGAAGAGGCTCCATTTCAATCTGGGAGCCGATTTGATGAAGTCACAAATGAAGGGATCCAGGACTCCAAGGAGGAACGGGAACGCCTCAAGTTCGAGCGTATCCTCGAAGAGTGCCGAGCTATGCAGTAGCAAGAATGGTCTATGGAAGAATAGACACCAATATGCGCCTAAGAGGCAGCTTTGTCAATGGGGGCACTAGAACAAGAAGGTGAAGACGACACCAATCTGGCAGTAAAAGGCATGATATTCCATGGCCAAGCCGGAGAGAACAAAGCAACCAGTGGTGTTCAACAGAGACAGGTTCTGTGACACCCGAGAAATGAAGCTGATAAAAGTCAGCCATCACCCATTTCATGTTCTATAGTTCAACGAGGAGCTTCACTATCGGGTCAATCTGACATCGCAACACTGAATTGGGCCATTTGTGAAGGAAATATAGAAGTCTTGGAGGGTGAACAAGATGATATCAAAGATTTTGTCGATTTACAATCGACACAACCAGAAATTGAAGACAAAGGCCAGGCCACCGTCGATGAATTTATAGAAGTAAATCTGGGAAGTGAGGATGATCAACGACCCACCTTTCTCAACGCTTACTCTCTCATGAAGAGCGGGAGTAATACCTGCAATTGCTGAAGGAGTTCCGGGATTGCTTCGCCTAGAACTACAAAGAAATACCTGGATTAAGTCCTAATGTGGCACAACATATGCTGGCAATAGACCCGAAGGTAGAGCCAAGAAAATAGTCTCCCCGATGCATGCAACTGGAGTTGATCGACCAAATAAACAAAGAAGTAGACAAACTCATCGAGGTCGACTTCGTTGAAGAAAATTAGTACACCACATGATTGGCTAACATAGTGCCCGTAAAAAATAAAAATACACAAAAAAGAATATGTGTTGACTTTTGGGACCTCAACAAGGTGTGCCCAAAAGATGATTTCTCGGTGCCAATCACCAAAGTTATGATAGATGTCACTACTGGCCATGAAGCTCTGACATTTATGGACGAGTCATCTGGCTACAATCAAATATGGATTGCTGAGTAGGACAGGGTTCACACAGCCTTTCGAACTCCCAAAGACATCTTCCACTACAAGAGAATGTCGTTCGGCCTTAAGAATGTCGGCGCTACGTATCATCAGCAAGCCATGACAAAGATCTTTGATGATCTACTCTACAAGAAGGTGGAATATTACATTGATGATCTTGTGGTCAAGACCAAAAAAGGGAAGACCATTTACAAGACTTGCGGGTGATATTCCAAAGGGTCCAACCGTATGAGCTGAAGATGAATCCAATGAAATGTGCCTTCGGCGTGTCCAGTTGGAAATTCCTCGGATTCATTGTCAGATACAGAGGAATTGAAATAGACTCAAGCAAAATAAAAGCAATACAAGAATTACCCCCTCCAAGGAACCTTACTGAGCTGAGGTCTCTACAAGGTCGGCTGGCCTACAGCTGCCAGTTTATCTCCAACTTATCAGGGCTGTGTCACCCATTTCATAAGTTGATGATGAAAGATGTGCCCTTCTACTGGGACGAAGAATGTCAGGCAGCCTTTGAAAAGCTGAAGGAATACTTGAAGACCCCTCCTATGCTTGGGGCACCAGTAAAAGGGAGACCCATAATGTCACGCCCCGAGCCAGCGGAAGATAGAACTCGGATGTGGCGTGACGTAGTCTATAACAATCGATCATGTCAATCAGAGCGTAGTGTATTCGACACACATAGACAGAGTGCGAAAATAGAAACAACATGGGCGACCCAGCGAGGTTTTACCGGTTTACCTTTCGCCAATTGTTCTGCTGTGATCACATGAATCCATCCGCCGTTATTCAACACCAGTGAATTGTTGTACCAACGAACTTTTGCATCCGGATCAACAACACCTGCGCGATAAACATCATAAGGAATTTTTTTTATGATATTGCCGGCCGAGATTTCGACAGTGGCCACTCCATTAAAACCATTCTCTCTGTTACCAGTGAAAACGACCTGAGCATTTTTTCCGTCAAAGGCGACAGAAACAGCGTCTCCATCTGGAATTTCATTCAGGAAGTTCGTCCAAATTTCTTTTTTCTGAACCATATCGAAAGCTGTGATTGTTCCACCGCCTCTCACGATGAGCAACAAGTCTCCCGCTCTTGTCATTGAAATGCTTTTTTCCATTTCAAATGAATCAATCATTGTTCCATCATTATTAATGTGAAGAATGGTTGAATTTGAAAGAAGCCAGAAGTCTTCACCATTCACGACAACAGACTTGATTTTAGTAGGTGATGAAAAGATGGCCTTGCCTTCAAAATCAGCAAGAACGTAATCAGTGTTCATTCTTGAGGCCACAACGCCTTCGCCGAAGGCCACAGGTGGATTCTGAATATTTGAATTACAGACTGTATCAAGATAAGCTGCATGGGCGCCGAATGAAATAAGCGAGCCAGCTATCAAAGCGCGTAACATAAGGACTCCTTTCCTAAATAATGAACCTAGGTTAATGTTATGGAATCCATGATGATTTTGCATATAAGAAATTACGTAATCGTATTCCTGCTTTTAGCTGGCTGTGCGCAAGCGCCGGTGAAAGAGCAAGAAGACCTCGTATCAGTCGACGTCGCTCTTGATCAGGCCCAGGCGGTCCCGCACCCATTGGACCGCGGCTCCGCCGATGAAGACCGCGCCCTCCAACGCGAAGACCGGGCCGCCGTCCGGGCCGCAGGCCAGGGTCGTCAGCAGTCGCCGCTTGGAGGCGCGCCAACGGTTCCCCAAGTTGAGCAGCAGGAAGCAGCCGGTGCCGTAGGTGTTCTTCATGTCCCCGGGGCGGACGCAGCCTTGGCCGAAAAGGGCGGCCTGCTGGTCCCCGGCGATGCCGGTGATGGGGATGCCGGCGCCACAAAACGCGTCCCCGGAGGTCACGCCGAAGCGGGAGGCGGAAGCCTGGACCCGGGGAAGCAGGGCGGAGGGGACGGAAAAAAGGCGCAACAAACCGGGGTCCCAACGCCGGCCGCGGATGTCGTACAAAAGGGTGCGGCTGGCGTTGCTGTAGTCCGTGGCATGGGCCCGGCCGCCGCTGAGTTTCCACAGCAGCCAGGTGTCCACGGTGCCGAAGGCCAGCGCCCCGGCCTTGGACTTGGCGCGGGCGCCGGGAACGTGCTTGAGCAGCCATTCCAGCTTGGTGGCGCTGAAGTAGGCGTCCAATTCCAGGCCGGTGCGGCGCCGGAACGTGTCGGACTGGGCCAACACATTGACCGTGAAGCCTACGTATATGGAGACCGTATATTTTCGGTTACAACAAGTGCCCCCCACGGGACATCCGTGTCAGCCGGAGGCGGGAACGGATGGCCCGTGCACATTGGCATATGCTTATTGTGACGTGTCCGCTGAGGGACTCTCGTCCGGAGATAGTAGCTCCTGCATTGAGATGGTGTGAACCATATTTTCTCTAATGCTGCATTTGCTTCTTTTCTCCCCTTTTTTTCTTCTCTCTTTTTTTTTTACAGACATGGCTCGTCCGAGTCGGAGCAGAGGTGCCGTACGTGGGTCGAGAACAGTCGGCACTAATGATCACTATGTGCAACGGACCGACAAGTCTATGCCACCTTTGCCTCCTCGCCGCGTCGCTTCTGACAGCTCCGACGCGCTTGATCAGGGCTTCTCCTGGGTCGCTGAGGGCCCAACCGAAGATATCAGCCCTGAGGAGGGTATGGTCGACATTCCCCGGATTAGCTACCGGGGTGAGCTTTACAAATATGACCGCTCCGGAGGGTACCCGCCTCACTATCCGCTGGATCAACATCTGATTACTTTTATACAGAGTTTTATTCCGCCAGGACTGGCTAATGATGACCCGTCACTGCCCGATCAGCGGCGAAGACTGGAACGGGCGATCCTAGCTGGCAGAGATAGCATGAACGGCACTTGTACCTTTTCATACCCCAGTCTTCCCGATGGATTTATACGGCAACCGCAGTTTCCCGATGCCAAGTGTCTTGGATTTTTCAGGGAATTGGGTGCCACTGTGGTACGAGCTACACCTTCTTCTCCTGCAGTCTGGCATCTAGCCGGCCATCACCGAGCTGCTGATGTGGTTTTAGACGGGATGTATCTGGCTCCGTCTGGAGCTCGTTTTTCTCATGATGGGTATGATTACCTTTGTATGCTGGAAGGAATCCTCTCACTGAGAGTCCCTAGTTGGTATGGGAGCTGGTCAGTTGTTCCCTCCCATTGTTTCCATCGCGGTGCTGGCGAATGGTTGTGGGGGATATTGACGGTGCATAGCGCCGCCCTGGACAGAGCCGGCATTCGACACGCCGTTACTGCAGCCTTATATTCATATCCTTGCCATACAGGCTTACTTCAAGCCATAATAGAAAGATGGAATCGGCGCTGGAATACTGTCGTCACCGCTGAGGGAGAGACATCTCTAGACTTGTGGTCTTTCCAACGCATTTCAGGTCTGCCGATCAGCGGCCAGGCTTATGAAGAACTATGTCTTGATGATGCCCATTTATATGCTTCTGATGGAGGGGGCCAGTACCTTTTGCCTTATTGCTTCAGGTATCTCATGAAGACCTGGCGGGATTTAGCCTTGGTGGGCAAGGAGAAGACCGCCAGGACACCCAGGGTGACCCTCAATGCCTGGATAATGTATTTTTACAGTGGTCCGTACTGCTTTTATGACCAAGAGCAAGAGGACAAAAGGATACTGGAAGGATACTGGCTGCTGGAGGATACTGGGACTGATATTGCCTACGCATGTGGACCCGATGTGTGACCCTGTGTCGTTGTTGCCGAATCCTTCCGCGCACGGTATGCCGGTTGACTTTGCATGACCCTTGCATGAATCGAGAGTGACTGGAATTGGGAGATGGCTATAAGGCCATTGAGATGGGGGGAGGGGTGCGCTCCCCAAGGGGGTTTGCCCTCCTCTGGGTCGCGACCGTGCTCAGGGCGAACTCCCACCAGGCAAGCTGCAGCACCGAGGGATGGCCCTCGGGGGTCTTTTTTTGTTGTTTGAGGGTGTCCTTTAAAGGACAAAGTGCTCTGGGATGCTGGGATTAGCTCGTGGGGGCTGTTGTTGTCGAGTCGTAGTTGCCGCTCGCAAGGTGTTCAGGTAAATGCCCGACGCACCCCGGGTTGTCGAACGACCTGGATAACTGGCAGAGAGGTCTCGGAATGGGTCTTGGGCTAAGGATATGAGCTCGTGGGAGCCGAGAAGAGGTGCTTTGGGAACTTGGGCCCGGCCTTGAGGTGTGTGCCGAGTTACACGACTAGTTGGCAGGGTAGCCTTGGGTTGGCCCGAGCGCTAAGAATAGGTGGCTCGTCGTCGCGTGTCTGAGGGTCGGGGGTGGCCCCGACTTGCTGGGGGGGTCGTCGTAGAACCCGGCTGGTATGCTGGAGTCGTGAGTCGGCCCGCGGTTTGCTGTAGAGAGGTCGCAATGTATGCGCCCGCAAGGTGTTCGGGGAAATTCCCGACACCCGTGTGTAAGCCATATATGCGCGCTGTGGGCCTCCAAAGCCTGTGGTTGATTTAATTAAGTCTTCCTTTGAGCTTGGGGAACCTTGGGGGGGATTAGAAGAAGGCGTCTTGGGGTAGACCACGGCCTTGTTGGTGGGTGCCATGTGGCATGGCTTGCAGTCGAGGTGCCCCCGGGTTGGCCCGGGGAGGTCGTGTGGAGCGCAGGCAAAGCCCGCAACTGAGCGGTCGGGAGCGGTCCCGATTAATTGCTGGCGTAGCTGTATACCATGGCTAACTAGTTAGGGCCCTGGGTCGGGCCCACTGGGTTTTAGGAAAGGCTGGGTAGCCCATGCCTTGAAAGTGTTCCAGAAAATTCCCGAACCCTTATTCCCGAGTACTTTGCTGGGAAATCGTCCGGGTACAACAATTATCCAACTACTTCAAGGTTAACATAAGCCTACTTCCAACCTATCAACAAATATCGTAAGCCTTTTTGGCCATGGCGACCATGTTAGGGAACCTCCGGCTGGGTAAAATCCAGTTTTCTAAACTGAGTGATCTTTGGGGAGTATACTTAAGGATCTTATTTCTGTCTTCTTGGTTCAACCTTCATTTCAACCTTCGATTAAGGTAGGTGGTAATAGACTCAATCTAATTGATTTACATGAACATAATCTATTTGCAAGGTAATCAACATAAGAAAACCCTTCTTATCGGCCGGCCGATTCAAGAAGGAGGAAAACATCCACTCTCTCCCGCACTCCATATTAGCAGGTAAGCGATCTTTCCCTATATTTTGAGACCTTTGTGTCTCTGGCGATCACCTCTCCTCAATAGCACCTCGTGCTTATTGTTGTTTGTTTTTTCCATTCTTCTGCACTCTTCCATATATATCTTAAGTGTGGATCTTTAATTTCACCAATCTACACCTAGGAGCTGTCCTGGCACAAGTAGATGATGGGGGCAAGGAGCGGGCAGCTTATTACCTCTCTAGGTTATTCAACCCGGTAGAGGCCAAGTATACTGCCATGGAGAAAACCTGTGCCGCTCTAGTTTGGGTAGCTCAGAAGCTGAAGCATTACTTCCTAGCTCACCCAGTTAGGCTAATTTTGAGAATGGACTCGATCCACTATCTCCTAGAAAAGCTTGTCCTTTCTAGTAGGTTGGCTCGTTGGTAGAGCTTCCTCTCTCAATTTGATATCACATTTATCGTTCAGAAGGCTATCAAAGGATATGCCATCGCTGAGCATCTCACCCATCTTCCTATCTCCTGCACTGACTCTATTCAGGACGAATTCCCAAATGAGCATCACTTTATCCTTACCCACCATCCCTTTTGGTCTCTACACTTCGATGGTGCGCTTAATTCCCAAGGCCGAGGGATAGGTGCCATTCTCCTTACTCTAGAAGGGGTAATGATTTCTCTCGCTTATCAACTTTGTTTTCCTGCTACCAACAACATCGCTGAGTATGAAGCTCTCCTGGATGGATTGAAGCACACCTACCTCTTAGGCCCGCGCTATTTGAACCTTGTGGGAGATTCTCAGCTTGTTCTGTGTCAAGTTCTGTCCACTTACCACATTCATGACCCGAAGCTCAAGCCATATCAAGATTTGGTCATTCTCTTGACTAGGCAATTCTGCATATTGATCTACATTCACACCCCTCGATCTTAGAATATCCTCGCCAATGCACTAGCATCACTCGCTTCCTCCTTATCCTTTCCTCTCAGTCAGAGCACTAAGACTATCGTCGTCTAGAGACTGGACACCCCCTTTCTTCAAGATCCTTGGTATGACAAACTTAGAAAAATTGTAGAGACGAGGGCTGAGAGGAAGGATTTGAAGGAAGTCTCTCTGGCAGAATTAAAAGAGATCTTGGAAGAAGAAGAATTGCCTTGGTACCATGAAATCAAGTTGTATTGCAAGGATGGATCGTTCCCAGAAGGGGAAAGCATCGAGCAACGAAAGGCTATTAGAAGAGCTACCTCAAAGTACACTCTCATTGTTGGAGAATTGTACAGGTGTGCTCTCAATAGAATGCTCATGAGGTGCCTAGATGACGATGAAGCTTGGAAAGTGGCTGAAGTAGCCCATTCGAGTGAGTGTGGAGGTCATGTCAATGGCTAGACTTTAGCTTCCCTCGCTAAAGGGACGACGAGTGAGCTTGCCTTCTGTTAGCGATGCTAGCCCTAGGATCTCTTAGTGTCGGGCCTCAAGTCCTCATGTCGGTGTCTTGCTGGTCGCGTCTCACTTAGAGTCCGAGGCCCGCACCACATAGAGTCGGCTCCCGTGTCCGTCCCGCATCACACCACCTCGCGATGGGCATTCAGTTGGGATGTGCCTCCTGTCCTCTCCCTAGGCCAAGTAAGTACACGTAGGCCCATATATGCATTGAATATGTCAGAGCATCAACATATAGCAGCAAAAGTCAAAATAGTAATAGCAATTGCATAGGCATTTAGAGTCAAGGTTTACCTGAAGTAGTGGCGAGAACCCACCGAGCATCATTTGCCGGGTGGTGGTGCTGAGGGTGTCAAAAAGGAAAGCGAGGACGACCGCGCCCCATGCGTTTGCTCCCACTGTGTCCAAATATATAAGTAGGGGAAGGAGTCTGCAGCTCACCCTATCTGCCCTTGTCATGAGGAGTAGCTTCCCGAAGAGCAGCATCAGGAACTGCCGAAGCACTACGTCTGCCTCGGGTCCCGGTCCCATAGCTGCTCTCTCCCGTGCTCTATCTGTCAACCACCCTAGGTGCTGCTCTAGCAACTCTCCTACGATGATCGCTGCTCCTTGTAATCCTAGGCTCTCCTGGAGCCTCACTCTCGGTAGCACCAAGGATGGTCATCCTGGCCTCTGTAGCTCGAGTCCCAATAGTCACTACGCCAACTCCCGATAGTCGGAGTATGTCGACCCACTGACCGACATGCCGTGTACCCTCAAGCCGGTAATCCTCGCCATATCCTTCTATGTGGGGATCATGTGTCCCCATAGAAACACGAATGCCTGACTCACGGGACCCCAACGATTGTGTAGCATGAAGAGGAGTGTTATGTCCAACCTCAGCACCTCCATGCCGAGGAACTCTGCAAACCCCATCACTACTAATCTCTCCCGCTGAAAGTCCAGTAGTGCAAGGTATACTGCACGGACCTATAACTAGGAGATTTAGGTTCGACACTTTCCCTACATACATTGAACTTTTAATATCAGTAACTCAAAAAAAATGCATGGTTTAGGAGGTGGCAGTCTCCTTTAGACTGCCTTATCAAGTAGCGGTCTAGTTTGGACCACTTATTAAGAAAATGGTCTAGCATAGACTGCCTTTTGTGGAGACGGTCTCTGATGAGACCGCCTTCTACTTCACCATCAGCGATGACATCTGTAATACCCTGGATCTTTGGCAGATCTTTATTGGGTTTTCGGATCCTTTTAGAAGAGTTTCTGACTACTTTTGTACCTCCTGAGTTGAGAACACTTCGTCCTATCTATTCTTCAATTCCTCGACTCGTGGTCTCTACAGTCGCATTGTACTCTTCGCCAGGATCGTTTCGACTATTTTTGTAGATTTTTAAGCCATGGTTAGGCATTTATTAAATTACACATATATGACTCAAATAAAATAAAAATTACATGACTAGACTCAGAAATACATGACGAACACAATGGCATACACCGACGAACAATCCAATCTTTGAAAAAATGTGGAGGGGCAAGGAATGCCCCCATTACCAGTGCTCCTTGGACTTCTTGGTAAGCTTTATTCAACCTCAGACCTAAAATGCCATGCTATGCTTATGAGACTTGCATGCCCTTGTATGCAGCGTGCCGAGGGAGCTCAGCGCCAGGGTCTGATGCACCGTCCTCTTCCTCTCAACCACCAGTAGATCGGGCTGGGTGAGACGGGGATTTTGCACGAGCAGTGTCATGAGTTGAAGAGGGCGAGATGACACTTGATGAGAGGGTAAGCAAATAGCTGGACTTGCCCTTTGAATTATGATTATGAATGTAAACGATTGACCATGATGAGTGTATGTGCAGGTGAGAGAGCCAATGGTAGCACTAAGTGAGGACACTCAGTTGAGGGAGGAGGCTGAGCGGTCTTGGATAGAGGCAGAGCGCTCCCGCATAGAGGCAACGGAGGCAGACCGATATCGTGCCAAGGCAAAGTGTTCCCGCATAGAGGCTACGGAGCTGAGGGAGAGGTGCCGGCACAGAAGGAGGCCCTATGACTACTGAGCAGGAGGTTGGAGCATAGCGGGAGCCAGAGTGTTGCATACAGCAGTGCGTACAGAAGCTATTTCATCGGCTCCTCCGGACATCGAAGGAATGAGGACGAGGAGCGACACCGACAACAGCATAAGGAGGGGAGCATGGCCATGGATCTGTAGGAGAAGAGACATGAGGGCATCGGTGACAGTGGGAGTCCTGGTGAGGGACCATCTTGATGTATAAGATAGATGCATTTGACATAAATGCCATGACATGACTTCCTTTTACTTATAAAACAATGAATGCGTGTATGTTGACACTGACTAACCTAACTCGGCAACGACTCCTACGACTGATAAGGGAGAGCGAGAGAGAGAAAGAGACTTAGGTAGAACATGACTTGAGGAAACACTAATACTAAGGATAGGCGGTTACAGAAAGGTCGCTACCGGATCTTGGTGGTCCCATGATAGACTGCTAAGGAGTAAACGAACCACCACTGAAATAAGGATAGAGACGGGTTACACAAGACCACTTCATTAAACAAAATGGGCATAATACGACCGTTCCCTCAAATAGACGGCCCTACCGAGACCGTTAACCACATGGGAGAGACGAAGAGTGTAGAAGAAGGTAGAAACGGCCCTTTGATGACCGCTAAGTGGCATTGCGATCGCTCGATAGACTACAAGTTTAGGAACCCTGTTAACTCCGACCAGGACTCTATTGAAGAGTCCTAATCCATGAGTAAAGTCGCCCAAGTCATGCTAAGGCTTATCATAACCCATAGGAATTTAGGCTCTATAAGTAGGGAGGCATTCTAAACTCGTAACTCACACAAAACCTAGATCAAGTAACTCATTAGATTTCTTCCATTGCAACCTCATCTAATCTAATTACCTTGTCATTTTAAATAAGCATTAATTTTTAGGAGTAGATCTATTCACCCCCCCTCTAGATCTCCTTAATCCATTCCCAACATGTGGTATCAGAGCTAGGCTCTCCAACATGTGGTCTAACAACCAGGAGAGAGTAGGTGGATTGACATCTAGAGGGTTAATAGCTGAAGGTCACTCAGTGACCAGACCTCCATTCTTTGATGGTACCGATTACTCATACTGGAAAAATCGAATGCAGGTATTCCTAAGGGCTCAAGATCATGAGATGTGGAGAGTGGTGAGTCGTGGTCCTTATGAGCTTCCCGAGGACGAAGATACTTGGACGAGAGAGCAAATAAGAAAATCAACCATCAACTGGGGTGCAATGAATGTAATGCAATGTGCACTTCACCCCACGGAGTTCTCAAGAGTTTCACAGTGCGCAACAGCCAAAGCCATGTGGGATCGACTGGAAGTTATCTATGAAGGTACCTCCGAGGTAAGAGAAACTAAAGCAAACATGCTGATTTCTGATTATGAAATGTTTAAGATGAAAACTGATGAAACTGTGTCAGAAATGTATGCTAGACTGATGCAACTGATCAACAGCCTGAAAAGTTTAGGTAAGACTTATAAAGAGCAGGATTTGGTTAGAAAGATACTCAGGTCTCTCACTCCTATGTGGCATATCAAAGCCACAGTCATTGAAGACTCGAAGAACCTTTCCACCATGACCATGGATGAATTGATCGGATCGTTGATGACATACGAACTCAACCTTAAAAGGAAGGAGGATTAAGGTAAAAAGAAAAAATCAGTGGCCTTGAAAGCAAATCCAAGCACATCTGAATCCTCCGAGGCAAGTGGGTCCTCAAGTGCTGAAGAAGACAGTGGTGAGTTCGCCATGCTAACAAGAAAATTTAAGAAGTTTCTTAGAAAGGAAGGTAAGGGATTCAAGAGTAAGAAGGGAACGATAAGAAAATCTTCTCAATTCAAATCTGAACAATCTAAGAAATCGTCTAATAAGATTGTCTGCTACAACTGTAGGAAACCAGGTCACATGAGGACGGATTGTCCAGAGGCTCCAAAGAAGACAAACCTCAAATGGAAGGGGAAGAAGTCCAAAGCAATGATAAGCACTTGGAGCGATGAAGAGGAAGATGATGAGGTAGAGACTACCTCTGATGAGGAAGATGAAAAATTGTGCTTCATGGCAAAAGGAGACAATGAAGGCATTGAGGAATGCCTGGCAGTCGTGCACAACAAATGGTACTTGGACAGTAGTTGTTCGAGGCATATGACTGGGGACAAGAAAAAATTTTGTCAGCTAAATGACAAGGATGGTGGATATGTAACATTTGGTGGAAACAACAAAGGTAAGATAATCGGTGCAGGTAAGATAGGTAAGAAACTCTTGAATTGCATGCATAGGCATCCTCCCAGTCATCAATTGAAAAATTCTCGAAGATATTTGTTACCTCTTCGTCATCGTTTGCCATGAGGCAAATTCCTTCTTCGTCTTCTCCTGAAGAGTTGGCCTCCGGATCTTCCTCCTCGTCACTCCACGTGCAGACCATTGCTCGAGGTTTCTTCTTCTGCACCTTGGAAGCCTTCTTTTGGTGTTCGGGACTTCTCCTCTGGAGATCGGGGCAGTCCCCTTTCATATGTCTAAATTTCCTGCAATGATAACATGTAACCTTCTTAGAATTCCTATTTTTATCATTGTTGGAGTCAGAGTTCTTACCAGAAGGATACGACCTCTTCCTTCTAAATATTTTTCCTTTAGTTCGGAGGAACTTCCAGAACTGTCAAGTAAGCATAGCTTCCTCCTCTTGATCAAGGTCTGAGAAAGTATCAGACTTCCACTACTACTACTGCTGCTGCTACTACTGTGGTGAGACACTCTGAGGGCAATGTTCTTGCCCTTCTTGTCGCTTACTTCCCTATTTCTTTTAAAGTTTATATCAAATGTCATTAGAGATCCTATAAGATCTGTGACTATCATTGTCGATAGATCCCTAGACTCTTCTATCATGACGGCCTTCGTGTGCCATGCGGGGGTTAATGACCTAAGGGTTTTCCTAATGATATCTCCTTCTGAAATCTCTTTCCCAAACCCCCTAAGGCTATTAGTAATCAGTGATAGCCTGGCATACATCTCAGTTATATTTTTCTCTGATTTCATTTTGAACAGTTCGCACTCAGAGGTGAGGAGGTTTACCTTGGTTGCCTTCACCTGGGATGTACCCTTGTAAATCAGCGTTAATTCATCCCACATCTTCTTGGCCGTCTTGCATGCTGAGATGCGAGCATACTCCTCCGGGTGAACGACGCACTGGATGATATTCAAGGCCATCCAGTTGAGAGCTGAAAGCTTGATATGATCTTTTGTCCAGGCATCTTCGTTCGGTGGGAGTTTGTATGGGCTGATGATGATCACCCTCCAGAGTCTATGGCTCTGGGCTCTAATAAACATTTCCATCCTGTTCTTCTAGAAGAAATAACTGTTACCATCAAAGAACGGAGGACGACTGATGGACAGTCTCTCAGCCATCAAACTGTGCGGACTATTAGATGCAGAATTATCCTGGCCGTTGGACCACATACTGCAACTTGCTCTGATACCAATTGATAAACTGTGCGGAAGGTGAGCTAGAAGGGGAGGGGTTGAATAGATCACCCCAATAAAAATTCTTAATAGAAACAACCACTAAAAGCGCTAAGAGCCGAAGAGAAATAACTAGACGATGATCTAAACCGCAAGAGATCGAGCAATGGATGTGCATAAATAGCAATAGATGAACGGTAATAGCAAACCACCAAATAGAGACAGAGGATTTTTAAGGTGGTTCGATTGCAACCCGCAATCTACGTCCACCCCTTAAGACAATGTCGAGGTCGGAGTAGTAGGGTGCCGTAGGCACCATTGTGCTGGGGTAGTTGGGCGTCACCACGGCCGAGATGACCGAATGACGTAGGCACCACTTGTCGCTGGAGCGGCCGAGCGCTGTTGAGACTTGAGTGGTCAAACGGCGTGAGCATCGCCATGACTGGAGCAACCAAAAGCCATTGAGCTCAGGATTGTCGGGTGCCGTGGGCCCCGATGGGACTGGAGTTGTTGAGCGATCGGGCGTTGTGGATCTCGATGTCATTGGTGTAGTTGGCAGTCGGGTGCCCGGGGCACCGTTGTGACTGAAGTGGTTAACAGTTGGGTGCCGAGGGCACCGTTGTGACTGGAGTGGCTGACAGTCAGGTGCCGGGGGCACCGTTGTGACTAAAGTGCTTGACAGTCGGGTGTCAGGGGCACCGTTATGAGTGAGGTGGCTGGTAGTCGGGTGCCGGGGGCTCCGTTGTGACTGAGTGCTTGACAATCGGGTGCTGGGGGCACTATTGTGACTGTAGTTGACAGGCGACGCTGGACCTTGATCCACGTACTTGGGGCCTGTTGATAAAGGCAGGGGCCTGACGCTTCATCTTCTGTCGGGTAACAGCACTGAGGGCACGCTTATCGAGGTGACACCAAAGTGGCACACGATCATCGAAGCGGGGAACCAGGCTAGGCACCTCGATTGAGCCATGTCTGATGATGCACGACCATTGGGACAGAGACTGGACAGGGTGCTCTCATTGAACAATGCCCGTGTCATGCACGAACGTCGAGGCAGAGATCTGATAGGGTGTCTCGATCGAGTGACGACTAATGATGCACGACTATCGAGACAGGGATTGGTAGGGGTGCTCTCATAAAGCGGCATCTGGGTCATGCACGAACGCCAAGGCAAGGCCGAGCTGGGTGTTCCCGTAGAGCGACGTCTGGGGGCGCATGACCATCGAGGCAGGGCTCGGGCAGAGTGCTTTCACCAAGCGACATCAGGGTCATGCACGACTATCGAGGTAGGACCCAGACAGAGTGCTTTCACCAAGTAAGATCCAGGTCACGTACGATTATCGAGATGACATACGGTCATCACCACTGGGCACCGCCTTTTTGGAGGTGGGTGTCTGGGCTAGACGCCGTATGAGGGATGCCCATGCGGCATGCCCTCGGCGTGAGCCTAGCAAACACACACACAAATCTCCCGGAGATGGGTGTTTGGGCTAGACGCCGTGTGAGGGATGACCATGCGGCATGCCCTCGGCGTGAGCCTAGCAAACACACACACAAATCTCCTTAGCGCGTCCTTGCTCCTTGATGCTTGATCGTTGATTGTTGATGCCTCTTGGGCTCCCAAAGGGGGGTTTTATAGTGGAAGGTGAAGGGTCACAAGGGGTTTACGTGGACTAGCTTGAGGGGGTAAAGCTGGTCCGCATAAACCCCCTCCCCTAGATGGGGTTTACGCGGGGGTGTCCATTCCCTCAACGGATATGGCCATCAGGAACTTTTGATCCTCTCTTTTTTTTTCTTTTTTTTTCTCTTCTTCTTCTTCTTCTTTTTTTTGTAAACATCTATACTTAAGCTTCGAGATGATGCTTAGATGTTGGCTTCAGCCAAATTTATGAGGGATAATAGGGGCAGAGATGCCGCGTGGGGCTGCTTGCCTGAAGGTGGGCATTTGGTGTGGACGTGGTAGATCCACCTTGTGCTCGTCCATTTGTAATTCACCTTTCTTGATTAGGCATTCGATGATGTCCTTGAACACGTAGCAATCCTCAATAGGATGTCCCGCTACTTGGTGATAAGGACAGAAGCACGGATTATCTTTTATTGTGGAGTTGCCTGGTCTCTTCAGCTCTGGAAGCACCACTTTACCACATTCTAGAGCCCACTTAAAGAGAGTGAGGTCTTATCTTTTGGGAATAAATAGGATTTCATCATTTTACCCATTAATGAGGACCCTTGTGTTTTCGACTTGGCAGAAGTGACGCAAGCTGTCTCTTCTTTTTCCTTTTTCCGTCGCTCGAAGGCTTCAAAATTTGGAATGCAAACTTCTTGCGCCAGTTGTTTGTCGACTGGTTTGTTGTCTTGGCCCAACCTCGTGGAGGATGGGCAAATCCTTGCAAGGACTGCTTCAACTTCAGTTGTGAAGTCATTTAGACTTTCAAAGGTCATGACTTCGAAGTCAATGACCCATCGTAGAATTTCTAACTTCAGATTATCTTTACAGATTTGGACAGACTCCTTGTAACTTGGCGGGTGCCTACATCTTTCACGAAGACTCCTCCATCTACTTATGTAGTCCCTGATGGACTCATTATCCTTTTGTTTGGCTGCCTGTAATTCGGCCTCAATGACTTCTTCTTCAGCCATCTTTGTATTCATTAATCACTTCACCTTTGACTTGTCCATTGTGGCTAGACCTGCTGATCTCGGATGTAGGGCAGTTGGCTGCATATGCGGCCTCATCGACGCCTGTGTCGGATATGCTTTAGTTACTCCCTGACTTGCCCAAGGGAGTGTGTGTTGGAATGGTTGAGGGAGGATGCCCCCTGAATAATCATGGACTGCTCGGGACATTGTCGATCGCGTTGAAGCTTCAGATGAGCTAGCACTGTCTTGGGCTGTCTCATATAGATGCATTGTCAGTTGTGGCATTGATGGCTTCATGTTCATTTCATTCAGCTGCCTTTGTAGCATTTCAACCTCCTGCTGCTTCTGGTGTAGTAGTGCCATCATTGCAGGGTCTTGTAAGAAAGGGCCGAGAGTGCTACTGCCTCCCGCCTCTGATTTGTGCAGGATGAATTTTCTCCCGCCATCATTGCCGGATGTAGCTGGCTCCTTTGGGACAGACTCCCTGTGTTTTATGCTTTCAGATGGTGGAGGAATATGACATTGAGCCTTCTTATTAGCTGGTGAGCGCTGCTTCTTTTGTGGTGTCCATGGTTCACTTACCTTAGTTAAAGTGTTTTATTACTTGTTGTTCCATTTGTTTGTTGCTCTTTTTGATCTTTTAACGCATCATTATTTCAGATAAAAAAAATTCGGCAGCATCTCCCCTTGACCCGGGCGTAAGGGAGATGCGGGGAACGAGCCCACATGGAATTACGGAACCCAACAATAGGAGATGGACGTCTGCAGATGGCAACACCTTTAATGAAACCTCGAAAAATACAGAGGGGATGACGAGAGAGAGAGAGGCAACTCTCAGACTGGCTATGGATTGCTAGGGCAAAGGGGACAAGAAGGTGCACCGGTCAAGCGGCCCAGGGGTGTACCGGGGAAGGCTTGCGAGTGCGCCGCTGAAGGCACCTGGGGTGCACCGGGGAAGGGTGGCCAACAGTGTACTGGTCAAGAAGACTGAAGGGGGAGGGTTGAGGGTGTACCGGCCAAGGGTTGTGCCGGTGAGGGCGATGCAAAGAGGGTTGATGTCTATATCGGTGAAGGCACCGAGCGGGTGGTTTGAGGCCAGTACGAGGGGGGGAGACCATGAAGCCTGAGGGTTTGGTTTAGTTGGCCAGAGGGGTTCCAGCCAGGAGAACTAGGGGCTGGAAACCTAGGGACGTTTGAGGGACAAAGATCAGAGATGGCGTGGAGGCCTGGGGTTTCAGGGAGAAAGGAAGAACTCCCCTTCAAGGTGAATGGACGGGGTGGAGGCTAGAGACCCTTCGAAGGAGGGGGCTAAACCATAAAAAGGAGTGGAGGAATATACAAAAGGGATCCCAGCCCGACGAGAAACAATGTAAATAACCAAGGTAAAGAAAGAACAAAGAAAGTTTTATTCATGGCAACTAAGAATCAAAATGCACCAAGTATGGGGTGGGATGAGAAAAAAAGGAAAGGAATGGAAGAGGTGGGAACGGAGGTTGAACAGGGGCGACGACTCCTTGCTCTCCCCCCTCCCCCTGCTACATTTCATTCTCCCTCTCTCTTACTCTCTTACTCTCTGGTGGCTGCCAAAGGGGGAAAAGCTTCTGCTTCTTCTTCTTCTTCTTCTTATTTGTTTGCCGTCTGCCTCTTCTTTGTCTCCTCCCTTCCTTATTTGTGTCTGTCTGTCTCCCTTTCTTTTTACCGTGGAGAGGAGTCCTTTTATACTTCAACGGCATAGGGCCTTCGAACGCGGGGCGACGGAGGCGGGAACGTGGTTCATTAATTGGGATTTGACTTCGGTTGTCCTTTGTTGACAGGGAGTAGGCAACGTGTCCCTCTCCCTAGTTGACACCTCAGCCACCCTGCTGCGCGCCAAAAATCTGTAGGGGAATGGCGTAAGATCTTCCCTGCCGGACGTGTCGTGGGGAGAGCGTGCCGCTGAAGAATTAGACCCTGCCATTGAGGGGCATTTAGCTGTGTCGTTGAAGAGGCCAACGGAAGCGTGCCGGTGAAGAAGTAGGCTGTGGGGCATCAAGGGTGCACTGCTGCAGGGCTCCACAGACGTACCGTTGAAGGGCTGGAAGGCGCGCCATTGGAGGGAAATAGGGTGTGTCACTGGAGGGCACGAAGGCGTGCCGTTGAGCAAGAGTAGGGGTGTACTGCTGAAGGCCACTGCGTCCATGCCGGCGAGGCCTGCGCTGGGCGTGCCGCTGGAGGGCCGTATGGGCGTGAGATTGAAGGGAAATTGGGCCCATTTTGAGCCTGATTGACGGTCCACTTAAACCTCTTCGGGGCCCACGAATTGTGAACCTCCCAGGGGTTGGTTTCTCTTCGCTGTTGTGACTCTGAAAGCACCTTCACGGCAGTGTGTTGTTTGTTCGGAGGGCTCGGACGGGACGTGCTCTCCGCAATCTCTTCGGTTGAAGTCATTGTTGATGTTGAATTGGTCGGGACACGCAGACGTGCGATTTTACACGTCCACAGATTGCCCGTTGTCCCGTGGACATCTTCTGATGTTCTATGAGGGCTAAGCCTACGTTATGAGGTGGCCAGGAGTCTTCTTGCTTGTAGTAGGATTCTCTTTCCTACTCTAGTGACATCATTGTCTGGTTCTGGTCAACCCAGTGTGACCCAGTGGCTGACAGGTGACCTTGTGTATATCTCAACGGTTCTGTCCAGTTTGAGACATAGTTCTGAATGCAGTGAGGTATCGTCTTACCTCGTTCTGTGTATCCAGGTGTGCTGAGGGTTCTCAGTGTTCCCTCAGGTCTCCGTGAGTCATTTCTTACGGTAAGTCGATTTCTCTAGCTTAAGATTAGATCGATTGGTGGCTTGTCCCTCTTTGTAAGATGATCTCGACTCCGAGTTGTGAGACTCAAGGATCGTTGTAGTTTCAGGTCAAGTTGTCTTGTCTTGAGTCTCTCGACAGTTTTCTGTGCTGCCATTGGTTCTTCGTAGCACGTGTGACAGTGTTTCTTTACCTGTATGTACTCAAGCACTCACATTTTAGAGTCTGTGTCTTATGATACTCCACTAGTCATAGCCTTACGGCATGTTTCGACATGTCAGCCTTTCCAGCGGGGCATTTTTTGATTTACAGTTCTTAAGCTAGTTCCATGGGCCCCCGGCTCTTTACCATAGCGTCCTACGGGGGGGATACTAGCTAGAGGCCTTGCTTAGGCAAGAGCCAGTGTGTACACACGTGGTCAGGGGTGATAGGACTTGCACCGAAGGGTGTGACCTTGTCTAGTCACTCACGACGATAGTTCTATTTTGGTTCTCAGCGTGTCTTAGTCTCTGTCGTGCTTCGACAAGGGGCAGCGCAGACGAGACACTTGTAGGCGCAGCATAAGATGTCAGTGGATACAGCTGGCTGTTCTTCTAGTGAGGGGAGTGCTTTAGACACGTGACAAGTGACTTCTGTGTGACTCTCGTGTTTCTCGAGCATTGTGACCTTTTCGGGTTAGCCTCCTTGTAGCTTGCCCGAGGTCAGTACAGTGTTGTGTCATGTGCACGACATTTTAGTTGTGCATGTGGTCATGTCTAGACTTTTTCTAGGGCTTTTGTCTTTTACTTTTTTCCTTACAGGCCTTCACTTGCTTGTTGTCTTGTCAATGGATCGGCAACTTCTAACTTCGCTAGTTCAGAGTTTGCCCTTCTGCTACTGTTAGGAGTAGCTTGGGAGTCGAGGTTAGTTCGATAGCCGCGCTTGTTCAATATGGCTCTTCCCTTTTCTTTTAGCTTCCCTCTCCCTTACTTGTTCCCTACTCCTGCTTCCTCTTCTTTACAGCTTTGTAGCGTAGTTTTTCCTACTTTGCTACACCTGTTGTTTTTGTTGTTGTTCCTTGTTACTGTGTGTTTTTCGGTGGGGATCCGCGTGCCCCCTACTGAGCCAGTGACACGAGACTCACCTCTACTTTTCAGGTGGGTGGCGTCGTTCTGCTTCCACAGTTTCTGGTGTGACGTGTTCGTAGCTGCCAGCTGTACCTGTGTCGGGCTTCCCCCGACCTCAGCGTACGTCATTCTTTTCTATCGATTGTAGTTGGACTGCACTGCTCACCTTTCCTTTGGACTGGACTCTGGTATAATTGTTAGATTTAAACTATTAATTAAAAAATAATTTTATTTCTGCTACTTTAGTAAATCAATCTAATGAAATTTAATTGCTTACTGTTATATCTCTGTGGCTTCAATGTACTACACGACAATCTTTTTTCCCTTCAGAGCTTTACAGCTCTTGGGAGGCTTCACGGGTTTCAAGCAGTATCGGGTCTGCTCGGTAGTCCTATTGGGTATATCTAGTATCCCGGATCCAGGTCGTCACAATTGGTATCAGAGCATTATTGTGTGAAGTACATTGGAATCTGAGATATACAGTTTTCTTTCTCCTTATTCGTCTTAGTCTGGTCTTAGCACCACTCCTTCTTGTTAAGCCACTTTCAATCCTTTGCTTCCGATCTTCTTATCTGCCAATTGAGGACAAATCCCATCACTCTCTGGTGGCGGCTGCTTCAACAAAAGTTGCAAAGTAACATATTGGCGTAAGTACGTGGTATTTATCGATATCTCATTACTTCACGCACGATTTTCAAAATAAAGTGCTTCTTAACATTTGGTAACCCAAGAATCAGACCACAACCTAATTCACATTCCATGAACTTCATGAAATCTACTTACCATACATGCAATCAACCAGAATGCACTAGCAACCAGAGTTGGTTCAATCATAAGAAGAGAGTGTTTAAGCAAGTTTAGATTCTGAAGAATTTATTAAGTGAATTGAACTATGATTGTGTGATGCAGGACGGGATGTGTCTCGGTACTGATTGGATGCGAACCTGGGACTCTTGGTGATGATGCGACCAATTTGATAACGCGATCAACAATGATGCATCCGACTCGACACCTAAAGAGTTCTAGAAGAGGTGAACATGCTCCCAACAAGAAGTACAAGCTTACAATCGTCGCTTGCGAGGGAAACGCGTGGATCTACGCGATTGAGAAATCGGCATTGAGTCAAGGGTGGTTGGCTCTTTTCACGTGCTCCGATCGGGTCACAGGATGGGTCGCACACTCACTCTCACAGCGGTGACTAAATTTGATCGAGCTTAGAACCTACTATGCTCACAAGCAGCGTCTTAAGAATAAATGTGGAACAAGCAAGCAAGACGAGTAGGGTGGCATGTGTACCTCCACGCTCGGGGCGTGGCGAAGACGTCCCAGCCTCTGTAACTCCCAGTACAATGGTAAAATTTAATTACAAGAATGATTTTATGGCCCACTCCATGCAGGGATGTAAAGGGCTACAACGCGACCCAGGAGTACCGATCTCGGGTTGACGGGCAGCAAGCCGGAAGGGCTTTTGGGCCGGAGGCGTGCTGCTGCTCCAGATCTGAAATTTACTGGCCAACAAGACAGCGACCAAAGGCATCCAAAGGGACATCGACCTCTGGGGACCTTCTGAAGGAGGCGGTTCACTAAGACGATGGTGGAGGGTCCCTGGTCGACCCCCGGGAGTGGCGGTCGCTGGATCTGCACCAGCATATTTCCTAAGGATTTAATTAGTGACCTCCTTCTGCTAGCCTGTCTTGGAACAGATTTGACTGCTCTGACAAAAATGGGCACCATGCCTAGATCCAGTGTCGGATCAGGATGAAACTAGCACCATTATGAAGGGCTCCCAGAGAGCTTCGACATATGTGAATTTCATATCCGTCCAACAGTCTGGTTCAAAATGAGGAGCTCTACAACTCTATTGTTATTTTTGGCTCGGGTTATAGAACAGGAAGGACAGAGTGAGATCTGTCTGAGAATGGATTTTGACCAAAGGGAAGTTGGCAGTGACCCACCCGCATCACCCACCACCCACCCTTTCCTACCCTCACCCACCATGTTGGGCCAAGCCCACCTCATCCATGACCCGAGTTACACCATAGGAACCATGACCTTAGGCAACACCCGCCTAGAGATCGAGGAAATGCCCCACTCCATATCCACCTTCCTAGATCCCTTTGACCCTTTCACATGGAAGTTCAAAGGCCATCCCACACCTATGCACATAGAGGTCACCTTTGCGATAAGCATGTATGTGTCTAGGCTTACCACACCACTTGACATGAATACTATATTGGGACCATTCATTCATATCACCCACATGTCAAGTAGGAGACATGAGTGGTCCATATTTGGGTGCAATTGTTCTCCATCATTTGTCATTAGTCTTATGTATGTTAGGGGCATAAATGGATGTCTGGATCCCCCGACTTTTGCTACACCCATCCATGATAGATTCATCTACGGATGTCCCAGTCCTCCAAACTTTGCTAAAAAGTCCATGCATGATAGGGCCACCTTTGGCTGCCCCGGCCTACCTAAGTGCATCACAATTTTCATAACATCAAAGCATAATTGGTCCACTTTTGGTTGCCTAGGTCCACCCATCAACCCTAGAAGGTTAGCATCAACTAAATTGCATGAAAATCTTCGCAAGCACATCAACAAGAAGAATGAGAATTATAAAAGGCAGGCTGACTCTCATCGGCGTCATCAAGAATTCCTTGTGGGTGACTTTGTGATGGTGAGGACGGAGAGGCTCTCCCCTAGAGCCGTCTCCAAATTGAGGCCTCATGGGGTTGGTCCCTTCCAGGTTATGAAGCGCATTGGCACTAAGGCCTATGAGTTAGATCCTCCCGAGGAGTACGGAGTGAGCCCCACATTCAACATGGCCGACCTAGTGCCATATAAGGGTCCCACGGTGGTATCCCATGAGGATATTGAGTCCCTCCCCTCCTTGAGAGAGCACCCACCCGTGAGAAGAGTCCACTAGCCCGGAGAGCCCAGATCGAGCGAGTTGAGAAAATATTGGATGAACAAGTCACTACCACCAAGAGTAAGGTGTACGAGCGCTATCTCGTCAAGTGGAAGGATCGACCTCCTTCGAAAGACCTGTGGACGGCACCACTTCTACGCCCTCCGAGGAGGGAAGGACTCTTACTCGACGGAGCCGAGTTCTCCACACCCCGGGAGTATGATGGGGACATCACCTCCCGTGCCAACACTCACGGCTCGTCTCCTTGCCCGGGAAGCATCTGACATGGTCTAGTTATTTATTTCGAGTCATGTGTTGTATTTTCTTATTTTTCCTTTTATTTGAGTCATTTCATTATATTTTTCCTTTTATTTGAGTCATTTCTCTTGGTCTTTGATTTATTTACCTAAGTTTAAGTGTCATTAGGTTGATTAGAGTAGCTATTGGGCCCAATTCAGTGGGCTAGGCCCAGGGGCGCCCTCTACCCCCTTGTTGCAAGCGTGAAGAGATGAAATGATGGTAGGATGTTTCTTATACTTGATGCCAAGGAAGGAAAATCTTGGAAGACCAGATTTTTGGAAGGATATAATCCTATTTCGACAGTTAATATCAGCATCATGGTCCACCAACCAATCTACCCCTAGAATAGCATCGTAACCTTTCATGTCAAGGCATACTAAGTTCGCAGAGAGATTGTAACCTTCTATTATCACCTCGCTATCCAGATAATACTCGGTAAGCTTTGTTTTAGAATCTAAGGGTGTAGTAATAGCAAGATCTAAAGGTAGAGGAACTGATGCAATTGGTAATGTATTTACAAAAGTAGTGGAGATGAAAGAATGAGAGGCACCAGTATCAAACAACAAATGCAGGATGGGAACAAATTTGAAGGGTACCTTCCATAAGCCCACTATCCTTGGGCCCTTCTTCTTCCTCTAGAATAGCGTTGAGGCGAGCCTGCCTCCTACATCCACCACCAGATGGTTGATCCTTCATACGGGGGCAATCTGGCATACGATGCTCCCTGCTTCCGCAACGTAGACAAGAGCCAAGGCGCTTCCAGCATTCATCAGCCGAATGGCCAAACTTTTTACAAAATGTGCAAGCCGTCATGACTTGCTTCTCCTCCTCTTTGACTTTCTTATTTTTCTGGAAACTTCCACCGTTCTCGCTCCTGTATCTTTTCTTACTATCACGACTTTTGTGAGGCTCCGTGATGCTGTATTTTTCTTTCTTATAATGCCGATCAGACCGTCGACTGGATTCTTCTACTTTTCCTTTTAATTTCTCGACCTTTTCTAAGGTCCTCTCACATAAATATGCCCGCTGGACTATCTCTGCATAGGTACGGATATTCTGGGTCCCGAGTTGTTGAATAAAACTAGGTCGTAACCCGTCCATAAACCGATTAGCTTTCAATAAATCGGTACTGATGAGATGAGATGCATATGGTGCTAGCCTAGAGAATTGAAGTTCATATTCTGCGACTGTCATTATTCCTTGATGAAGAGAGGCGAACTCCATAGCCTTTCTTTCTTTAACATGCTCCGAAAAATACTTGGCATGGAATAGAGTGAGAAAATCGTCCCATGTATGAGGTGCATCGGCGGGAGGCACCAGAACTGACTTCCACCATGTGTGTGCATCTTTGTTGAGTTGGAAGGTTGCAAGACGCACTTTTTCTTGATCTGTACACTGGATAACATCGAAGATGTGATTCATTTCATCTATCTAGTTTTCTGCCTCATCTGGATTAGAAGAACCGTAGAAACGCGGAGGGTTTAAACTCTGAAAATTACGATGTAAGTCACCAGCCCTTGCCCCTGCGCCTGCCTGGGCCATAGTTTGTAATGCCTGAGTAAGGCCAGCAACTGTTTGTTGCATGCCATTCCAATCTACGCGATGAGCCATTATAACAATGAGGTACCTGAGAGAAATAACAATTGTTAATTAAAAGAAATGTCGCCATCACAACACTTGTGATTGGCTTAAAGGGCATACATCTCTATCATAACGGTCCATGAAGAGGTTGCTGAAGAGATCAGTTCATCTTCCCTGGCGGCCGTCCCCTCTTCATCTTCCAAGCCAGATATTGGCCTGTGGGCCACTATCGATAATGAAGTCACTTTTGAAGTAGCTCCATCAGCTTCCCTCGGCTTCACCTCGTCAGAGGACTTTATCTGGCAGAATTTGGAGATGCTACGTCGGGTAGTGGAATCTCAACCGGCATTAACTTATTTGCAACTGAAGGAGGTGGCTGAGTGCCTAACAGTTCGGGATGGAAGTCCCCTGGAAATATCGTAAGGGCATAGCATTGTAAATGATAGATTGGCGACCCTTAAGATGCAACGAGCTGACTGCCGGTCCGGGATGGAAGAAGTGAATTCAAATCTTCAGGGGCATAGAACCAGGCTGGAGGCCTCATCTGCTCGGGCACAATTTGTGCGCAGTCGGATAGACAAACTGCGAGTAGAGTTAAATGCGTTCGAGGCCGAACTGCCACTGGTGGAGATGACGTAGTCCCAGAGTGCTGAGGAGATAGCTCTGCTGGAAGGACGTGTGGCATCACTGTAGGATGAATTAGTTCGCCTCCAGGAAGAAGAAGCCCGCCTTCGCGAACTAGGGGCAACCCCGTACATCGAAATTCTTGATTTTGAAGACATCTTCCGACGGCCTTAGCTACCCCATATTTTGCAATGCACCCTTCTTGAGGGCTCCAATTGTATCATCATCTTTTGCAATGAAAAAGTATTTTCTTATCACCGCTTCGAGTGCATGTCTTCATCATCATCTTTTGCTTTGTGCTGGTTTGGTAGCAGTTTGGGAACTCCCATGTAGATATACTCGTGTCAGCATCGCAGGAGAGCGCCCACCCTTTCAGGGAAAGGATGGGGGAATCGCTCCACCGTGTGACAGGATTTTGAAAGTTTCCAAACTGGACTGTTGGCATTGGTAGGTGTTTTAGCGGCCATATGTGCCGGAGGCAGGAGTGTTTATGGATGTATAGATGAAGAGTTTGTAGGACTCGTCGGAGCAGACGGAAGGTCCATGCCGGGTAGGTTTCATGATTGATCAAAGTGATGTGCCACATGATCAAAGAAAGTTACATCATTGGCATAGGGTTTATACCGATGCAAGGAAATTTGTAAGTTTCATCAGAATAGACGTAAGGTCTACCCCGGATAAGTTTCATTAGTGATCGGGCGATGTGCCAATCGATCAATAGCAGGTTTCATCATCGATATTGGGTTTATACGACGCAAGAAAATGTATAAGTTTCATCATAATAGACAGAAGGCCTACCTCGGATAGGTTTCATCAATGATCGGGCGATGTGCCAATCGATCAATAGCGGGTTTCATCATCGATATTGGGTTTATGCCGACGCAAAAAAATTCATAAGTTTCGTCCTAGCCTCCCGCTCCATTTCTCGGGAGCTAATCAACATCAACCTACTAGTCGAGGGCTCGCCTGTGCTCGATGTAACGGTCATGGCCTTAGCTGGGGATGGGGTACTGGGTCTAGGGACGGAAGGCCCCGGAGTACTAGGACCAGTAGGACCCCTAACTGAAGGCCTCTTGGGCTGAGAGGGGTGGAGGACAATCCATTGGCCACCATGGTCGAAGGTATATGTGTTTAACCGGCCATGGAGTGTGGCATCCCGATCAAATAACCACGGCCTACCAAGAATAATACTGCCCACCTCCATGGGGAGGACATCACACCAGATCTCATCACAGTAGACGTGAAACTGTAGTGGGACCAAGCACCGCAACCTAATCGGAATGGAGGTGGAATCCACCCATGATACTCGAAAGGGACAAGGATGATCCCCGGGAGTAAGACCAAGATGAGAGATAGTGCCCGTGGAGATTGCATTGATACAACTCCCACTATCGATAATCACCTTACACACTTGTCCTCCCAGCCTACAATATGTATGAAATATGGTGGTCCGACGCCAATCATCACTGGCCTGTGGCTGTGTGAGAATACACCTGACGACCCCTATCTGGGCATCATCTAGATGCTGAACCTCCTGACCATCCTCATTCTCAAGGAACTCGTCAGCTAATTCTTGATCCGCCTCATAGCTGACTACCAAAAGCTCGGAAGATGAGGTGTTCCCGACCTGTGTAACCCCAATGACTAGAGATTGACGCGTGGGACACTGGTTGGCAAAATGGCCAAATCCATTGCGGCGAAAACACTGCTGTCGGGATCCACTAGGCACCCCAATCAAAGGTCCCTTACCCTTATCCTCCCGACGGATAGGGGGGAAGGCAGCAAGGGACAGGCTAGTGGTGCGGGTGCCGGTGGATGGGCAACGGGTGTCATAACTAGTTGGGGACGAGGGACATCCCTCGGTGGTGGAGGGCAGGGCCTAGGGACGAATGACTCCTGACCAACGGGCTCTAGGGATCGAGCCATGGGGACCCTCTGGTATGGGCCTGAAGAGCTACGGGGCTCGACCCCACGAGGGGGAAAAGGACCCACTTGTTGGGTAGGCTCAAACTCAGCCTCGAACTACTCCAATTCGTGAGCCACCTGATACGCCTATTCCAAAGTGGTCACGTTGCGGCGAAAAAGTTCATATTGATAGTGTAGCCGCAGACCTCTTCAAAAGCGTGAGATGGTCATGGTGCTCTCCTCCGTGACTCCACACCGTAAATAGTACTCATCAAACTTGACGGTGTACTCCGTCACAGGCAGGTTCCCTTAGGTGAGATTCTACCATTTGTCTATGAGACGCTGGCGGTATGTGGCAGGAAGGTACTTCTGCCTCAACTTTGTTTTCATGTCATCCCAAGTACCGATCGGGGGTTGACGTCGTTGCATTAGCAGGCTCTCCACATTTATCCAATAGGTAGCCCATAGGATGGATAATGGGTCAAAGAGTGGCCCATATCGGAGTGGGCAAGCTGGGCTGCCCCTGGCTGGAGACGGGCAAAGTCCGCCGGGGCCACGAGGGCCTGCGGCACTGGAGAAACGGTGACAGGAAAATCAGAATAAGTGGATGGAGTGACCTGGGCCTTCCCCTTGTCAAACTGCGGGTGGGTCGAGGTGGAAGCCTGGCCTGACTCTAGGTTGGGGAAACGGAAGGCCTAAGGACGGACAGGAGTGAGATCAATGGCGGGCAAGGCGGGCCCGGATCTAACAGTAGGGGGAACAGTGGTGATGACAGCAGGTGTGCCAGATGGAGGTACCGAAGGCGGGGCCTCTGGGGTCCCCTCCTTGGAGGATGTTGTGAGGATTATCGGGCTGAGGGTAGATGGTGAGGCAGTGAGCAGTGTGACTTAACCCGACTATAGGGACCAGGCCTACAGGCTCCTAGACTTGGAGATGGTGGCAGGGGGGCCTAGGGATTGCAAGATGGTGAATAGGGCTGAGCTGACAAAGTTGCTTGGGTTGGAGGAGGGGCTCCTGAGGGCTAGGGAGAGCTTGGAGGCATTTGCGATCAGAATGGCCGAGAGAGCTAGGGCCACTTTTTGTGCAGACCCCACCCAGAGAGAGAGAGCAGACCTAGACCTGAGGAGATTCATATTCTTGATGCTAGGGAGGTTGTTGCTGGGGATGAAGGGGGACGGCATGAACTATCATTTCCTAGGACTCCTGGAGGACCTGGACCAAGTGGGGAGGTATGCGTGGGGTGCCGCCATGCTAGCCCACCTGCTGGCAAACCTGTCCATGTGGATAGCTAGGGAAACGGCCGTCAGCAGCTTCGCCCCTTTCCTTCAGGTATGCAATTCCCTTATGCTTATGCTTATGCTTCTATTTATGCTTATGTGATTATGATATGCTAACAATACGTGGATGAAGATTTGGAGCCATTTGTACATCCCGATAGGGCGAGCTGGAGTCTTCTGCCCTGAGGTGGTTCCCTTGGCCTGACACTGGCTCTCGTTCATGATGGGTGCCCCACATGCCTATGAGTTACAGGTTGTGAGGTGGGAGATTCGTGACTACCTGGCATCCCTGGTATGTATGCTATGTTTATGCATTTGTCTTATTTCCTATTTATGATTATGTGATGCTAATGAGATGTGTGGGATGTAGGTGGTGTGGTGGCCCTACCTGGGCATGACCGACGAGGACCAACCCTGGGTTGTAGCGGGCTGACACGTATTTGGGCTGGAGATTTGGCTCCATTGCCTGAACGAGATCGAGCCTCTATGCCTTAGGTTGGTGATAAGGACCCTCAGCCTACACCAGGAGTGGGTCGAGGTAGCAGAGCGGCATAGGGTCAGGCGGAAGACTTGAGGGCGTGTGGTGACAATCGACTGGTGACTACGCTTCCCAGAGCAGTACGCCGATTGGCAGAGAAGCGAGGCTTGATGCGTAGACGCTGTCTCCCGATAGCGTCCACGCAATGTACTTGCAACGCAGCTCCTTCATGAAGACTGCATCCACCCTTTGAGTAGGTGGCGTCCACGCATTCTACGGCCTGTATTGAACAAAAGACAACAGCTGCATGCTAGACAGTGGAAGATAATGGCAAGTAAATCAATAACAAGCATTCATGCATTCTATCACGCAATTACTTTGTTTGCTATTACCAAAACAGCATTTCTCCAACCAGCATCAAGACACACACGTACAGTTACTTTGTTGCAATCATCAAAACAGAACAGAGTATGTTGCTATCAAAGCTAAACAACATATGCACAACATCATCGACGGCGGGACATCGATCCAGGTGTAAAGGTTTTATTGGAATAGACGCCAGATCTATCCGAAGTGGGCTTCATCATAGGCCGAGCAAGGAACAATCGACCAATGGGAGGTTCCATCAAGGATGGGAGATGAAATTTTGAATAACCACATTACTGACCCAAGCGCCCTTTCGGGTTTTCACCGGAGCCAGCCCCCTCTTGCTTTTGCCCACGCGCCCTTTTCTGGTTTTTACATGGCGGGGTACCCAATTTTGCCTGCAGTGCCCTTTTAGGTTTTCACCACAGCTGGGTTTCAACCATTTTTACCCTCGTCCGGAATGCTCGAACAAGTCTGGCAGGGTATCTCTATTTTTAACCCCTCTTTTCTTTTCTTTTGTTATATTCATCACGGTGTTCACTGAGACCTCTGACCTCGAGAGCTCAGGATGTAAGGTTTCATCGTCTACCTAGGCAGAAAACTCGGGTTGACTTGAGTGGGTGCAGCGTGGCTTAGGCGTAGAGCCGTCGACCGAGGGTGCAGGTTTCATCGTTAATGTGGGGTCTGACATTAACGCAAGGATATGGGGTTTAATTACCTACCCGGGCGAAAGGTCTGGATCGATTCGGGGAAAGATACTTGGCAACTCGGGCATGGAGTAGTTTACCGGTGCCGTGGGCTTCATCGTTAATGTGGGACTTCACACCAATGCAAAGAAAAGGGCTTTAATCATCTATCCAGACGGAAGGTCCAGATCAATTTGGATGGCAGCTGGGGCATGGAGCCTGTCTGCTGGAAATGTAGGTTTCATCGTTAATGTGGGGTTTACACTAACGCAAGGATATGGGATTTGATAATTGACCCGGACGGAAGGTCCGGATTGATTTATATGGGGGGCATATGGCAACTCGGGCACGAAGCCGTTTGCCGGAGAGGTTGGTTTCATCGTTAATGTGGGGTTTACATTAACGCAAGGATATAAGGATTAATAACCTATCCAGACGGAAGGTCCGGATCGATCAAAAGGATGCTTGGGCGAGGTTCCCTTTCGGAATCATCATTTTCTCTTCTCTCTTTTTTTTTCTCTTCTCTCTTTTTTTTCTTTCTTTTTTTCCTCTTCTCTTTTTTTCTTCTCTGCGGCACCCTAGTGACCGCCTTACCTAGGTTGGTTTTGAGGTTGGTGCGGCCACTCCGGGGCCGCAGGTCGTTTGTGTGGCCTTATGTAGGCCGCATGTTCTTTGTGCAGCAACCTAATGACCGCCGTTCCTATGTCGGTTATTGAAGTTGGTGCGGCCGCTCCTGGGCCATAGGTGTTTTAAGCGGCCTTATGTAGACCGTATGTTCTGTGTCATGCGGGCGATCGAGGACCGCACAACCATCGTCTTCCCCGATGACGGTGATGGCCCTCCCACTGGCGAAAGCCCTCCGTAGGCCCCCAAACCGGTCCCTTAACAATCAAAAACCCCATCTGCCTAAAAAACTAAGCACGCATGGATCGAAAATGGCAATGGGGGTGGTTTGAACACCTACCTCTGGGTCCGGTGCAACCCTCCCCATCGCCGCCAGCTCACCGGTGGGCTCCTCCGGTGCCATCTCTTTGGCTTCCTCCTCCGCGATGGCGAGTGACACGGCGGCCACCTCCTCCTCCATGACGGCGGGTGACGTGGCTGGTGCTCCCTCCTCCGTGGGTGACGGCGGCGGGTCATGTTCCCCAGTCGACGACGATGGCCAGCGGGCTTGGGCCTTGGTTCTCATCGGGAAAGGGAAGAAGAGAGGGGGTGAGATTGAGGGAGAGTGGGACAGAATGGAACGGGGAAGAGAAGGAGCTCGGCTAAGGCTTGGGTGGCACCCTACAATCACCCTCCTCCTCTGCCGGTTACAGTGGGGAGGAGGGAGACGAAGGGTTATTTTTCTTTAAACCCCACAGAGTTGTGCAGTCGCGCGATAGACCGCCCTTTGTTGGACAGCCATCCATGGACCGCACATTAGCTAATACCACCTTCGAAATGTTCTGCCATGATGCGGCTCGTATAGAACCACCCTTTGGGATGAGCGGCCAATCATAGGCTGCCCTTCTGTTTAAATGCATATTTTGTGGTTTTTTAATGCACATCAGGCTTACTTGATGGATTTGGTCACTTTGATGATATTTTTGTGAATTATGTTGACAATCTTCCTTGCAGCATCATCATCCACTCGCTTGGCAGCCCGCTGTCAGGTAAGTTAGGTAATGTATCTCGGTCCCTGTGTCTCTTAATCCATTACTATATGGTATTAAGCTACGTTATCTCGAGAACCAGTTGGTTGCTCGCGTGTTCAAGGATCTGATGTTCCCCTTTAACAAAAATAGGTGATGATCTAGGTGCATGCGTTTAACCTCTGGATAGGCCGTTGGGTAGGGAAAGTCATAGGACGACGGTTCTATCTCGCACGCCGTGGTTGCAGATAGTGTCCCGACCTTGATTATCCCAGTCTAGCATAACTATTCTCGAGTAGTCTATATTTTGTCCTTTCTTCACATTCGATTTAATGATTTCTTTTTATTTTAGCCCAGCATGCATCATGTGCACCTTTTTGAGCATTCATGACCCACGGATCCTCCCCAATATCCCTCCGAGAGATCTAATCCCCCTACACTCCCTCCACCAAAAATCAAAAGAAAGAAAAAATACCTAAACACTAAATCCCACACCCTCCACTTAGGTCGCCCCCTCCCATCTCCTTCCTTCACAAACCAGCACACCTCCCATCAACCCTAACCTAGCCACCAACATTCCACGCCCCAGCCCTCTCTCCCTCTGCAAGCCAGGTTTGCCCTCCCCTGCTCTGTGCGTCCACGGCATTCCCGGAGTCGCCCGTCGCTGCTACGACCTCCCATGGATCAGGAAGACCTCTCCGCTGCTCTCTGCAATCAACCTGCAGCAGAGGTTGTCTTTGCAGAGACTACCCCGGTGTCCCCAACGTGAACCAGCCAAAGCTACATTCTGTGGAGTCGTTCGTCGTCGAGCTAGCTCTGCTCCGGAAGTGGTCCCGCTACGATCCGACCTTGGCACCGTTCGCGTCGTCCATTCTCGTTTGACTGCGCCAGATTCGGGTCTGAACCTGAGCACCATTTGGTAGCAGCTCCACCGCCCACCCCTGTTCAAATCAGTTAGAGCTCTCTTCATGAGAGTTCTTCCTCTCCGAAGCGCCAACGTACCAGAGGTGGTCCCGCCTACTTTAGACAACATCTCCGTCCAGGGCGTCCATTCTCCCTCAGTCGCACCAGACCCAGAGTCCTCTATTCACCTAGGACAAGCTGCTATCAAGTCGGCCCCAACACCCCCTCCTCCTCTCAGTTTCAGGTCAGATGGTCTTCAGGAAAGTTGCCGCTTTTGATGATACGGAGCCAACGCAAGTGGCCTCGTCCCGATCTGATGTCAGCACTGGAAGTTCCACTACAGCTATTGGTGACTGGTCCAGCTGTTCACCCAGGAACCTGACGCCGGCCATTCCTATGACCACGTCCAGCGAGGTTATCAGACAGCTGCCATCCTCTGAGGGCTCGTAGATCTCCCAGTCAGGAATGTCCAAGACTTGGTCCCGTCACGTTTTGAGTTCTGCAGTGCTCGTACCGGTCGATGCACCACAACTGCGCCAATCAGTCCTGCGTGGCAGAACTGCACAGGCCTGCCGCAGCGGCCGCCATCTCATTCCAGTGACATCATCTCGGCACCAGACCTTCAGGCGTCCTTCGGCATCCCTCGGGCTCCATCCAGGCTTTGGCTACATCACGAGCGGATGCCCGAGCGCGGCATACGGTCGATACTTATTTTCCCCTCCCCGCGATCCCCCCTCCTGTGTGAGGGTAGTGCATGTAACTGTTTTCCCCTCCCTGTGAACCCCTCCCTGCGTGGAGTGTAGTTGATGTACTAGCAGGGATCGTCGCCAAGCTACCTCGACGTAGCGTGACCACCGGGTGCGCAGGCTCCCTGGCACGCCCTCGTCTTCGACCGGAGCCGGTCCATCGGACGGGCTAGGTACGTGCGGCTGCCTCTCCACTCTGCTTGTCTAGGTCCAATAATTGCCCAAGGAAGACCTTACACTCAAATTGAACTTGTCCCCTTTTCATCAAAACTCTTCTAAAACACAGGATAATCTTTGCGGGTTACTTTCTGATTGCAGAGCTTAAACTGTGAGAAAAATGTATCAATGATGGCTCCATATTTGAGAAGCTGCCCAGTTCAAAAGGGACCAAGGAGCTGGCAGTTGTAGGGGAAGAGCCAGAAAACGGACGAATTGGTACTAAGTGATGGCAGCACCTTGGTTAGATGTAATAGCCAGAATCTGGATCTTGCAAGTCAGGAGAATCATCATTGTTGGGAGGGAGATTGAGGTTGGGAGATGGGGTCTCAATGTTCTGAAGGCCTCGAGGCTCTATTGGGTTGATGAAGGTGGTTCTCCTATACCTTTGAAGGAGGGAGTGGTAGTAAGCATGGCGCAGGACGTGGGGCATGCCATCCAGGTGGATGAAAAGGGTCTAAACTCTAAAGGAAACCCAAAGCCAAGGACTCTGGCATTGGAGGGCAGCGAGCTTCCAGCATTCTAATGCACTAAGGATTTGATTTTGAGGTATGGATTAATGAATGCTCAGAGATGGTTGGCATAGAAGCCAAGCTACAGTGATGAGCGGGCCTCATCGAAATGGATTTCAAGGCAATAGTGGGCACTCGGGACAAGGTGGACTAATCCTCCAGACTGCTGACTTGGTGGAGTGGGGCTTAGGGGTCACCTGAGTGGTTGGCCCAAGTCTAGCACAGGATGAGTGGGTTTCAAATTTCAATATGAAATTTGCACTGCCTGAACATTTTGGTCCATGTGAGACTGTATTTTTCAGATCAGTGCGGGCAGGCTTAAGGTGAGATCACTAAGGGAGGTCATGTTGGCATATGGGAGAAGGCCAGCATTCTGCCTTGTAGTGGTTTGCAGGCTTTAGCAGGAGAAGGCCAAGTGCAGCTCTCCAGTCTCCAGTGCTCCTCACTGTCCAACACAGTGCAGCTGGAGGCTGTAGTGTCGATGGTTGTGCCAGGCTTGGCCTTAGCAACAGCTTTGACTGGTTTTCTTGTGCGGCGGAGATTGCAAAGTAGCTGCCGACATCTCAGTTGGCACAACATCCCTGCTTGGTGGGCAGTCAGAGGCAGCAGCATAAATGCCTATAGAGACTGCCTTCTCCTTCATCTGGAGAATGCAGAATGGTACTGCCTTCAGAGGTGTGTGAGAGTCGAAACTCTTAGCACAAGGATAAAGGCATGGTTTGCCGACTAGGTCCAACTCGTATCTAGGCCGGACTGAGCCATGAGCATACTTTAGATTGTCAGGCCTTTGAGACCCATCTCTGACTCGGTGCAACTCAAAGCAATTCATATAAATCGTTTTGAGTTGATTCGAGCTGGTTGGACTGAGTTGATTCAAGTCGGACCAAGTAGGCAAACCATGGCTGCCACAATGATTTGCCAAAACCTGGTATACTTTTCAGAAACTATGAACTATGGTAATTATGACTTCGTTTCATGTTCGGATTATGGTTTGGCCCTTTATTACACTTTGGATCGTGGTTTGCTTATTATGATGTGCAAATTTGATATGATGATGTGTATTTACATTATTAGGCATTTACAATTGTTAATAGGGTAGAAATCATTTGAACATCATATGATGTCTTTGTCGAAGTACTTAATTTATAAGTTAAATTATTTGATAAAATCAAACAGTCTTTAATTAGAAATTGGTTTTTCATTGGAATTTTCAAGGAATTGGGCAGACTTGTGCAACTCGGCTGACAGAGTCCTGTCATGGAGGTGGACAACCCCTCGGGGATGACAATGCTCCTCAATCTCTTCAAAGAGACCCGGAGTTGAAGATGACTATCGTGCAGATTGAGAAGGTCAAGAAGCCTCTAAAGCTGCAGAGACTAAGGGCTCCAAGGGTTCTCCTTTGACTCTGAAGAAGTCAGGGTGGTTTCACTCCCGGAAATGAAGGCAATGACAGAAGCAAGAGCAAGGTTGAAGGAGCACCAACCACACAACGGAAGAAGCTCAACCTTCTTTCGTTTGGAAGGGTCAGCTAGACAATGCCATTAATGTTTTTTATTGTTTCACTTGGGGATAGGCCTTTTTTTTGGAAAGTGGGTGGTGCCACTATTGTATTAAAAGAGAAGAGGGATGTACAAGTATAGTCAATAAGCTGTCAAAAATCCCTATACAAAAGAGGCAAGGTGGCCGGTACTAGCCCCCCAACAAACCAAAAATGCGAGAATTGTGAGAATTCACATTACCAAGGAGCTCTACCCACTCTCTTACCCTCTCACAAATAAAAGCAACCATCCTGCCTGCCGCTCTAGCTTCTCCTTCAAAGGATCTATTGTTCCTTTCAGTCCGTAATGCCCAAAAGGTAGCATGAAGAATCAGCCACCAAACTACCTTGTCCCCTTTAAGACTCCAGCTCCTAAGACAAAGGCCAAGCAACTGGTGCACATTCCCCTGCAAGCCGATGTTACACTGAGCCTTCCTTGTGATTTTACTCCACACTTCATGTGAGTACGAACGAGTGAAGAGGTTGTTCAACTTCTCATCCTCCTCCCTACACAAACGGCACATTGTGGGAACATCTTGGAAAAAATGTGCAATCCTATCACAAGTAGGCAGCCTCTAGTGTGAAATCATCCAAATGAGAAGCTTTATCTTCAAAGGACTCCTAGGGAACCAAATCTATGGCGCAAAACTATGGCAGATCTCTCCATCAGAAATGCATGTGTATGTTGACCTAACTAAGAAGCAGCCCTCCTTGTCCCACCTCCACCACCAATGGTCCTCCCTATCTAGTTGTGGGGCAAAGTCAAGAAGGAAGGGGAGCAGACCTTCTAGCTGATCCATTTTCTCTGCAATAAGGTTCCTCCTAAATATCAGTGACCACGTCCCTCTTGATATCTGGGAGCACTGTGCTACTAAAGCCAAATGGGCTACTACAACAGCAAAAAGTTTTGGAAAAGACTCCCCCAAGGTGAAATCACCACATCATCTGTCTTTCCAAAATAAGCACTTCTCCCCCCACCCAACTGCACTCGAACACTAGAAATCATGAAGTCTGCACGTCAGAATGCCTCGCCAAATGGGAGATATATTACGCCGAGACGTTGATGTCATATCCCATTCCCTCGCTTTCCTATAGTACAATTTCCTGAAGACTTGATCCCACAAACCACAGCCACCTATACAAGAGAGCCATAGTGAAGTCTAATATTTCTAATGCCAACACCTCCCATGTCCTTGTTTTTATAGACCCTACCCCATGATATATCATGCCATCCCCTACATCTCTCGCCACAGGGATGGCAGTATCGGCCGAAACCGATACGTTTTGGCCGCCCGCAACAGCGTGTGTCCTCATTTTTTCTCATGTATTAATGCTTTGAGAACCTCCTCAATCTGGACGGCCACTTCTCCTTTTGTTTCAGGCTGCAGCTGGCACCATGGATGGCATCATTGCCACAGTCTCTGCTACGCACCCAGGGGAAGATGATCCTAGTGGGTCTGCCTGAGAAGCCATTGGAGGTGCCCGCGTTCTATTTAGTTGGAGGTGAGCGTGCGAGTTTTGTCTGTAAGGTAGTATAATGCCATCATTCTAACCCTTCTCATGTATATATGGTATTTTTGGTGGATTGTTTACCTTGGTATTGGGGGGGAAGTGTCACGCCCCGTACTCTATATCGTCGAGGTATTGTCCGCTTTGGTCTATAGGCCTCACGGTTTTGTCCCTTTCTTAACAGTGATCGGCTCCAGAATGGAGGACTTCCCAGGCAGGTCACCCATCCCGGTACTACTCCCCATTAAGCACGCTTAACTTTCCTTTTTCTTTTCATTCTCTTCTTCTTCCTCTTTCCTCTCCCCACCGTGACCGGGTCCACTCTCCCCCTCTCTCTCGTTCGATCGCACGGCGAGCTCCCTCCAGCTGCAGATGGCGTGGGGCGACGGCGTGGCGACGATGGCGATGGCGAGGCGGTCGTGGCGACGTAAAGATCATGGGATTTCGTAGAAGGAGCGAGGGTTTCCAAGGCGTTTCTAGCAATTTTGGCGTCGATTCGGCGGAGCATTCGCTCCATTGAGGTAGGGTGACGTTCCCTAGCTCCTCGCACTTTATTTCCGTGGTTTGTAACCCGTCGTGAGCCCGAGAGGGGCATTTTTGAGCGGGTTAGGGCAAATCCATGATTTGGAGAGTGATCGCCCGATCTAGTGATTCGTCGCGTTTTTAGCCAATCCGAGGTCATAGATGCATGCTAGGGGTCTCGGGGGAGCTTCCCCCTTGATTTCTCCCTCTCCGCTGGAGGTACGGGGGCGTGGTTGTGATTTTTGGATCATGTTCGCCGTTTCGCCATCGGACCGTCATAGTACCAGAGACCGCTATGCTCATAACGCGCCTAGGCAGGTGAGTTATACTTCGTGTATTTCGTGTCTGGATTTGAGGACATAACAGTCGCACAACTGACCGCTATGTCAGGCATAACGCCCCGGTGCTGGTGCGTTATGGTTTCCGACCGTTGGATTTGATCGTTGGTTGTGACCGTTGGGGGCCCGATCACATAACGCGCCTGGGCAGGCCTGTTATGTACTTTAACACCCCAGGGAAGGTGCGTTATGCTTAATGCTATTGCCCTCCACTTAACGCGCCAGAGTTGGTCTGTTAAGGTCTATAACGCCCCTTGAGGAGTGCTTTATAGTCTGTTTCTCATCGTGACATAGCGCACCATGGCCGGTCCGTTATGTGCATAACACCCCTTGAGAAGTGCGTTATGTCCGTTTTCGTGACTTGAGGCTTAACGCGCCCCTGTCGGCCTGTTAAGCACTATAACGCACATGGGCAGGCGCGTTATGGTTTGTTTTCCGTCGGGAGCGACAGACGGCCGAGTTGGACCGTCCATTCTCCCCCGCACGACTTTGAGTTAGCCGTGCACCCGTGAGTGGCCAATGATGGACCGTTCATCGTCTGAGGCCTAGCCGGTGATTTTTCATGCCTATTCGAGTCTCCGGTGAGCAGACCTCGATCCACGTGGTGACCCATAGTCTGACTGATGCTGGGTGTCGTGTGGGGACCAGGTGTGGGGCGCCGGAGGGGTCCCGGGATGTGACGTCTTCAGCTTACGTCACCATGAGTCGGTGTCGTACGAGGAGCGATCCTTGTACTCGTTGCTTTCGGAGTCAGTTTCTGTGACTTGAGGGTCTGTACTTTCGGTGACCCACCCACTAGTCGTAGCTTCCACGACACGCGTGTGTCGGCCCACTAGGAGCACTGGTGTGGCGTTCCCGTAGCGGGCACCACGGAACACCTGGTCCCGGTAGTGCCTGGCGTACGCTGTGTAGAATGCCTCCTCGCTCTCTGTACGGGTGGACACGACCCGCCTGAGTACTGTCCAGTCCATGATCTACTCCGCAGCTCGGGTTGTCTAGTCTAGGACTGTCGCCAGGCCTCAAAGGTGTCACCCGACATGCTCCCCCGGCTTCTCGGGTGCTGGGAACTCGACCGCTGGCTGGAGGACGCCGATTGTCCTCATCACCAGCCTGAAGTGGAGTGGCTCCACTACATTCATGCAGTGAAGCCACACATCACGCCCCGAGAAGGTGAGGGTCCCCACTACCCAGGGCTGGCCCTCGTGACCCTTGCCCTCGTAGGGTGTCCACCGAACCTATCAAATAGAAAAGTCACATTAGCATCATAAGCATATAGATTGCATTTAATTAAGGAGTCTGAGTTTAGAGTCTCACCAAAGTGTAGGGTAGGGTGTCCAGGTCATCCTGAATCCCTCGGACCTGTCTCCGAAGGCCTCCAGTCTCTCGCAGGGCTATCCACCGTCTGGCGATCAGCAGTAGCTCGGGGTGGGTCTCCTCGCCTCGCCCTAGCCCGCGTAATCATATGTAGGCCCACACCTGCATTGCATTCCATCAAATGTCAGCATATAACCACATATAAGAATCATATAGAGATGGCATAATCAATTTAAGGGTCGAGTCATACCTATAGTAAAGGGGAGAAGCCACAGAGCATCGTGCGTCGGCTGGTGGAGCTCAACGTGTCGAACAGGAAAGCGAGGACCGTTGCTCTCCATGCGTAGTCGCCTATGTGGTCCAGGTCCTTGAGCAAAGGCAAAACACGGCAGCTGATGACATCCGCCCTCGTCGCAAACAGTAGCCGTCCAAAGAATAGTGTCAGGAATCGCCTCAGTACTCGATCTGCCTCTGGCCCCGGCTCTGTTGCCACCCTCAGTCGGGCTCGATCTATGAGCCTCTGTAGATGATGCTCGGGCAGCTCCCCCGTCGCGATCCCTAGCCGCCTCATCCTGAGGCTGTCCTAAAGTGTCGCTCTAGTCAGAGTAGTGGACTGCCGCTCCGGGTGTAGTAGCTCCAACTCCAGTAGCTCCTGGGCCATCTCCCGGTAGTCGGGGTAACCCTTCCCGCCGACTGGGGACCCATGCACACATAGGCCAGTGATCCGAGCTATGTCCTCTAGCGTAGGGACCATGTGGCCCCACGGGAAGAGGAACGTATGGCTCACTGGGTCCTAGCAATTGTGCAGAGCATAGAGGAGCAGTGTGTCAAATTGGCTGACCTCAGTGCTCAGGAACTCGGCGAATCCCATCGTCACTAGTCTCTCCCGCTGGAAGTCGGGCAGTGCGAGGTACACTGCCCGGACATGCAGCCAAGAGATCCGGGTCCTACGCTTTCCCTGCATACATTTTAGGATAATTACATTGGTATTTTTTATTTTATTGATTCCTGGATCAGCCGGGAAGATCTCCAGCGCCTCGATCCAGATCTGCTGGAGCACTACCACAGCAGTGTCCCCCCTTACTCGACGGAGTCGAGTTCCAGCCGCCCCGGGAGGGTTGGTGGGGACATCGGGCCCACTATGGGGCCCATTACGCAGAGTCGACACCGCACCTCCCCAACACCGAGCTTGTGGCTCGGTGACTCACTTGAAGACCCGACATCCTGAGTATTTCTTTATTTGTGTGTATTGTACGTATTTGAGTATTGTGTGTATTTTTATTTTTCATGGTGTTATTGTATTATTATTAACCACCAAAGTCCAACTATTTTATTTTATTGTGTTAAAGTCAAAAGTGGGTAGTTGGCTTTTATTTTTAGGCTTGGGCATAAGTGCAATTAGGAGAAGTGGAGGGTGTAAGTGTTATAGCCTCCTCCTACATAAAAGGGGCTAAGGGTGTAATGCTTGCTACGATGAATGCCATTGGAAGTTCATATGTGAGAGACATCTCTCTCGTGTTCCATTCCCTTCCCTCTTTCCTCTTGTGAAAAGAGTGTGTCGCCCGGTGTGAGGTCGTCCGGCAAGAGGCCGAGCTGCGCGAGGTAGCAACTATCCCGTCTTATTCGCGTTCCCGGAGTTGCCGTCGATCCATCTACACGTCGCCGCCGCGTCAAGCTGCCCCTCTCCTTCACGCCCTATCTCGTCTCCAGGGTGGTGGGGCAATGAGAGGTGGGCGGGGATCTCTTGCCCTCAGACATGATTCCTCCTTCTTAGCCAGTACATGGCCATCACAGATCACTTCAGCGGTCCCTTGGGAGGCAGAGGCGATGTTGATGTTCAGATCGTCAAAGGAAGATGTAGGCAAGGCTGAGGCAGGGGCGGCGAAGTCCAAAGGCCACCGCACTTCGCCGCAAACGGCACCGAGAATTTGCCTGCTTCAAGCACAAGTCTATCGGATGACTATCTTCCTGAACACTAGTGCAATCGGGAGACGGGGGCTATAGTGAGGAGGGGGGAATGCCTCCAGGCTTTGCCTCTCTCTCATTCATGTTCAAAGAGCAGTTTGGGCAAGCGCCTCAGGTGGAAGGAGGGGCTTTGTGATGTCTTTCGACACTCGTATGACCTTCTGATGGGACCAGAGGTCAGGAGCCGTCTGCTGGTGGTGGAAGCAGAAGCAATCGCACTTCTGGTAGCAGTTGACCCGTAGGCGATGGTAGCTCTACCCACCCCGACCAGAGAGTCGGAGAGGTGGATCAAGCCAAGGAAGCCAAGCAGCAAGCGGAGGGAGAGGCGACCAGGGAACCGGACGACGTGCAAGTGCACGTGGAGTTCGAGCACGTCAAGGTTGTTTCTGAAGGGGAGGGTGACGGGAGTCTCAGTAAGGAGGAGGTCAAAGTTATTTTCGCAAAGGGGGAGAACTTTATAGAGACTTAGGCAAGCGAGACTGCCAGGTTGATCAACGTCATAGTAGAACAGTCATCCATTGAATGACCATTCTCACCACAATAGTAACAATAAGAAGATTTTCTTTTCATGGACTATTTTTCATCATTTTTCATGAGTGAACAATTATTCATCATGTGTCCATGTTCACCACAGTAATAACATGAAAAATTATTCTTGACAGACCACTCAAGCATTACAGACTATAGCACAAGCAGGCGCTAGGGCAGGCGCTGGAGATTTACATCGTAATTTCTGAAGTTTAAACCCTCCGCGATTCTATGGTTCCTCGAATCCAGACGAAGCTAAAAATTGGATTGATGAGATGAACCGTATCTTCGAGGTCATGCAATGTGCTGACCAAGAGAAAGTTCATTTAGCCACATTCCAACTTAATAAAGATGCACGTACATGGTGGAAGTCGGTTCCAGCACCGCCAGCTGATGCACCACATACATGGGAAGGTTTTCTTACATTATTCCGGGCCAAGTATTTTTCCAAGCATGTCAAGGAGGGGAAGGCTGTGGAGTTCACTTCTTTGCGTTAGGGTATGATGACGGTGGCGGAATATGAGTTACAGTTTTCTAGGCTGGCGTCGTATGCACCTCATTTGGTCAGTACCGACTTATTGAAAGCCAATCGATTTATGGACGAGTTAAGACCCGATTTTATTCAGCAGCTTAGGACCCAAAATATCCGTACTTATGCGGAGATGGTCCAATGGGCGTATTTGTGTGAAAGGACCTTGGAGAAGGTCAAAAAATTAAAGAGAAAAGGAGAGGAGTCAAGCCGAAGGTTTGATCGACAGAATAAGAAGGAAAAGTTTAGCATCACGGAGCCCTACAAATCCCATGATAGCAAGAAGAGATCCAGGAACGAGAGCGGTAGCTGTTCCTAGAAAAATAAGAAGACTAAGGAAGAGGACAAGCAAGTCATGGCAGCTTGCTCCTTTTGTGAAAAGTTCGGCCATTCAGCCGAAGAGTGTTGGAAGCACCTCGATGCTTGTTTATGATGTGACAGCAGGGAGCATCACATGCCAGACTGCCCTCTTGTGAAGGACCAACCTTCCAGTGGTGGACATAAGAGACAGGCTCGTCTCAATGTTATTTTAGATGACTATGAAGCGCCTAGGGATGATGGGCTTATGGAAGGTACCATCCACATTTGTTTCCATCCTGTATTTGTACTATTTGATACCGGTGCTTCTCATTCCTTTATATCTACCACTTTTGTAAAAACCTTGCCAGTGTCATCAGTTCCCTTACCATTAGACCTTGCTATTACTACACCTTTAGGCCCTGGAACAAAACTTACAAATAACTACCCTGATAGTGAGGTAATGGTAGAAGGTCACAATCTCCCTATAAACCTTGTATGTCTTGATATGGAAGGCTATGATGTAATTTTAGGTGTGGATTGGCTAGTAGACCATGACGCCTACATCAATTGCCGAAATAGGATAATATCCTTTCGCAAACACCACCTTCTCTATTTATTTATAGGGAAAGTCGTCTTGCACCCGTGGAAGCCTGCGATCACCAAGAAGCAAGGGCGTCAGAAGGAGTCCCGGGTGTTACCTCAGGGGACAACCCTCTGATACTTAAGTTAGCAATGGGAAAATAGAGTATAGAGAAGAGCAGGAGAGAGAGAGAGAGAGAGAGAGACATCGCTGTAGGAGGCTGAGGAGCCATGGAGATCTTCTAGACGAGTGCTCGTCGGTCCCAGTGATCACTCGGTGAGTGCTCGTTGGGTGGTAAGGTCGCCGGAAGGAACCTGTCTAAGAGTGTGAGTAGCCGTCCCCTTCTTCTCTCTGTGTAGCAGGACTAATAGCTCTATTCTCTTGAGTAGCATTATAGCAGAATGAACCATCGTATGTGTCTCCTTTATCGATCTCCCTTTTATAGGGGGCTGTCCTAGAGCGAGAAGCCTCATCCCTTGATAGGGAAGGACATCCGTAGTAGAGTAACGTTTCTCCGCTACAATGGTGGAAACTTTCTGTTGGAGGGCGACTACCCCGGCATCGGCTGGTCCCGGGATGAGTCTTACGGCACTCATGGGGCGTGCTCACCCGTTATGGGGTCAAGGCTGATGTTGTGGGGGCAACAGTCGATCGCCGAAGAGTCCTCCGGCGATAACTGCGCTTGGGCCGTAGCACTTACGCGTCATAGAATCCAATGCTCTTCTGGACTGGGCTTACCCTTTGTGGGCCAAGCATGTGTGCGCGTCCCTTAGGAGTGCCTATCGCGAACAAACCTTCGTGGGCCTGTCGTTATTGGGCCGTTCCTAAGCCAAACTGGATTTACCCTCCCCACTTCTCCCCCTACTCTCAGTCGCCAAGCACTCTGCAGGGGGCTGAGAGTCGATCAGGAGAAGGTCGCTCGGAGTGTGAGGCCCGAGGTTGGACTCCTCGTATCGTGTGTGTTGTAACCTTCGAGGCCGGCTTGGCGCGCAAGACGCTTTTGGTGGTGACAAAAGCCACGCTGGTAATCATGACTCGTGTCTTGTCGTGTTCTGTCAGCGTGGGCCTCAAACGGTCACCTGACGCTGTTACGGGCGCCTTTTCACCTGTCTTACAAAGGGTAGTGCCGACCCGTCGTGGGTGGTTATAAGAGCTACTGCGTGGTCTCTCTGCGGACTTCATCTGCGTCTCGCTGGTCACCGTGCTCGTCGTAGGCATCTGTCTACCTTGCTCGGTGAGGATTCTTTCTTCCCTTGCATTCCCCATCTTTCGTAGTCATGCCCCCACGCAGGGGAGCTCCTTGAGTTAGCTTTTCTTCTTCCGAAGAAGCTCCTCGCGGCCGAGATGAGGTGCCGAGCACTTTGGGTGCCTGCCCTAGCCGACCTAGGTCCCTGCCGTTAGTAGCGTATAGGGTGATCCATGGCCTACAGGGAGCTTTCCAGATTCCCCCCGAGTATGACATTATCTTCCCATCCATGTGTAAAATTTCACGCCCATATGTCCCGTCTGGCCTGGCACCAGCAACAACTTCAAATGAAGAGACTGCGGGAAGAACAGGCCACCCGAGACTCTCCGAATAGATGATGCACTGCCGTGAAGCCACTCCCAGAGTCACGATTGCGAAGAGAAACTAACCCCCGGAAAGCCCACGATGCATGGGTCCCGAAGAAAAAAAATCCAATAGACCACAACTTGTGCTCATAACGGGCCAGAACGTGTCACAACGGCACCTCGTTCAGCCTTCAGCGGCACGCCATTTGTAGCATCCTTCAATGGCACCCTCTAGCCCGCTCCGCGGCACGCTCCGTGCTCACCCAGTGACGTGCCCTGCTCAGCTGCGCGCTCCATCGTCGACACGCATGCCTGGCTCCCTCGTCGGCACGCCCGCCTAGCCCCTTCAACGGCGCGCCTCACCAAGCTTCCCCGACACACCCTCGGGGGAGCCCTCAGTGGCACATGCCCAAGGCGCCCCTCGCTGGCACGCTCCGTGGCCACCTTCGCCAGTACAGCCCTGGGCATCTTCACCGGCACAGCCTGGATCCTCACCGGCACGCCCGTCCAGCATCCTCAGTGGTACCCCTGGCGAGCTCCAGCGGCACACTCCCTGCCAGGCCCCCCTTCAGCGGCACGCCCTCACGGCGCTTCAGCGGCATGCCTTGGACCCCCTTTACCTGGTGCAACCTATAGAACAATGTGATGCCCACGCCCTATGATTCTTGGCGCGCAGTGGGACTAGCTGAGTTGTCGCCCCCTCCAAGAGGCACGTAAGCTACTCCCTGCCACCAGGGATGGGGAAATCAAATCCCCATTAATGTCTGTCACTTCCCGCGGCCGCCATTTGCGTTCAAAGACCCCCACCGCTTGGGGGGTATAACAGCCCCCTTCTTCCCCAGCATAAAAAAAGAGAACAGACAGACATATGGGACACAAGAGAGAAGAGACGACCAGACGCCAAGAGAGAAGAAGAGAAGTAGAAGAGAAGAAGAGAAAGAGGGCCTGCTGCCCTCCCCCGTCACTGCTCCACCACCATCGTCTGAGAGAGAGGAAGAGATTAAGAGAGAGAGAGAGATCATGCAGCAGGGGTGTTGGGGGGGAGCAGGAAGTAGTCGCCCCTGCTCAACCTCAACCTCCCCCATTCTTTTCTTTTTTTTTCTTCCTTCTTCCCCTTTCCATCGCTTGTATCCTCCACCCCGGTGTTTTGAAGTGTACATGGCCGGTGATGGCCCTTGTCTTTCATGAATAAAAATCCCTTTCTTGAGGTTTTCTTCACTGCCTCCATCTGTTTGGGGTCTCGTATGTGTTTGATAGCTTCTCCCCCCTTTCCTTGGTGATTTCGCTCTTCCGTCGGTGGCCCCTTGATCCCTTGTGGCCATGGTGATGCCCCTCGTGCCTCCCCGGACATCCAGAACCATTTCCTTCTCCTCTGCCCGAAGCCTCCACCCCATTTCCCCTCCCATTTACTTCATCTCCCACCTCCCATCTCCAACCTGCACTTCCTAGTTCGTAGGCAGCAGAGTACCTGCATCTTGAAGAATCAGCCCCGACTTCATCCCAGTTTCCCTGGAGGCCTAACTAGCACTGTTGGAAGCGTCTTCCTATCTTCTTCGCAACGGCAGTGGTCTAGACCCTTTCTGAGTTCGTGACTATCGGAGAGAGCCATTCTTCTCCAACTGCGCAGAATAGGTCTGGTCTGCAACCTGAAGCCACTTCCAGAAGCTCCCACAGACACATTCCTTTGTTTCTTGAGGCACCACTTGGCTGAGAGCTTCTACGACAAGTCCTCTTCCATTACCAAGAAGCGGCACCTCGTTCGGCATCCGGAGTAGCGATTTCTCATTTTTCTCCCCTGGTTGTGCTGTTCTGCCCCCTCTAGGTCTGAGAAGACACCTAGTCACTGTTCAGGACTTCGTTGGTGACTCTGACCTCCGTTGACATTGCCGTGGGTCTCCGTTCGAAGAGGACCTGTCCATGAATCCAACAGTTCCAACCTCGCCTGAATCGGAGCTCAGGAGCACCCGTGGTGATCTCGCCTTCCTGCTGCTGTGGTGTAGACATGGTCAGAGCCAGAAGACAGAGGCCCTGTTCACGACCCTGCCCCGACTGTCGCCCGTGTCCAAAACTTCTCCCAAAATTCAGACGTCATCCTGGGCCAACCCAAGAGGTTTTGCCGCCAGTTTTGTCGACAATGGAGTTTGGGAGCGGCCACCGCAGCGCTAATATCGCCTGTCTGTCCTCTGTTCCAGAGGGTGGACAGAACCGACGAGCTCCGTCCAATTAGTTTCTAGTTCAATTCTCCCCTCCCCGCCTGGCCGGCTGACCGCCCCTCCCTGCGTGGAGGTACATTTTGGTTGTAATTCTACTCCCCACCCCAAGTCCAACCCCCTTGCAAGTGGCGTAGTGGATGTATTAGTAGGTCGTCGACTAAAGCTTCTCCGGTGCGGTGTGCGAGTAAGTCCACGCTTCCTCACTCGCCCTCGTCTCCGACCGGGATCAGTGTCTTCACACCGATCAGGTGAGCCTTGGTTACCCTCCCTTGATGGCCTTTCCTTGCTAGTTTAGTATCACTGCTAGTGCCGTCGGACGGTGAGTTGAGTGTCTGATCTTGAATTGCTTATATGTGAGTGACCACCGTGGGAGAGTTGTGAGAGAACCATTACATCCCACGCCCTCGACGTGTTGGCCGCTCGTGAGAGTGGGCATCCCAGGACCCTTAGGGTCTCAACCACAAGCTAGACAAACCCCGGAGCAGCAAGGTCCCACCTCAGACCCTTCCCACCATCGTCAAGTCACCTATAGGCACTAGTGTGCGCTACGCGGGTGAGTCCACTCGAGTGAAGTCACCAGTCCGCGCAATGCTTACTTTCTAGGTCCAAGGGTGATTCGGTCTTGTGACTATAGGTGCTTCTTCCCCCCTGGAGGAGGGTGAGCTCCCTCGTGATGCAGCCGGGGTAGTAGGGGATGAGCCCACTGTCGCAGCTCCGACTGGGGGCGACGAGGAGATCATCGACATCGAGGGGGTTTCCGAAGGGGGCACCCTTGTTGGTGAGTTTCTTGTCTGAAACCTCTAATCAGAAAGTTGTCTTCATATGAGGCTGGATTGGGTAGTGACTTGGCTTGATTCATTGATCTGCAGGCGCCACTGGCTTGCCCATGTCTGGGAGCTCTTCGGAAACCTCGTGCGGCTCTTCGAGCAGCGGCAGCATGGCGATGGAGACAGAAGATAGCTCGAGCTCGAGCTCCTCCACTTTTGAGGCCTCTTCTATTAGGGAAGCGGAGATGAAGGCTACTTTGGAAGGTGTGCAAGGGTTCTCCCCTTCCTATCTAGCCCTTGTTTGAATTTTATCATCGGATATTGATACTATCATGTTGTGAACAGGGCTGGAGTCTGGAGAAGAGCACGCATCGGCTCCTGACGAGAGTGACCGGGGTGGAGCCTTCCGTTTCACCGATGGTTACTGAGGACGACTGGATCATGGAGGAGTCCTTGCCCTCTCCGACCCCAGTGAGCGATGTTGCAGATGTGGAGGGGAAGTTGCCCTCGATGAGACCACAGGCATAGTGGGAGCCGCATCGGGTAAGAGCTGGGACGTTTATCAGGTTTTCCACCTTGTCTCATCACGAAAAATTTTGAATGTGTCACGTACTTCCCTTTGTGTTTGGTGGAATTGCGTAGGCTTCACTGGTGTGCTGGCCAAGGCAGGCGACCCTTCCCTGAGCATGGGGATTGAGTGGCCTATGTCTGCCTCCCCTCTAGAGCCGTTACTGGATGCAAGCGTGGGTGCCGCCTTGCTCTAGCGAGCTCGAGGCTACCTGCAGGGCGATCCTCTCCCTTCTGTAGAGGACCTTTGGCAGCGGCTGAGGGAGTGCACCCAGGGCTACCACACCCTTGGGTTCTCCCGCGAGTTCTGGATGTCGGGGCTGGCCGAGATCTGGGCGGAGTACTTGCGACTCTGCGAGGCTGAGGAGCAGAGAGCCCAGAGGTAGGCGACCATCCGAGAGGCATAGTGGTAGCGGGACCGGCTCGTGTCTGCCCTAGCTGAGTAGAGGGGCCATGCGGAGGTAGCCGTGTTACTTTCCAGAGACCACGTTGCACAGCTTGGCGAGGTGGAGAGCCGAGTTGAGGCCTTGAGGAAGGCCTTAGAGGAGTAGTCGCGAGCCACGGAGCTCGTTAGAGCTAAGTGGCGGGTTGCTAAGACCAGGGCCGAGGCTAGTGTTCAGCTCGTGTCGACCTTGGAGATGAAGCTTGCAGCTATCGAGTCTTGTCTTGTGGCATTGGAGAGGAGCGAGCCTAGGATTTGATTGGATCGCCCCTTTCCCCTCTTTTGTGTTATGCCATTCAGATTGTCTACACTTTGGTTCTGATTGACACGACTGTTTAACTGCCACGTTCTGAGCAAATGAACACGTTCCGCTGCTATCGGCTCGGGGCATGACAGTACTGACATTTTTTGTTTCATTTTTTTTTGTAAGGGGTGATGAGGCCTTGAATCTCCTGGGTGTTGGTGCACGCAACGTACCACGGGTTGCCAGAGTTCCAGTGGGAGCGATTGAGAGAGATGGGGTTCGGCCCCTTCTTGAGCATTGAGCCCGTCCGCTTGGACATCGTCCTTATCCAGGTACTTAGGGAGAGATGGGATAGGATGAGTCAGGCATTCCTGATACCCTGGGGACACATGGTCCCCACCCTAGAGGACGTAGCGTGGATCACAGGATTGAGGATAGACGGTGAGGCAGTGAGCGGGGTGACCCTCCCCGACTATAGAGACCTAGCCCATAGGCTTCTAGTTTTGGAGATAGTGGCGGGGGGGCCTGGGGACCGTAGGATAGTGTATAGGGCAGAGCTAATGGAGACCCTCAGGTTGGAGGAGGCGCGCCAGAAGACTAGGGAGACATTAGAGGAGTTTGTGATCCGAATGGCTGAGAAGGCGAGGGCTACCTTCTACGCGGACCCTACCCAGAGGGAGATGGTAGATCTAGACTTGAGGAGGTTTTTGTTTCTGGTGTTGGGGAGACTGATGTTGGGGATGAAAGGGGACGACATGAACTGTCATTTTCTAGGATTATTTGAGGATCTAGATCGGGTGGGGCGGTATGCCTGGGGCGCCACCATGCTAGCCCACCTGCTGGCTGACCTGTCTACAGATACGGGTCGAGAGATGACTGTCAGTGGCTTTGCACCATTTCTTCAGGTATGTAATTTTCCTTTTTATGCTTATGCTTCTATTTATGCTTATGCGATCATGATTATGCAATGATTATGCTAATAATATATGGATGCAGATCTAGAGCCACCTATATATGTCGATGGAGCGATCGGGACTCCATCATCCTGAGGCATTTCCCCTAGCCCGATGTTGGCTCCCGTACATGTTGAGGGCCCCGCACGCCTACGGGCTACAGGTCGTGAGGCGAGAGATCCGGGACTACCCAGCCTCCTTGGTACGTATGATATGATTATGCATTTGCCCCAATTCTCTATTTATGATGATGATGATGTGATGTTAGGATATGTCTGGAATGCAGGTTGTGTGGAGGCCTTACCAGGGCATGGCAGATGAGGACCAGCCTTGGGTCGTAGTGGGTCAACACTTGTTTGGGCCGAAGATTTGGCTCTATTGCCTAAATGAGATAGAGCCCCTATGGCTTAGGCTGGTGATGAGGACTCTCAGCCTGCATCAGGAGTGGATTGAGGTCGAAGAGCAATGCAGGTTCAGGCGAAAAACCTGGGGGCATGTAGTGACGATGGACTGGCAGCTGTGCTTTCCAGAGCAGTATGTCGATTGGCAGAGGGGCGGTACCATAGTCATCTCCCAGGTGGCAAATAACATGGTGTACCTCTGGGCCCACTGGAGGACCTACGCTGATCAGCCTCAGATGAGGCCTCGAGGGGTACGTATGAATGCATGCTTTGATGTCTATATGCGTTAGTTGCTATATGATGAATGTTTGACTATTATGCAATGAATGCAGGATGCGCGAGATGCAGTTGCGGTGGACATATAGGTACAACTTCACACCTTGGAAGCCCACCTAGTGATTACACGAGCCGAGCTAGGGGCACTGGTGAGTATGATTTCTAAATGCTATAATATGAGTCCTAAAGTTGAGTGATTGGCAATTGACAATCTTAAATAATGTAGCGTGCCCAGCAGAGGGTAGCAGGGAGAGGAGCAGGAGGTGCCTTTAGTTCGAGCACGGTGGACCAGAGTGCCGAGATTACTTCATTAGAGGAGCGACTGGCGAGAGCGGTGGCACGAGTTGAGACAGCCGAACGTGACCTGGCAGCACAGGTAAGAAAGATCACTTAAGCAATGTAGTTATTATCAACTTTCTTTCAAAATGCTTGTGACATGTTGTATGATAATGCAGGCGGAGGTGCTACAGGACGTGCTAACTCGGGTTGCCTTAGCAGGCACCGAGCTCGTGATCCGTGACCAGCCGATCGCGGAGCTAGAGGAGGAGAGACAACGAATTACTGAGGAGAGAGAGGAGGAGAGACGACGAGTCGCAGAGGAGTGGTCTCGCGAGAGAGAGGAGCCATCCTGAGAGACACTAGAGCTGTAGTTACTTCTTAGGATGGAGAGGAGGGAGCGCGACCGTGAGAGGGCAGAGCTAGCCGAGCTGAGACTTCCCCTGGGTACGACTGAGGAGCGAGCGAGGGTGATAGAGGACCGCTACCGTAGGGGCTAGGAGCAGACGTAGCGAGAGGGACGACCGAGTTCTTATTCCAGTACGGGCTACCTATTGGGTTCCTCCACTCAACATAGGAACGAGGCAGAGGAGTGTGCCCGAGCTGAGAGGTCAGCTACCAGCCATGGGTCGATGAGGCCCCCACGAGTTCCTCTCAGGGATAGAGGCGAGGTAGAGAGTAGAGAGAGGAGAGAGGAGGGAGGTGGAGTGAGCTAGAGAGATTACCTTTGTATGCCTCCTCCTGTATTTTCTGTACACACAAATATACGTAATTATGTTTATGAGATGAGAACAAACTTGTTACCTGAGCTTGTATTTTGTTGCGCGCTTGTGTAATTGTATCACTGCTCGTGTCCCTCCTCACTTAGACTTAGAGATATAGATTAGTTAATCTATTTGACTCAGCCCCTTGCTCAATAAGCAAGGGGATGTCCTTGGTAAGGGGTCAAGGGGCCAAGCCTTTAATCAATTAAGGTGAAAGAAATGCATAAATAAAAATGCAGCATGCAAGCAAGCAGATGTGGATAGGAATTTAAAAGAATGACCAAGCAAAATGCAATCAAGCAAATGACACATTTTTTTGTTTTGTTTGTTTATTTGTTTATTTATTGTTGTTATTTTTTCAGATTTTTTTAGGCATGGTAGAGTGCGCATAGCAAAAGGAACTTTACTCGTTCACCACCTTAAATTCATTAAACATTCTTAAACAGCTTAACAAAGGATCAACATGCTTGGATTTTGCTTTCACTCGGCACCTCGCACGGCACATCTTCCTAAGCTTATCTTCACCGCCCCTCGGGCTCATGGCACACCTCAGAGGGAGAAGGAAGATAATAATTGAGGAAAGTTTATGAGGGGGTCCGAAAGGTTGGGGGACGTCCCTCCCCTACCCTATTGCCTGTTGGGGTTTGATCTGTGGCTTAGGAAAATTTTAGCTATCCTTGCCTTTGGTAGTGCATGCTTACGACCAGGGTTTTCCCTACGAGGACTTTGCCCGCTTGTCATGCTCATTTTGCTTTGTACTTTTTGCTTCGTGCATGCTTACGCCCAGGGTTTTCCCTGTGGGGACTTTACCCTCTTAACATGCTCTTTTGAATGGAATTGACTTTACTTAGGCTTTTGGCAAATTAGTTCACTTTTGGGCCGTGACTTCCACCTACTAAGGCGGTGGGTAGGCTTGGTGGTCAGGCCAAGTCCTCACATCCCCCTCGTGAACTGAAAAGAAGAGAATGGATGACACCTATAACGACCCGAGATCCGAGTACCGAAAAGGAACCGGTGTGTCTCGAACCTCGGCCCGTCACCCACGATCCCAAAGACTCGGAAGAGTTAAAGGATGGTGTGAGGATACACAAGAAGCTAAAATAACTACAAAAATAACACAATGATCTAAATAAAAAAGTAAGAAATAAATAAATAACTTGATGGGGTCATCACCATCCGACCCTGCACTCATGACCCGTCTCCTTCCTCGGAAGCATTCGGCATAATTTCAATAAGACATCTAAGGACTACTACATTGGGATTGAAAAGCGTCCTGATTAGGTGTGCATGGATCTGTTTGCCACGCTTAAGTGAAGAAATACTAGTGCAAGCACAGAGAGCACTGCTGATTGTGAACTGATCGGGGACCACACCTTCCCTCATCATCTCAGCAAAGAGATCCAGTGCCTCATATGACAGACCTTTCCTAGCATACCCAACAACCAAGACAGTCCAAGAAAAGTGATTCTTCTCAGGCATCTCGTCGAACAGCCTCCGAGCAGATGCAAGATCGCCGCATTTAGCATACCCAGATACCAAGGTAGTCCACGTGAGCACATCCCTCACGGGCATTTCAGTAAACACCTTCCCCGCGTCATCTATACACCCGCATTTCGCATAAGCATTGACGAGAGAGCTCGCAATGATCAGATTCGAGAGGTACCCAATGACTGCAACCTGCCCGTGGACCTGCTGCGTAAGACCCGGCTGTCCAAGCCGCACGCAGGCCACCAGCAACCCAGAAAAGTTGTACTGGTTGAATGCGCACCACGACGACCGACGCATCCGGACGTACAACTCCAGGGCCTCGCCGCACGATCCGCCGCGGGCCAGCGCGACGATCATGGTGTTCCACGACACCGCGTCGCGTATGCCCTCGGGCATCTGGTCGAACACCTGGCGAGCTGATTGGACCATGCCTAGCCTCGCGTAGCCGGCGAGCATGGTGTTGTAGGAGAACACGTTCCTGGCGGGCATCCTCTCGAAGAGCGACCGGGCGTCGCCGGGGTGGCGGCAATGGAAATGGAGGGCGAGCACCTGGTTAGCGAGGAAGGTCCTGGTGGGGAGGGACCGCTTGAGACCGGTGAGCCTGAGGTGGAGGTGGACGCGGCGGGCGAGGGGGAGGGCGCCGGAGCGGAGGCATTGCTGGAGGAGGAGAGCAAGGGCCTGCGAGTCGGGGCGGATGCCGCGGCGGGCGAGGGCGGCGAGGGCGTCGACAGCCTGGGCGAGGTTTCCGCGGGAGCAGAGGCGGAGGAAAGAGTCGGCGAGACAGGGGCGGTGGCGGTGGGGCATCGGGGGGAGGGGGCGATGGGCGGAGCGCCGCCTTCATCTGAGATCGTGTTCACCGGGCTGGGGGCGGAGTGGTCTCGGCCGAGTTGTGCCGGGTTTGGGAGTAAAGAAACGGCAAAGTCGCGTGGTCGCGTTCGGAGGGGGTTTGGTCTGCCGATCCAAACCCGGCAGCGGGAACGGGGGCACATGGACAGATTACAAAAATTCACGGTTTTACTTACCGCTTTTATACCCTACCTATCTCAGTTGCCAGACCGTACCGGTACCACCGTGTCATCGATATGTACCGGTGCAACAGACTAAAGCGATCCTATACGTATATCTATTTAAATATAATACTTTATATTTTAGAATAATATGACTCATTAACGTAGTTGGTTAAGATTGTTGGATTATTCACTCTCGATTCTCGCTCTCTCTCGTTAGATCTCACTCTCTCTCTCTCTCATCCTCTCTCTCTCTCACAATCACCTCTCTCCCTCTCTCTCGGTTTCGACGACATCGGCCGTAGATCGAGGCGTGGGAGGTACCAACGAAACCGGCTCATCGTGAGGGATGCGTGGGTACTGACCTCATTTTGATCGGTGGAGCATGGAGGTGCGTGGGGTCGAGAGGAGCCACAACGTCCTTTCGTCTGTTCGGCACCGAATCACTATCTTCGTTGTGCAATAGGTAGGGGAATGGAATCCTATCCTCGCTAGGAACCCGCTGGTATCACATGCGCCATGGTCCGACGCTATTTTTCTCATTTTCTGTGCACATTTCCATGTTACTATAATTTCACCCTATTTTCTAAAAATCACTCCATGGCCATCATTTTTAAGTTTTAATGGCATGAATAGGTAGGGAATGAGTTGTATGGCATGGCAGGTTAGCTTATTTCACGAAACCCCGTCATTTCGAGCCGACCGGGAGGGGTTTTGGCCTAGGCCAACCCGTTCCCACTGTCACGGTAGTTTTGCAGCCTCCTGGTGACCTTTCATCCTTAAGTAGCCATCACCGGACCGCTTAACCCCTTTGAGTGGTCCAACTCAGACTGCTTGAGACCGTCGTCCCTTTTGAACCATAGGACGGTCTACACTAGAACGGCCCTGTTCCAACCGTTCAACCAGTTGAGCGGCCTGCCTATTGACTGCCAATGGCACTCACCGCCCTTGTGAGCGGCCGTCCCCTAAATGCCCATGCTGTGAGCTGCACATCCTGTGCCGTTTATCCCTTAGGATCCTCGAGGATGAGCGGCCCTCCCGTAATCGCTCATCCCTTGTGCAGCAGTCCTCTTGCTATTTATACCCTGTAGATTAGTTTTAGAGCAACTCATGAGCGGCCTATCCGTTGTCGCGCATCCCTTCAAACCCCGTCTGGCATTGGTAGTAGAGCGGCTCACTCCAATCCGTTCATCCCCATGAGCAGCCTGATCCTAATCGCCCAAGCCTTTAGACCATGCCGACGTTAGCAGTTGTCCGGTTAAGGCCCAACCGTTCTAACCTCATGAGCAGCCCAGCCCTAACTGCCTGTCCTGATGAGCTGCCAGAATGGAACTGCCCATCCCTATGGACTCTAGTTTTAGCATGTTCATTTCAATTATGCATTTCATTATTGCACCTCATTGTATTTAAAGTATTTTTATAAAAATGTGGCATATTTTACATCTCGATAGAGTGACTTCCTCTTTCCTTGTGATAGAGCCACTAGTCATAACCCGACGACCTCTAGTGTCGGCCCACCGAGGAGAGGTGGCGGGGTAGTTCCTATTTAAGGTTCTTAAGCTAGTTTCTGTGGGCCCCCTTACTTTGCAGTAGCATCCTACTGGGGGGGAAAACTAGCTATAGGCCTGACTCAGGGCAATGAGTCAGTGTGGCGATCACATTATTTCCATTTTTCTAACCTTTGCACTATAGGTAGCAGCAGCATAGTTCGGAGGGAGGACACACGTGTATCATCTTGTGTGCCACCCACACATTTTGGCGCCTACAGGGGTGAATAGATCAACCTCAATTTTCAGCGTACAGTAGTAAAAAGAAATGCAAAATAGAAATTCTACTGTGATGGATGCTATTAAAATGATTTTGACTAAAGAAGTAATAGTTAGACAGCGCTAGCACAAGTATTTACACACGATGCAAAGAGATTTTTAAGGTGGTTCGATCTCGACCTTGAGATCTACGTCCACACCTCACTCAATTGAGTGAGGCTTCCGCTGAAAATAGCTTAACTCCACTGATTACACAGCTTATATACCACTGAGCATCACAGCTTGCTCTATTGCCTCACAGCTTGGATTCGTTGATTCACAGCTTTACAATAATTCAAATGAAAAGAAAAGAAATAGCAAAAGCATTGATAGAAATGGAAAACAATGCATCTCTATTGAGCCGTTGATTCTGGATCTGATCTTGGACTTGAAGCTTCAATAACTCCTTAAAAAATCTTCAACTTCACTCAATTTCCCCTTTACTATCTCTTCTCCGACTTATTCTCCTTTCTCTGATACTCTGTTTCTCAGTAGCTCTCTCTTACACTTCTACGAAGACCCTTACACTCTCAGCTTCTCCTGTCTTCCTTGCTCTCTCCTCTCGAGCTCTTCTCCTCTGAATCTCCGGATGATCACGTCTGGGTTGTACTTTTCTCACTTGTCCATTTTCAATCCCGTACATGAGATGCCATTTATCCAACGAGCTTGATTCTTGTTGTCCCCACAAGATTCCTTTTAGGCGTGTGGAGGGAACACTCCCGCCAAAAGAAGTTCTGGAATGTGCCGATCGAGAGTCCATGCATCAGATAAAAAGAAAGGATATTCCATGTGGTAGATTCTTTTGTTGGGCAATTCGCCTTGGATCATGTGCCAACCAGATTCAGTTTCGAACTGTTGTGCCCCTTGTGCCTTGATGATGGTGTGATGTTTGTTTTGATGATAGCAACATAATGAGTCACGATAAGCTCTGCTGATTGATTTAACTGATGCTAGTTTGTTTCTGATTAAACTGAACTGATGTGGGGCTGATTGATTTAACTGATGTTGGTTTGTTGCTGATTAAAACTGAATTGATGTGGGGGTGGGTCCTGATGATGTGATGTTATCTTGTGTTTTTAACTACTGCTCAAAATTGATGATTTGAGGGATCTGCATAAAGATCATGTGCTTGTCATTTTTCATGACACTTCTGTATGCATAGCGTTTCATCGAACAGCCTGTATGCATGTCATTCTTGCTTTAACAAGTCTGTACACGTTGTGTTGCCTTCACTTTAGTCCTTGCACCTTTTCTTTTCAAAGTCCATGCATGCTTTAAGTGCAAGTGAAGTCTGTGCATTCTTATAAATAATCCATTTCTTTCAATTTTTTTATTATTCTTCTTCTTCCTCCTTCCCTCCCGTGAGCAAACCGGCGCCCTCTTTCCCCCTCTCCCGTGGACGCGGTGGCGACCTCCCCTCTGGCAGCAGACGGCGGTGAGGCGACGGCGCGACGATGGCGGCGTGGTGATCGCGGCGGTGTGCGTGGCTCGTGGGAAGCGTGGGAAGAACGGGGGTTTTAAAGCTTCTTCATTGATTTCGACGGCGATTCGGCGGAGCATTCGCTCCATTGAGGTAGGGTGACGTTTCCTATCTCATTGTCTTCCTTTCCGGCGATCTTTAGCCCGAGGTGAGGCCGAGAGACGGGGTTTTTCATGCCAGGAGGGAAAACCATACTTTGGGGAGTGGCCGCCCGATCCATCGTTTTAGCCCGCGATTCCACGTTTTAGGGGCGTAGAATCATGCTAGGAGACATGGGGGTTGATTTCCCTTCGTTTCCCCCTCCGTGGGGCTTGTTTGGGGTCGAAAATGGTGAATTTCGGTGAGTTCACCATTTTCACGTCGGTGAGGGATAAACGGCCGAACTAGAGCTCGTTTATCCCCACGCGCAGCCCGTTCTTGACCGCCCTTTGGCTCAGAGCGCAGTGGGGTATGCGCGGCCAGTCGTGTGGCCTCACATCCCTATGAGGGGCCAGAGGCCAACCATTCATCTCGTGGGTTTTCGACCGTTGGCTTCTTACCATTGCATAGTGTTCGGGGTCAGCGGCTAGGGGATAGCCGTGTGTCCTCATGAGCGGACACGTGCTGGCCGTTCGTCCCATCGTACCGTTGGTGGATGAGCAGCCCAGGTGGGTCCGCCCATGACCTTGAACGGCGAGGTTGTAGCCGCCCTTCCTCTGAGCGGCTAGGGTCTGGTCGTTCGTGTTTCTTACCGTTGGGTTGATGAACGGCCAGGTTGGACCGTCCATCTCCCACGCACGGCTAAGGGTTAGCCGTTCATCTTTTGAACGGCTTGGGACCAGCCGTGGTGCTGCCCATTCTTCTCAGGGGTAGAACGGTCCATCTTTGACTGTTCACATCCTGGAGCGGCCCGTGCCTAGCCGTGCGTCCTTGAGCGACCAATGATGGACCATTCATTATCTGAGGCCTAGTCGGTGGTTTCTTTCGTGCCAATTCGAGTCCCGGGTGAGCGGACCTTGATCCATGTGCTGACCCACGGTCGGACTGATGCTAGGCATCATGTAGGGACCATGTGTGGGGTGCCGTGGGAGTCCAGGGACGTGACATCTTCAGCTTACGTCACCATGAGTCGGTGTTGTACGAGGAGTGATCTTTATACTTGTCTACCTCCAGAGTCATTTTTCGTGACTTGAGAGTCTGTACTTCCAGTGAGCCATCCACTAGTTGTAGCTTCCACGGCACGCATGTGTCGGCCCACTGGGAGCACTGGTGTGGCGCACCCGAGAGAGACGGTGAGTAGGCTTCGGTTGAAGTGCTCGACTAGATTCCGTGTTTGAGAAGTTGCTCGAGTGAGCTAGGATTTTCCCTTCCTGGTGAGCTCTTGTTGCTGAGGTTATTGCTTCTCGTCCCTTCTAGTGGACTCTTTTTTGAGGCTTGCCTTGGAATTACTGTCTTAGTAATGCTTCTGCCCTATTTCTGCTTAAGTGTGGACAGCTTTATTTTGAGTCTGATCTGCTCCTCGCTTATTGGTTACTTAGCTTTGTACTCCGTTATGGTGTTGAGAGCTGTAGCGTACCATGTTCATTGTGCCGTGTCCAGCGGTCGATGTGTTGAGAAGGCTCATTTGTCATTTCAGGACGTAAAGGTAAGCTGAGATTAGCATTTTTCCTTGTGCTTTATGCTGAAGCTGGTACTCTCCTTTATTGCACTTAGGTTCCTTGTGATTGATTGCTCATTGGATCAGTATTCGTGGCATGTTAATTGCGATTCTGATGAGTTGCAGTGCCACCGTACGTATGCTGAGATGTGATTGCCGAAATTTTTCCTAATGCCTATGTGCGTTGTAAGGAGTGCGCAGCGGAAGAGCATGGGTTGGCTACCCACTGGTCGAGGATCCTTATGGTGAGATTCTCGCTGGTCGAGAGGTTTTATTTCTGCTCGATGTGACTTCGCCTTGGCTTCCTGTGCCTTGATGTCATCTGTTGCAGTGCTATTGCTGGTAATTTTCTGGTGTTGGCATTAGCATTTGTGAGTGTTGGGGAATTTGTCGGCTTCTCTACTGATTGAGTACCCTCTACTCTGTGTCTCTTCTCGTGGGTGTTGTGCTCTCTAGGCATTATTGTGGTCCTTGAGAAGTATTCCCTGAGATTGTCATTTGTGTCACTTTCTCGTGTCGTGGGTCTTCCTTGGTGAGTAGTCTGACACATGACTCATTCCCTGTAGTCGAGTGATCAGCTGCTGTTATGCCTTGATGTCACCCTACTTGCAGGTGTGTTCCGCGATTCTGTGTGCTGTTTAGAGCTGGGATCCTGCAGGTGCTGTTGTGCTATTTCTATATGGTTTTGTGTCTTTGTCATGGACCATTGTCTTGTCAGTTAGCATTGCTATACTCTCCTTTCCCGGTGAGATTAGCTTGCGACTCGGTCAGATGTGTCATCCGACTGAGGATTGACTCGATTCTACTCATGGTCCAGTACTGTTATTTTGCTGTCATTCTTTCCGTGTATTTATCGTTGGTGTCCTGTGTGCCAGGTGTTCCCTGTCACCTTTGGCACCAGAACCGAGGATGTTGTCAGGCTGTCAGCTGAGAGGACTGTGTTTCCTTGTGTAAGCCGATGCTTTACGTGCCTGTCATCTCTGTCTTTCCGTTTCCTTGATATCTGTTGTTCTGGCACTCGTGTCTCTTTTCCTGTGAGATGTAAGCGACGTTGCCTTGTTTCGGAGGTGTCGGACTTGTGTTCACTTGTGCCATGCTCACTCCTTCAAGTGGTCGCCGAGCCACAGGGATGCTGGCGAGATCCGAGTACTCCGTCGTAGTGTGCGGCGCGTGTCCTCACCAGAGTCCTTACTGGTCGAGACTATTTCCTCCTTCTAACAGCTGAAGAAGCTGTTCAAGGAGAACTTCATTGGTTGCCGAAAGGTGGCCAAGTCTACGGTGACCCTGCTCACTCTCAAGCAGAGGCGAGAGGAGACGCTGTGGGACTTTGTCTCCCATTTTCGAACAGAGACACTCTGGATCCCACACCTCGACATCAACATCGCCACCACCGCACTCACCCAGGGGATACAGGACCACATTCTTCGACGTGCGCTGGGAGTCGAAGCCCCGACGACCCTTACCGACCTCCTCGCCTTGGCACAGAAGCATGCGCGGTGCGAGGAGAACACTGCAGCCCTAGGCCGCGTGGCCGAAACCGAACAGTTCGACTGGAAGAGATCCGTCGACTCGCCACACGAAGGGTGGAGCAAGCGGGAGTGATGGGATCGAGATCATCGCGACTGCCTAGAAAAGGAATGGGACAATTACCGCAACTACACGCCCCTAACTGCTCCTCCTGACCAAATCTTGATGGAAATCTATGAGGAGCCATTCCTCAAGTGGCCTCCCCGGATGAAGTCAGATCCAAGTTCGAGGAGCTAGAAGAAGTATTGCCGCTTCCATCGCGACCACGGCCACGACACGGCAGAGTGCATCAACTTGAAGGACGCCATCGAGGACCTCGTCCAGCGAGGACTCCTCGACAAGTTCATCGCCAAGGCCGCGGAGAAGCGATAATAGACCCCTCTGCCCATCGACAACCGACCCAATGGGAAGGAGATCATGGTAATCTCTGGGGGGCAGCCTTGAGCAGAGATAGTGTAACCAAACGATGGCGGTATGCATCAGCTATCAACACCGTGGAGCGAGACGATAGCACCCAACGGGAGGCTACGACCCAAGAACACCTAAAAGACCCCATCGTCTTCTCCGATGATGATTTAAATGCTGTAACCACTCCCCATTCCGATGCGTTGGTGGTCTCGGGCACCATCAATCAATGTACCATATGCCGCATTTTGGTTAATAATGGAAGCGGTCTTGATGTTATTTTGTACGTCTGTCTTGTGCTCATAGGTGTGGGCTTGTCCCAAATCACGCCGTTGCACACAACACTATATGGCTTCTCCAGCACCACTATTCGACCGGAAGGACATATATCACTGCCAATCACATTCGGGACCGCGCCGAGGGATGTAACGTTCTTGGCAGACTTCACGGTTGTTCACGCGATGACCGGGTACAATGCCATCATAGGGTGAGAAATCCTCGGCACCCTTCGAGGCGTCCCCTCCTCGTATCATCAGAAACTCAAGTTCCCCATGTCTCGTGGAGTGGGAGAAGTCTGAGGAGATCAAAGGGAGTCCAGAAGGTGCTACCTTATTTTGACGCGTGACCGCCAGACAGGACTATAACGCACCAGCATAGGGGCGTTATACCCACATAACGCACCAAGGGAGGGGCGTTATGCCAACCAGACTTGAAACCACATACAGATGATATAACGCACCAAGATAGGGGCGTTATATCAACATAACACACCAAGGGAGGGGCGTTATGTCCAACAGACCAAAACTCTTAGAAAACGGAGTATAATGGACCACAATAGGCACGTTATACTAGTATAATGCACAAGGGTAGGTGTGTTATACCCAACAGACACAAAAAAATATTAACCACAGACCAAGGGCCCATAACGGACCAAGACCAATCCGTCATAGCCACAAAACACACAGGGTGAGGCGCGTTATATCAACCACCATACCCAGGCAAACATCGGTCAACAGACCATAACGGATCTGCACTTAGGCGTTCTATTGACCATAACCCACGGGGAGGAGTCCGTTATGCTAACCGATTGACACAGTCTTCGAGGTAAACACGGTCGTCGAGGGGACTGACATGGCAGTCAACCTCGAAAATAACCCGACCATAACGCGCCTGAACAGGGACGTTATGCTCTACATAATGCACCAAGGGAGGGGCGTTATGCTCCACATAACGGACCAGTCTTGGTCTGTTATGCTCCAAGACCTCCGAAGACAGAAAATGATGAACGAAGCATAATGGTCTATCGGGGGACCGTTATGCACATAACGGCCTCTGGGAGGACCGTTATGCCAATCCGATGATGAAAACGGTGAAACGGCCGAATCGGCCCGTTCCACGCCCCATGCACGCCGTAGCGCAGGGAAAATACACCCAATCGATGTAAAATCACTCTAGGAGTCCAAAAATATCACATGCATCCAACGAAACACATTAAAACGCGAGATCGGGGCGATTCCAACGAATCGATCCTAAATGAGTCACCAGGGTTCCCGGACTCCTACCGGCCCCAAATGACGACCAATCGACATGAAAACTACGTGAATGGGATCTAGACATCCCAGTGGTCATTTTGACACTAACCACATCGCGAATGGTTGCCGTTTTTCGGCTAACCCTACAAACCCCAAAAATCACGTTTTACGTAAAATGGCCCGATCTCCCCCGATCGGCCACGAAAATGCGCACAGAGAGATGGAAAATGTGCAGAACGAGATGAGGATCCGTCTCCCTACCTCCACCTACAAAATCGAATGCCATGGGCGACTAATCCGTGCCGAAACGCCATCGCGAATCGAACCGCTGACTTCGAATCCGCCATTCGGGATGGCGCCCAAACCACACCATTCCTCGCTCCACCACGCGTCTCAGCAGCCTCCTGCGGTCGCCACCTCGCCCACGAGCCAGTCTGTCTGAAGCCGGATGCCTCCGGGAGAGAGAGCGAGAGAGAACGAGAGAGAGAGAGGGAGAGAGCATGAGTGATGAGAGAGAGAGGGGGTGGGTTAAGGTTTATATAAAAAGGAAATTAGCATAATCTTCTGAACGTGACCAATGTTGCCAGCAATAGAGTGAATCATATGCTCCTGGAAGAAATTGACAAGTAGACCAGGGAGTGTGATCCATATAGGTAGGATGGGCAAGTCAGAGTTTTGATAGAAGTCCATAGACCAGTTGAAGAATCGAAAAAATCTACCTTGAACATACATTGAGTCCCCCAGTAGTAGCTACAAATAATCATCATAGTTTCGAAACCGTAACAGAAGATGACGAGCATCTAAAGCATTGATCAAGAAATCTTCTTTGAAGTTGCATGTGCTGGAGAGATGGCTCCTTATCTCTGGAAATGCAGGCCTTCTGCGGGGAGTGTGAGCCACAATCGCAAAGTCGAAGGGGAGCAAGCTTTGGGCTATCTCCTCCTTAGTGAAAAACACCACAGGCTCCCTGCTGTCCGTAGAGGTTGGGGCGTGGATCGGGCCAAGCACAACCAGTGGCAACATGGAAGATGCCATCACCTCAGCAAAAGATCGTGCCAATGGAGCCAGTTGGATGGAAGTCGGGGAAGAAGGTGGGACAAGGGTGGAGAAGGGAGGCTTCGCCAAGGGGGGGGCACGGAAGGCCCCCCATGGTCCACCATGACCGGCAAAGTCACCGACAGAGGTCAACCTAGAGATGTGGTCTAACGACCAAGGAAGATTTGATCGGATGTGAGAACTGCAAGAAGGGAAACAGATCAGAGGTGCCCAGGGATAGCTCCCTAGGGGAAACCATCTGATGCTTAAGTCAGCAAATCAGATAGAGCTTTGGTGCGAAGTGAAGGGATAGGAGGAGATGGGGGCGCGAGATCCCTCTCTAGCAAGTGGTGAAGTGGTTCTTACTCAGGGTTGGTGTTGCTTAGTTGCCCTTACCTTCCATAGGAGAGCTTCCCTAGTTTATATAGCGACTCGTTGAATGTGGGAGCCACACGAGTCGAGGAGTTTCAGGGGGGTTACGTCCTCTTCATGGACTCTTTATAGCACGAGGACTCTTGATCTCCCCTCTTTATAGCACGAGCACTCTTGATCTCCCTTATCCCCTTGATCTCACTACTCTTGAAGGTCACGTAACGGTCGCACGGATAAGCTTTCATCAGTTGGTCTGAGCCTGGGGCACTAGCTCAAGGGGGCCTCCCGAGCGATGGGTGTACGGCTCGGACAGGACGTGTTAGGTTCCACAAGGGACCTTCCCGATCGATCTGACGCTCGGACTTTCAAATCCGAAGGTCGCCTAGGAAGTACTTGATCTGAGTGGGTTATTAGGCTTGAAGCAAGTGGGCCCTAGGGGGGCTGTCGCTCTAAGGAGTCGGGCCTCGTTTGGTCTGGTGGCACCTCGTTTGGCCGCTCTCTCTAGGTGATAGAATTCCCCCTCTCCACTTGTCCCCCTCCTACTCCCGAGCCAAGATTGGGCTCGGTCGAGTAGCATTTGGGGAAGACGTTGGTGGCTTGAGTCGGATGGACGAGGTTGGACCTTGGGATTCCAGTGGTGTGGCTAGCTAGGGGAGGACCCCAATGGGTCAGGGATGCCCAAGTCACGAGTGGCCGGCACGCCAAGGGCGTGAGATGTAAGGTTTCTCTCGCAACTCACCCGCAGAGGTTACTCACGTAATTTGCAAATGGTCCGAGCACTCACTCACTGACCGACGGCACTAAGATTCAATACTAAGCAAGCAAAGTAATCCAGCAGAGAAGTGTGGTCAGGAGCTCACCTGATCGGCATGAAGACGCCGATCCCAGCCGAAGATGGGGCGAGCGGCGAAGCGTGGGTATTTCCCGCACACTGCGTCGACGAAGCTTGGATTGCTAACCTGCTAATACATACACTATGCCCTCGTAGAGGGGGTGGATTAGGGGTAGGGAGAATCAAATTACAACCAAAACTACCTCCATGCAGGGAGGGGCGGTAAGCCGACCAAGCGGGGAAGGGAAAAGCCTAAATGAGACCGAACGGGTAGGTGACGTTGGTTCTACCCACTCTCTGGAACAGCGGATAGATGGTCAGAGTTGTCACTGCTGCGGCCACTCCCAAATTTTGCCAATGATGATACCAGTTGGAAAAGCTTCTTAGCTGACTCAGGATGACGTCTACATTTTTCTGAATTCTCTGGCCTCCGGTGCTTGTCAGGGGCTGGCTGCGAACGGGGCCCCTGATTTCTGGTTCTGACCGCTAAGATACGTCAGGAGCAGGAAGAAGAGGCCGCCACGAGTGCTCCCAAACTCTGATTTGAGCGTGGACAGAGTCGTTGGAACCTTCATCGAGTCTTCTTCGAAATGACACCTGTGGGAACACCGACAAAGGTTGGAGCAGACCGAAGCAGCCCTAACAGTGAACAGGTGTCTGTTCAGTTTAGGAGCTGACAGAACAGAGCACCTGGGGAGGAAAATTTGGAAAACACTCTTCCAATTACTGAATGGGATGCCACTTTTTGGTGGCGGAAGATGATTTGTGGTAGAAGCTCTCGGCCAAGTGGCGCCTCCAGAAGCTAAGGGATGTGGTCGTGGGAGCTCCTAGAAGTCGCTTCAGGTTGCTGACCGGACCAATCCTGCGCAGTCGGAGAAGAACGGCTCTCCCAGGTAGTTCGGAGCTCGGACGGAGGCGACACCACCTAGCTTGCAAAGATAACTTGACGATATTTCCACCAGTATAGGATATCCCACAAGGAGACTCGCGATGACGAAGAGGCAACATCTGAAACCAGAATGCCTGCGAACTACAGCTTGGCCTGAAGTTGACCGATGGTGAAAAGAGCAAGAGGGGGCGAGATATGGCAAGGGGTTGGATGCTAATGGTTGTGGGAGAGGGTGGAGGGTGATGTAGGGGTGTGGGGGGTGCTGGAGTCGCAGCTAGGGGAGAGGGAGAGAGGGTTGCGGCTAGAGGTGAGGAAGAGAGGGAGAGAGAGAGGGCGCAGGTTGGCTTGGGCTATGACAGACTCTACAAGTCTAATGAAGTCTTACCCTCAGCCATATAAAAAGTATTAAACTTAAGGCAGAATGCCTCTATCATCCCACAGTAGAGACTTTTGGAAATGGGGTAGCGAAAGCGGGAGGCATACACACTATGGTATACCCTAGCAGTCATCAAGATCAGGCCGTATTTCTGAAGCACATAATCAATAAATTCAACACCTCCGGCCCGAAATCCATGAGAGTCTGTGGCCTTCAAGTTGGCAAACCAGCCAATGGTGATATGATGCTTAAACCATGTCGCCAAGCAATCCAACAAGAATGGTTCCTCACAGAATCCCCACTTCAATGGGGCCAAGAATAGCCCAAAGGATGGCTTCTCCCAGTGCACGTTGTCGGCTGACAAATCTCACCTGGCGGGGGTAAACTTAGGGACCCTTGTCAACATGCCCTACTCTGCAGTCAGTTCTGATAGGCCGGTGATGGCGTCCCATGGCCGGGGTGCTCCAGGGAAATATATGGGTTTGCTCCTCACCACAAGATCAGTCACACTATCACAGCCCATGAGGATGCTCTGCTCAGCCACTCGGACCACATGGACGTCTCTCTTGCCCAAAAGGTTGAAGGCACGAATAAAGGCCATAAGATGTTTGTCCTTGGAGTGCTCCATTCTATAGTTTTGGCTGCGGTCAAAATCCAAGCGACTGCTATTAGACAGTGTTAGCCACCCAGAATCCATCGTGTCTGACTCCGAGTCAGAGGATTCAGCTACTGCTGCCACACGAGCTAGCCCTTTGTCAAGATCACGGATGTTCTACCAAGTCACTATGGGCCCTGCTGAACCCATGGATGCGTCAACTGTGGAGGGTTCTACTGAAGCCATCTCTGTGTCTACTGTATAAAAAGATGATTAAATCAGGAAAAAATTCTTATCACTAAAATTTTTCTAAAGAAATTTCGATAGAGTCTCCCCTTAGTCAGGAGCAAGCCGAGGTCAAGAGGGGAACACATCCACATGCCGGGGTGGGATGGTCCCTACAAACAAGCCATAGGTGATACACCTAGGCCAAGTGGACACCTGGGGTGAGTAGTTTTGAGGACTAGCCTTCAAGGAACCTCCCCGGAGCCAGAAGATGGGAAAAAGAAAGCCTGCCATCGTCGTCCTCACCACCACGCCTCCCCTGTGCTCGGAGAAGAGTGGACCTCGCCGTTGCCCTCACCGCGTGTAGAGAAGAAAGAAGAAGAAGAAAAGGGGGAGTGACCACCGCCGTCATCGCCCTTGCCGGTCACGGGGAAGAAGGTGTAGGAGAGCTCACCGTGGCCGTCAAACGAAGAGAGGAGACAGGGTTTTCAAAAACAACGGGCCAAGTTTAAAAAGGGAGGAATGGGGGGGATGAACTGGCGCCCGCCCACACTGATTCACTACCCCGCCATCACGAGATTGCACCGAATCACTGGCCCGTAGAAGAAGATCAGCCCCATGTCGATTCATGCCCCCCTGTCGACTCACTGCTCCATAAAGAAGAGGAGCGGTGGCGCTGACTCGCCGCACCACTCTGCCATGGTGCCGACTCACCCAAGCAACACCCGACGCCGACTCGCCTCGTCACCGATTCTGGGTAGTCAAAGGCCAGGCACCAACTCAATCGGTCAAACCATGGCACTGACTCACCATGTGGGTTCCCATTGTTGATAGCCCTAATGAAATGAACACATCCGCGGGTCCCGCACTACTTATCCCTCTCTCGCGACACCCGTAGCTAGGGGGCATTTGTTGACACCTAAAATATTACTATACGGCAATCACGACCCAAACATGAGAAAGCTGAAGAAAGCTCAAAGAAGGGTCCTCTCGGGCTACCGAAGCCTCAGGTCGCCTGACAAGAGAGTCAGGGACTCCACCACGGGATAGTCGAAAGAAATCTGCAACAAACTGGTAGTGCCGTACTACCTGCCCAACAAGCCAGTGGCGACTTGGTCATGTCGAACAAACCTTACACCTCGTCCGATCAGGACAAGAATGTACGTGGTGGTCTACTACCTGATAAGAAACCCTCCCGAGGTGAAGAGATATCCCTGACTCCTCAAGATAATGTGCCGAAGGCTGTGTCAGTAGAACACCCGAGCGACCCGATTAGGGCATACCCTGCTACCAGAAATGCCCGTAAGCGGCTGAGAAACTGCCCAGCTAGGGAAAAAGTGCTCCGAGTGGTGGAGCACTCACTAAAGACACCTCACGTATGTGTAGAGCAGGTCTGACAGCACAAATCACAGTACCGATGGCCGAATCAGTAGAAAACCTAGGTAATTCGACTAGCACAAATGGAATGCCAGAATGGGCCGTAAGTGGCCAAAAAGTCATCCAGGCAGGGCAAAAATGCTTCGAGGGATAGTCCTCTCGATGAAGATGCTTGAAATACCCATGAAATGAAGTTGGCAGCACAAATTACTATGCTAAAGGCTAAGTCAGTGGAAAACCCAAGTAATCCAATCAGCACGTACGGAATGCCGGAATAGGCCGTAAGTGGCCAAAAAGTCATCCTGTCAGGGCGAAAATGCTTTGAGGGATAGTCCACTCGACAAACAAGCTCCGCACGTCCTCAAGGAAGGCCTGTTAGCACAAATCAGAGTGCCGACAGTCGAATTAGGATGAAACCCGTGCAATCTGATACAGATTTGGTACGTCCTGGGAACCACTCAGAATCACAAATCAGAGTTGGAAAGCACGAAATCTACACTCTGAGGCTGCCACATTGAACCCTAAGTTGCAGCGGACGTTGGGCTTCCGTCAGGGTTAGTTCTGAGGTAGTGAATAAAATTTATGACAATGCCCCTGAGATGAGTCGGCGCCCCATCATGAGTCGGCACCCCGAGATGCGTCGGCACCCCTCCTCCCGCTTCATGAGTCGGTGTCGCCTCCCGGGGTCGGCGCCCCTCTTCCCAGGTGAGTCGGCACTCGTCTTCTGCAAATGGCGGGGCAGTGGGCCGGCGAAGGGCTTCCCATCTAGAGATGGCCATCTTTTTTTTTTAAATAATGGCAATACATAAATAGGGAAGCAAGAGGGCACTCACCCCTTCAGAGAAGGGATGGGTAGTTCGCCCCACCACCAAGCACCAACTAGGCCAATTTTATTAGAAAGGTAGTATGAAAAGAAGTACAAAAGAAAATAACTAGGGCCTGAGAGAAGGGCACCCCATCTTATCAAGACGATGGGGGCCTCTAACAAAAGGAGGAAGCTCAGCCCATGATGACCAAATATCCAAAGAAGGAAGAGAGCAACCAAGATTGGCGAGCATATCTACCACTTGGTTTGCCTCCCTATATACATGGGAAATAGGAGCTTGCAACATCACAAGTTTGACAAATACATCATACAAAACATAGGACAGCTGCCACGGACATGAGAAACGCCAATTTACAATCTGCGCCAACACAAGGGAGTCGGTCTCCACATGCACAGAACTGAACCCACGATCGCAGCAAAGGGACAACCCATCCCAGAGTGCCATAGCCTCCGAATGAAGGCTGGAAGAGGCAAGGGGTTGTGCAGTAGCAAATGCAAAGACGATCTATCCATTAGAATCCTGAACTATACCTCAACCATTGGAACCCTAATTTTGATAATGACAAGCTATGAATCATGTTAAATTTGAAATGTATAAGTACCTTCATTTGAACAAGGTAGATTTTTATCTAAGTGTCAAAACAAAGGTCGACGCACATATAGGCACTTAGATACTAAGGTTGATGCATATTCATGACTCAAACAACAAAGGTCAACGCATATTCCTTCTATTCTCTCATTAAGTCAGTGCATGTTTTAGGTTAAAAGTGTCAAAAAAATTTCCTAATTTCTTCTATTTAATCCCTCACCCCCTCTCTCCTCCCTCATTCTCACCCTCACTTTCTCTCTCTCATTCTCTCTCCTCTCTGGCCCGTTCGCGACGGGGCACGCACCATTGCGGAGCTGGCCGAGGCGAGGATGCGATGGAGTGATCGGGGCGCGGGATAGAGCGGCGGTTTGAGCGTGGCGTGGTGCGATCTCTCGGTGGATTCTGAGATCGGCACAGTTCGTGTTTTGGTGATTTCGGCGTGGATTAGTCGCTTCGGCGCTCGATTTCTTCGGTGGAGGTAGGGAGACGGATCGCCTACTTCTTCTGCATGTTCTCTCGCCAGTTTCACGTCGAACGGTGCTAGAACGAGCGAGTTTGGGCTCGTTGTGATTTTTGAGAGTTCGTAGGGTTCGCCAAAAAATGGCGACAGCTTTACGATCAGTTGGTGTCAAACGACTCCCTAGAACGTCAGCGTTCCATAGTCGCTGATTTCGTGTCGATTGGCGGTCATTCGGGGCCGTTAGGAGCTCGGGAAGTCCGATGGTTCCATTTGGGTCAATTCCATAAAATTGCCCGTTCCTCGCCGTTTCTCAACCGATCTGACCCCTATTAGAGTCCAAATGATCGGTAGTGTGATTGTGGTTGTATCCCCTTCATTTCGGAATGAACAGGGCGTGGAAAGGCCATGATTTGGTCGATCCTCCGGTTTACTCGCCGTGATGCCTGAACGGTAGTACCAGAGATCGTCTAGGTTATTGAGTGGTCCAACGTGTGACCGTTCAATGTGTGTCGGTTTGGGTTTGAGCGGTCCCGCGAAAGACCGTGCTGGGGCTTGAGCGGCCTGTTGGGAGTCGTTCTATCCCCTTGGGCGGTTTGTTTCCAGCCGTGCCAATTTTCCCATGGTGTTGAGCGGCCAGCTAGTGACCGCTTAGCATGGTTGACCTTGTGTCAACAGTTTGTGGCGGTTCATGGGGCGGTTTGCCCCTAACCGTTCTATTCCCTTGAGCGGTTTGGTCAAAACCATTTTGACCATTACTATAGTAGGTCGGTTCATCTGGGTGGTTCCCCTGGACCACCTAGTCCCCTTGGGCGGCCTCTATGAGACCGTTCAGCCTCCTTTGAACGGCCTTGCCCTAGATCGTTCATCTCCCTGAGCGGCCCCTTTGTGACCGCGCTATGGGATGAGTCCGTGGTATAGTTGGTTGACCCCGGTGGTTCAACCATTGTTCTTCTGTCTTAGGTCCGTGTCTTAGGATGGTTAGTCAGTCCGTGTCGCGGGTCTTCTATAGACTGCTTGGTGGTTGTTTGGGCAGGTCAGCTGGAGTTGACTTATCCTAGTGGTCATATCCTTGATCGCTACAATCGCCTCATGGCCCTACCCCTAACCACCAGTATCCTTGCCTCTGTGTATGTAGCGATTCTTTCCTTGACTGCTTACGTCGTTAAGTGGCCGAGTGATTGATCGGTGACGGCCGTGCATGTTCTCCTGTGGAGATTAATGTCCTTTTGGCCTTCCCAGCTTGCGATTTGATCAGCTCCTGAGGTGTTGAGATTGTGTCAAGGTGGTCGATTAGATGCCTTGATTGAGAGAATGCTCGGGCGAACCTAGGATTTTTTCTTCTTGGTGAGCTACTGTTAGTCGAGCTTGATTCTTCTTAACCTTTTTGGTGGAGTCTTTTTCGAGGTAAGCCGTAGAAGTGCAGTCTTGGTGAAGGCTTTGTCCTCTATCTACTTAAGTGTGGACTGTGTTAGTTCTTAACCTGAATTGCTCTTGTTCGACTGTTGCTTGGCTTTGGACTTAGTTTTATGTGTTGGGGGCCATTGTGCACCGTGCTCATTGCACCATGTTTGGTAGCTGTTGTGCTGTGAAGGTTCAGCAATCATTCCAAGACGTAAGGTTAAGCTGAGATTAACATTTCTTTGCACTATGTGCTGAAGCTAGCGCTCTTCCTGGTGTGCAGTTAGGCGACTTGTGATCAATTATTAGCAGGATTGGTACTCGAGGTAAGCTATATTGCAGTTTCGTGAATTGTGATGGTGTCGAGTGTGTGTTGAGATGCAAATACCGAGGTATTTCTGATGCTAGTGTGCGTTGTATGAGTGCGTAGCGAAAGCGTGTGGACTAACAACCCACAGGTCGAGGATCGTTAGTTGGAAGATTATGGCCGGTCGAGAGGATTATTTTTCTTGATGTGACTTCATCTTGGCTACGTGTGCCTTGATGTTGTTTATTATTGTGTCATTGTTGTAGGCATTATGGTGTTGGCACTGGCATTTGTAAGAGTTGGGGAATGTGTCAGCATATATACTGGTTGAGTACCCTCCGCTTCTTTGTAACTTTTTCTTGGGTGTTATGTTCTCGGGACGTGATCGTGGTCCTTGAGATGTGTTTCCCGAGATTGTTGTTATTATTGTTGTGGGTCCTTATTGGTGAGCTGCTCACTGCATGGCTAGTATATCGTAGTCGTGTGTTCAGCTGTTATTGCACCTTGATGTGACCCAGCTTGCAGTTGTGTTCCGTGGTTCTGTGTTAAGCACGGAGTCGGGATTCTGTAAGTGCTGTCACTGTTGTTATGCTATTGTTGGCATTTTGTGTGCCAGGTTTTGTTGTTATTTTTGGCACTGAAGCAGATATTGTGAAGCTATCAGCTGAGAGGACTATGCTTCCTTGTTTAAGCTGATGCTTGTTGTGTCTGTCGTTTGTTTTATTGATAACGGTTTTCATGGCATGGGTCGTGTCTCCTTTCCTATGAGACGTAAATGACGTTGCCTTATTTCAGAGGTGTCAGACTTGTGTTCACTTGTGTGCCATGCTCGTTCTGCAGATCAATTTGCCTTGAGATCCAGAGCATGTGCTTGTGATTGTGGTCTGACAGTGTCCCTCTGAATTGTGTTTTTTGAGATTTGTGTTATTAAGTTCTACGCTGTGGGTAGTCTTCTGCACTACTTTTAACGTCGTTGTCTGGTTCTGGTCAACCCGGTGTGACCCAGTGGTTGACAGGTAACCTAGTGTGTGTCACGACAGTTATGTCCAGTTCGAGACATGGTTCTGCATGTCATAAGGTATCGTCTTACCTCGATGTGCATGTCCAACTGTGCTGAGGGTCCTCAGTGTTCCCTCAGGTCTCCGTGAGTCGTTTCCTACAGTGAGTTATTTTCTCTGGCTTAGGACTAGACCGATTGGTAGTTGTTTCGCTGTGAGCAATGATCTTGACCTAGAGTCCAGTGACTTGAGGATCGTTGTGCTAGCAGGTCTAGTTGCCTTATCCTGAGTCTATCAGCAATTTTCGACGCTGCCATTGGTGCTTGATAGTATGGGTGACAGTGCATGATTAGACTGTCTGTACTTCGGCACTCGCGTTTTAGAGTCTATGTCTCGTGGTCCTCCACTAGTCGTAGCCTTACGACACGTTGTTCTGTGTCAGCTCTTGTAGCGGGGCACTTCCCAGTTTAGGGTTTTTAAGCTAGTTCCGTGGGCTCCCTCGCTTTGCAGTAGCGTCTGCTGGGGAGAAAACTAGCTAGAGGTCTGGCTCAGGGTGATGAGCCAGTGTGTGCACACGTGGTCAGGGGCTTGGACTGACGCTGACGGGCGTTACCCTACCTAGTCACTCGCGACTGTAGTTTTATTTTTGTTCTGACAGTGCCGTAGTCTCTATCGTGCCTGTTAGGCGATAATGTAGACGAGATACTTGTAGGCACAGCATAAGACATTAGTGGACACAGCTAGTTGTTCTTCTAGTGAGGGGAGTACTTTAGACATGCGACACGTGACTTCCACGTGACTCTTGTGTTTCTCGAGTATCGTGACCTGTCTGGGTTAGCCCTCTCATGGCTTTGCCTGAGGTCAGTGTTATGTTGTAAGCACGACGTTCTAGTCGTATTGGGTCTGCGTCTGTCTAGGTCTTTTCTAGGCCTTCTTTACTATTTTTGTAGCTTCGACGGATTGACAACTTCTGACTTCACCAATTCAGAGTTCGCCCTTCTGTTGCTATTAGGAGTAGCTTCGGGTGCTGAGGTTAGTTCGGCAGCCATTTGTTTGGTACGGGTTATTCCCCTTGTCCTTACCTGCTCCCTAATCCTGCTTCCTTTTCTTTTACAGCTTTCTAGTGTAGTTTTTCCTGCTTTACTACCTGATGTTTTATGTTGTTCCGTGTTACTGCGTGTTTTCATGTGGGGATCCGTGTGACCCCTACTGAGCTAGTGACACGAGACTTACCCCTACTTTTCAGGTGGGTGGCGTCATTCTGCTTCCGCGGTTCCTGGTGTACGAGTTCGTAGAGGCCAGCTGATACCTGCGTCGGGCTTCCCCTGACTTTCTGTGTATGTCCTTCCTTTCTGTCGATTGTACTTGCCTTTAATTTCTGGGACTAGACTCTGATATATGCCCTCATTACCACCTCCACCCTCGTCACCATCCTCATCCCCTAACCCTTCCCCATCACCATCGCTATCTCTACCATCTCCACCATCTCTGTCGTCTCCAACGCCTTTACCATCTCCGCCATCTTCGCCACCTCCATCTTCGCCATCTCTACTTCCTTCCCCTTCTTCTCCATCACCCTCATCACCTGATCTTGAGCAAGCTTTACCTACACCTCCACTTTCACCCTCACCCACACCTGAGCCTACCATTCCCATTTTACCTTCACCACAATTGCTGGAACCTTCACCCGCATTGCCTTTGTTGCCACTTGATATCGCCGTCCCGGTTGAAGTCTCCACGTCGTTCGGGCTTACCATGTCCCCTTCTCCTTCTATTTCCACCCCACGGAGCGGGCGTGTGCTTCCTTTAGTGCCCCTCGGGTCTGGTCCCCAGGGAGAAAATGAGCCGAGTCAGGATGATTCAATACCAGTCCTGCATTTACAAAGGATAGTCTGTCGCGGGCAACTTATGATGAATACCCGGCTGAGGCTGAACATATCGAGCCAGCTTAGTCAAGAGACCCAGAATCAGAAGCCAAAACTCCTTGCAAGTGCTGGGAATAGGTCTACCCTGAAGAAACTACTTTCCAAGCCAAATTTGACATGGCCAGTAGTAGCGAAGCTGAAGATACTGAGGAAGCATGGCTATCCTTCTCCTATAGCCCTCCCTTGGTAGTGATATCAACACCTCTTATACCGATCAAGGAAGTTTCTGCTAAAACTGATCAGGAAATGCTCCCTGCTAGAAAAGAACGGGCCACCTCCACTGAAGACACGGTGATTCAAGGATGCGAGGGGGCAGAATTGTCTTCATATGCCACGAAGTTGCAATGCTGCTCCTCCAGCTCAGCAAGAGATAACTGTTAATCCTTCAAGGCTGCCAACACACCAGCAGACGTTGAAATTGCTAGCGCACCTGCTGAAACCACAGCCGCAGAGGACATGCTAACAGAGTGATTCATACAATCGCCACCAACTAAATTAGAAGCTCCTAATGAGGTCTGGGGGAAACAAGATAAAGAGACCAAGGTGCTCGAGCTCAAAGATAACATTCCAGACTTCGTTGATCTCCAGCCAATGCCCCGAAAAATAGAAGACGGAGGCCAAGCCATGGTCAATAAGCTAATAGAAGTCAACTTGGGAGATGAGGATGACCCCAGGCTATCCTTCCTTAGTACTCAGTTATCTTCTGAAGAGTAGAAGCAGTACATCTAGCTGCTTTGAGAATATCGGGATTGCTTTGCCTGGACTTACAAGGAGATGCCAAGACTTTGCCCCACAGTTTCACAGCATGAGCTAGCTATAAATCCTGAGGCCGACTCAGTAAAGCAGTTGCCACAGTGCATGAGACCAGAGCTTATCACTTAGATATGTAAAGAAGTAGACAAACTCATTGATGTGGGTTTAGTTGAAGAAAATCATTCGACCCGTGCTCACCAGTGTATTACGGTTAATTTACATTATATTGTAGGTTTGGTATTTTGATTGATTGTCGCGTGTTTTTAACGACGAACATTTCAGCCTGTCAGATCCTGACTCGCTCAGCTCCCAGGCGCCGCGCCATCCTGGCTCCACAGATGAGAGCCTCATACTCGGAGACGTTGTTGGACATCGAGAAACTGAATTTCAGGGCGTACTGTACCTCTGCTCCTTTGGGAGATCGGAGGAGAATGATGGCTCCGCAGCCGGCTGAGTTGGAGGATCTGTCAATGAAAAGATCCTAGGTCAGGCCCATCGTTGGAAGGGATACTTCTTCGGTTGGGGTAGTGCTTTCTGTGATGAAGTCCCCGAGGGCCTGTCCCTTGATGGCTATGTGGGTCTGGTAAGAGATGTCGTAGGCCTCGAGGAGTATGGCCCATTTGATGAGACGACCGGAAGCTTTGGGATGGGCCAAAATCTTCTTCAGGGGCTCACTGGTCAGCACCAAGATAGAGTGTCCTTGGAAGTATGGCCGGAGGCACTTGGCCGAGGTTACCATCGCTCGCACGAGTTTCTCGGTTGCGGGGTACCTTCTTTTGGCCTCGAGGAGCACCTTGCTGACGTAGTATACTGGCCTCTGAACACCTCTATCGTCTCGGACTAAGACCGAGCTTACTACAGAGGGAGTCGATGAAAGGTACAGGTATAGTGGCTCCCTAGGAACTGACTTCGATAGCACTGGAGGTGATGCCAGGAACTCTTTCAGCTCGTCGAATGCCTTTTGGCACTCGCTATCCTAGCTGAAGGTGGTAGATGCCAGCTTAGGCCCCCTTAGCAGTTTAAAGAAGGGCAGACACCATTCCGCCGCCTGAGACAGAAAGCGGTTAAGCACAACAATTCTCCCAGTCCAGCGCTGAACGTCCTTGACGTAGGTAGGTGGCTACATATCCAAGATGGCCTGAACCTTGTCGAGTTGGCTTCGATCCCTCGCTGAGTTACTAGGAATCCCAAGAACATCCCAGACCTGACTCCGAAGGCACACTCAGCAAGGTTGAGCTTCATGTTGTACCTCTGGAGGGTGTTGAAGGTCTCGGTCAGGTCGACGAAATGGTCTTCTTGACGAGCATAACATCATTGTAGGCCTTGACGTTCTACCCAATCTGATCTTTGAATGTGTGGTTGACCAACCTCTGGTATGTGGCTCCAGCATTCTTCAACCTGAGGGACATTCAGATGTAGCAGTAGACGCCGAAGTCGGTGACAAAGGCAGTCTTCTTTGTGTCTTTGGGGTCCATTCAGATCTGGTGGTAGCCGGAATACGCATCCAAGAAGTTGAGAAGTTCGTTACCCGAGGTTGAGTCGACTAACTGGTCGTTGCTCGGCAATGGGTAACAATCTTTCAGAGTGGCTTTGTTGAGGTCGGTGAAGTCCACACACATTCGCCACTTGCCCGAGGCTTTATATATTTCTTTTAATTACTTCCACACTTTAATTTAATTTCCTACTCTAATTAATATTATGCGTGATGTAATTCTAATTGTTTATATGCCTCCTCAACAACCCCCACTAACCCTTCAGGGGCCTCATCATCCTCTTGGGTGGCGTCCCCAGTTCTTGGTGGTGGTAGTTCGATACTTGTATCGGGTTATCGGCACTCTGAGCTCTGGGTCGTTACAAAAGGAGTCACGATCAATGAGCAAGTCAATGCTGTTGGCCCATCCGTTAGGCCCAACAATTGCCAGGCTCCACATCCTAATCCGCCTGTTTCCATCCAAGGCCAAGGCAGTCCTAGGCAGTATGCCAATGTCCCTCCACCCCAAAATTGCAACCACATAGGACCGAAGAGGGCTTCCTACCCTCCATTACCCGAGACTCTGGGTGCCATATTTTTCACCCTCATGTCCTCGCAAGCTATACGGCTTCCCCCTCAAAGGGATTGGGTTCACCCCAATGCCGACACATCTAAATACTGTCCTTATCATCGAGCCCCCGGCCATGATATTTTCAACTGCTTCCAATTCTGTGATTGGGTATACGACATGAATGATAAGGGGAGAATCAATTGGTCCGATGTCAAGCTAGCGATCGCCAATCTTAAGAAGCCCAACTGGGACCTCGACATCGTGCAAAACCCATTGCTCACTCATCAACCAAGCCAGGATCCTTTTGGCTCAAAGCAAAATGAGCAAGTCAACACCGTGATTTGCATGGAACCCCACATGATCAAAAGGACGTAAATGTGGAGCGTCGAAGGCTTTCCCAGGTGTTATGAAAAATTAGAAGTAGAAGGCCACGATCCATGGACCAACATCAGCATGTTCTCCCCGGAGCCTAGATCCTTGACCTTCATCTCGCCTCCTAACCAACCTTCAGCTGCTAACCAAGGGTCTCTCACCTTGATTAATTCACTTCAATCACCTTCATAGAGATCTCATGTCCTTCAAACTGCTCAATCAGGACGTGATCGCCCCCTGGTCCTCTTAAGGCCCCCACAGCCAAAGTCGTTGCCTTCTCCTACTTCTATCACTCCTAATGAGGGATCGGCCTCCCTTTCATTCATCTTCGGATCTCCCACTACCTTGAAACAAATCTACCCAAAACCTTTAGGATCGGGAGAGCCAAATGAGGCCTTAGTGAACGTCATACTCCGCAACCGCATTATCCCCCCATCTCAAAGGCAATCTTAGCCCGAATAGGGAGTCAATTCGTAAAGTTCCCCAATGGAGTATGACATCCTCCAACACTTGGATTGATGGGGGCATCTTTGGCCCTTTACTTTTTTTCACAGCCCCGGTTGCTCACCAGCTTGGTTCCTTTGTGTCCGTCGTAATTTTCTGAGTCAAGTTATGTAATTTTCATATTTTTCTTGAGTCATATCATTGTAATTTTTCTTTTATTTGAGTCAAGTCCCTAGGTTAATGAAGGTCAGTCAGATCCGGATGCTGCCAGGATTTGGATTGAGGCGACTGAGCGTGTATTTCGATCGATGGAATGCGTAGAGGATGAGAAGGTTATGCTCGCTACTTTTCAGCTTCAAGGTGCAGCATTGATGTGGTGGAGTTCAGAGTGGGAAGTCGCCTTTCGTTCCCGACCACTTCGTCAGATCACCTGGACAGAGTACGTGACTACCTTTGAGCGTACTTACAGTCCGGCCTGTCTTCGTATGGATAAGATGCACCAATTCCTAGATCTGGTGCAGGGTGAGATGACCGTGTTGCAGTATCGGAACAAGTTCATCGAGTTGGGTCAGTATGCGCCGCATATTATTGCTGATGAAGCCTTAAAGATTGAGTAGTTTCTCCGTGGTTTGCGAGCCGAATTGAGAGTGCCACTTCTTGCTACCCGTGTCACTGTCATGGACGATGCATATCAGGCATCAGTCGTGATTGAGCTTGATTTGGCGAGGTCTGTAGGGTTCTCTCAGTCCAGTGTTGCTCAGTCGGCAGTGCCATTCCAGCAGTCCTTTCAGCCGTCAGCACCTGGCATTCCGTCTGTTGTGCCTGCTTCTGGTGGTCCTTCGAGGCGGATGTTTAGAAAATCCAAGAAGCATTTCAACCATCAAGCATCTTCGGGTTTTGTACAGTAGCAGTCAGTGTCTTCCGATTCTATGCAACAATCTGTTCCTTTGATTCAGCAGCGCCGTGAGTTTCCTGTGAGTTAGCTGAGACTATGTCTGAGGTGTGGTGGCAGCCATCCCGGTGTTCCATGCTCCTTACCAGTGGTTTTCTATCGCTATGATCAGCCAGGTCATGTTGTTCGAGATTGCCTGATGAAGTCTGTGTCGGCGCAGTTCTCGCAAGTTACCCAGCTGCAGCAGTCTCCATTCCGTCTTCCTGCATCACCTCTGCCTCAGCCGTCGTTTTTACAAGTTCCTGCTTCTTCCCAGCAATCTTCTACAACCTCCAGTCAGAAGCCGAGGAGCCAAATCACTCATATCACTCGTGCAGAAGCCATTGCGTCCAATCTCGTAGAAGGTATGATTTTAATTTTTGGTCGTCCAGCTCGTGTCCTATTCGATTCAGGTGCCACTCATTCATTTATTTCCGAGGATTTCCTTGCTCGTCTCGAGGAGCCGGTGACTGAGTCACCTTGTGATCTGCTCGTTGAGTTACCCTCTGGAGATTTCATGTCCACTCCATTTTGCTTGGAAGATTCTCCTGTTATCGTCAGTGACCGATAGTTGCCAGCGAAGTTGTATGCGCTGCAGTTGGCCGAGTACGATGCACTTCTAGGCATGGACTGGTTAGAGCGATATCGTGCCGTGGTTGACTGTGGATCCAAGAAAGTCTACTTTCAGCTACGCGAGAAATGAGCTTTCTATTTTCAAGGTACCTGACTCTGTTCTTCTCACTTTTTGTAGTTTAGCGTAGTGCTCGTTTGTAATTGATGCGGGACGGGTAACATGACCGGGTTAAGACGTACGACTGATTCAAAGTGCGGCCCTTATCACGCTAAAGGCAAGCCAAGCGGCTGACCACCGGGGCATTCTCCGGGTGGAGATGTCTCTCAATAGGAACTCTAGCTAGCCCGACGGTCGTCCCTTGCGAGGGAAACGTGGGATCGCAGCGGTTAAGGAACCACTGACGCCTAGGGTGGTGCAGTCTGAGCTCGGTGCTCGACTGGAGTTAAGGAACGGGCGCTCACAACTCTCAATCGGGGTAATATGTATTTGGATACGGCCCTAATCTCACAAACGCAACATGATAGAAAATATACTAAATCAGCAATGCGAGTGTAGGATCGAAGCGCGTACCTTCACGACAAGCGCGTACCTTCACGACAAGCGCGTGGGGAAGAAAACCCCGGCTGAATCCGGCAACCCCGATACACAGAAATAATTAATTGTTACAATTCCAGAAATATGGCCCATTCCTCGTAGGGAGATAACGGGCTACAATCACAAATTCAGGGTTGCTGGGACTCGGGTTGACGGGCAGCACTCGACGGAGCCAAGGAAGGCGAGTCGAGGCCGATCCGGTGAGCCGAATGGAAGCCGGCTGGTTCTGCCCGCGCAGGTCACCCGACGCAGCAGACTTGCGGAGGCCGGTACGCCAAGATCCGACGTCCGATTGGGGTGCCGTTTGTTGGAGAGTGTTGGCGACAGGACGGAGAATGTCAGCTCCGAACAACGCGATCAAATCTGGGCGTGGCAGCGACTGTACTAAGCCTCAGGTTCTGCTCGCACAGAACTGCATAGGTAGACAAAGAATTAGGGGAAAAATGGTTCCCGGTGTTGGAATGAATCGCCGTTTGTTGCAGAACGTCGGCGTCGTCTGGAGGAAGGATCTGACCAAGGGGTTTGGTCAGATCTGCTAAGAGGGGGGGGGGAGCTTCTGGAAGTCGCCTCTGCTTCTGGGTCGGATCTGCACAGGATGGTCGGCGCAGTCCCACGAGAATCTCCGCCACGACCAGCACAGACCTCAGAACGACGCGAGCTCGACGGCAATGCGAAGAGGACAGAAAATCCTACGACCACTCAGAATCTCAGATCCAGAGGACTTGAGAGCAGAGCCGTAGAAATTTCTTCTCAAGAAACTAAGGATCTGGGACAGCAGGCTCGGACAGGCTTGCGCGACTTCACAGTCGGAATTGTTGCCGGCGATCCCGAACTCCGATTGACACGAAACCAACGCTGGAATCTTCCTGACTGGAAGGAGCACCTCTGATATTTTTTTTCAGAACGAGATAAGAGCAGGAAGGGGAGGATAGGGGGGGCGAGTCACACGCCAAGAGAATCTCGTCACAGGATTTGGGGCAAGAGCATCACACCCAAGAGGGGGGAAAGAGAATCACTTTCTTACACAATTTTCTCTCAAAATTTCTTCATTAATTTCTGCGCTTATTTACATAGGTTTTCTCATTTATTTATTTATTTATTTATTTTATATATATATTATCCTAATTTCCTTGAATCTCACTCATTCTTATTTTTTTATGTTTTATTGTGGGGGAGTGGGCCATTGAAAGGCTAAGGAAAGGTGTGCCAGCGTAGGCTGGCCGAGCACTGGGAGGGTGTACTGGCGAAGGTGCGCTGGGTGCACCAGAGGAAGCTTGAGGCTAGTGTGCCAGTGAAGGACACTGGGAGTGTGCCAGAGAGGGCTGGGAGTTAGGTGTGCCGACGAGGTTTGTTGGGGTTGTACTGGGGAAGGCTGGGGGTTAGGTGTGCCGACGAAGGGATGTGCGAAGTGCACCGATGAAAGGATGAAGACAGGCGTACCAGAGAAGGGTTCAAATGCCTGTGCCGGCGGAGAGCTGAGAAAGGTGCATTGATGAGTATTTGGGGGGCATACCGGAGAAGGGCAAAGTCTGTGCAGATTTCAATTGGGCTGGATGAAGCCCCCGCATGTTCATAGGGTCAAGTCCATGTAGGTTTTGGATGCAAAGTGCATGCGAAGTCCATGCAAGTTTTCGACAAAGGAATAAAGTCCATGCAAGTTTTCAGGGGTTTAAGTTCATGCATGTTCGGACGAAGTCCGTGCATGTTCTGGGGTAAATCTGTGCATATGCATGGGGTCGAGGACAAGGTCCGTGCATATGCATGGGGTTGAATCCATGCATGGTTGGGGTAAGTCCACGCATATGCACGGGGTCAAGGGCAAGGTCCGTGCATATACACGGGGTTGAGTCCATGCAGCGGTTGGGAAAGTTCGTGCATATGCACGAGATTTGGGATGAAGTCTATGCACGTTCTGGGGTAAGTCCATGCATATGCATCGGGTCAAGGGTAAGGTCCATGCATATGCACGGGGTTGGGTTCGTGCGTGGTTGGGCAAGTCAGTGCATATGCACGGGGTCAAGGGTAAGGTCCGTGCATATGCACAGGGCCAAGGGCATGCGGTTTGGATGAAGTCCATGTAGCTTTTGGATGAAGTCCATGCAGGTGTATGCAGCAAAAGACAAAGTTTGTGTAAGTCTAAGAGCGAGTCCGTGAAAGTAAGGTCCATGTATGTTCATGCAAGTCCGTGTCTATTTGGACAAAGTGCATGCAGGTGGGGTGAAGTCCATGCGCATGCACAAGCAAAGTTCATGCATGTTTAGATGAAGTCCATGCATATGTGCAGAGTTAGGGTGAAACTCCATACAAATGTGCAAGTTCTGAACCGAAGTCCATGCAGGTTTTGGATGTTGAGTCCGTGCATAAGCACGGGGTTGAAGAACAAAGTCCATGCACGTTTTGGCCAGGGTCCATGCGAATGCACAGGGTTAACAGACGAAGTCTGTGCAGATGTTCAGGTTGCGGGATGGAGTCCGTGCATATGCACGGATGCAGGTTTTGGGGCGAAGGGGCAGAGTCCACTCCGTCTTCCTTACCCTCCCCTCTACAACTTCCATGAAGAGATCAACACCTGGATTGGAGGTCTACATCACGATCAATGCCAACTCTCAATAAATTTCACTTCTACCTTGCCAGATCTAAAACTGGGGCCAGTCCGGTTCTAAAATTCCCCATCAGAAGTACGGCCCTAACGAATTTTCTAGATCATAGAGGGTCGAAGGATTTCAAGAGAGCTTTCTAACGGCACTGGTTTCACGTCGATCCAACAACGTGGCAGATCACAGCGATGGATCTCGCCGGACCGCGGCTGAAAAAATAGAAGCTTCAGGTCTGGGACAGCAAGCTACAACACTTGGCGATCGGAGCCGCCCGGCCTCCGACTGGTGTTCCAGTCTGACTACCATCCAGGGGAGCGCGCCACCAGGTGTCACCATCACAGCAAGACTCACCCCGTCAGGTCCGAAGGACTGATCAGCACGTGGGCCCCATGGACCCGCAGATCGCGCCAACCGGACAGCACCAAAACGTGGGTTTCGGCACCGACAGAGCGACATCAAGATGCTGCCCGTCAACCCACTTCCCGTTACTCCCGGGCCCCACATGTGACCTGTTACCTCCCTATGTGGAGTGGGTCGAAACATTTGTACCGCTGTAAAATTTGTTAACCAGGAGTACGGATTTGGCCGGGGTCGTCTTCCCCACGCCGGGAGCATGGAGGTAACGGTCTAACTTCTTGGCGTTATTTTGCTTAGCTAGTATATGGTCATGTGTCACTGTGAGTGCGATAGGATCCTAACTCGTGAGTCCATGTCACCGCTGTGAGCGAGAGAGTGACCCGTCCCGTGACTCGATCCGAGCACGGAAGTGAGTTGACCACCCTAGCTCTTGCCGGTTTCTCAACCGCGCACGATCCAACGCTTCCCTCGTTAGGGATGGACAACGAGCTTGTCTAGAGTCCAAGGTTCGCATCACCTAGAGTCGGTCCCTCATTCCGTCCCGCATCATTGGGTGTACTGCATTCACTACTCATGCAGGACATTGAGTATTTAGTTTTACCCTCTGGGTTGGCCAATGCTCTAGCCACATTCCAGGGACTAATGAATGATCTTTTTAGACCCCTTCTAAGAAGATTTGTATTAGTGTTCTTTGACGACATATTGACAGCTTAGATTGGACTGCCCATTTACAACATCTTCAGCAGGTCTTGTCCATATTGTCACAGAATGAGCTTTATCCTAAATGGAGCAAATGCTCCTTTGGCCAATCTTCAGTTTCCTACCTGGGCCATATCATATCTGGAGGGACAGTTTCTATGGAACCAGATAAAGTGAAGGCTATTACAGATTGGCAATTCCATAGGGTGTTAAGCAACTGTGGGGCTTTCTAGGTTTAACAGGCTATAACAGGAAATTTATACAGCATTATTGCTTAATTACTTCTCCATTAACTGCTTTACTTAAGAAGGACCATAAATATAAGTGGAGTTCTACTGCAGATCTTGCTTTTGTTAACTTGGAGCAGGCTTTAAGTACAGCTCCAGTTCTAGCACTTCCAGATTTTAGCCAACCATTTATTCTTGAATGTGATGCTACCTCAATCCACGAGTATGGGGGGAATCTTGATACAACAACAACACCCTATTGCCTATATTAGTAAGGCATTCTCAGCTTCTCAGCAGGCTCTATCCACTTGTGACAGGGAACTTACAGCTGTTTTATTCGCAGTTCAAAAGTGGAAGCATTACTTATTGGGTAATTCATTCATTATCAGGTCTGACCATCAAAGCCTTCGTTACCTCTTGTCCCAGAAAATCACCACTCCGCAACAGCAGAGATGGCTTGTTAAACTGATGGGCCTTGATTTTTCTCTGGAGTATGAACTCGGTCACACTAATACAGTGGCTGATGCTTTGTATAGGCAGTCAGACATCATTTCAGTCTGTGGGATTTCAGTGATCATTCCCAACTGGTTGGAGGAACTCAAAGCAACCTACAAGACTGATGACATGCTCCAATAGAAAGTACAGGACTGGGAATTAGGTCATTTGGATAAACAACTGTACAATTATAAAGGGGGACTACTTTATTACAGGGGTAAAATCCTTTTGCACTCTGCTCACTCTTACATTCCAAAGATTTTACAGACATATCACCTATCCCTGATTGGCGGCCATCCTAGGTTTCACAAAACCTTACATAATATCAAGTAGAGTTTTTACTGGCCTCACATCCCATCTAATATCAAAAACTATATTAAAGAATGTGATATGTCAAACTTGCAATTTATTCTACTCAATCACCATCAGGCTTATTGCAACCTCTAGCTATTCCTACAACAAATTGGTCATCTATTTCAATGGATTTCATTGATGGATTACCTAAATGCCGGGGATGGACTTCCATTTTTGTGGTGGTGGATAGATTATCCAAGCAAGGTGATTTTCTGCCACTGAAACTCCCCCATGCTTCGCAGTCAGTTGCTCAGCTCTTTACTAGAGAAATCATACGGTTACATGGTCTGCCCACCAATATTGTATCTGATAGAGACCCAGTTTTCTGCAGCCCATTTTGGCAACAAATTTTCTCATTGCAGGGGGTGGCATTACATATGAGTACCGCTTATCATCCCCAGTCTGACGGCCAATCAGAAGTAGTAAATAGATGCATTGAGACATATTTATGGTGCTTCTGTTCACAACAACTGCAGGTATGGGCAGACTGGATTTCTTGGGTAGAGTTTTATTATAATACAACATTTCACTCGGCCACTCGCATGGCATCCTTTGAAGCATTATATGGGCGACCACCACCGACAGTCCTCACCTATGTCCTTGGCCTTGCTGACAATTTGGAGATGGATGCACAACTGAGATCCAGAAATGATATTTTACAAGAGCTTAAGCACAACCTGGAAGTCGCCCGGCAGAAGATGATCAGAAATGCTAATAAGCATCGCTTGGATGTGAAGTACAATGTAGGCGATTGAGTTTACTTAAAACTACAACCATATCGTCAGGGTTCAGTGATCAGACGATATTGCCACAAATTGTTTGCTCGATACTTTGGCCCTTATGAGATTGTTAAATGCTGTGGCAGAGTTGCATATCAACTGAATCTTCTACCAGAGGCTCGCATTCACAGCACCTTCCACGTCTCCCAGTTAAAAAGGAAGCATGGTGAACATTCAGTTCATCCCATGCCTCTTCCCCAACTTCTCTGTCAAGGTCTTCAAATCCGGTACCGGTTTTGGTACCGGACAAGACCGGTACCGATACATACCGGCCGGTACCGGCGTGTACCACCTGATACATGAAGAAATTGCACCGTATCGGGCAAGGCCGGTACCAGTACGTACCGGCCTGGTACGATACATACCGGGCGGTACTGAAAACAATGCTCTGTGTGCAAGACAGAATGCTAGAACGCATTTTTCAACGACGATTGATCAAAAGAAACAACCAAGCCATTCCCCAAATTTTAATTGCTTGGAAGGATACTCCTGATGCAGAGGCATCCTGGATGGATTATTCAGCATTCAAGAAGTTTACCCTGATTGCAACCTCGAGGACGAGGTTATTTCTCATGGGAGGGGGGGTAATTGACATGTAACAAAGGGGTTGAGGTGGTTAGAGGCAGGTAGTGACAATTAGGCAAGTTCAACTACTTCAAGATGGTGAACCGTAAAGAGCAACCCAAGCCAGTCGGGTAGGTTGTAATGAAATTTAGGTGAAATGTAGTTTGAATTTAGATAGAATATCAATTGTAATTCAAGGTGTGTAGATGATCATATACTACGGCCTTGTAAATATAGCCGATTGTAACAAATCGAACATGGTTTTTGCCGATGGGAGTAGTACCGGGATGGGTGACCTGCCCGGGAAGTCCTCCATTCTGGAGCCGATCACTGTCAGAAAGGGATAAAATCGTGAGGCTGGTAGGCCAAAGCGGACAATACCTCGACGGTATAGAGTACGGGGCGTGACAGCTTTCGAACATACTCTAGATATGTGTATGCACCACAGGAGGGGTGGAATCCCCATGGTCTGCCAGACGTAACACACCTTGCAGCGTACCTAGCGTATTGGCTGGCGACTTTCGTGGTTCCACATGGAGAGGACAGGCTACTTAGAGCTGAGTTGCTATGGCCGGATTGTTTGTTGGCGGAGGGGCGATAGTTGGCCCTGGCTCCTGCTGTGCTGGCCAACATCTACCAGGGACTGGGGGTTCTGGCAGCACACTCAGCGCCAAGAGAGAGGAGTATACTTCTGCCGACCCACTATCTCAGTGTGTGGGCCGTGCTGCTGTTTCCAGGACTGGTGACGCAAGGGACCGTGGCGAACTCGACAACACCGCTTCTATTTAGCTTCACTGGTCAGTCTGATGGGGATGCAGAAGCACAGCTTGAGGGGGCTAGGAGACCCTTTTGCTACTTGCCCACCCGGGGCGAGGAGGGGTTACTGTTTGATAGTGCCGCGAGAGACTGCGATCTTTTTCTGGGGACTTAAGGTGGAGGGGCGACCAACGCCCACCCTAGTTAGGGGGCAGCCGATGCAGGGCCACAGACCACGTGGATACTGAGCACCCGGTCGATAGTGTTGATATTGCACCGGTCGGCGACGAGTTACTTGGAGCCGTACTACCCGTATCGATTTGCCAGGAACTTTGGGTACGACCAGGGGATCCCGCCGAACAGGGAGTTCCCTCTGATGGGCAGATAGTACAGGGGCAGGGATACGCACCTACTTGCAGTAGCCTGGTGGGACTTTTACTGTCATCGGGAGCCAAAGCGATTCCCGATGTTGGGGCAGGGATGTCGGGGGCGATTTGACTTGCACTACACCAGATGGTAGTTTGAGCACAGTCACCTCTACCGATAGAAGGCCTCCGCAATCAGGAAGGTGGAGGAGAGTCACTTGATGAGGGAGGATCTGCCTCCTATTGCGCTAGATGAGGGGTACCTGAGGACCCGTGTTGCTCGGATCTGCCGAGAGATCGAGTGAGTTGTAGAACAGTGGCCCCGGAGTGGCCGGGGTTCGTCTTCTGTAAGCCGAAGCAACGGAGGGGCACTGAAGCCCTTGAGACAGGCATCGGCGGCAGCGACTGGAGCAAAGGTGTCACGACCGAGGGTACCTAGGGCCTGGTGGGCTTAGTTCTTGGGCGATTGTGGCCTCCGGAGCAGAGGGTCACTAGATCGGGAGCTCTCGCATGAGAGCTTTGCCGATACAATGGTCGATGACTGGAGACGGCACATCGCTCATGCGATCGGGTCGGCTGGACCTGTGGAGTTCGTGTCCCAGGTCGAGTGATAAATGAAGAGAAACATTTGTGAAGCAAGGAGCAAACCTGCTCCCCTCTCTCTCTCTCCTCTGGTTCCCTCCCCCTCCTCTGCATTTCTAGAGTGTCCATCCCTTCTATCTCCTCCTCTCTACCTCTGAAATTCATCTCCGGTGCCGCCGCCGCCGTTCGTGCCGCCGCGAAGCCATCTCCGAGGTGCTGTCTAAGGTTCTATCCTGTTGGATAGAGGCCCACTACGAGAATTTTAGCTCTCAACTCCGACATCTTCTGGAGCTAAAATTTTCAGGGTTGGTTCCTACCTTGAATCCCCATCTCCACAAAAAACTTCACGTCCAAAATCTTTCTTTTGCTTTTTTTTCCATTTTCGTTCTTCAAGTCCTGCTAGATCTGTTAGCTTTCTGTTCACTATTATAGTAAGCCTGAGATCACCAACTTCGACCCTCCTATTGATTTTTCCTTGAATCCCCAAATTTACCAGAGGTTCTGTCCACCATCCCCTCCATCCACAAATTTTCGTGGAATTCTTGAAGACCTCTACCTATTTTCTAAAAATCCCTTCAGATCCCAAACCAGTCCTGTCTTCAGCTGTCCAGATCCGACCACCCGCCAGTCAAAAATACTTTTCCACATCCAAATCTCAACAAAACCTTTCATAAAAATTATTGCCGTTTTCCTCTCTTTCCCCTCTCCAACTTTCATGAAGAGCTCAAGGTCTGAATCTGAGGTATACCTTGCAGTCAATGACAGTTCTCAGGAAACTCTACTGCTGCCTTGAGATTTCAGGTTCTATCCAATAGCAGCTTGGAAATTCGGTCAAGGCCAGATCTGGAGCAATCAATTTTTTCTCTCTAGTCCTAGATCGAAGGAATTCGAAAGAGCTTTCCAATGGTATCTCTTGAGCATCGATCCGACATCAGGAGTGATCTCAGTAGTGATTCTCGCCGGGTCGCGCGCCTGAGAACAGAAGCAGCAGATCTGTGGGCACCCTTTCCGACCGATGATGATCGGAGCTGCCTGGCCTCCGGCCAGTGAACCGGCACACCGCCAACCCAGGGAGCACCCCTCCAGGAGTCCCCACCACAGTGGTGCCATCTCGGTCCCACACGGCCCCACTAACCAGCACGTGGGCCCCACGGTCGTGAGTATGTGTGCCACCGAAGCTATACAAGAAGCTGCCCGTCAACCCGAACCTGATACTCCCGGGTCCCACTGTATCACCCTTTACCTCCCTACGTGGAGTGGGCATAGAAATCACTACTGTAATTAATTTCATTACTGTTCCGGGAGTATCAGTTTGGCTGGGGTCGTCTTCCCCATGCTGAGAGCATGGAGGTATCGTGTTCGCTCCTTTGACTCGGCATTTTGCTTTATTCGTATATATTTCATATGCCACTGCTAGAGAGCATGCTAGGATCGTAGCCCGCTTACTTTTTATATCACCGCTGCTGCGAGAGAGAGCGAGACCGTCCATGGTCATAGCCCTCATAGGACATCAAGAGACATCCATGGGACAACGGGCAAATCATAAGGTCAAGCCAAGATATACAGAAATCGAAACATCGAGAAACAGCACTCAAACACCGCCCTAGGACACGTACCTAAGACAGACAGACACAAGATAGGCCATCACGGCCAACGAATGAGACAATGGACAAGACTCACTGGGTGGTCAGAAGAAGGCCACTTGGTGTAATGAACGGTCCAAATGGAATCCGTTCAAAGAGGGATGAACGGTCTAGAATGGACCATTCAAGGGGGATGAACGATTGGGGGCCAACCGCTCAAAAGAATTGACCCTTAGACACTAAAATGGATGGACAGTTATGGCTGGGCTGCCCAAAGGCTAGAGCGTTTAAGGACTAGCCGCTCAAGCCAACTGACATACTACAGTGTCGGTCAGAATGGTTTTGACCAAATCGCCTATCTGAACCTACACAAAATTGCTGACCAAAGGTCAACTGGGATAAGCGGGCAGAATCTGGCCGCTCAACCCAACGGGAAAGGTGAACGGTTGACGACCTGCCGTCCTTGGAGGGATGGGCAGACCACTCCTGGCCACTCAAGCCCCAGAGCGGTCTATCGACTGACCACTCAACTTGAAATCGAGACACGTTAAACGGTCCAAAACCAGCCACCCATGAGCCTTGAGCGGTTGCCGTTGAACCGCGAAGGCGTTACGGCGAGCAAAACGTGGGATCAGCCTGATCATGGCCTTTCCACGCCTCGTTCGTTCCGAAATGAAGGGGATACAATGGTGATAGTCATACACAACACATAGACTCCAACGGGAGTCAGATTGGCTGAGAAATAGTGAGAAACGGGCAATTCTACGAAATTGACCCAAATGGAGTAACCGGACTTCTCGGGCTCCTAACGGTCCCAAATGACCACCTATCGACACGGAATTAGTGACTATCCACCACTAACGTTCTAGGAAGTCCATTGACACTAATTGATCGCAGAACCGTCGTCATTTTTCGGTGAAGCCTACGAACACCGAAGAACTACAACGAGCTCAAATTCACTCGTTCTAGCACCGAACGATGTAAAACTATAGGGAAAACGTGCAGGAATGGTAGGTGATCCGTCTCCCTACCTCCACCGAAGAAACCATTCGTCGAAGTGAGTAATCCATGCCGAAAATCACCAGGAACACGAACGACGCCTTCTCAGAATCCACCGAGGGATCGTGCTACGCCACTCTCAAACCGCCGCTCTATCCCATGTCCCGATCACTCCATCGCGTCCTCGCCTCGGCCAGCTCTGCAACGGTGTGCACCCCACACTGAGAGACCCAGAGAGGAGAGAGAATGAGAGAGAGAAAGAGAGGTGAGAAATGAGGGAGTAGAGAGGGGGTTGAGAGTTTAAATAGAAAGGAAATTAGAAATTTTTCTAATTTCTAAAAATATGATATTTGCATCAAAAATAATAGTCAACCCCTTCATTTGTCCCATAAGGGCTTGGAACATTGCGGCCACTTCTTGCACATCAAGACTATGGACTCGAGGCTTGGCCATGGTTGCAAAGATGGGGTTGGATCCCCTAGGAATGGTCATGCAATGGCATTTTTTTTCTCTTTTTGAAAACTAATACAAACACCTAGACATACTTAACCAAATCTCCAGTACGTGGCGAAGGCTTTAACCCGAAGGTCCGACTCGACACGAGGGGTTACCATCCGGATCGGCGTAACCGAACTTTTCGAGTAACGTCTTTTGATATACCAGAGAGTTGGGATGCAAACCAAAACACTTTTTTCCTTTTATTTTAGAACAATGATCCTAAACTTAAGATACTTTTTTTATCCCCTTTTCATACAATGACTACCCTAGACTCAACTGGTGCTCTGATACCAATTTGATGCGGGACGAGACACGGACTCGAGTCCAATTGGGAAAGCACACCTAGGACTCTAGCAAGCTTGCGTACGCCCCTAACGAGGGAAGCGTTCGGACCTACACGATTGAGAAACCGGCAGCGAGTCAAGGGTGGTCAGCTTACTCTCTCGTGCCCGGGTCGAGTTACGGGACGGTCTCGCTCTCTCACTCGCAGCGGTGAGTTGAATTATACGAGCTAGGAAGTAACTACTCACATGCAGCAGCAGTAAAAGCGTATACTAAGAAAATAAATAACTATGACTACGAAGGGTGCCGAGTGTACCTCCACGCTTTAGGCGTAGGGGAAGACGATCCCAGCCAAGACAGTAACTCCCGGTTAATACAACAATCACAATAATTTACAGTAATGAATCTTTGCCCACTCCACGCAGGGAGGTAAAGGGCTACAGTGGGCCCGGGAGGACCGTTCTTGGGTTGGCGGGCAGCACTTTGGTCCGCTCCGTCGGTGCCATCCAGAAGACACTTGCTGCTGGTTGTGGGGCCCACGTGCTGCTCAATGGGGTCGAGTGGGCCCGGAGTGACACCACTGTGACAGGGGGGCCTGGAGGGATGCTCCCTCACACGACGGCGTGCTGGTTCGCCTCATGGGAGGCGAGGCAGCTCCGGTCTCCCAGCGTTGGATTTGCTGTCCACGAGCTGTCACTTGCTATTTTGCAACGTGCGACCCGACGAGAATGGTTGTTGCGATCCACCCCGATGCCGGATCGATGCGAGACTAGCGGCGTTGGAAAGCTCTCTCGAAGAGCTACGATCCAAGCCTAGAAATAAAAATTAAAACTCCCTATGCTAGCCATAGATGATTTTAGAAGCTGCTAATTCCCAGATCTAGATTTGACTGTATAGGAAAGGGGGTTTCCTAAGAACATGGTTTGACTGAGGGGTTTATGATAGATCTGGGTGATGAGGCCTTCACGAAAGTTGTAGATCCGGAAGTCAGAAGAATGAGGATACCTTTATGTGAGCGTTTATAGAGGTATCGAGTTTTGGTGGTCAAATGGGCTATCGAGCTGGGAGAGTTCGATGTTAAGTATCATCTGAGGACAGCCATCAAGGCTCAAGCCCTCGCCGATTTCGTCACCGAGTGCACTCTGCCTATCGAGGACTCGCCACAGCAGCCCTCCGGGCCCACCTGGGAGCTATACGTCGATGGATCATCCTGTGCCGCGGGGAGCGGGGCCAAACTGGTCCTCCTCTCTCCAGAAGGGCTTGAGCTGCTGTATACCCTACGTTTCAACTTCCCGACCACGAACAACGTAGCCAAATACGAAGCACTCCTCTCGGGGCTGCGTATGGCTAGGCACCTGGGGGTGACCAGTGTGAGAGAGTATACCGATTCCATGCTCATCGCCAATCAGGTGAAAGGGGAGTTCGAAGCACACGAGCCCACTATGATTAGATACCTAGAGCAAGCCAAGGCTACAGCAAGGGATTTCTCCCACTTCGAGGTGGTTCACATCCCGCGAGAGGAGAACGCCCGAGTAGACACTTTGTCGCGCCTAGCGTCGGCCACCGTGATCTCCAATTTGAGATCCGTCCTGATAGAGGAAGTGTTGGCGCCGACCATAGATGAATAAGCGCTCCAGGTAAACGCCATCGACTATGAGCCCTCTTGGATAGATCCCCTTTTGGATTTTCTTCTCCGGCAGCAAATCCTGAGTGACCATGCCAAAGCATGACGAACGCGAGCAAGAGCAGCTCATTTCACAATAGTAAACGACAGACTGTACCGCCGTTCCCTGTCAGCGCCACTGCTGAAATGCTTGTTCCCCATGGAGGCCAGCTAGGCCATTCAGGAGATCCACGAAGGACTTTGCGGATGCCACGTAGGGGGGCGAGCACTCGCGAGGACATTAATCCACCAAGGGTACTGGTGGCCCACTCTGCAGCGAGACTATCTCGACTACGTCCGAAGGTGCCCCCAGTGCTAGAAGTTTTCTCACCTGCACCACCAATCGGCCAGCCTACTCCACGCACTTTTGGAACCCCGTCCGTTCACCCGCTGGGGGGTCGACATATTGGACCCCTTCCCGGAGGCTAAAGGGAGGAAGAAATTCCTCATAGCGCCATCGATTACTTCACCAAATGGGTCGAAGCTGAGTCATTGGGGAAAATCGTGAGTGAGGCGGCTTGGAAGTTCGTACTACGGAGCGTCATCTGCAGCTTTGGAATCCCCAGGGTTCTCACAACTGACAATGGCAGGTAGTTCGCGAGCACTACCTTCCAAGAAAAGTGTTCGGAGCTAGAAATTTGGAACCACTACACTTCGGTGGGACACCCCCAGGCAAACGGGTTGGTGGAGAATGCCAACCGGAAACTCCTTCACGGCATCAAGACTAGGTTAGACCAAGTGGGTGATTCATGGATAGATTCCCTCCCGAGCATCCTATGGGCCCACCGGACCATTGCTAAAGCCGCCACCGGGGAAACACCCTTTCACCTCGCTTACGGGAAGGAATCCTCTGCAAACTCTTTGGAAGGGCCCCTTCCTATGGAATATGATAAAAAAGAGGATGGTAGGAGGCATCATCCAAAGAGTCAAAGAAAAAGAGATTGGTTGAAGAATAAAAGAAAGAAAAAAGAGAGAGGAAAAGAGGCTAGTTGAAGAGCAGAGGAGGCAAAGAGGGAAATGAATCAGAGGTGCCCAGGGATGAATCCCCAGGGAAAACCCTCCGATACTTAAGTCAGCGATGATGGTAGAGCTCTGGTGCAAGAAGAAGGGGGGAGGAGATGAGGGCACGAGATTCCTCTCCACCAAGTGGTGAAGTGACTGTAGCTCAGGGTTAATATCGCTTAACAGCGCTTAACTTTCACAGGAGGGTCTCCGAAGTTTATATAACGACTCATGAACGTGAGAGCCCTACAAGGTGAGGAGTTTCAGGGGGGGTTACGTCCCCTTCGTGGGCTTATTAAGGCACGAGGGCTCTTAATCGCCATTATTCCCACGATTCCCAGCTCGTAAAGGGCGTGCAATGGTCACTTGGATAAGCCTTCGTCAGCTGGTCCGAGCATATGACGCTGGCTTTAGGTGGTTTCCCCAAGCGATCGGCGCAAGGCTCGGGCAGGATGCGTAGGCCCTCAAAGGGACCTCCCGATCCACCTGACGCTCAGACTTTCGAACCCAAAGGTCGCCTAGGAAACACTTAATCCGAGTGAGTTATTGGGCTTAGTGGGCCCTGAAAGGGCTGTCACTCATAGGAGCCGGGCCTCGTTTGGTCTGGCGGGACCTCGTTTGACTGTTCCTTTTTCGACAGTAAAATTCTCCCTCTCCACTTGTCCCCCTCCTAATGACCATGGCCACAGTTGTCAGAAGCACTACCAGTTCCATAATGACCATGGCCATCATACTGGTGATTGTCAACAGCTCAAGGATGAGATCGAGAGTCTCATCTGCCAAGGACACCTCTCCCAGTACGTGGCCAACTGATGGGAGGATCGCAGGGTCCTCCCAAGAGAAATTGACAATTGCCCTGAGGGATCTATATTAACGTCATCTTGGGGGCATCAACATCAGGAGGTGATAGCGACTGAGGGAGGAAGCATCACGTTGAGAGAGCCAATCAAGCTTCCGAGCCTCCCAAAGCTCCTTCGGCACATGACCAATAGACCCTGGTTGTAACGACCCAAGATCCGGATACCGGGAGGAGCCCGATACCATTCGAATCCTGGCCCGCCGTCCACGAGTCGGGGGACTTGGAAGGGCTAAAAAGGAGTGTGAAGGCACAAAGAAATAGGAAATAAAGTAGGACAACAGAAATAAACAACTAACAAGAGCAATAATAGCTACAACAGAGTCCAGTCCAAAGAAAAGTACAGTCTAAAGTAGTAAAAGCGTACCACATGCCAAGTGAGAACTCAGCCTGGCAAGCTGGCAACAAGGACCTCCACGCAGCACTCTCGAGCCTCGAGGCCCTGCTACATTTCTCTCTCCCTCTCTCTTACTCTCTTCTTCTGGTGGCTACTGAAGGGGAGAGCCCCTTTCTTCTCTTCTTCTTCTTCTCTTCCTCTTCTTCTCTTCCCTCTGTGAGGGTACTTTGTGGATCTGCCTCTACTTCCCTCTGTGTGTGTGTGTATGTCTCTCTCTGTGTCTCTACTTGTCTGTCTATATATGTTGCTCATTGTGGAGAGGAGGCCCTTTTATACTCCCAGCGGCGGGAGGCTTCGAACACAAACGGTGGACGTAGGAACGTGAGGCATTGAATGGGATTTGAGTTGGGCATCCTTGGTGGCAGGAGGTAGGCAACGTGCCTTCATCCCCAATTGACACCTCAGCTAGCCCATTGCGCACCAAGAATCCATAGGGAATGGCGTGAGATTTTGCCTGCCAGATGCACTACTGGAGGGGAGGGACAATGTGTCGCTGGAGGTGGAAGAAGTGTGCCGCTGGGAGCTTGCAACAGCATGCCGCTGAAGGTTGGACTGATGTGCCACTGGGGAGGGCGGGTGTGCCGCTGAAGAACCCAAGCTGGGAGTGCTGCTGGGAGGGCACCGCTGAAGGGGATGCCGGGTGTGTCGGCCAGGGTTCACGCAGAGTGTGCCGCTGAGGGCAGTGTGTCGCTGGGGCTTTGAAGGGAGGCGTGCCGCCAAAGGAACCCAGGAGGCATGCCGGGGAAGACCTGCCAAGTGTGCCACTGATCACCATGGGGGCGTGCTACTGGTGGGCGGCAGGGCATGCCGCTGAAGGGCGACGTTGAGCGTGTCGCTGAAGAGCCACGGGCTAGGTGTGCCGCTAAAGGGCTACCCCAGTGGAGTGTGCCGTTGAGATAGACTTGAGACTATTTCGAGCTCGATTAACGGTCCACTTAGTTCTCTTCGGGGCCCACAGGCTGTGAGCCTCTTTGTAGTTGATCTCTTTTTGCTATCGTGACTCTGGAGGTGGCTTCACGGCAGTGTACTGTTCATTCAGAGAGTCCGGCTGGCCCGTCCTTTCCGCAGTTCCTTTGGTTGAAGTTGTTTATCAATGTTGGACTGGTCGGGACACGCAGACGTGTAATTTTACACATCCATAGTACACCTTTGAATATTGATCTCAAGTGAATGGAATGGCAATGGTTCAATCTGCAAAATATAGCTTCACTATGGATCTTGTATCGCATATCTTGAAGGCCAATGGTAAGAATGAATGTTCAATAGGTTTTCAATGTGAATGGATTGATTTGGGTTGAAATATGGTTTGTATATGTGTAACTTTGTCAAATGTGCTCAAATGATTGATATTGGAACCTTGAATGCATGTATTGTAGTGTTTCAATGCATATTACTGAACTTTCCCTCTGTCAGGAAAAGTGTCGACCCATGCGGTCGCCACTTTTTGTGACACTCTCTACTGGGCGTTAAGTCTTATAACGCTAGCAGTAAGTGTCGACCCAGCATAGTTTTCATCTATCTATTGAATTTATGTTTGTAGAGTTCATTTTCTTATTCCACGTATTACTTGTTCACTGTAATTAATTTTTAGAGGCTAGATCTTTTCACCCCCCTCTAGATCTTAAAGTCTATCCTAACACTACCGGTATCATGGGGGAGCGGCCTCAGGGGTCTTCCGCTGTTGTTTAGCGATATCCTTTGAAGGATTTAGGGATCTGGGGTGCTGGGATTGGGCTGTGGGGACCAATTACTTCATGTTGTCACTGTCGCTCGCAAAGTGTTCGAGCAAATTCCCAATAGACTTTGGGTTGTCGAACGGCTCGGGTAGCTGGCCAGTGGGCCCTAGATTTGGCCTCGGGACGCGGATGACAGCCCATAGGAACTGAGGCAAGGCATCCTGGGTGTGTGGGCCGAGCCTTGGTGGGATATGTCATGTTGCATGGTGAGTTGACGGGTGGCTTCGGGTTGGCCCATGCACTGAAAATAAGGGCCTCATTGCCGTGTGTCTAAGGGTTTGGGGTGGCCCCAACTTGTTAAACGGTTGTCGTATGACACGGCTAGTGCATCCGAGCCGCAGGTCGGCCCCTGACTTGATGTAGAATGGTTGGGATATATGCGCCCACGAGGTGCTCAGAGAAATTCCCAACACATAATCGTGGGCCGTATAAGTGTGCTAAGGGCTTCTAAACCCAACGGTTGACTGGGAAAGCTACACCTTTGGCTTTGGAATGCTGAATAGAGGCATTTTGGGGATGAATCCTGACCTTGTTGCTGGTTGCCATGTGTCATGGCTTGGTGTTAGGGTGCCCCTGGGTTGTCCCGGGCGGCTTAGTTTAAGGCGGGTAAAATTGCAAGTTGGGTGATCGGGAATGGCCCCAATCAATTGTTGATGTCGCCGTGAGTCACGGTCAACTGGCTAGGACCCTCGGTTGGGCCAGGCACGTCATAGAATGGGCTGGGTAGATGAAGCCATAAAGATGTTCGAGGAAATTCCCGAGCCCTTCTTTCTTGTTATTTTCTCTAGGAAAATGTCTAGGTACAATAATCGCAGACTTAGGCACAACTGAAAGTCACATAGGCACACTTCCATCGCCTATCTGCGTGAAGCACTAAACATAGGAACAGAAACTTCGACTATCTCAAGCTTTCAAATGCCTATCTAAACAGATAGTCACATACATTGCCAAAGATTGCCTATCTTATTAAGTTCACTTAAATTCACATAGGCGCTAGAATTCTTTCGATTATCTCACAATATAGTCTTGAGATCGCCTATCTTAACAAATAGTGGCATAAACTTCAGCTATCTCAAAATCATTAGATTAAAATATTTTTATAAATATGATAGTTGTTGTTCAAAAAAGACTTAGTCTGTCATGCCCCGAGCGTGGAAGATTACTCGGAAGTGGCGTGACGGTGTCTATAACGAGCATGTCAATTAGAGCGTAGTGCATTCAACACCCAATGCCACCCCCACCTTTCGGAACATCTTATCTATGAATGACATTTCCAATATGCACCAGTTGTATAGTAGGGCCAGGTTCATCCAGACTTAGTATAAAGACTCCCCCATTCGCTCCGTTTTTGAGGCCCAGAAGCCCAAGCCCACTAGGAAACCCCAGGGCCCAGTTACCGAGGGAGTCCAAACGAATGAGCAGGTGCAGGCTATCCACTTCCCCAACCAATCCGCTCCACCTCACTTCCAGCAACCTCCCTGCAACCGCCAGTTCACCACTCCACCCGCTGCCCAACCATCATTCCCCACTCCTCAGCAGCCACAACATCTACCACAGTACCATAATGTTCCTCCACCAAATGGCTACGTGCCTGCTTGCCCGGGTCCCAAGATAGCTCACTACCCTCCCCTACCAGAAACCCTTCCAGACATCTTCTCAACCCTTATGTACATTGGTGATCTCCAGCTTCCCCCGGAATGCCCAAATTGGAATCTGACTGCTGACCAGTCCAGATACTGCATATTCCATCAACAGCCCGGGCACACGATTGAGAGGTGTTACCAGTTCTGTCATTTTGTTTATGATTTGCACGAAGGGCAGCGCATCGATTGGGCAGAAATGCATAAATTGATTATAGAGATTAAAGAAAGAAGAAGACAGGCGTCGAGGCCATAGCAACCGACGTCGCAGCAGCAATAGCCACAGTAACCCCAACCTCCACAGCAGCAGCAGCCTGCACAAGACTTAGGGATTCATCAGAATCCGATGCCGAACCACCCGCCTGCTCTACAACCTCAGCCACTGGCACCGGCTCAAGTGAATATTGTTCATCGCCCAGTTTCCAATGTTGGGTGGACTTTTGATGACAAGACTCACACTCACCTTCTGGCCCTCCACCACACCTACAACAACCCCCATCGCCTTTTGTTCCCACCATCATTTGACCCGCTGTCATAACCTCCACCACACCTGCCATTCCTTCCAGACCCTTCGTCATTCCTACCACATTACCCACTGCTTTACCCATCCTCATGCCAGAGCCCGTCACACCCCCCATTACCACTCCTTCACCTAACCCGTCACACATTATCCTCCTGCCAGGGCCCGCTAGGCCCGCCTCCACCATCATCACCCCCACTTCTACACCCCTCATTCACCCCCTTGGGCCCATCAAGTCACCCATTGTGAGTCCGTCTGATGCCGTGCCGGCACAAAATCTTGCCCTTCGGAGCAGGCGTTTATTCCAGAGAAGTTATCCCACTACTGGTGCACCTACACCCAACCCTCAAGTTCTATCATCAACAGTTGAACCAGAAGAGGCAGACCCATTACCTGGCACACGGTATGATTTGTTACAGCACTTGGACTGAATGCCGACCAAGATTTCAGTTTTGGAGTTGATTAGGCGATCCTCGCTGCATCAAGATGCTGTAAAGACTTTTCTCCAAAAGGTCATGGTCAGCAAGGACATGGAAGTGGATAGCCTTCCATCGACCCTAGCAACGCTCACAAAAGGGCCGGCCATCACATTTTCTGAGACCAAATTGGCACCCCCAGAGGCACGCCAAATGCCACGCTGTATCTCCATCACCTTGAATAAGGTGGCTATAAATTTGGCTTTGGTTGACACCGGGGCCTCTATAAATGTCTATCCACTCAGCACCCTGCACGCCTGTAATATTTCAGAAGAGTTACTAAGGCCAACTCCAACAACAATAGCAGCTTATGATAATTCAAGGAGAGCATGCCATGGGGTGATCACCGTTCAAGCCAAGCTCAGGCCATTGACAATGCCCATAGAGTTTTATGTGTTAGACACTGATCCAATGTTCAAAGCCATTCTGGGTCATCCGTGGATTGATAGCCTTCATGCCGTACCTTCTACCGCCCACAAGTGCCTCAAGTTCCCATTCTAGGGGTGGGTGGTAAAGGTTAAAAGCATCTCCACAGTACACTCTATTGAAGCCATCTCCAACAAAATTCTACCGACTCTTTGGCCAAGCAACAAGCCGGTCCTATCTGCAATGGACTTGGATTTTCCATGGGCAAATGCACCACGCAAGCCCGTCACTACACCAGTTAATGTCAAAGCCAAGTCCAAAATAAGAGATCCTGAAGGCTGGAATATGATACTGAAGCTCAGCTACCAGCCAGGCATGGGTCTCAGTGCCCAACTGTAGGGGCGGACCAAGCCCATCCCAAGGGGAAGAAAAATGAATAGAAGAGGCCTCAGGTACCGGGAGTCGTTATTGTCAATTTTGGGAGACTTCGGGCCGCTAGCCTGGGACTATTGCCAACACTTTGTAAAGGGGCCTTTACAGCCCGGCACTCTGAAGACGCCACCCTACCGAAATGACAAAGAAAGTATTGCTTGCACAGTGTCTGGGCCACCTTTGTTGCCGAAGGGGCTGGTTGATGATGTTGATGACTGTTCAGATGCCTTTGCCAAGCTGTTTCATGAAGAAGAAAATCCAGGAAAACCTGAGGTGCGGGTTGTGAAGTATCCACATGGGAAGCCAGCCCAGCGTCTGCGGGAAGAGGGGAGCTCGACTATCAGTTTGTTTCCTTCCCACCTGATTCCCATTTTTCAGAAGCTGGATTTTATCCCCCGTTCACCTCCTATTCTTATTGATCCGTTGATGTTCCAATCTCCATTTCGGCTTGAAATGCCGACTGAATTCTTGATTGTTACCTGTCCATATGGGCACTGCCCACCAATTGATCTTTCCACTTCTTGGTTCTTCTCCTTCGATCCTTTCCTTGATATCTTCTATCCTTCTATTTACCCTCTCGCACTTCCTCCTCTTCCACCAGCTTCTCTTTCATGTTGTGTACTCTCCACTAATCTAAAAAAAAAATGCCAATTTTGAAACTGAGATTTCAGTGGAGGATTATGCTGTGTTCTGCCTGTCTTCCTCCCAGGGGCACGAGGCCCCTGCTTCTCTTCCGTTAGATTTCCTATCTCCTAGGGTAGATATAGAGTCTGCCGAGTCTCCTAGGATAGTGGAGTCAGTTGGAATAGAGTCTAGTTCTGGTGTTTCTAGCCCTTCCACGCCTGCGGCGTGCCCGATGACGCCCCATTCCAAATCTATCCTCGATAGGTTCCTCCAGGATCTTGCTCAACGCTGCCACACCCTCCTTAGATGCCTGGAGTTTGTAGCGATAGCCATCGTCCTAGAGGATGATGAGAAGCTAGACGGGGTATGGGGCAATGACGGATTAGGTGTTTACGAGATCATAGATGAGAAGGACCTAATCGATTATGAGGATAGCGACGTACATGACACTGCCGATTTATACACACAAGGCTTAAAGAGGTTTGATGAACCGTCGTTGGCAGTGGATGAATCCACGAAAGAAATTAATCTTGGAATAGAAGAGGACCCCATGCTTATCATTATCTCCGCTAATCTCCCTCCTCAGGTTGAAGAGGAGTTAGTCAAGGTTCTGAGGGAGTATAGTGATTCTTTTGCCTGGTCCTACGAGGACATGCCGGGTCTTTACCCTGCTTTGGTGGAACATAGACTCATACTTAAGCCAGGGGCAACACCCGTGAAGTAAAAATTAAGAAGATTCCACCACCAAATGACCTTGAAAATGAAAGAAGAAGTCGGTAAATTACATAAGGCCAAGTTTATTAGAGTCGTTTTATATCCTTAGTGGGTGGCGAATCAGTCCCTGTGATGAAAAAGGACAAAAAAGAGTAAATTTGCATCAATTTCAGGGACCTAAATAAGGCATGTCCTAAAAATGATTTTTCGCTTCCTCATATTGACATGTTGGTGGACAGCATGGCTAGGTACGAAGCCCTCTCGTTTATGGATGGTTATTCAGGGTATAACCAAATCCGTCTAGCCCTAAAAGATCAAGAAAAAACCTCGTTCACCACACCCTGAGGCATGTACTGTTACGTGGTTATGCCGTTTGGACTGAAGAATGCAGGTGCCACATACCAACGGGCGATGATGGTAATCTTCCACGATATGATGCATGTCTATATAGAAGCTTATGTGGATGACATCTTGGTGAAATTGAGGATGAAAGAAGAGCACCCCACTATTTTGTCCAAGGTGTTGCAAAGGGCTCGGGAGTATAAATTGAAGATGAATCCAAAAAAGTGTGTATTTGGAGTATCCTCAGGGAAGTTGTTAAGTTTCATAGTTAGCAAGTGGGAGATTCAAATTGATCCAAACAAAGCAAAGGCCGTCATGGATATACCCCCGCCAAAGAACATCACTGAACTTCGGGGATTGATTGGGCATTTGTAGTTCATTGGAAGATTTATATCTCAACATTCTCAAAGGTGCCGTCCATTCTACGAACTGCTCAAGGCGAGTTAGGTTTGAATGGAATGAAGAATGTCAGAAGGCCTGCGACGATCTGAAGATTTATTTATCTAATCCCCCAGTTTTGCAACCTCCTGTCCCTAGGAAACCCCTGATTTTATACATTTCTATCATTAAGGGTAGTGTTGTAATGGCTTGATCAGGTTGAAGCGACCCGCCGCGGCGTGGGTGAGCCCCACGCTTCCCCGCGCGCCCCCGTCTCCGAGCGAGACCGATTTCTTCAAACCGGTCGAGTAAGCACTCAACCCTTGCTCTAGTTAAGTGCTTTTCATTCAATCTTTAGCTCATTGCTCGCTGGACGGTGAGAGAGAGCCCGGCCCCACATTCCCCATTGCTTCCGAGTGACCACCGGGGGAAGACGTGTGCACCCGTGCCCTCGGCACCGGGTCGGCCCTAGAATCGGGCTAGCCAAACCCCTTCGGGAGACCCTCTGGCCTTGCTGGCCCTCTACCAGCAAGGGACCAGCCCCACACCCTCCACTCGGCATCGCCGAGTCACCCACGGGTTTGGGGTGAGCGCCGTGTGAGCTGGCCGCCGACTTCGGCCCATTCGGATTGCAATAGTGCTTGCTTGCTTTGGTCCGAGGTTGTGTCACATCAAAGATGGCTCAAAAAGTAAGCTGAGCAAGTAGTTGCCTTACAATCACCTGTCGAGCTAACGCCTCTCCAGAGGCTGCAATAGCTCATTGACGACCTGGAGGAGTATAATCCTCCTCGCCCCTTTGGCGCACTCCTACTCGATAACTACATACCGTGGGAGGAAATGCAAAAATGAGCTCGCCTTAGAAGCTGAATTCAAGAAATGATCCAGAAAATCAAGAATGGCGAGAGACTCATCATCCCAGAAGAACTCTCCTTGTTCTACAAAGATAAGGAGATCACCACAGAGCAGCTGGAAGAAATACTTCAAGGTTGCACCTACAAATTGGTGGCTATCCTACCCCCTGACAACATCAACGCTACTCGGCGAGGCAAGCAAGTGGCCTCCCGAATGAGACAAAGAACCACCGCCCCGTTAGGACTACAACCAACTCCTGAAAATATCGGCCGCAACCGAGGCTGTGGTCAAGGATGCAGTAGAGATCGTGGGAGGATCCCCGAGTTACCTCTCCACCCGTCCACCTTTGACCCGGAGCGAATCATCCTCTTTCGAGGGGAAGAACCTACCCCCATTTTGGAGATAGAAATTTGGAAGGGCCCCAGCATCTTAGATCCCCCTGGTATGGTGGAGGTCACCACCAGTGCTCTAGTCCCTGCACTAGCACCAGTTATTTCTGATGATCGAGCAGGTCCATCCGGTAAAGATGATCCAGCTCGCCAGTTGTCTCCAGAAGAGCCATCTTTGGCACCTTTGTTCCAAGAGACCACAGGTGATCAGGATCAGTTCGATCCCGGTGGTAAAGGCAAGACAGTACAACTCCCTGATGGGGAGTGATGCGAAGCACAAGACTTAACCAGACATACTACCATCATTGGAGGACACTCGTGCTTAAGTCACCCGAAAAGTATTTAACCAGATGAACCAATTTCCCAGTAACATCACAATTTTGGAAGCCATTGCTTGGAGTAAAGAGCTGAGAGAAGCTCTAATCAAAATACTCCAAGAACCGGAAGCTTATGAAGCACATGCTGTGGAAATGAAGGTGGTAACATATGAAGCCTTCACAGCCACCGTCACATTCGCAGAAAAGGATATGCTTCTCTCCTCTCCATGTCACAACCGCCCCCTCTACATGCGAGGGAAAATCAATGGGCATGATATGAACCAAATCCTAGTAGATGCTGGTGCTGTCATCAATATTATGCCGCTGAAAACTTTCAAGACTCTGTATCTGACTCCATACCTTTAGAAGGTTCAATCGGTCAAGATATCCAACTTCAACTAGGATACCGAGGGCGTCCTTGGCAGGGTAGATGTCAAATTGGTACTCGATGATTTCGCCTCTAAGGTGACATTCTACATCATCGATGCCAACACATCCTACAAAGTACTATTGGGCAGACCCTGGTTGCACGAAAATTGGGTCGTCCCATCAACTCTCCATCAGTGCATCAGATACGCGAAGGACAGAGAGCAACATATGATCTTTGCAGACCTATCACCATTCACCCCAGCAAAATGCAATCTTACAGATACTATGCTTTACTTCGGGGGACCCAATCCATACCCCGTAATCAAAAGCAAAAGCAATGGCTGGCTCTTGAAGGAGGATGAGGATGATCTCTTCTCTGTTGATGAAGAAAAGGCGAAGCTTCATTGGCTCCTCCTTAGTTCCAAGTCAACTCCAGATCACCCCGAGAGGTGTAAAATCGACTTTGTGGTTAAGCTTATTGACCGAGCCATCGACAAGAGCATATGCCTGCCGTTAGATTGCATATAGCTCTCTTGTATATTAGAGGAGCACAAGGTCGAGCAGCTCACAACATTTGTCATTACCTACAAACAACAACTCAGAAATAAAAAGAAGGCTAACAGGGACAAGCCCATTGTCTTCGACGAGGAAGATATGACCCCTCAATCCCCATCAGGGGATGACTTCGGCTGGGCCAAGCAAGCCGATAATACCCCCGAAGCAGTCCAAATAACGGATGACTTGCCATAGTGCATCTGTGAGATGTGCCTAAAGCAACAGATTCCCCAATGGGAAGATTCCACACGGCGTAAATACTTTCACAAGTTGTAGACCCCTTCCCAGGTCCGAGGGCAACCGCCATTCTCCTACAAAGATACCAGGGTACTCGGCTATGACCAAGACACAATCTTTCATGTCTACTTTGCTGTTAACTTCGTAAGTTCGACACAGCCAATCGACGACTAGACTAATGTCGATACAAAATTTGACAACTTTGGGGATGAGGAAGAGGAGATCCTGATCTCGCTCCCCGCCAAGACCAGCACCCCAGTTCAAGTGATCAATGAGTCTTCATCATTTTCTTGAAAAGATATCAGGGTTGAAGAAGCTCCCCGTGCCTCCCAGTCTATCGAAGAATCCAACTTGACAAACTTCCCTGATGAGGAAGGTGCCTAGAGCACTGGCCATGAAGTGTTTTCAGCCTTAGCAGGCAACCCCAGGGAAGTTTCAATAGCACTAGTCAATAATTGCCAGCAAGGCCACGTCATTGCCAGAGATGACTCTACAGAAGCCTTGCCGTCGTCGATAGAAGATCCCAGGGAATCTATGTTGACAAACATTGGCGACCCAGAATAACCCCCATCAGAATCCAGCAACGATGACCCTCTAGTTCCATCAGTGTCGACTAGCGGCTTCAAAAATCAAGAAGTACATGAAGCTGACAGTGAGGATAAGATTTTATCAACTTTCAACCTGCTCCTCCCGAGTTGGAGGATGTTGGCCAAGAAATATTTGATGAACTTGTTGAGATCAACTTGGGTGAAGCTGGAGCCCACCAGCCAACGTTCGTCAGCGCTCTCCTCACTGAAGTGGAAAAGTAGGACTACAAACAACTCCTGCTCGAATACAAAGACTGCTTTGCCTGGACGTATAAGAAAATGTCAGGACTAAACCCTTCTGTAGCGGAGTATGAGCTAGCCATTTCTCCCTCAGTAACTCTAGTTAAACTGCCACAGCAGCGTATGCGCCATGAGTTGGAGCTCCAAATTTTGGTCGAAGTCAATAAAATGATAGAGGTTGACTTCATCGAGCCGTGCATCTATCTGATCTGGCTCACCAACATCGTCCCAGTAAAGAAGAAAAATGGTCAAGTCTGCATTTGTGTCGACTTCCGGGACCTCAACAAGGCATGTCCTAAGGTCGACCTCCTAGTACCGATCACAGAAACCATGGTCGATATGACCACCAGCCATGAAGCCTTGTCGTTCATGGACGGGTCGTCCGGTTACAACTAAATCTGGATGTCCCTCAAAGACAAGAATCACACAACCTTCCGGTCCCCCAAAGAGATTTTCAACTACAAGCGCATGCCCTTTGGTTTGAAGAACGTCGGTGCTACTTACCATAGGGCCATGACTAAAATATTCGATAAGATGTTGTGCAACATCATCGAATGTTATGTCGACAACCTCATTATCAAGACAAAGAGGCGAGAACACCATTTACATGATCTGCGCCAAGTCTTCGATCAGCTCCTATAATACGGGCTTAAGATGAACCCGATGAAATATGCCTTTGGCATATCTAGTAGCAAGTTCCTCAGCTTCATCGTCTGATACCGAGGAATCGAGGTGGACCCTGACAAGATCAAAATAATCCGGGAGCTTCCACCACCAAAAATCTCACCGAGCTCAGGTCCTTTCAAGGAAGACTGGATTATATCCGAAGGTTCATTTCTAACCTCTCCGGTTGGTGCGCGCCCTTTGACAAACTCATGAAGAAAGGTGCCCCATTTGTATGGGATCCAGACTACCAGACTACTTTCGAGCAAATTTAGGAATATCTCCTCACTCCCTTAGTCCAGGGGGCACCAGTTAAGGGCAAACCCCTCATACTTTACATTGCCGCCATGGATGCTTCGTTAGGAGCTCTGTTGGCGCAAATTAATGAGGAAGGCGAGGAGCAGCCCCTCTACTACCTCAGTCGAAGACTAATTTGTGCTGAGTACCTCTACTCCCCTATGGAGAAGGTTTACTTAGCCTTGGTGTTTTCCGTCAAAAAGCTGTGACACTACCTCCTGTCTCATCGAGTGGAGCTCATATCCAAGCACGACCCACTCAAATATCTCCTCAAGTAGCCCATCCTCTATCAAAATCGCAGGGACACAACTCATGGCCCAACCGTTACGCTAAAAGCTCGAGTTGGTAGCGAAGGCAGATCGTATTTTCTTATGGCATTACATAACCCCACACTATCGTGCTGTAGGCAGACATGAGGGGCTTCGCATATGGACCCCATAATCAATGCGGTGGGATGGGCTGCCAATGCACTGATGCCCCACGTGGATCCCATAATCGATGTAGGACAGCAAATCCCTATGGGAGATGCTGAAAAATCCAACAATCTCCCCCCCAGTGGCACCTGGGGGATTTGAACCTGTGACCTTGCTTTGATACCAGTTTACAGGATCATGCCCCAACCGTTGCACTAAAAGCTCAAGCTGGTAGCGAAGGCAGACCGTATTTCCTTATGGCATTGCAGAACCCTACACTATCGTGCTGTGGGTGAACATGAGGAGCTTCGCACATGGACCCCATAATCCATGCGACGGGATGGGCTGCCAATGCACCGATGCCCCACATGGACCCCATAATCCAAGTGGAATAGTAAATCCCTATGGGAGACGCTGGAAAATCTAACAATCTCCCCCCCAGTGGCACCTGGGGGATTTGAACCCGCGACCTCGCTCAGATACTAGTTTACAGGATCATGCCCCAACCGTTGCGCTAAAAGCTCAAGCTGATAGCGAAGGCGGGCTGTATTTCGTTATGGCATTGCAGAACCCCACACTATCATATTGTGGCTGGACATGAGGGGCTTTGCACATGGACCCCATAATCCATGTGGCAGGAAGGGCTGCCAATGCACCGATGGCCCACGTGGACCCCATAATCCATGTGGAACAACAAATCCCTAAGGGAGATGTTGGAAAATCCAACAAAGAGTAATTGGCTGAAGTGACTAGATGCCTGTCCTAATTAACAAAGGGTGTCCTTCCCCGGCAATGTGGTTCCGCACCACTGAAGCACCCTCCCATAACGAAAGCAGAGCTATTAATGAACATGCAGGGAGATGACGAACCTGTCTTGGATTACATCCAAAGATGGAGAGGCCTCTCCACAAGGTGCGAACCTCCACTGAGCCATGAGGCCGCCATCCAGATTTGTAGACAAGGGCTAAAGAAATAAATTCGACAAAGGATAATTGGCATCAAAATTCAATCTGTTGACCAGCTCAACACAATAGCAACTGATGTCGAAACCTTTTTGTTGAAGTATTGCCCCACTATCGCTATGACAAAGAGGGAGAGGAAGCATTAAACTTGACGCTTTCAAGTAGATGAGAATGAGAACTCAAGAGGTGGTCGAGTCTTCGACCGACAAACTAGTAAAATAAAGTTCCTCGCTGTGAGGGAAGATGAAGAAGCCCTACTCTTTCCCAAGGGAGAATACATGGGTGATTTTTGAATGGGCATGTCATTATGAGAGATTGTCCTGCCAGAGCTCAAGAGGCCGGAGGAGGCTAAGAGAAGCAATGGCCCTCGATTCTGCCCATATCATCGGGTGCTTGGGCATTCCATCGAGGACTGTTACATCTTCAAAGACATTGCCCAGAGCTTAATCAAGAAGGGTGAACTCCAAATGGGGGAATACACAGTAGACCCACCATTCCCACATGAATTAGGCACTTACATAAGAGGAGTTCATGTGATCTCCATCTGCCACCGGACCCCCAAAGAGACGTCGAAAGATGAACAAAGCAAACCTTGCATCCGAAAGTAGCTGTCCAGGTAGCCAGGGTCACCCATGAAGGAAAATAAGAATAGCTATCCCTATCCCATGACAAGGGCATGTACCTCCCCAACCTTGGGGGTAGTTGGTTCAGCTAATAAAGAATGTTGCAAAGCAAATGTGTCTGCCTTCTACACTCTAGTGGATGAGGGGCCTTCGAAAGTAGTCTATGATGATTATATAGATGATCATGAAGAAATCCTACAACTTTCAAGGTCAGGAGATACCCCGAAGCGCCAAGCAATGATCCTAGAAAGGCCAAAAGCCAATATCCCCTGCAGATGCTGAAAATCTGTTGTTCAGGAGGTGGTTACAACCTCTAATGAATCCCCACAAGATCAAAGATTTAAGGAGCTACCTACAGCCCTCATGTGCGATTCATCTACAGGTCAACATCTAAGTTGCCCGAAAGTCAACATGATAGCCTCACCGTCGATTTCTCAACAAACCCAAGAGCTAAAGCAAGAAGCTGATGATCTGCCACTGCTAGGCAAAGCAAGGCAAGAAAGCATTTATGATGTCTTCGAAGCTGAAGATGATGATGAAGACTTCATCGACTTGCAGCCAGCCCCGTTGAAGATAGAAGATGACGGCCAGGCCACCGTTGACGAGCTGGTCGAAGTAAACCTTTGCATGGAAAATGAGCCAAGGCCAACCTTCCTCAGCGCATTGCTTTTACCGAAAGAGAAAAAGTAATACATACAACTACTTCAAGAGTTCCAAGACCACTTTACTTGGAACTACAAAGAGATGCCAGGCCTCTTCCCTGAAGTTACTCAACATATACTGGCTATTAACCCAAAAGTAGAGTTGGTAAAGTAGCCACCTCGGCGAATGAGGCCAGAGCTGATGAACCATATTTGCTAAGAAGTCGACAAGCTCATAGACGTCGATTTCATGGTAGAAAATTAATATACCACGTGGCTAGCCAACATTGTGCATGTCAAGAAGAAGAATAGCCAGATCCAGATATGTATAGATTGTCTAGACTTGAACAAAGTGTGCCCGAAAGATGATTTCTTAGTGCCAATCACTGAGGTCATGATTGATGCTACAACTAGGCAAGAGGCACTATCGTTTATGGGTAGCTCGTCCGGATATAACCAGATATAGATCACCGAGCATGAAAGAGCTCAACGACCTTCTGCTCGCCCAAGGGAATATTTCATTACAAGAGGATGCCCTTTGGTCTCAAAAATGTTGGCGCCACTTGCCAAAGGGTGATGACGAAGATATTCGATGAGCTATTCTACAACAAAATCGAATGCTATATTAATGATTTGGTCGTCAAGACTAGAAGGATAGAAGACCACCTATGTGATCTCAGGGTCATATTCGAAAGGCTGCAGCAGTTTGAGCTAAAGATGAACCCAATGAAATGCACATTTGGCATTTCGAGCGGGAAATTCCTTGGCTTTATGGTCAGATATTAGGGAATTGAAATAGAACCCTCCAAGATCAAAGCTATCCAGGAGCTACCCCCTCTGAAGAATTTGACAGAATTACGATCATTGCAAGGCCGATTAGCCTACATCTACAGATTTATTTCCAATCTGTATGGGTGATGCCAGCCATTCCACAAGCTAATGATGAAAGATGTCCCATTTCACTAGAGTCAAGAGTGCCAAAAGGCCTTCAGCTTGCTAAAAGAATACTTGAATACCCCACCTGTGTTGGGGGAACATATCAAAGGGCGGGCCTTTATTCTATACACAGCCACTACTGAATGTTCACTGGGGGTAATGCTAGCCCAGAACAATGACGAGGGGAAGGAGCAGGCGCTTTACTGCCTCAGTTGAAGATTAATGGGGGCAGAGTCGAAATACACCCTGATTGAGAGAATTTGCCTTGCATTGATCTTTGCAGCCAAGAAGATGAGGCACTACATGATATCCCACGAAGTGCAGCTGATATCAAGGGCTGATCCAATCAAGTACATGGTACGGACACCAGAGCTAGCGAGAGGTACGACACGGCGAGTCGTCGATACCGTACGCGCAGCACCACTCGAGCTACATCGGCTTCCCTCTGGGTCGGAGATAGTCTGGAGTCTCCCTCTTGAGTCCTAGTATTTATAGTATTTATCGGGACTTTATTTGTGTGTAATGTGTGCTTATTTGGCCGTCGCGCCCCGATTGTAACAGTGAGAAAGAATAATAGCACACTTCCCATACCAGCTGGGAGTCTTCTGCGCCAATTTCCTCTCCAATAAGCAGTCATGGTTGTAATCATCATGTGCAAAGGTAGCCTCCGGAGGAGTCAAAAATATTTCGTCCACTGTGATATCTGCGGCCTTATAGTGCCCGGATAAATGCCAGACTGTTGGTGACGATGGCCCCACTCGGACTGTAAAGCTGTCAAACTCTCTGAAGAAGCCCAGACTCTTTTGATCAGGACACTGTCTCTGCCAAATGAAACCCTATGGAAAGCTCGGATAGGAGAAAGTGCAAGTGCCCTGCATGCTGCCCCTCCTGATCAATATGGCTCGTTCGAGACGCCTCCTTTCCTCTGGCAGGAGAGGGTCATCACTCTCCATATTGGGAGGCACGAAGCTCTGGATGAAAGACAAAAGATGCTGGTCCAGTGGAAAGTGAGATGGATATCTCCAGAGCGGTCGTACACATAGACCCCTTGTCTTCTCGTGATACGAGATATGTTAACAATGTCTTCATTTGCACTAGCATTCTCAGTTGGGCCCTCAGTGACCCAAGCAAAACCCGCAGTCCACTGCGTAAAAATGTCAAAGGTGATGCTGCATAGAGGGAAGGGCGGCATGGGCCTATCTGTCCTCTGTACATAATGATCATCAGAGCCCCCAACTCTAGGCCTTCGGAAAGTCTCTTTGCCTCTACCTTGGCAAGCCATGTTTGTAGAAGCTGCAAAGATCAAGAACATAGAACAGTGAGCGAGAAGGCCGAATCAAAGCCCAAAACAAGCATGAGGATAGCAATAAGAATATTGAGGCATAGTTGTACAAAGGCCCATCATGTCGACAGACTCGGGGGCAAGTGAAAGGCTATGAAAGGCATGGGCCATCTGCCCCCGCCTCCGGCTTCGACGGATGTCCCGTGGGGGGCATTTGTTGCACCCACTATTTGTCTCGAATAAATTGAGACAATCCCCCAAGTTCGTCGGGGTTTAATACCCGATGTATCGTCATCTTGTGGAATATTTCCATATGATGGGGCTCTATGACTCATGTTATTTCAATTGTAAACCCCTCGTAGCAAATGACATGATTGAGAATCAGACTAAATCCACAACGATTGTTGGGACCATGTGGTTCCGGGCAAAACCCCGAAAGGATGAGCCTTTTCTCCATTAGGTGTTCGGGGTAAACAAAGAAAACCCTCGCAGCAAGAAAAGGGGATGCAAGAGATGGTGTACACACCATTGAAGAAGTCCAATGCACGCGTATCACGCAACTCGGACAAACACAAACCCCCTCCTCTTGGCCGACGGCGCGGGGAAGATGACAAACGAACAAGCGCGCTCTCTCCTCCCTCCACATGGCGTGCTGTGAGCAATAGGCTCAAAAAAGCCTAAAGGAGAGGGCCTTAAACCAAAAAGGAGGAAAAGGGTGAGTGCGGTAATATAAATTTTAAAATTTGTGTGGCACGACTTTTTTTCAATGATGGTCTGTGATGCATCACTCATCCCAACATGGACGAATGATGGCCCGACCTCATCAAATCTAGTCTGAGTAGCTCCTGCGCCATCTCCCGATAGTCCGCACATGTCCAACCCGTCACCGGTGCTCCATGGATCCGCAGTCAGGTAATCCTTGCCATGTCCTCAAGCGTAGGGATCATGTGACCCCATGGGAATAAGAATGCCCTACTGATCGGGTCCCATCTCTCATGGAGCGCATACAGGAGAGCTATATCAATCCGCGTCACCTCAATGCTGAGCAGTTCCCCGAAGTCCATGGCTGCCAATCTCTCTTTCTGATAATCTAGTAATGCCTAGTATACCGCCCAAACCTGTAGCCAGGAGATTCAGGTCCATCCTTTTCCCTGCATTCATGTAGAGAGTCAAAATCAGTCATTCGTATAGTCAGTCAAACATTCATTGCATTGCATTTAACATAAAACACACAAAAAAATAAATCTTGCTCTAATTCCCTAGCGGTCATCCTTAGATCGTTTTCTCATTTCTCTAGCGGCCATAAGCTGGACCGCCTGAGTCCCTAGCGGTCGCTGGAAGGACCTCTAGGTATCCCACAAATGGACATCGTCTTCCCCGTTTCCCTGAGCCGTGGAAATGGCCAATAAGGCCTCTACATCAACCCTAATGGGTCCCCAGACCCATTCCCACTCCATTCTTACACATGCATGATCAAAATAAAAAAAATTTGGGTTTTTGGGGCCGACAGCCTACCTCAGACTTCCGGTGACTGACCACCGCCTCCGGGGCTTCTTCGGCCACGTGGAGTTCCTCTTCCTCATCCACAGCTTCCTCAGGTCCCTCTGTCATCGTGGGGATTTCTTCCCCCTCCGCTTGGGCCGTTGGCCGTTCTTCCTCCTCCTCCAAGCGCCGTTGAAGATGGTGTACAGCCCTCCTCTTCACCATTTTTTGGTGTATGGGAGTGGAGCCTCGCAGTGATCGCGGTGGCCACCGGTTTGGGTCGTCGGAGTCACCAGAGTAAGGGGATGAGAGGGCGTGAATGAGGGGAATAAGCATGAACGAATGGTCGGGTTCTTTTTTGAACACCGAGAAAACTTGGCGGTCTATCGTTGGACCGTTAGGTTGCTTTAGGCGGTCCTCCATCAGACCGTTTGTCATCTAAGTCATCTCCCTCGTAGAATGTGAACCGAGGCTACTTAGTAGCCCATTTTTAGACCATTAGGGCTCTTTTAGCGGTCGTTTCTTAGGCCATTTTTGGTTGAGTTGTGGTGGAATTGCAATGCTCTATCTGCTTCATTTTGGTATTTCTATTTCTATGGTTAATGCTTAGTTGTCTTATTATACATCTCATGCTTATTTTATGAGCTTATTTGTTGATGGCTAACCCACTTGTTTGCAAAAAAGTCATGAACTCCCCCACCTACCCTTGACCCATATTAGTGGATGTCCTTTGGTGTTAGTGGATGTCCTTTGGTATTAGTGGATGTCCCTTTTGTGTGAGTGGATGTCCTTTAGTGTTAGTGGATATCCTTTGGTCTAGATCTAGGGTTTGTCTATTTATAGTCTCTTGTATCATTTGTGGAGGAGGTAATGAAAAAATGAAGAATTGATGCATGAAGCCTTGTGAATCTCCTTGGAGCTCCAAGCTTGGGTTCCCCCTCTTCTCTCCTCTCCCCCCTTCTAGCAGCTGTGAAGGCTGTATTCTGAGGTGTGACGCCTCCCTTATCGGTTCGTGAAGATTGTCGCCGTCGCCGAGCCGCCTTCGCACCACCACCGCTGTCACCGGAGTTTTGTCCAACTCAGGACAGCAAGCCACCCCCAGAATTTTGGCTCTCAACCCCGTGATCTGTTAGATTCCAAATTTTGAGGGTGAGTTCTTGAGGGTCATCCCACGTCCCAGTAAAAATTTTGAGTCTCCCACCCTCCGTTTTCTATTTTTTTCATTTTGTGTCCCACAGTCCTCAAGATCTGCCACTGTTCTGTCCTGTGTTCTAGCCACCAAGTAGTTCGACCATGAACCCACCTTAACCCCATCCAAATGAGCTGAAATTTTTATTGGGGATTCTGTCCACCTAATCCCCCTTCCATGAATTTTTCTGAGAATCTTAGATCTCTTTTATATTTTCTAAAAAATCACTGTGAGGTCCCAAAACAGTTCTGTCTCTGCTGTCCGGATCCGACCACCCTACACTATAAAATACCCCAACCATACCTCCACCAAAAGTCAAAAAAAACTATCCCCATCTTCCTTACTTCCACCTCTAGAACTTTCATGAAGAACTCAACACCCAGATTTGAGGTTTACATCACGGTCAACGTGTGTTCTCAGTCAGATCTCAGTCTGCCTGACCAGATTTGAGACTTAGAACAGCCCGGTTCTAAATTCCACCATCCAAAGTTCGGCCCCAGCAAAATTCCTGGAACCACGGAGGGTCGAAGGATTTCGAGTCAGCTTTCCAACGGAACCAATTTCGTGCCGATCCGACGTCAGCACCGATCGCAGCAAGCTTTATCGCCGGAGTGCGCGGGTTTGGAACAGAAGTCTAGATCCGTGGACAGCAAGCTCCAACTTGATGGTCAGAGCCGCCGGGCCTCTTCCCGGTGTTTCAGTCCAACCGTCGTCCAGGGGATCGCCACTCCAAGTGTCCTCTTCGCAGCGGGATCCACCCCGCCAGGTCTGGAGGGCCAAGCAGTGCGTGGGCCCGACAAACTAGCAGAACGCACCGTCCGGAAAGCACCGAACAGTGATTTTTCGGCATCGACAGAGCGACCCCAAGATGCTGCCCGTCAACCCAATGTTGATACTCCTGGGTCCCACATGTAACCTGTTACCTCCCTGCGTGGAGTGGGTTTAAAGTTTGTAACTCAGTACCGTGGATGGTAGATTCTCTTATACACACATTTAGTTAAGATCATCTATTCTCCGTGTGTGTACATCTCCATATACAAGCGTTTGGTGAGGTTAAGCTGAGCGGTGTTTAAGTTACTTAACTGGACTTAATTCTTAGAGAGGGATCTATTCACCCCCCTCTAGATCCATGTCACTGCACTATGGGACCCAACAGGGAGCACACCGTCAAAGGGTGGTGCCCCTCCTGAAGTCACCGTCAGCTCAGAACTGGATCCATTAGCTCCTCACGGGCCTTGACCATGCTGTCCCAGCACTAGTAGCCGCAAGTCCCGCCTACCCCAGCCTCAGGGGCTTGATGGCCCCACTATAACCTTGCCTCGATGGCAAGGAAGCTCGACCGTCCCGGGGCCACTACTGCTCAAGTCGCTTCACTTCCCGAAAGATCTGGGAAAAGTGGGTCCTTAGGTACTCAGCGTCTAATGAAATGGGAGACTGATCCTCCTGTGAAAGCTGGCCCTCCTCAGTCTTCTTGATCGCCAAAGCCTTCTAGCGATACAAGTGGCTATGCTCAAACCACCACCAAGCGTAGTGGACGTCAAACCTCCCTCGATGATCTAGTCCCAGTGTCAACAACTTCTTTGGCTCCCCTCGACAGTTGAAGTCTCACCAAGTGGCTGCCAGCAAGTGACTGTCCCTACCCTTGCACACCCGGCCTACTAGGGGAAACTCCTGGTTCGATAGGATCATCTGGTCATACCCGAAGTTCCTAGCAAATTGGTGTGGGTAGTAGGGCTCTAGGATGCTGGCGTTGGATCAGTGCAACGCTAACACTATCGACCGGGTGCTGATCACCCACTTTGTATACATCGGTGAGTTTGGCTCTAGCTGGTGCGGTAGGGCACATGCCACCTCGTCGCTCATCGGCACTAGCACAGATCGGAAGCCCCTTGACCCACAATCAAATGGAAGCCCGTCCTCACCTCTGCTTGGCAAATAGGACAGAGCTCTCATGGCCCTCTCCAGCTGATCTGTAACATCTCCATTTGACTGACTAATGAATCCAAAAAGTAAAGGAGCTGCTGGGTTTGCCACTACTGCCCTTGTCACGAACCCTAGGAAAAATAGATCAGCCCACACGCTGAGATAGCAGGTCGGCAGAAGGAGACTCCTCTCTCATGGCACAGGGTGTACCAACAATGCCCCCAGTCCATGATAGATGTTGGCCAAGGCTACTGGAGCCAATGCCAACCTCCGTCCCTCCGCCAATAGACACGCGGGCCACAGCAGCTCTGCCCGCAAAAGGTCATCGTCGCCACTAGGAACCACGAAGGTTGCCAGCCAATCTGCCAGGTATGCAGCCAAGTAGGTGACATCTGGCAGCCCAAGGAGATTCCATGGAGCATAAATATATCGTGAGTAAGTCCTAAACCACAGCTCCACATCTGAGTACTCCTACCAAGGATTATGGTCCAGATTAGATAATCATTTATTTTCCTACATTTATTAATTAAATTGTGTTAGTTCTACAATTATTTTAGATTCTTCTGTACCCTCACACCATCCTTTAACCCTTCTGAGTCTCTAGACTCATGGGTAGCAGGCCAGGGTTCGAGTTGCACTGGCTTCTTTCTGGTACTTAGATCTTGGGTCATTATAGTTAGTATCAAAGCAGAGTTGTAGAGGTATATAAGAACCTGAAATGATTGCAGTGGTCCATAAGGTCCATGATGCCCTATACGGTCGGCAACTGGCTTAGGGCACCATGTGTTTTATTGATTCCACTGGTTATTTTTCCTATTATTAGGGTTATGGTGCTGAGGAGGGGGACTCGGTCCCAGTAGGGAGAGTCAAGTGAGGGTTAGGAAAAGCAGAGCAGAGCGTCGCTTTTAGGAGGAACGGCCCGAGAGGTGAGAGTTCCAGGAGTAGAGGAGTTCGTTAGGGGCATGTTTCAGTTTTACCTTCAGTAGCAAGGGGGTGAGGCTAGCGAGGGCTCATCGTCTCTGGGTGGTCATGGACGTGTGCTAAAGGAGTTCTTGCAGTTCTAACCTCCCCACTACAATAGGCAGTCAGACCCAGATGTGGCTAGAGAGTGGCTAGATGATATGGAGAGGATATTTAACTCCATGGAGTGTGCAGAGGATGAGAAGGTAATGTTGTCCAACCATCGATTGCAGGGATCAGCTCTGACATGGTGGACGACAGAGTGGGAGACAGTGTTTCAATCATGACCCCTTTGGCAGATCACATGGTGGGAGTTCGTCGTGGCATTTGAGTGTGCTTTCTATCCGTCCTTCATCAGATCGTAAAAGATGTACCAGTTCCTAGAGTTGACCCAGGGAGACATGACAGTGATGTAGTATAAATCCAAGTCTATTGGGCTAGGTCGTTATGCGCCGCATATTATGGTAGACGAGGAGTTGAAGGCCCAATAGTTTGTCAGGGGTTCAGGCTGGAGCAGAGGCATCCCCTGATCGTGACATGTGTGGCCAACCTGGTGGCAGCTTGTAGAGCAGTAACAGCTTTAGAAGAGGATTTGCAGCGGACCCGAGGATAGGGCAGCATTGGTTAGACACAGAAAGGCCACAGCCAACAGATGATCGTGCAGCAGCAAAGCGTTGTCCAGCCCTCGGCAGGCAGGAATGGGGCGGCTCCATCAGTGGTATCGGCAGCAGATTTAGCATCTTTCAGATAGAAGCTTAAGAAGTTGTTCAAGAAGGCTGGTTTTGATAGGAGGGACCATGATCACAGAGACCAGAGGCAGGTGTAGGCAGAAAAATTGACCCCTTTTTTAGTTCTTGGGCTCGACTTGCTTCCTCCCTGTTGTGTTGGGTTCTGTGCACCCCTCCTTGTCTTTGACAATAGTTTTGATGATTTTAATATATTGTGTGTTTCATGTTTGTTCTTAAGTGAAAACATTATGTGTTTTATGTTTAAGTGATGTTCTATATGCACAATTCAGAAGTGGTGTTTAGTTGACATCATCAATAGCCATATGGACCCACCAATGACTCATTATTGCTATCATCAAAACCATCATGAAAACCAGGGACACAACAGACCCAAAGGACTTTAACAGGTAGACTTCATCTATTGCCAAATCGCCCATCACGTTCACGTAATAGGCTATGTGCTCCTTCGGCGATCCTTGTCCGTTGAATTTGTCAAACTTCGGGGGCTCGTTGATACCGGAAGGCAGTCTTTTAGTAGCATAATGTGCTAGATACGACACCTTGTATACATCGAACGAGACATAATCATCACCGCCTCAACCGCCAGTTTCATATCTATTATCTGTTCGACCATCAGCTTGCTCACCATCGTCGGGTCCCACGTATCTGGATAGAAGTATGCTTGATGCATTTGAGGTGTTGGCAACACCACAGCTTGAGGCATAGTAGTAGTAGTCCCCTGAGGTTGAGGAGCCGGTGGTGACATCGGGGCTGTGCCCCCAGCATAGTTGTGTAGTGGCTGAGAAGCCGTCATCTGGGGCGAACCCTCGAGCTCATCAGCACCACACTGTGACATTTCAGGAGGGACTTCCACCTATTTCAAAGCTGACGCTTGCATGCTCAGATCGCTCAATTGTTTCTTTAGTGACTGAATCTCCTGTTGGTACCTCAGGAGCAACATCATCATGGTTGGATCAGGGGTAGAAGGGTTGGGTGCTTGGCTTCCTCCCTCTAACAGAACATCTGAAGCAGGTGTTGACCTCTCACCCTCATCCTCAGTGGTGACCACGTTTGTAGCTGATGTGGCACAGATAAGGATGCCACAGGGGATTGACTCGACGCACCTAGGACCTAGATCCACAAGCAATGCAATGATAGTGTCGGCCCACTCGAGCGGGCTCACCTGCGTAACACACTCTAGGGCCCGGAGGCAAACCAGTGATAGTGGAGAGGGTCCAAGGTGGAACTTGCCATTCCGAGGGTTTGGCTTTGCTCAGATTGAACCCCTAAGGGGTTGGGGTACCCAATTTCGTGGGTGGCCAGCACGCCGAGGGCGTGGGTTATGGGGGTTTCTCTCACAACTCGCTCCGCAGTAGACACTCAATTTGATTGATTTTGTATCAAGCGCTCGCTCACCGCTGACGGGTAATTTAGAAACGATACTAAACTAAGCAAAGGAAAGACCAGCAAGAGTGTGACCAGGTGCTCACCTGATCGGCGTGAAGACGTCGATCTCGATCGGAAACGGGGGCGAGTAGGGAAGCGTAAGTACGCGCCCGCACGCTATGTCGGTGTAGCTTCAACCTAAAAATTAAAATTATTACACCACTACGCCTCATGCAGGAGGGTGGTCGTGGGGTGGAGAAATCAATAGTACATCCAAACACGACCTCCACATAGGGAGGGGCAGTAAACCGGCCAGGCGAGGGGGTGGGAAATTTGATGGAAGATTTTCTACCAATCAAAAGTCGATGGTCTATGGACATTCTAGTAGCGCTATATATGAAGGAAATAGTTAAGCTACATGGTGTCCCTATCACTATTATTTCTGATCGAGACCCTCGTTTCACTTCACAATTCTAGAAGGGTCTACAACATTCATTCGGGACACGACTCAACTTTAGTACTGCATTCCATCCACAAACTGATGGTCAAACTAAGAGAACCAATCAGGTGATAGAAGATATGCTCAGGGCATGTGCTATTGATTTTGGTGGGAGCTGGCATGATCACTTGCCTTTGGTTGAATTTGCCTACAACAATAGCTACCAAGCTAGCATCCAAGTGGCACCATTTGAGGCTTTATATGGAAGGAGTTGTCACTCACCTATTTGCTAGTACGAAGTTGGGAAAATGTAATTTCTAGGCCCTAAACTCATCCGGGATACTATCGAGAAGATAAAACTTTTTCGAGGAAGACAATAGATGGTGTTGGATCTCTGGTTTTGATGATGATATACTATAAATCTTGATGAACTGTGCTGGACTAAGCCTTACATGTGTTGAACAGGTTTGTTGATCTATTGATGACAAATGGGTCACTGAAAATAGGATGATGCACAAGCACATTGCATCGACGCAGTAGGAGAAACCTTAGTACTGCTTCAAGCTGTCAGGTTAAAGCAGGACCATTGCTGCCTCAAGGTAGTAATGCCAATCAAGCAACCTTCAGACTTCCACATCGATGCAACAAAGCCCTACCTTAACGTAACAGGATACTACCTCGATGCATCCAGCTCAAATCAGGCTTCCGAAAGATCTTCACCTCGATGCATCAGTTATACTCCAACCATTGGTGCTTTTCTGTCTAAAAGGCATTTGTCTTCACACTGCATCAACACACATGAGGAATACATTGATGCACTCAGTCCTGAATTTGAAGTGGGAACACAACAACATTGAAGCACCCCACACTGCACCGATGCATCCAATATATGCCTCGACCTGTCTACCTAGCACGTGAGGATCTTAATGAGATCAAGTGCATTCAACTTCAGTTGTAAGGCATATGATCTTAGGCCACGTGGCAAACTTTCAAGATAAGTTCTGAAGGAGAATATTCTCAGGGATACCTGGACCACTGAGGTACTTAGGTGAATCAGGTGACGACTCGTATGGAATTTCCTGCAGGAGAAATTCGTCACACGTGGATAATATCTGAGGAATTCAGATAATCATCAGAATATTTATTGTCCACCTAGACTAATGGATCTCTGGCTGATGATCGAAATTTTGAAGAAGAAAATGATACCATGTCGTATATATAATGTTGCATCCCTGCTGTTTTGATGATGTCATACACTATTTTTCAACATCTAGTTTTGATTTGGCATCTAATTACTTTCATCTGATGTGCTTAACTTTAGAGTCATTGGCATTAAATTTCAATGCATGGTTCATCAGTATGACTTTTATACTTTAACTAAATTGTTTAAATGCCCAAAAATAGCCCAAAAATTTGTAAAAATCACCTGAAATCACCGGAATAAATTCTAGACTCGACGTGCTAAGGATCCAGTAAATCACGGGCACTACAGTCCCCCCCTCCTTAAAGGAATTTCATCCTCAAAATTACAAGGAAGAACAAGGAGGAAACTGAAAGCAAACTACACTTAACTACGGAAAGCGAAAACAACAGGATCAGGTACCTTAAAAATAGAAAGTCGATTTCCCGCGTGGCTGAAAATAGACTTTCTTGGATCTGCAGTCAACCATGGCACGATATCGCTCTAACCAGTCCATGCCTAGGATCGCATCGTACTCGGCCAACTACAGCGCATACAACTTCGCTGGCAACTATCGATCACTGACGATAACAGGAGAATCTTCCAGGCAAAATGGAGTGGACATGAAATCTCTGGATGGCAACTCAATAAGCAGATCACAAGGTGACACGGTCACCGGCTCCTCGAGACGAGCAAGGAAATCCTTGAAAATAAATGAATGAGTGGCACCTAAATCGAATAGCACACGAGTAGGATGAACAAAAATTAAAACCGTACCTTTTATGAGATTTGACGCAATTACTTCTACACGATTGATATGCATGATCCGGCTTCTCAGTTTCCAGCTAGAGGCTGCAGAAGATTGCTAGGAAGAAGTAGGAACTTGCAAAAACGACGGCTGAGGCTGAGGTGGTGCAGGAAGGTGAAATTACGACTACTGCGGCTGGGTGACCTGCGAGAACTGCGCTAGAACTGACTTCATCGAGCAATCTCAGACAACGTGACCTAACTGATCACAACGATAGCAAACCACCGGCAAGGAACAGGGTGCACTGGGATGGCTACCACCAGACCTCGGACATGGTCTCAGCTGACTCACATGAAACTCACGACGCTACTGATACAGAGGAATAGGCTGCTGCACAGAATCAGAAGACACTGACTGCTACGGCACAAAACCCAAAGGTACTAGACGATTGAAACGCTTCTTAGATTTTTGAAACATCCACCTCGACGGACCACCAGATGTAGCCATGACAGATGAAACGCTAGGTGCTGATGGCTGATACGACTGCTGGAATGGCACAACCGACTGAGCAACACTTGATTGAGAAAACCCTACAGACCTCGCCAAATCGAGCTCGACCGTGACCGCTGCCTGATATTCATCATCCATGACAGTGACACGGGTAGTAAGAAGTGGAACTCTCAACTCGGCTCACAAACCTCGGAGAAACTGCTCGGTCTTCAAGGCTTCATCAGCAATAATATGCAGCTCATACCGACCCAACTCGATGAACTTGTTCCGATACTGCAACAAGGTCATCTCACCCAACACCAGATCTAGAAATTGGTGCATCTTATCCATGCGAAGACAGGCCAGACTGTAGGTACGCTCGAAGGTAGTCACGAACTCTGTCCTTGCTTATCGGGCAAGGGGCCAAGCCGAACGGATGAATTAATCTGTTTGTTCAAGTGTAAACTGCAGGGGCAAAGAAAAAAGAAGAGGAAGGAAAAGAGGAAAGTACACAAACCACAAGTGCTCAAATTCAACAAAACTCAGGTAACAAATGTCATATCTATATATATCTGTCAAAATGAGTACAAGTGTGGAGGGTGGAGGTGTACAAACTCTCTCTCTCTAGCTCTCGCCTCCACCCTCCTCTCTCTATCTCTCTCTCTCTCCTCCCCTGTTGCCTCAACGACGAGCTCGTGGTGGGGGCATCGACCCCCGTGCTGCACTCGGAGCTGAGCTTCGTACCTCCTCCTCTGCACGCTGGTGGGAAGAAGAGCCGGTCATATATGTCGTACTGGCGATGGCGCTCGAGTGCCCCGCCGCTCGGGCTCGCTCTCGCCCGCGCTATAGCCGCTCCTCAGTCGCCCATAGCCGCTCCTGGACTACGGCAAGCTACGTCCGGACGGTGACAAGCTCAGCTCTCTCCCGGTCCTGCTCCGTCCTCTCCTGGTTACGCTCCTCACGCTCCCTGGCGTGTTCTCTCCGCTCTATCTCCAGGTGAATGCGGAGGTCCTGAATGTCCCGAGGCAGCTCCTCCCGCGGTCCTGCCGCCGCGGTGAGACGGGCCACCTCCTCCTCTAACTCCGTGACCCGCTGGTCACGGATGGCGAGCTCTGCACCAACCAAGGCAGCCTGGGTGCTCGCATCCTGTAGCTCCACCTCCTGCACTCAATCAAGTCAACTATCAGTTTTGAATTTTATTTCAATATAAACATAATTGAAATTAATGCTGTTGACTTACCAGTGTCGCGAGGTCACGCTCCGTCTCTTGCGAGCCCCGCGCCTGCTCTAGCTCAGCAATCTGCGCATCGAGGGAGGTAATCTCTAAGCGCGCTACTGATAACTACTTCTTGGCCTCGGTCAGCTCTACCATCTGCATCATATCATAACATCATTAATTCAAAGGAAGAATGTATGAATCACCAAAGCAAAATAAAACTCACCAGCGCGCTGTGGTCGCAGTGTTGCCTCGCTACACAGGTGAGCGCATCCTGTAACTCCTTAGTCTAGACAAGGGCACAAAAGAAAATCGTAAGTTTTCATGAACAAATGAGGGCATAATTGAATTTAAGTTTAAGGGCTTACCCGGGCGGCAAGATCACGCTCTGCCTCCTCCGCTCGAGCAACTGCACCTGCGAGCTGCTCCTCCAATCCCCCAGTCTCGGTACTCGGTCCCCTCGAACTCGAGGCACCGCCGGTACCCCTCGCTACCGCTCCCTGCCGCGCACGCTGCATCCAAAGAAAGATCATCAGTGGCTAATCATCAATAAATCAGGAATTCACATGTATTTAATTTAACCACTCACCAGGGTCTCCAAGTCAGCTCGTGTGGCCGCCAACTGGGCCTCTAAGCTGCGTAAATGGAAATTAAATCAATTTCTTAAAGAAAATTTTATCACGCAATAACAATTTATTCAATACCGTTCCATAAGTAACAAGAAAGTAGAGGCCAATTCACAATCATCTTCACCTAGATCATTGTTCAAACTCCATCTGACTTAAATTCACAGAACTTGGCTTAATAAGTGGATTACTCACCAAGAAAGAAACAAATAGCCGAATAATGCTAAAATATGTGCTCAACTATGTGAACTAGTGTTGAACCCAGTAATTTTTTTCCCAGGTCAATGCATAAAAAATAAAAAACTGACCCAAAACCGGCGCAAAACTGGTACAAAACCAGCTCCTTGTGTACACAAATCCAATACACTTCAGTGCGCTGAACTATACACAAATCTTGCGTGTTTTCTGCACAAGGAAATATGTTGAACAGTGGCCGGCGGTGAAAATAACACACCTGTCATGATAAACCAGCAAGGAGTGGGGACTCCCATGCCCCCTAGAGCTGCCCTAAATGCTCCCGACTGCAGTCCCTGCCAGTCGGAACCCCTCCGCAATGGATGTCTCTGTTCCGTGGAAGAGACAAGGCACACTAAAAGACGCTCCACGGAGAAGAAGGCTTCTAGTTGACGAAAAAACCATAAAGAAAAAGGGGAGGTCAAAAGGGGTTTTTATAGCCCCAAGACTGGCCAGTTAAGGGAGGAGAACCATGCGTTCTCTCTCCTCTCTCCAGCTTAACCAGGAGAGGTAGAAGAGGGAGCAGAATGATCCTCTCTCTCCCTTAACTGGGAGAAGTCAGGAGAGGGGTGGGACCCACCCACGGCCTCTCTCCCACTCCCGCTACCCGGGAGGGGTTGAGGGGGATCACGGGGCCCACCCGCTCTCCCTCTTCCCTCTCTCCTAACCAGGAGAGGTGAGAAGTAAGGTGGGACCCACCCGCAGCTCCTCTCCCTCTCTCCACTAACCAGGAGAGGTTGAGGGGGCATGAGACCCACCTCTCTCTCTCTCTCTCTCTCTTCTACTGCTAGCTGGGGGAGGTGGTCGTGGGGGCCCACCCCTGGTCCTCTCTCTCCCTCCCTCTTTCTGCTAGCCGGGGGAGGTGAAGAGGGGGCCACGGGCCTCTCTCTCTTCCTCTCTCCCGCACCTTTGCCGGGAAAACTTGAAAGGTTTCTCTCTTAACTGGGAGAACTAACAAATTGTCACCTCCCAGATAAGCCCTCCTACCCCTATAAAAAGAGGGACAAGGGTTGATGGAGGAGAGAAGAGCAGGACAGAGACACAATGAAGTGCAAGGAAGAACAGGAAGTGCCTGTGCTTGTGTGTGTTTTCTAAAACAAAAAGGGCAAAAAGAAAATGGGTATATTATGTATATACCCCTGCTATGTACCTTTTATAAAAAAAGAGAGATATTGCATATATACCCCTATGGATATTTTCATGAAGTCCCTATAGAGTTAATCCAAATCAACGAGCCGATCGTGATCATGAGGTGATCTGACGGCCATGCCTTGATCCAATGGACTAGATGCAATCATATTGGCGATCCAATGGCTGATCGTGATCAAATTTTAATCTGACGGCCGGATCGAGATCATATGGCGATCCGACAGCCAATCGTGATCAAACTTCAATCTGAGGGCTCAAACATGATCATATGGCAATCCAATAGCCAATTGTGATGATACTTCGATCCAATGGACCGATTGTGATCATATCGATTAAACTTCAATCCAACTGTTTGATCATGACTAAAAATAAATCTACCAGTCCAATCGTGACCGGAAACAAATCCAACGGTCCGAGCATGACCGGATACACATTCAACAGCCCAATCGTCATTGAATACATATCCAACAGTCCGATCATGATCGGATGTAAATTCAACAGTCCAATTATGGCCAAATGTAAATCCAACGATCCGACCATGACCAAGAATAAATCTAACAATCCGATCGTGATAGGAAACCAATCCAACAGTCCAAGCGTGACCGGATATGAATCTAATAGCCCGAGCATGGCCGGATACACATTCAACGGTCCGATCATAACCGGATGTAAATCCAACGGTCAGTGTGAGCTGTCGGGGACCGGCTCGGGATGAGCTGTCAAGTACCAGCTCGAGGTGAACTGCTTGTAAACGACTTGAAATGAGCTATCGGGCACCAGCTCGGGATGAGCTATCAGGCACCGGCTTCGGGGTGAGCTGTCGGGCACCGGCTCAAGATGAGCTATCGGGCCCCGGCTCAACGGAGCTGTCAGGCAGTGGTCGGGTGCCGGCCCGGCGGAGCGGTCGGGCCCCGACTTAGGACGAGCTATCTAGAGCGCCGGCTCGAAACGAGTTGTCGGGCGCTGAAGACACCGTCGGGCTTGGAGTAGTCGGGTGTCTAGACGCCATTGTGACTAAGTAATCGGGTGTTGTGAACACCACTGAGACTGAGGTAATCGGGTGTTGCGGACACCGCTGAGGCTGGAGTAGTCGAGCGCTTGAGCACTGTTATGCTGGGGTAATTGGGCGCCAAGGATCCCGCCGTGACTGGAGTAGTCAGATGCTTGGGCGCCACTATGACTGGAGAAACTGGGCAGTCAGGTGCCAAGGGGCACCATTGTGACTGAAGGAAGTGGGCAGTCGGGTGCCGTGGGGCACCGTTGTGACTGAAGAAACTGGGCGGTCGGGTGCCGCAGGGCATCGTTGTGACCGAAGAAACTGGGCAGTCGGGTGCCGTGGGGCACCGTTGTGATCGAAGAAACTGGGCAGTAGGGTGCCATGGGGCACCGTTGTGACTGAGGAAACTGGACAGTCGGGTGCTGTGCCGTTGAGACCATGATAGTCGATGCTGTCGTGGCTGACATAATCATCAAAGTTGCGAACCGATGGATGCCGCTGAGACGGGAGCCGTTGAGACTGAGGGAAGTCAAGTGACAACTTCATTGCTGCTGGAGTAGTCGGAGCTTGAACCCAGTCTTTGACATGGGCACGCTCATCAGGGCAGGAGTAGCTCCCAGGTGAGGCACGTTCTTGTAGGAGATAGAGCCAACTTCTATATAAGGCACGTTCTCTTCGAAAAGATTGAGGCCCGAGATATGGCACAGTTATCGAAATGCCAACATGACCAGACGTATCGGAGATTAAAATAATCAGAGCAGTCAAATCACCTTTCTCGCAAGTCGTGTCACTGACATAGCTCCGACGTAACCAAGCACTTCACAGACTAAATTCAATAGCAGCCTGAGTCACCTCGCGAAGAACCTTCAAGTCCATTGGGCGCCTCCATCGGGGTGGGCTTCCATTTCCTTTTTCCGGCCCCCTAGGGGGGTAATATAGGCCCAAAACTGGCCCTGGTTAGTGCACCCAAAGGGGGCATCTGGTTAGGGTGAGAGCGTTAGGCAGAGCCAGGTGCCCCAACTGGGGTCGCTCGCAACCCTCATTTGGTCAAGATAGGGGCGCTGAGCTCCCTCACTTCGTCAAACCGTGGGCTTCTGGCGACGAGGTGAACAGGGCGCTCGATGGAGGTACCCCGTCAAGGTGAGGTCGCTCCCCGCCTTCACCTTGTCAAGGTGGGACTTTGGGTGACGACAGGGCCCATTTAGTCAGGGCGGGCTCGGCGCCCTCACTTGGTCGGGATGGCAGCGGCGAGCTATTGGGGCGCTAGAAGACCCATTCGGTCAGGGTGGCAAGCGCTCAAATGGCCAGTTGATTACAAGTGGGGGGCGCTGGAAAGAGAAGTTGGGTATGTGTGGGGTGGCACTGGGAATGGCTTTGGGTCAAGGTTGGCTTTGGGTCAAGGTGGGGGGCGCTGGGAATGGGTTTGGGTCAAGGTTGGGTAGCGCTGGAAAGAGGAGAGAGGTGGGATGGTTAAGGCCCTTTTTAATACATATATGTAGCTTAATTATTTGGTTTTGGACCCTTAAAGGTGTTTGAGGTTATGTTTAAGAAACCATGGCTTTAAGCATCTTCTTTTTTTTGGGTCTACTGATTTAGAGATTTTATTTATTTAAAGAGATTTATTTACTATAATTTAATTCGGGTGCTACACCCGTGGAACCCATCGGCCGCCCCACCCCTTCCCTATTCTTCCGCTTCACCCGATCTGCACCCGCTATAGTAGCCTCCACATCTCCACCTACACCGGATGGCACCACCCCAGCAGTTGCCCAAAGCAGCACTGCCTCACCATCCGCCAGCCACTGCAGGCATCGACCTCAAGCCTTGCTACCATGCACCACTGGCAGGAGTGGAACCAGGCTCTCGCCATCCCCCCTTCATGCAGCATGCATCCCGCCCGTATAGTCCATCGCGGCCCCTCCTCCCCACCGCTTTGAACCCTCCGGCGGCGGCTGCATCACCTGCCCTCCACCGCAACCACTGCCGACTTGCCACGCCGCCTCCTGGTCCCCACCATCTCACCACTGCCGCTGAACCTCCTCCCTTCGAGGACTGGGCAGCAGCTTGCTCCCATCGAGCCACCGCGTCCGCCCTTGGTCGGACGTCCACCTGCCACCGCGGAGCCTTCCCCTGTCAGGCATCACCTCGTCGAGCCGACCCAGCTTGGCTTCCCATCTCCGGTGGGCTGCCACCACGGCCACTGTCCTTGTTCTCGTAACCCACCGACGGCCTGGATGTTGTCATCGTCGCCATCTGTTTGTTGCCAAGCCTGCCGCTCTTCCCCACGTTGCTGTTGTGTTTTCTGCAACCTGGGACAACATCGCACTTAAGCAACCCCTCTCCTCCAGTGCCACCCCCCAGCCTATCTTCCCACGTCGCTCGTCTGCCGCAAGCCCCGCCGTGACTACCCACCCCCTGCTACTCTCTCTTTGTTTTCCTGCACACACACCCACCATCTTTTTCGTTCCCATGCATGGACGCCCCAGCCATCCTGAGCAGGAAGCTCCCATCACCAAGCCACCACCGGTCGCCGTCGCGTCATCCAAGTGTGTCCAAGTAGAGCACATCGCCCACCCAAGGCCCATGCTCGTAACAACCTTCCCCCCCCAACGCAACTCACCCGATTCTGCACCAGGTAGGCCAGCAGTCGACGTCGTCCATCCGAGGCTGAGGCCACTGCGGCGCTCCACCGGCAGCCACCATGGGCATCCAGAGCCACCCCACTAGCCAGCCGCTTGTCGTCTCTGGCAGCAACCTCGGCAGACCCCCGGGTGTCCACACCGACTCCTCCCCATCACCGCTGCCGTTCTTCCCACGTTCTGCCCTCTCTCTCTCTCTCTATGGGATGAGCTTGGGATATATAAAAAAAAGAGGAACGGGTCCTCTCATCCTCTTCATCTCTCTCTCTCTTTCTTTCCCTCTCTCCGCCCCCCATCAACCCTAACCCTAGCCACCACCATCCCATGCCCCAGCCCTCTCTCCCTCTGCAACCCAGGTTCGCCCTCCCCTACTCCGTGCGTCCACGACATTCCTGGAGTCGCCCATCGCTACTACGACCTCCCGTGGATCAAGAAGACCTCTCTGCTACTCTCTGCAACCAGCCTACAGCAGAGGTCGCATCTGCAGAGACTACCCTGGCATCCCCAGTGTTAACCAGCCAAAGCTGTCTTCTGTGGAGTTGTTCTTCGTCGAGCTAGATTCGTTCCAGAAGTGGTCCCGCTGCGATCCGACCTCTGGTCCATTCGCGCCGTCCATTCTAGTGCAACTGCGCCAGACTCGGGTCTGAACCTGAGTACCATTTGGTAGCAGCTCCACCACCCACCCCTGCATGAATCAGGTAGAGCTCTCTTCATGAGAGTTCTTTCTCTCCAAAGCACCGACGTACCAGAGGTGGTCCCGCCTACTTTTGATAATGTCTCCATCCAGGGCGTCCATTCTCCCTCAATCGCGATAGACCCAGAGTCCTCTATTCTCCCAGGACAAGCTGCTGTCAAGTCGGCCCCGACACCCCCTCCTCCTCTCTGGTTCAAGTTAGATGGTCTTTAGCAAAGTTGTATCTTTTGATGATATGGAGCCAACGAAAGTGGCCTTGTCCCGATCCGACATCAGCACTGGAAGTTCCACCACAGCTATCGGTGACTAGTCCAGCTGTTTGCCAAGGAACTTGACACCGGCCATTCCTGTGACCACGTCCAGCGAGGTGATCAGACGGCTGCCATCCTTTGAGGGCTCGTAGATCTCCCAATCAGCAATGTCCACGACTTGGTCCCGTCACGTTTGGAGTTCTGCAGCGTTCGTACCAGCCGACGCACCACAACTGCGCCATTTAGTCCTGCATGCCAGAACTGCACAGGCCTGCCGCAGCGGCCGCCGTCTCCATCCAGTGACATCAGCTAGGCACTAGACCTTCAGGTGTCCTTTGGCATCCCTCGGGCTCCATCCAGGCATTGGCTGCATCATGAGCGGATGCCCAAGCTCGGCGTACGGTCGACAGTTGTTTTCCCCTCCCCGCGATCCCCCCTCCTGTGCGAGGGTAGTGCATGAAATTGTTTTCCCCTCCCCGTGGACCCCTCCCTGCGTGGAGTGTAGTCAATGTACTAGTAGGGATCGTCGCCAAGCTTCCTCGACGTAGCGTGTCCGTCGGGTGTGCACGCTCCACAACGCGCCCTCGTCTTCGACCAGAGTCGGTCCTTTGGATGGGCTAGGTACGTGCGACTGCCTCTCCACTCTGCTTGTCTAGTATTAGGTCCAATTGCAGCACCGGTGAGGAGTGCCCGATCCATATTTTCACTATTTCCCGTGAGTTCTTGCTGCCAGTGAGTGAGTGCACATCAGAACCGATCCCTCAGTATCAGTCCGCCCAGTTGAATCCGGCGCCCGCGACAAGAGGGTGGGGGCCCCTACTGGACCTACTGGCCTTTTTGCACAAAAGCCCAAAGACTTCTACAGACTGACAACTTGACTTACAAAGCCTTATAATTACACACCCAATTACACAAGGACATAAATACAAACCAAATGACATAAAGGTAAAAAAAAATGCTAATATCCCACACATAAATCTCAAGGCTCGGGCGGGGCTCCCATGCTGTCGCCCAACCATAGAGAGGTCAGAGTCACTCGAGTCGTGCTGCGGGTCTGATAAAGGCGACTGGCTCTCGTGTCCTCACCATTTTTCTTCCCTTCTCCCGGTTTTGATCGAAACAGCCGCTGATCGAGGCACGGGAGGTACCGTTGGAAAGATCGTGTTACGAGGATCATATGGACATTCTTCTTTCCTCGATCCGCGGAGCGTGGAGACGTGTGCTGTTGGAAGGTCGTCGTTGCCCACGTCGCCCGTTCGGTATCAAATCAACTTCCCCGTCGCGTCAGAGGTAGGGGGATGGACACTTCTCCTCGCTAGGATCATTTTCACACCACTTGCACATGCATGCACGGCCAATTGGCCTAGATTCGTTTATTTTTAGGTCTTGTCCTAAAATGTGTAAAAATAGCATTTTAATTATTTAAATGTATTTTAATTACTTGTTTAAGCTTCTATGGGCGTGCATGTACGCAGGCTGGGTGGGTGATGGATGGTTTTTGAGTTTTGTAACCGATTCCCGCCGATTTGATCGACCGGGGTGCGACGCGGTTGGAAATTCAACCCGTTCGCTGTCTAGCTCACATGGCGGTCGGACCAGAGACTGCCATGAGCATAACGCACCATCGAGGGGGCGTTATGTGAGCATAGCGGACCTCTTGAGATCCGTTATGTCCTTGAAACCCTCAGATTAGCCATGAGTATAATGCACTATCGCGAGTCCGTTATGCTCTGAGTTTTCTATGGATTTTAGACGTTTGGGTGGCTTTAATACAGCCCGGGTAGACCGCTATACCCTTTTGACCGATAGGTTTGACCGTTAACCATTGACTAGTAAGGCGGTTAACATGGTGGTCTAAGATAGACCCGTCATGCATTGTATAACGCTCCTAGCCCGATGTGTTATACATTGCATTGTACTGGGGTTTTCTGTGGATTCAAAATGTTCGGGTGACTTTAACGGACTCAAGCCCATGCGTTATGGTCACATGGCGCACCCATCCCAGTGCGTTATGTTCCCTGGTTTCCAGTTTTAGACCTTGCGAGTATAACGGCATGATCAGGTGCGTTATACTCAGCATAACGCGCTGTGCTCAGTGTGTTATGTTCCGCATTTTTGGTTTCACAGCACTGCTCATTGGAATATAACGCGCTGTAGTAGATGCGTTATACTGTACATAACGCCTATCGTAAGTGCGTTATGGTCTGCATGTTGTGCCCTGAGTCACCTGAGCGTTCGGGTGAGCATAACGGTCGTAGGCATTTCATCATCGTCAGTCAAAGAATTTGCATAACCATAAGGCATATAAGTCAAAGGGAAGTAGGCTAGTTACTTACCCGCTCCAAAAGGGTGGCCTCGGCCTCCTCGGCCCGAGCGACTGCCCGAGTGAAGTCTACGTCCCACTCGGCATGGCCTCCGATAGGCTAGGTCGACAAGGACGTTGCATCCAATCCCGCCTGCTGCACTCCCTCAGCTCACTGCATTTAGAAGTCAAAGTCAGGTAAAATAAGCATAGCATAATTTAAGTTCAGGGTTCAACTAAGCTTACCAGAAGCTCCAGTGTTGCCTTGTACTCGTCCCTCTGTTGGATCGTCGCATGGAGAAGTCCCTGGAGCTCAGTTATTCTGCCCTGAGGGTCTAGCTACATATAGCAAGTCTAGTGTTAGTACATATAGGAATGAATTCAAATAATGAAAGAGCATGAGTTTAGAAGTTTGTATCGGTCGTCGGATGCCGCGGAAGACCTAGTCGCCATACAGTCTGGTGTAGGCCTTCAAGTTGGCCTCGTCGCTGTCAACTCGGGCCTGCACCACCCGGCCCCTCTATGTCCAGTCTCTAACCTGCTCAGCCACCCAGACGCTCCAGTCGATGTCGCTGCTTAGCCCCTTTGATGATTTCCTAGGGCACTCGTCATCTCTGCCTGGGAACTCCACCTCGGGCTGGTGCACTACCCTCGTCCTCAAGATTAGACGGTAATGGAGAGGCTCGACGATGTGTATGCAATGCAACCATATCTCTCATCTATCGTATGCTAGAGATGCCTCCACCCATGACTGTCCCTTGTATCCCTCATCATGGTACAGCATCCAGTGCACCTAAAAAAGGGCAATCGAGTCAAAGTCAGCATATAGATAGTCAGGAGCATTTAAAAGCATTTAGAAGAGTTAAGTAGTTTACCGATGCATAGGGGAACGAGTCGATGTCATCCTAGATAGCCCGGGTCAACTGCTTGATCGAATCCATATCCCTGGCTACCACCCACCACCTAGCAATGGGGATCCTCTCCGGGTACAGCTCTATCCCTCTCCCTAGGTCGGGGAGGTATAAGAAGCACTAGATCTGCATAAATGTCAAGCCACCCAGCATCGTCTGCCGGTCGGTCGTGCTGAGTGACTCAAATAGGAAGGCTAGCATAGCTGCTCCCCAAGTAAACCCTCCTACTCTGTCCAGATCTCTCAGTAATGGAAGGAGCTTGCAGCTCACTCCATCGGCTCTCATGGCAAATAGCAGCTTCTCAAACAACAAGATCAGGAAGTGCCTCAAGATCACAGCTCCCTCCGGTCCCCGCTCTGCTGCTACCCTAGGTCAGATCTGCTCCACTACTCTGCCTGTGTGCTCCGTGGGTAACTCTCCCACCGAGATCGCTGCTCCCCACAACCCCAGGCTCTCCTGGAGCGTCGCCCGTGCTAGCTGGGATGAGTGATGTCTCAGCCTCATCTTGGACTTTTTTCACCATTTGTCTCCTTGAATGGTCCAACCTTCTAGAAATCCACCTTGGACATTTGACCAGCCCCACATAGGTCCTAGGGCTTAGGTGGAGCAATGGGGAAGAAGGTGAGGGCCCCTTGCTAGACCTACTAGACTTTTACATATAAATCCATAAAATCCTAATGACTACCCATTTGGCTTATGAAGCCTTACAATTGCAAACCTAATTATCCAAGGGTATAAATGTAAATCAAATGGATACAAATACAAAAATAAAATGTTAGTGCTCGATGTCGATTCCCATCACTAGGGTGACTCGGCCGACCACTATGATAGCTTTGACGCTCTGATGACACTACACGGAGTGTCTGATGCTGTCAAGTGCCTCGCGTTCATAACCACCCTGATCCAGGGAGCTCAAGCCTAGTTTCAAGCACTCGTCCCCGACAGTAGCCACAACTTCAGACAGTTCAGAAGGCTGTTCAAGGAAAGCTTTGCCGGCAGTGGCCCTCCAAGGTCGATCGCTGGGCTATTGGTGCTGAAGCAAGCACAAGGGAAATGGTTGTTGGCTTACATCAATCGATTTAGGTCTGAAGCCCTGTGCATCCCCAGCCTGGACGTCGCCTTAGCCATCACCGCACTGATCGGAGGCACCCGAGATGAGAACCTCTGGTGAGAACAGGTGCTCCACCCTCCCTGCTCTCTCGCCGATCTGGTGACCCTGGCTCTGTGTCATGCAGAGTGCAAAGCAGTCCTCAATGCTTGCCGAGATCCTGTAAGCTCGAGGCAAGAAGGAGACAAGAAGTGACAGTCCGAGTCAGCCTCGGGCCAAGGAAAAAGAAGAAACTGAGACAGGGACCGCAAAGAGCCTCCATGGAAGTTCGAGCAGTATACTCCTCTGTCCACTCCTGTCTACGAGATCTACCATGAAATCAAGGACTCGGGCCTCCTTCGCCGACCCGAGCCTATGAAGGCTGACCCTCAACGCCGTTGCCGCTGCAAGCACTGCCAATTTCACAATGACCACAGCCACTAGACTAGGGATTGCCAGCACCTCAAGGATGAGATTGAGAGTCTTATCCACCAAGGTCACCTTTCCCAGTACGCAGCCAAGAAGTAGGAATATCACAGGGTCCCCCTAGAAGAAATTGATAATCCCCTCCATAGGGTCCACATCAACGTCATTTCGGGGGGATCCACCTCAAGAGGGGACATCAGCCGAGGAAGGAAGCATCATTCTGAACGAGCTTCTCGGGCTTCCAAGCCCCCTAAAGCTCCACTAGTGAACAATCAGCAGGCCTTGGTATTCTCTGACCAAGACCTAGAAGGCGTAGCCACCCCGCATGACGACGCCCTTGTAATCTCGGCTGCAATAAACCATTGTAATATAGATAGGATACTAGTGGACAATGGGAGTGCCCTAGATGTTTTAGCGTATGAATGCTTCTTGAAAATGGGTGAAAACCCATAACGGCTTCCATCTGGACCATTCATGTTACTGAGCGGCCTTCCTCTGATCGCCCAGTGAGTCTTGTCTGTTATCTCATCCGTTGGTCGGGATGGCATGTTTCGTGTTTGTTTGTCTTAGGTACATGTCCTGGGGCGGTGTCTGAGTGCCATTTCCCGACGTTTCGATTTCCGTACATCTTGGCTTGACCTTATGGTTTGCCCATTGTCCCGTGGATGTCTCTTGATGTCCTATGAGGGCTACGACCATGATATAAGATAGCCAGGAGTGTTCTTGCCATAGGTAGTCTTTTGTAGTACTTTTTAATGTCATTGTCTGGTTCTGGTCAACCTGGTGTGACCCAGTGGTTGACAGGCAACCTTGTGTGTTTCTCGACGGTTCTGTCCAGTTCGAGACATGGTTCTGGATGCAGTGAGGTGTCATCTTACCTCATTCTACGTATCCAGGTGTACTAAGGGTTCTTGGTGTTCCCTTAGGTCTCCGTGAGTCATTTCTTATGGTGAGTCATTTTCTCTGGCTTAGGATTAGACCGATTGACGGGTTGTTCTGCTTTGTATGATGATCTTGACTCCGAGTCTAGAGACTCAGGGATCATTGTAGTTTCATGTCTAGTTGCCTTATCCTGAGTCTGTTAACAGTTTCCTATACTACCATTGGTGCTTCGTAGTACATGCAGTAGTGCTTCTTGCCTATCTGTACTCCCACACTCGCGTTTTAGAGTCTGTGTCTCGTGATCCTCCACTAGTCGTAGCCTTACGGCACGTTTCGATGTGTCAGCCTTTACAGCAGGGCATTTTCTGATTTACGATTTTTAAGCTAGTTCCGTGGGCTCCCGTGCTCGACAGTAGTGTCCTCGACCGTAGCATCCTATGGCGGGAGAATACTAGCTAGAGGCCTGGCTTAGGCGAGAGCCAGTGTGTGCACACATGGTCAGTGGCTTTGGACGTGCGCCGACGGGTGAGACCCTGACTAGTCACTCGCGATTGTAGTTCTATTCTGGTTCTGACAGTGTCCTGGTCTCGATCGTGCTTTTGGATGACAGGCAGATGAGCCACTCGTAGGCGCAGCATAAGACGTCAGTGGATGCAGCTAGCTGTTCTTCTAGTGACGGGAGTACTTCAGACACGTGACACGTGACTTTCGCATGAGTCTCGTATTTCTCGAGCATCATGACCTTTTTGAGTCAGCCTCCTTGTGGCTTTGCCCAAGGTTAGTGTAGTGTTGTGTCATACACACGACGTTGTAGTTGTGCATGTGGTCGTGTCTGGATGAGCGTGCACGACAATCGAGTCGTGTGTGCTTTCTGTCTAGTCTGTCTAGATTTTTTCTAGGGCCTTTATCTTTCCCCTTTTTCCTTGTAGTCCTTTGCTTACTTGGTGTCTCGTCAACGGATCGACAACTTCTGACTTCGCCAGTTTAGAGTTCACCCTTCTGTTGCTGTTAGGAGTAGCTTGGGAGCCCTCAATATGTTCTGAGCTTTTATGTTACGCTTGATCGAGTCACCGTGTATCGGTGTGAGTGCGGTGGGGTTTCCCCCGCACGTCGTGAGTTTCTCTGGAAGGTGATTTTCGAGTGGGCTATGCGTAAGGCCTTGGACTGTGAGTCCAGTCACCTAGCCTGGGGCTGGAGGTTTCTCGCTTTTCCCTGGGATGGGGAATCGGCTTGTCAGCTTCTGAGCTACCTTGGGAACCATGCTTTTGTGTTTTTTGCGTGGGCCGTGTGTGTGGCCTGTTAATCCAATTACCTAGCCTAGGGCTAGAGGTTTTCTTAGTTCCCTTTTCGAGAGAATGGTCTCAACAGTTGTGAACTGTCCCGTGAGTCATCGTGTCAAGGTTTCTGACCCTAGGGTTAGGACAGATTGATGGCATGGCACCATTCGGTGCAACGGTCTTGACCTCAAGGCTTGTGACTCAAGGACTGTTAGATTTAGTGAGTCTAGTGGATTGTCCAGAGTCCAGTGGTTTAGCGCCACTTGGTTCTTCGCGACTTTCACGCACGGTGCGTGCATAGTTCTCGGAGTTTCTCCTCGGAGAGTGGTCACATCAGTGACTCCCCACTAGTTGTAGCCTTCCGACACGCGTGTGGTCCTACCAGGGAGTGGTGGCGAGGCTTTACCCGAGAGAGGTGATTTTTAGGCTGGTTCCCGTAGGTCCCCATGCCTTGCAGCCAGAGTCTGGCTGAGGGGAAAACCAGTCAGAGGGCTTGACCTTGGACGCATGGTCAGTGTATGCACAAGTGGTTGGGGGCAGTTGGACCCGCGCTGACGAGTGTGACCCCAGCTAGTTCTTGTTCGTGGTACTGGTTACTGTACGGTGTCTTTGTCTTCGCCTGGGGCATCATAGCGAGATACCTGAGGCTGTGGACTAATTCGTCAGTGGATGCATCCGGCCTTACTTCTAGTGGGCAGGTACTCTTGTCACGTGAGACGTGACTCTCCTGTTTTTGGGTTCCGTTTCCCATCTGCGAGATGTAGCTTCTGGATCATTCCCGCATGCTTTCCCGAGGTGGTGGCCAGGGGTGCTTGGTATGGATTACCAAGGCCTTGCCGTGCTAGTGTGGGATTGTGCGGTCCCAGTTGATCGTGCCTGTGTGGGCAGGCTTCTGCGGCAGGGTTGCTACGAGTGTTTCCTTGGTAGGCATGGTGTTAGAGTGGTCTACAATCTATAGAAATGATAATAATGATAACACTTCTGCAAGGTTATAGAAATTTAATACTTGTGCTTACAAGAAGTCTGTGAAGTCTACAATCTATTGTCATTACTGTGGTGAATTTGGGAATACCATGTATGACTGTCCTTTAATAGATTTTGATGATATGCATGCCCAGAAAATATGGAGAGCACCCACTAGAGATGCAACTAACCAACAAAGACCCAAGAAGACTTGGGTACCTAAATCGTGCAAATGAGAATTTTACTGAGAGAGGTTTCTCGATGGGAGCCTTGAGAAAACCCCTTCTGCAGGCCCCGACGATAACCTGGATCGTAGTAAGCAAAGGCAGCCTGCTGGAGGGCCGCCTGGTAACCCTCTGAGCATTTGTATTGCTCGAGCGCTTCCAACCCGGCCAGCTCTGCCTTCGCCTCGAGCTCGGCCGCCTCCCATTCCACCTCAGACTGCCTCCGCTCGACTTCGACTCGCGTGACCTCAGCCTCCGCCTGCTGTCACTCGGCCTCTCGGACCCAGCCCTTGAGCTCTTCACGCTCGGCCTTCCATCGCCCGGCAAGCTCGGCCTGCACTTTGCACTCCGCGTCCAGGACCTTATCTTTCAGCTCGACCATATAACGGGCCTGACTCAGTTGCTCAGTTGACTCCCGAGCCTCTTTCCGGCTCGACTCTGCTTGCGCCTTAAACGAGGCCGCCTCCCGTCGAAGGTCTTCAAGGTCGCAGGTCAGGCACTCAATCTTCCGATCGGATGCACCACGAGCCCAGGCTAGGGACTCCCTCTCTGAGTTGACTCGGGTGAACAAATCAGTCATTTTGGCCCCCAGTTGGGCCACGATCAAGCCACCTTCCATGACTCATTCGAGAAGCATGGAAGGGGAGCTACACCCGAGACCTCCCTAAATTGCCCCCGAGGTCACAGAGTGGCACCTGCGGTACAAGGAGGCTCGGACGGTAAAGGTACCTACCACAGGAGGAAATGTCCCTTCTGGAACCGCCGGGATTGGGACATTTCCCTCGAGTACTCCCACTCCTGGGGTCCCACTGGCTGGCTCAGGTCAGACCACCTCCTCCTGCACCTCCACAGCCTCAGTCTGCTGGGTTTGGGTCGCCTCGCCTCGTCACCCCTCGGCCTCGATCGGCTCAGACTAGGACCCACCACCTTGCGCCCCGTCAACCTCAATGGGTCCCCCAACGCCAGCCACCGCTGCTTGGGGCGCATCCGCCTCAGCTACGGCCCCTCCGGTGATGATGGCAGCCCCTTCTGATTCGACGATCGGAAGAGCTAACTGAGCATCTCTATCGACTGAGCGAGCGGCCTCCACCCTTCTCGCCCTTCTTCTCTAGGCATTCATGGCCTTCATCGAGGATCGCAACATCTTTTCCATGGGGTCCTTGCGCTTGGCCCCACGATGCTCGGAAGATCCATCCCAAGCAAGCTGCTTGCCCTTGTCCCGGGCATGGGAAGAACTCCCGGACGCTTGAGGTCCGCCGGGAGCAGGCGTCTCCTTCTCGTCAAGGATCACCACCTCAGCCCGCGACGTCTCTTCATCAGCCACTCGCCTCGAGTTTGAGTAGACAAAAGAGTACTATCAGAAAAGAAGCTGGCTAATCTGACCCAACATCAATACAAGGCCCTAAAGCCCTTACTTGGAGGCTTCACCATCCGAGAAGGATACTCCTCGATGTTGGCCTCAGTCATCAACTCGGCGGTGGATGCATCCTCATCCCGCATTTTTTTTGCTGATGGCAAAGGGGGAGAGAATTTGGTAAACCAAAATGATGAGTTGGGAGAGATTTGATAAGATTAGAACTAATGGTGAGAGAGAGGGAGAGAGATAGATGAGCTTGAGCATGTATTGTCAGTGTTTTGGAAGTATTGTATCATGCTACATTCAAATGTTGCCATCATCAAAAAGGGTGAGAATGTTGTGTCTCTTTTATTTTTGATGAGTGGTTAAAGGGGAGAATATTCTGTCTCTCTTATATGTGTCGACAAGGTTTTGATGCTGGCAACAAAATTTGCTTGTTTGATATATCTTGATGCTGACAACTGTTTATGATTTGATTAATGACAGCCACTGGTCAAAGTCAATGCTACTGTTCAAGATGTCAACAGGTCAACGCCAGGTAGCAATTGCATTAAAGTTTATAGATCAGTGAATATTCCTTCTCCTTAGAAGGTAAGGTCAATACATATTTCAGTTTGTAGCTAGTAAAGGTCGATGCATGTTTTGTATAGTTCATACTAAGGTCGACGCTAGTGTGTATGGGCACTCGCTATGGTCGATGCTAATATGTGTATGATCTTCACTAAGGTCGGAGCACATGTTGCGTCTTGCATTTCCAGGTCTGTGCACATTTACTGTAGCTCAACTAAGGTCGATGCATATCTTGCCTTAGCCATACTAAGGTCGATGCACATCTGCCTTGAGCATATTCAAGGTCTACGCACATATTACATCATGCATTATGAGGTTGGTGCACATTTTGCATCTCACATACTAAGGTCGATGCACATCTACCATAGTTATACATAAAGTTAGTGCACATTACTGTTCATGCATATAGAGTGTCTATGCACATTGCTGTTCATGCATATAGAGGGTCTGTGCACATTACTATTCACACATATAGAACGTCGGAGCATGTTACTATTCATGCATGTTCAAGGTCGGAGCACATCCACCTTGATCTCACTAAGGTCGACACTAGTTACTGTTCATGCATATCTAAAGTCAAAGCACTTCATGCATTATGCATACAAGGTCGATGCATGTTCTTGCTAGCACAAGTCAAGGTCTATGCATATACTATTCAAGTCAGAGCATAGTTGTGTTCTATGCATAAAGGTCGACGCATGTTTACTGCCTTGTGCATAACAAGGTCAGTGCACATTATGTCTTGTGCATAAAAAGGTCAGAGCACATTGTACCTTGTGCATAACAAGGTCGGTGCACATTGTGCACGTGTTGCATCAAGGTCGATGCACATGTATGGACCGAAGTCTGTGCACATGCCAGTAATGGCAAGTAAACTCAGAACACATGCATCCTTCAGGTCTGAGCATATGTGCAATGCGTGCAGCATAAGGTCAGAGCATCTCCATTCTAGGTCGGTGCACATATTCATTTGCAAGCATGAAAGCCAGAGCACCTTTATTGTAGTTAGTGCATCAGGTCAAGCTCTCCACCACTCCCGGGTGGGTCCGCACCCACGTGCGCAGGAAGCTACGACTAGTGGACAGGTCACTAGAAGGTAGACTCTCAAGTCATGGAAACTGACTCTGAAAGTAAACGAGTACAAGGATCGCTCCTCGTACCACACCGACTCATGGTGGCGTAAGCCGAAGATGCCACATCCTGGGACCCCTCACGGCGCCCCACACCTGGTCCCCACATGATGTCCAGTATCAGTCAGACCATGGGTCAATACGTGGATCGAGGTCCACTCACCTGGGACTCAAATCGGCATGAAAAATCACCGGCTAGGCCTCAGACGATGAATGGTCCATCATTGGCCACTCACGGATGCACGACCGACTCACAGTCGTACGGGGGAGAATGGACGGTCCAACTTAGCCATCCATCACTCCCAACGAAAAATAGACTATAATGCGCCTGCCCAGGGGTGTTATAGCGATTAACGGACCAACAAAGGTGCGTTATGCCCCAAGCCACGAAAGTGAACATAACGCGCTCCTCTAGGGGCATTATGTACATAACGGACCAGACATGGTGTGTTATGTCATGGAGTGAAATAGACTATAACGCACTCCTCTAGGGGCATTATAGGTCTTAACGAACCAACTCTGGCCTGTTAAGTGGAAGGCAAGGGCATTAAGCATAATGTGCCTTCCCTGGGGCGCTATAGTACATAACGGGCCTCCCTAGGCGTGTTATGTGACCAGGACCCCCAATGGTCAAAAACCAACGGTCGAAAAATCATAACGCACCTGCACCGGCATGTCATGTCTGACATGATGGTCAGTCGAGGGACCATTAAGCCCTCGAAGACCAGACTCAAATCATGTGAAGCATAACGCACCTGCCTAGGCGCGTTATGCTCATAACGATTTCTGGGATGACTGCTATATCGTCCCGATGGCGAAACGGCGAATGGAACCCAAAAATGCCAACCACGCCCCCATACCTCCACAAGAGAGGGGGAAATCAAGGGGGAAGCTCCCCTGGGACCCCTAGCATGCATCTAAGCCATCGGAACGCTGAATCGCGGCCTAAAACCATAGATCGGGTGAACTCTCCCCAAATCATGGAAAACCCTCCCCGGCATGAAAACCCCATCTCACAGCCTCGCCTCAGCCTACAAACCACGGGAAAGGAACGTGGGGAGCTAGGGAACATCACCCTACCTCAATGGAGCGAATGCTCTACCGAATCAACGCCGAAATCACGAAGAACGCTTTTAGAAACCCTCGTTCCTCCATGAAATCTCACGATCTTTATGCCGCCATGACCGCCTTGCCATCGCCGTCACCCCACGCCGTTTGCAGCCGGTGGGAGCTGACCGTGTGATCGAATGAGAGAGAGGGGAGAGGGGCGCGATCACGGGAGGAAGAAGAAGGAGGAAGAAGAAGAAGAATGAAAAAGAAAAAGAGAAAATGTTGATATTTATAGGAGATGGGGGCGCGAGATCCCTCTCCACCAAGTGGTGAAGTGGTTCTTGCTCAGGGTTGGTGCTACTTAGTTGCCATTTACCTTCCATAGGAGAGCTTTCCTGGTTTTTATAGCGACTCGTTGAATGTGGGAGCCCCGCAAGCCGAGGAGTTTCAGGGGGGGTTACATGTTCTTTGTGGACTCTCTATAGCACGATGACTCTTGATCTCCTCTCTTTATAGCACGAGGACTCTTGATCTCCCTTATCCCCTTGATCTCCCTGCTCTCGAAGGGCACGTAACGGTCGTACGGATAAACTTTCATCAGTCGGTCCGAGCATGGGGCACTAGCTCAAGGGGGCCTCCCGAGCAATGGGTGTATGGCTCGGACGGGGCGTGGTAGGTTCCCGAAGGGACCCTCCTGATCGATCTGACGCTCGGACTTCCGAACCTGAAGGTCGGCTAGGAAGCGCTTGATCCGAGTGGGTTATTGGGCTTGAAGCAAGTGGGCCCCGGGGGGGAGGGCTGTCACTCTAAGGAGCCGGGCCTCGTTTGGTCTGATGGGACCTCGTTTGGCTGCTCTCTCCGGGCAATAGAATTCCCCCTCTCCACTTGTCCCCCTCCTACTCCCAAGCCAAGATTGGGCTCGGTCGAGTAGCGTTTGGGGAAGACGTTGGTGGCTTGAGTCGGATGGAGATTTTTTCTTGGCAGGGGTCACTCAATGCGAATGTCCTGGAGTTACGCCTGTAATGATGATAATTCTTGTGAATTGACTTGTGGAGGTCAGTTTTTGGAGACTGGAATATCGCGTCGCTTCCCACTGGGGGTTATAAGTGTATCACATGTTTACGTTCCAAACTTCTATTGTTTAGGGTTTTTCTCTCCATCAATCTTGTATTTGTGAGAGGCTCATGCGCCGTGAGGGCAGTCCAGAGGAGCGAAGAGTTGCAGCGGCCTTCACGGAGCTCGCAGAGATCACGGCGGCGGCGGTCCATCAACTTCCGCTTCCTCCTGAATCACCTGGCTCAGTGCTCTCCTCTTCTTCCTCCAGTTCTTATGGTTACTCCATGGCAGACCAACATCCTGAAGCCATCGGGCAGGAGATTGAATGGGCCCCAAGGGCTTTTGTAGTACCATCGGAGCCTCTACAGAGTGAATTGAGCGAGGGTGAGGTGAAGAGGTTGGAGAATCAGTATGGGCTACAATGGCAGTACTGCTTCTCTCCGTCTGAGCCTCATGAGTCCACCCTGGACACTCACCTTGGTTCCTTCTGTTCTTTTCTCTTGGCCTAGAAGTGCGGGTTCCGCCTGCCTCTCCATTTCTTTGTCGCCGAGCTGCTTCGATTTTACCAACTGGCTCTGATCCAGTTGGCCTCCAACTCCTATACCTTCATCTTCTCCTTCATTTTTCTCTACTGCTCATGCGGGTTGGACACCACATTGGACCTCTTTCACTATTTTTTCGAGCTAAAGGAGAATCGCCCGACTTGCCTGCTCTGCGTGACGCTTCCTTCCTCGGCTGCTATCTCCGCCTGATGCCATGCTGCCAGTAATGACGTTGATGTGGACTCCCCAGGGGAGATTATCGATTTCCTCGGGGGCAACTGCGTTCTTCTTTTGCTCCATCACATACCGAGATAAGTGCCGCCGACGGACGAGATGCTTGATCTCATCTTGGAGCTGATGACAATCACCGGTATGATGCCCGTGGTCGCTGTGGAACCGACAATGCTTACGGCGGTTGCGGTGCTTTGGCTTCATAGGCTCGGGGTGGCGGAGGAGGCCCGAGCCATTGATATCTTCATAATTCTCATAGACAGGGGCGGTCAGAGGAGTGTACCACTCATATTTCTGATAGGGCTCCTTGTGGTCTCTGTCCCAGTTCCTCCTCTTACCTGGGCCAGAGCTAGAGCCAGAGCCTTGCTCTGCTGGTCGCCTCTTATCCCCCTCCCGACCCGAGCCCATCATGCTATGACAAGTGCTGAGGACTTCCACGCACTCTACGTGATGCAGGGCCAAGGTCACTAACTTGGCGAGGGAGTTAGGGGGATGAAGCACTAGCTCGCGTCGGAGGTTCTCATCGCGGGTGCCTCCGGTCAGCGCGGTGATGGCTGAGGCAACATGCAAGCAGGGGATACGGAGGGCCTCCAATTTAAACCGATTAATGTAGGCCTAGAGCTTCTCCCCCTGTTCCTATTTAAGGGCCAATAGTCTCGCTACTGACCGGGGAGGGCCGCTGCTAGTGAAGCTTTCTTTGAACACTAGCCCGATCTGCCGGAAGTCACAGATGTTGCCGAGGGTAGGGGCTCGGAACCAAGCCTGAGCATCCTGGACCAAGGTGGTCATGAACGCTCAGCACTTGATGGCATCGGACGCCCCGTGTAGGGTCATTAGGGCACCGAAGCTATCGTAGTGGTCAGCCGGGTCTCCTTGGCCATCGTATGCCTTGAAGGTTGGAAGCGAGACCCTGGGGGAGATCTCAGCCTTCAAGACATGATCGGAGAATGGGGATTGCTCCTCATCCTCTAGAGTAGAGGTCTTCTGTAGAGTGTGGAGGTCATGCTCTTTTTCTGTGAAATGCCTCTCGAAGTCTCGCAGCTGGAGGGACAGCTTCGGCTGTCGTTTGACCGAGGGGCTATGGTGGCACTCCTGTAGGCTGCCCCGACGCCCCTCCGGGGCCTCGGTCTCCGGGAACGACTGATGTGCCTCAGACTTCTCCCTCCTCAGGGTGGAGGAGGCTTCCTGCTCCGGGGGAGGGGCGTGCGATGGTCCTCCTGACCAGTTGCGGATGAGTTGCCACCCCCAGAGGGTGAAACGTCCCCCGGTGGTTTGCAGGGAGGCATCTCCGCGGTGGGGGGGGGGGGGGTTTTCCCGTGGGTGTCACGACTTCTCTTCCAGATCGGAAGAGCGTGGTGTAGGGTAGGGGTGGTGGGGGGGGGAATCATAATTGTACCTTCAACTAGATGGGATGCCACCGCTTCAGCATGAGTTATATGCGTGACCTTCCCTTTTTGCTTTTTACCAGCAGCCAAAGACTGGTGCGATGAAGAGACTAAAGCTTGAGGATATTACTAAGATTGTGGTGGTGGAGGAGGTCTGAACTGTGGTTGTGAAAGCTGCGAAAACTGCACAGGCTGCTTTGGCCTTTGAGGACAGTCACGAACCACATGCCCAACTTGATCACATTGGAAACACACCACGGGCATTAAGCATGGTCTGCCCGGATGACTGCCACCACACCTTGGACATGGTCTTGACTGACTTGCTACCGATCCCTGTTGCTAGAAAGAAGAAGGTGCTGATTATTGCACGGTGCCAGAAGAAGCTTGAGGGTCATATCGCTTCTTGGGCTTTCTAAACATCTGTCTGAACTTGGACTTGGTAAAAGAAGTACCACTGGCAGTAGGAACAAAGGATGGAACTCCTGTCACACTCGGCTGACTGACCTGTTGATGCTATACACTAGGCTGAATTGAGTCAACTTAGGTACACCCTCGGGATCTTGCCATGTCCAGTTCTAATGCCGCAGCTACCTGATATGCTGCATCCATCTCTGCCACTCAGGTTGCTATCAGCAGCTGCCTCAACTCTGCCTTCAACTCACGTAGAAATTGCTAAGTTTTCAAACCTTCATCAGCAAGAATATGAGGCGCATATCGACCCAATTCCATGAACTTGTTGTGATATTGTAAAACTATCATGTCGCGTTGAGCCAATTCCATAAACTGGTACATCTTGTCCACTCTGAGATAAGCAGGACTGTAAGTACGCTCAAACAACGTAACAAATTCCCTCCAAGTTATTTGACGAAGCAGACGAGATCTGAAAGTAACTTCCCACTCCGTGGTCCACCACACGAGTGCTGCTCCCTGCATTTGAAATGTAGCTAGCATCACTTTCTCATCTTCAATGCATTCCAGGGAACACAACACGCGTTCAGTTGCATCTAGCCACACTTTGGCTGCATCTGGATCCGCTTGCCCTTCATATGTTGGTGGATGGAATAGCAGAAATTCGTTCAAGGCTCTACCATGCCTACCTAAAGGCACGTTATCACCAGGAGCATGATTATCTTGGACTCGTCCTAGAACATTCACTGGAGGAGGAGAGGTACCACTTTCCTCCCTCAGGACACGATCTCTTCTTCTAGGCGGCATTTTAATCTAAGAAGACACACAGCAATAGAAAACTCATAAGTAATCACGGAAAATAACCTAAGCCAGCAGTAGTAGACACACACATGGACTTGTTCTGGACTAGTGTAATTTTGATTCCTTATACATAATCTCAACACCGCTCTGATACCAACTGTAACGACGCAGAGATCCGAATACCAGTAAACCGATACCAAGAACTCGGGGAAGCCACCCAAGAGGCAGATGAGGCCCCGTAAGGGTTTTGATTATTTGGCATTTATTTGAGAGAGAGGCCCATTTTGGGACCCATTTGATGTATTTTCTATTTATTGTGTATTTTTGGGTGCTATTTTAGCACTATTTTAGGTCTCAGGGACATTTTGGTATTTAGTCTTGTGAGGAGTCCACTAGGCCTTTCTTCTAGTATAAATACTTATGTATCCCCTTTTTTTGGGCAATGATGAAAAGAAAGAAATTATAGAAACTGGAGAAAAGAGTCGTCGTAGTTGTCTTCCTCCTGTGAAGGGAGCTATAGGGGCGCGAAGCCCCAGAAATCTCCTCCCCCCTCTACTGTTCCGCATTTACTCCCCTATCTCGACCCCACGATGTCCCGCCACATCCACCTCACCCCCTACATCGTGCTTACTCTTCTTCCCCATGTTGCAACCTTGCGATCCCGCCTCACTCCCATGTAAACCAATTCTTCCACCCTCCTCCCTTCCCTCTCCTGCCTTCGTGGGTTTGAAACCCCCCCGGGCCGTAGCAGAGAACCTCTTCCCCCTCTGTGCCCATCACCACTGAGGTAGCTACCCTGCCTGTGGCTCCCACCACCGTGGTCGTCGTTCCGCATGGCCCCCCTCCCCATTTCGCTAGTCCCATAGTGCCAGAGGGAGCCGCCGCCACTCCTGCGACTTCTCTGCCATCCTCCCCGGCCCAGGCCACTCCCCTATTGCACTGGGAAGAGTCCACCGAAGTCGGCCGCTAGCCCCGCCACCTGCGACCACTGGGAGGGTGAGTCGCAGACCGCCCTGACGCCACCACCGCCACCGTGTAGCGATGACCCTCCTCCTCCGCCACCGTCGTGGCCTTCATCCTCACCGGCCCCGCCCACCCCCGCACGCGTGAACCACCCAGCCACTGTAACCGCAGTAGTAGGAAGCTCTGCCACCCTCCCCCCTGCCTATCCTGCGGCATTCGCGGAGGAGTCACCGCTCGCCCCCACCGGCGCTGGCACTACTACCAGCCCTGCAACATCCCACCGCCAGCTGCGAGCCAGCCCGCCTTCGCCCGACCATCTATACTGCCCCACTCGTAGGTGACGGGCCGACCTCGGGTGAGCCTGGAAACGCCGCGGGCCACCGCTGCCAGACCCCCACCCCCACGGAGTCATCATCTGGGCGCTACTTCCCCCACTCGGACACCTCAGCTCCCGTGCCTCGTCAGACCCCACAGCCGGGCATCAAACCCCCCTTGTCGGTCGGCACTATTGCTCTTCCCCTTACCCTCTGTTCCTCTCTCTGTAACCCCCCCTCCCTCGTTCTACTTCTCTCTCCCTCCCTCTCTCTCTCTCTCTCTCTCTCTCTCTCTCTATTTACGTGAGTTCACGTGAAAATAACAAAAAAGAGAGAGATGGAAGAAAAGGCAGAATTGGAGTGAGAAGTTGAAATACAAAAAAAAGAGCAAAAAAAAATGAAACAAGCAAAAAAAGAAAAGAAATAAAATACGACGAATATTATCCGTCGTTAATCCATCTCTAATTTTGCAATGGACACGCTTCCTCACTAATCCATCGTAAAAATGCATTCGCAATATGCGACAGAAGATGTACGTCTCTATTTGGTCGCTAAATTCGTGACGCATTTATGCCATCTCAGATCTATTGTAATGCTCGTCGTATCTTAGCGACGGAGTGAGTCTATCTCTAATGCATCTCAAATCACATGCAATTTCAAACATTACAATGGATGTCTGCTCCGCCTATAATCTGTCACCATTTTACGACGAAAAAATCTATCGTAAAATATTCATCGCTAATACCACTTTTTCTTGTAGTGTCAGGCATGGTGAACTTTTCCTCTTATTCCTTCTTGCAGTAGTGAGTAGATGGAAGGAAGGGGAAGAAGGAAGGGAAACAATGAGGGCAAGTGCAGTTGGGAGCCGTGACTTTCCAATCGTGCTCCTCTCTCTCACTGGTAGAGCCAGGGTGAGCAGCCTACTCTCTCTTTCTCACAGTAGCAGTCATAGTCATGCCAACGTGGCAAGGAGAGTAGCAACACCATGGGCAGCGGCTACAACGGGTTGAGGAGCAGCCACGTGGCGAGCCGATGAGAGTAGCGGCTGCAGCACAATACACCGGCGTCGGCAGGGAGCAAGGTAGCAGCCGTGATGGTGAGCGGTAGGTAGCAGCAACGGCCAAGGAGGGAGCAATCGTGACGGCAAGTTTGCAGCTAGGTGAGGGCGACGGTGATAGGGAGAGCAATAGTCGGCCGGCCAGTCAGGATGGTGGCATCCGTGGGCTACTTGCAAGGGAGGCCGCTCTCTCTCTGTCTCTGTCTCTCTCTCTCTCTCTGGTAGCAGCCGTGATGGTGAGCAGTGGGTAGCAGTAGTGACCAAGGAGGGAGCAATCGTGACGGCAAGTTTGCAGCTAGGTGAGGGCGACGGTGATGGGGAGAGCAACAGTCGGCCGGTCAGTCAGGATGGTGGCAACCGTGGGCTACTTGCAAGGGTGCCCCCCCCCTCTCTCTCTCTCTCTCAGGATGCAGGGAACTATATGAATCTCTCTCTTGCTTCCTATCCTTGTTCCCTCTTATTTATAGAGGTCTGAAAGGTAATAGTCCAACAAGGAAGTAGAGTTCACAGAGGAGTTTTCTTCTCTATTAGGGCGTCAAAGTCTAGACCTGACTAGGAGAGAGAGAGACCCACTCAAGGCGAAGTCTAGGAGCGTGACTTAGACATCAAAGGGAGGAAACCCCTTCCTTCCTTAATCCACCATAATCTCACCCCATGTGGGTTCTTAGTGTGGACGGTTCACGGGCCGTCCAAGTGATAGGACTTGAACCGCACCCTAATGGGTTGCCCTTAATGGGCACCCAATTAATGGGCTTTAGGCCCAAATGCCACCAAGAAGCTTAGATTGACATGTAGTATTTATTCGATGACTATGTTTCTATATGTTCGTATGTGGTCATATCCTTGATCGTCACAGTCACCTCATGGCCCTACCCCTATCTGCCAATATCCTTATCTCTGTGTGCGTAGCGGCTTCCTCCTTGACTGCTTGGTTTCCCCTAGCGGCCGAGTGTTGGATCACTTATGCCCAGAGCGTCGTTTCCCGATATTCCAGTTTCTGTTTGTCTTGGCTTGACCTTATGGTCTGCCCATCACCGTGGATGTCTGTCGGTATCCTGTGAGGGCCGGGACCATAATGAGATGGCCAGGAGTGCTTGTGTATGGTGTCGTCATCTGGCTCCGGTCAACCCGGTGTGACCCAGTGGTTGACAGGTGACCTTGTGTGTTTCGGCGGTTCTGTCCAGTTCGAAACATGATTCTGGATGTCGTGAGGTGTCATCTAACCTCGTTCTATGTATCCAAATGTGTTGAGGGTCCTCGGTGTTCCCTCAGGTCTCCGTGAGTCGTTTCCTACGGTGAGTCGCTTCCTCTAGCTTAGGATTAGACCGATTGATGACTTGTCTGCCATTCCGCGATGATCTTGACCCTAAGTCGTGAGACTCAAGGATCGTTGTGTGAGTAGTTCTAGTTGCCATGTCCTGAGTCGGTTGGCAGTTGCTGTGCTACCTTGGTGTTTCATAGTACGGGTGACAGTGCTTCCTTGCCTATCTATACTACAGCACTTGTGTCTTGGAGTCTGTGTCTAGTGAGCCTCCACTAGTCGTAACCTGACGACACGTTTCGGCGTGTAGACCCACCTGGGAGTGGTGGTGTGGCAGTTCTCGAGATACGATTTTTAAGCTAGTTCCGTGGGCCCTGGTCTAACCTTAGCGTCCTATGGAGGGGAATACTAGCTAGAGGCCTGGCTCTAGGCAATGAGCCAGTGTGTGCACACGTGGTCAGGGGCTTGGACTGACGCTGACGGGCGTTACCTTGTCTAGTCACTTGTGACTGTAGTTCCTGTTCTGGTTCAGCGTGTACCTCGGTCTCCACCGTCCCAGGCGTCCGTAGAGAGGTACGTGTGGTGCAGCATAAAACGTCAGTGGATGCAACTGGCAGTTCTACTAGTGAGGGGATACTTCCATCACATGACACATGACTCGCGCGTTTCTCGCGCATCGTGACCTTTCTGGGTTAGCATTCTCTCGGCTTTGCCTGAGGTCAGCGTTGTGTCATGTGCACGACATCCTAGTCGTTTGTGTGTGTGGTCGTGTCTAGAAAAGCATGCACGGCAATCGAGTTGTGTATGCTTTAGGGTCTATCTTGTCTGTCTAGGGCTTTTACCCTTTTTCTTATAGGTCTTTGCCTGCTTGGTTTCTCATCGACGAATTGGTGACTCCTGACTTCGTCAGTTCAGAGTTTGCCCTCCTGTTGTCCCCTGGAGTAGCCTAGGGAGCCGAGGTTAGTTCGGCAGTCGTGCTTTGCTCGGTACGGCTTCTTTTACCCTTTTTTTAGCTCCTCTACTCCTACCGGATGATTCTCGTGATTATTGATGGACTTTCTGTTATTGCGTGTTTCCTTAGATTAAGGATGCCGCCTCGTAGAAGGCGTGTTCAGAGGGAAGAAAGTGGCACTTCTCCTCCTCCGGTTGTGCCAGCCCCAGCTCAAGTTGATCTTCCTGTTCCTCAAGCGGATGGTGGTCGTGACAGAGCTCTGAAAGAATTCTTGCTATTCCACCCGCCAACTTATGAAGGTCAGTCAAATCCGGATGCAGCCAGGATGTGGCTTGAAGCGACTGAACGCGTGTTCAGTTCAATGGAATGCGTGGAGGACGAGAAGGTTATGCTTGCTACTTTTCAGCTTCAAGGTGCAGCACTTATGTGGTAGACTTCGGAGTGGGAGGTTGCATTCCGTTCCCGACCGCTTCGTCAGATCACCTGGACAGAGTTCGTGGCTACCTTCGAGCGCACTTACAGTCCGGTCTATCTCAGAATAGATAAAATGCACCAATTTCTGGAATTGGCTCAAGGTGAAATGACCGTGCTGTAGTATCAGAACAAATTTATAGAATTGGGTCGATATGCATCCCATGTTATTGCTGATGAAGCCCTGAAGACTGAGCAGTTTCTGTGTGGATTGAAGGCTGAGTTGCGGTTGCCGTTGCTTGCCACTCGAGTAAAAGAGATGGATGAAGCGTACCAGACAGTAGTCGCGATAGAGCTTGATTTGGCAAGAGATCGAGGGTCTACTCAGGTTGGCTTCGTTCAACAGACTATGCAGTTCCAGTAGACTTATCAACCTACTATGACAGTAGTCCCATCTGCTGCACCTACTACAAGTGGGACTTCGAAATCCAAGTTTAGGCGGATGTTCAGAAGGTCTAAGAAGTGGCTTAATCAGCAAGCGTCTTCTGACACTGTTCTGCAATCAGCACCTTCCTCCCAATAGCGCCAGGGTTCTGTAGTGAGTCAGCCAAGGCAATGCGCGAGGTGTGGTGGTAGCCACCTAGGCAAGCCGTGTCCTTTGCCGATGGTTTACTTTCACTGTGATCAGCCGGGTCATATAGTCTAAGATTGTCCGATGAAGTCGGTGCCGCTACAGTTTTCTCAGTTTGCCCAGCTACAGTAGTCTCTGTTCAGACCTCCTCCACCACCTCAACCTCAGTAGTTTTATTCTCAAGGTTCAGCTTCTTCCCAGCAATCTTCAGTAGTCAGCCGAAAGCAAAAAGGGAAGGTTACTTATTTTACTCGCGCTGAGGCGATAGCATCTAACCTCGTAGAAGGTACAGTTATGATTTTTTATCATGCAGCTCGTGTTCTTTTTAATTCTGGTGCTTCTCACTCTTTTATTTCTGAAGACTTTGTTGCATGTATTGAGGAGCCGACATCTCAAATAACTTGTGAGTTGCTTGTAGAAATGCCTTCTGGGGATTTTATGTTTACTCCTTTGTGTCTGGAGGAGACTCCTATTGTGATCGGTAATCAGAAGTTCACCTCATTAATACAGAGAGAATGAAGGCCAAGCGATTCATGAATGGGCTAAGGCCCCAATACATTCCCCAACTGGCACCTATGGACATCCAAACATATGTCGAGATGGTCCGGAAGGCCCAATTGCTAGAAGATGCCATGGAGATGGCAGATAGAATCAAGGGAAGTGTGGCGAAAGAACAAGTCGTTGGTGCTGAAAATTTTAAACCAACATTTGAAAAGAAGAGGCCAAATGAAGGAAGAACCCATCAACAAGACAAAAGACTTCAAGATGGAAATAGGCAAGTCATCCCTGCTACATCTTCGAAAGATATCTGTATGTATTTTGACAAAGCTGGCCACAAGATTGAAGAGTGTTGGAGAAAGAAGGGAGCATGTTTGCGTTGTGGAAGTGAGGATCATCGTATTTCTGATTGTCCCCTTATGAAGGAATCTCCATCGGAGAAGAAAACTCTAGAAGGACCAAGGCGTCAAGGAAGACTTCAAGCTCTGACAGAACCTACACCTACTGAGGAAGGAGGAGTCGTGGAAGGGTATAACAGGAAAAGAAGAGGGGTGCTACGGTCTCGTACCGCGATTTATTTGCTATAGTTCACCAAAAGAAGGGGACCGATCAGTATGTGAGCGAGAGAGCTCACTCGGCAGTGGTAAGACTATATGCATACACATTTATTTTTTTCCCTTTCCTAATCCGGCGTGGGCTAATCCGGCGCCCAAACTGGCGCGCCGAATTAATCCCCCTCTCAATCCCCATTTCTTCTCTGTCTCCCCAAAACGGCATGGGGTTTATTCCGACACGCCCTCCGCTGCGCCAGATTACCCTCCTCTCTTGCAGCCCCCGTGCCACCGGATTAGCCTAAGCTTACATGTCCGCTAACCCTTCCATCACCCTACCTTCTGTAAAGCTGACTCCATGTCTGAAGAGTTGACTCTATGCCTTTACCTGTCCCTTCCTGGCCTTCCACTCAAGTGCTGAGTGCTATCCCCAGTGGTCTTTGTTGTCCCCATAAATCAATCGCTTCCTTTCTGGCTATGAGTCTGTCCCTTCATCGTACTTCACTCATAAACATTCGGTGAGCAAATAATAAGTTTGTTACTGGCTTTTGTTAGTCAATCTCTGTTGTGTTTGCTTACACCACGCACACTCATGCATCTATACATATATGCACACACACACGTTTATCATTGTTGCGTGATGGTCATCATTCTGACCTCTCGGTATATCAAATGGTGATTTACGGAAGGTCAGATTATGTCTAGCTGAAATCTCTCACTATGCGTGATGGTGGTCTTCAGACTTATGTTTTCCACTACGTATCGGGGGTCAGGATAGTAAATACTATTGCACTGCATGCTTGAATGTGTATTGGTTTCTGGCATCATGTAATATCATCTTTTCACACTACAAAAAATTATAGATATAGGGGCAGTTCGTTTAGAGACATTTATTAAAATTATCGAGTATTATACCAGCAGAGTACATATCAAAGAGATCCGGGCTATTGAGCTGCATCAAGTAATTAGGGGGAAAATGGTGTATTAATTGATTTATCTGATGATATTTTATATGCAACAAGCAGCATAACATTACATATGTTCAAATTTGGAATTTTAAAGTGTCAACACCAATGAAAAAGGATGAACTTTTACCTGCCAAAGAATTGGTGAAAGGATAGCAGCTATAGGTTCTGGAGGAGGTTCTGGTGTTTCCTCTGGAAGCACATATAGTTCTGGAGGACAATAGTCAGGATCAAGCAACCCACGATCAGGCTCATAATTCTTGCCAATACGAAGGTCAGTAGCTGCTCCAAAATCTATGAGTTTAATCTGTCCCTTCTTGGTGACCACCAAATTCGATGGTTTTATGTCACGATGAACAATTCCTGTGTCATGTATTCTTCTAAGTGAGGTAACGATTTGCCGCATAATCTGCTTGATGATCAATGCATTCCTTTTAACTGTATCAAGTCCTTGGAGGACACGCCCAAACATGACAGATTCTAAATTAAGAGGGAAGTCACGTTCTCTCATATAATCAGCCAAATTTCGATCCCCCTGGCACATGGTGTCAACACATGAGCAATGTGCTAAGCAGGATCACACATGAAAACTGTAAAATCAGTGTTCTCTATCTGTGCCACTGGAACCATTTCATAAAACAGATCCTGACACTAGGCATAGACAAAGCATGTCAAGCAAAATATCTGGTCTCTAATAGATGTAAGAATGGAGGAGATATTTGTTCATGGACAAGACCAGAAGTGCACAGGGAATTGATGACCAAATGTAAGACAACAGATGTATCCAGGTAATTATTGCGGGATGCTGTTCCCATAAGTGAGGGACTAAATTTAGATTATTCACTGCACAGAAAGAAGCTTAGTAGATGAACAAACAGCATCCAAAAAAAATGAAAAAGAAGCAGGTGCCCATGTGAATTTAATAAGCAAATGGAGTATAGTCAGATATTGAATACTTAGGTTATAAACTGCAGTCAAAAGAAAGATTTGTTAAAGAAGAGGAAACATTGGAGAAGAATTGAAATGAAAATCATCGTTGAAGTGTGAGTAATCTCAAGTACTTTTGACACTGAGCATAAGAAGCTTAACTGATGATTATGATTCTGTTATGATGTTTAGATTTTCTGCTTTGTGGTTTAGTTTATGATGTAGTGTTAACTGTGCACATAACCAGAGTTTTATTAAGGTGTAAAGGCAAAAATGTGGTCTATGAAGGAGACTTCAAGCAAATAAGCTCCTCATGAACATCAGCTTTTTCCAGCAATTGGCTACTTCCATTTGATAATGGAATCAAAGTAAAGGCACAGCAATCGTGGAAGAGGAGCTGACTTACATTATAAATGATAAAGTTACAATTTGTTAAAGGCCAGAATTCTAACCCGAAACCTAGGCATTGAGTTGAGGGAATCCTCAATAGATAAGGAGGGAGGCGTCCACAGATTATCCAATGTAGGACTAAACCTCATACCCCTTGGCGACGAACCAAAATGGTTACAGTATGAGTAGCGCGCGCCGAATCTAGATGGTTACGGTATAAACCTGAATGGTTACAGTATGAATGGCGCAATTGAATGGGTGGGGTGGAGTTTGAGAAAGCCCAGCTCTTATACCATGTTAAAAGCCTGAACTCTAACCCAAAACCTAGGTGTTAAGTTGAGGGAATCCTCAACAGATAAGGCAGGAGGCACCCATAGTCATAGATTATCCAATGTGGAACTAAACCTCAACACGATTAAAAGGATGAGAAGCATTCAAGAAAATTTTAAGAAGAAATCTCATATTGATAAGGATATTGTAAGCATATGAAATATGTTCCGAATCCTGACATCCACTATAGACGATCTTGTCTTCAGTTCTATGGGAATATCATGGCTTGCATTCTTCAAATTACAGTTTGACATCTTCATGGTCTCAATGCCCAAAACCATCAAGGTGGAAAAACATGCTGGCTGGCAACTGAAACTAGAAATCTGACATACAAAAAGCACCAAGAAAAGCATATTCGACATAAAAGTGGCTATCCAGTATAGAACAATGTCACATATAACTTTGTCAAACAAACCACACAGATTCATATTAAGGAGCATAGCTAAGTAACAATCATCAAGCATCACAGAGCCTACTTTTAAGGGTCTGCATGGGCAAGGCAAAGACAATTGTTGTGAATTGACTTATAGCAATGTCTTCTCACATACCTCATATTTCCACACAAGCCATTTGCCTCCTTTAGTGAACTCTGAACGGGTCTTGTCAGCAATGAAACTCCCAAGGAATTCAGCACACGACTCTGGAGCTGCTCTTGATACCCTATAATTAAACCATTCCTCAAAATCGCCACATTCTTCGGCGCCCTTCGTGCCAACCTTAACCTGAAATTTCACAGATGCATGTATTTAGGCAGAAACCAGGTTGCAACCAGGTACAGTTTATATGCCAGAACTTTAAGTTCCTTGAATCCTAGGCAAAACTAGCAGCCTATAAGATTTCATCAGTTTAACATCGACTAATTCCAATGAATAATCTAAGTAATTTTTCCAACTGCATCACCCCTTCAATACACAGTGTCAAGTGTTTATTCAAGGTAAGTTTATATAATACCAACATCAAGGAGACAGCCACTCTCTACAGAGATTAAGCTCATAGAACAAAGAGGAAAAGGGTTTCCAAGGATCCTGAGAGAAAATACCCAAAGAGAAAAAGAAGCAAAATTGATATTTAAAAAAAATGCAGTCTTTCCCAGGGCAAGCTATCTGCAAAACTAACTGCTCAGCAATTGCAAAAAAATTATAACTACAAGAAACTTCTCAGGACCCAGGAAACCACAAGGGCGTTTACCTTCTTCAATATGACCCTCTCCTTGAACCGGTCATCAAACTCCAAGCTCGTCCTCATCTTCCCCACTCTTTCCTCGATGGTCACATTCTTGGGCACGATCGCTCCGGAGTAAACCACACCAAATGAGCCCTCCCCCAGCCTCTCCCCCACCACGAAATCACTCATCTTCAGGTTCCTCCTCCCCAGCAAGCTGTCGAGCCCGAGCTGCAGAGGAGCAAGTAGATAAGCGTCGATGGCGCCCACGAGGACGCCGGGCCTCGCCGTCAGGTAGACCCAACTCAACCCCACAAAGACCAGGATCCCCCATCTCTCTATCTCGGGCAACCCGGCCCCAACTCTCTGGAGCTGAGAGAACCCGTCGAGAAGGGCGGGGAACAGAGCATCGGACTCGTCAAGGGGAAGGTCTCCTGGGGTGGCATTGCACCTTGTGGGTTTTCTCCTGCGGGAAACAGGCAACCGAGCGGGTTGGTGAATGGAGATGGATTTCGGAGAAGGGAAGCATGGGGAAGGACGGCTCTGCGGCAGAGACGGGGTCGCCGGAGATAGCAGAGAAGCCATGGGTGAGTTCTTACAGGACTCCGGGTCGCGGGGGTGCTCGAGCTTAGATTTCAGACTTCAGGGATCCATGTGTTCGAAAAGTTTTAGGCGTCAGCAGAGGTTGTTCTTTTGCCACGTGGCTTTTAAGCTATATCCGCATGTCATGAAGCCACGGTAACTTATGATGTGCTACTATTTTAGATGGATATGATTTTTGATTTTTTTTTTTTGTCATTTCATGATGAGAACAGTGTTGTGATTACATTTATTTCAATTTAGAAAGTATTGATCCTTGGAACGAAGACGTGAAACTAGATGATGACAACCTAAGTAGCCACCTTCCCCATGGGAGGTAGAAGTCGTGGCCCACACACTTGACAACGTGGATACAATTTCTCTCTCCCCATTCTCTCTTTCTCACTCTCTCACCTCTCTTTCTCCCCTCTCTTCTCCGGCGGCCGACGGAGCGTGGCGGGGGCGAGGCGGAGGTGGTGCGGGGGCGAGGACGACGAGGACGGGTCGAGGATTGAGGGCCGGTGGCGCGTCGAAGCTCGGGGGCATGCTCGTGAACTGGTGAGGGTTTCAAGGCATTTTCTTCGTGTATCGACATCCACGGCACGTCGTTTCTTCGGTGGAGGTAGGGGGACGGATCCTTAACCTCTGTACTTTATTTCCCGTGAGTTTCGTAGGCTGTGGTGAGCCGAGCGGGCTAAACGAGGCGTTTTGGGAAAAAATTACATTTTTGGGGAGTGAACCGGATCATCCGTTTTACGACGTTTTTGGCTTATCCGAGAGTTTAGATGCATGCCTAGGGGCTTGGGGAAGGTTTCCCCTTTTGTTTCCCCTTCACCTGGGGGTGATTGGGGCGTGCAATGAGTTTTCCCGTATTTTTCACCATTTTTGGGTGTGGACTGAAAACGCGACCATCGTAGTGGCTGCGTTCTTCATAGAAGGTGCCGTATCGAGGTGTCACGTTCATTGAGGAAGATGAATAGTAGGGCGATTGGGGTCACGGTGGTGGGACCGTTCGTGACCAAGATCACTCTCATTGACCCTACCGCGTCAATGCGTTAACGCACCCGGGGGACCCACCGCGTTCTGTAGGGTCGCGCCCCTTGTGACAGGCGCGTTCTTCTCTGATCACACTCGGGGTGGACGCCGCATTCATAAACGCACCCAGAGCGGGCGGCGCGTTCACGAGGGTGATCAAGTTTTACGGGCCGGAGCGTGGGAGGGCAGCCTGGCGTGCCTTCCTTGGCCCGTGTGTGTCCCGGGACACCCCGTGAGTACCGTGACCATATTTTTGGGGGTCTGGAGGTGTCGCTTTACCTCGAATAGTTTTCCCGTGGGCTTGAGGGTCCGGGCGACCCTCTCGTGCCCCGGTTGTGGTATGTAGACCTCTGGTCGACCCGGTTGTGACCCGACGGTCGACCTTCGGTCTTGTAAGTGTCCCGGACATCCCATGGGTTCCGTGACTGTGATTTCCGGGATGTCTGGAGGTACCGTGTTACGTTGGTTAGCGTGCCCATAGGTGTGGTGGGTCCGGGCGACCCCATGTGAATCGTGCTTTCGTGTTTTCTATGTGGGCCGTGTCCATGGCCCATGGACTGAGAGTCCCATTTACTAGCTTGGAGCTGGCGACTTTCTTGGTTCCCTTATTCGAGGGAATGGCCTTGGCAGTTGTGAACTACCCGTGAGTCATCGTACCGAGGTTTTTGACCCTAGGGTTAAGGCAGATTGAGGGCATGGCGCCATCCGATACAACAGTCTCGATCCTGAGTCTTGTGACTCAAGGATCATTGGGTTATTAGGTCTAGTGGGCCGCCCAGAGTATGGTGGCCTCGAGCCACGTTACCCGTGCCCATTGGCACTCGGTCGGCCCCCTTGAATTGGGCCTCTATACCCTTGGGAAATCCTTTGGCCTTGCTAGCCCTCTACTAGCAAGGGCCCAACCCTCACGACCTCGACTCGGCATCGCTGAGTTACCCCCAGGTTTGGGTGTGCGCCAGGAGAGTTGGCCGCCGATATCGGCCCATTCGACTTGCTACTTGTGCTTGTTTGCGTAGGTCTGAGGTTGTGTCACGTCACCACTAAAGTATGGAAGCCGAAGGAGATCAATATATTGAAGCCTTCTCAAGCTTCTAGAGCCTCAAGTCACCTAGTATGAATGCCAGGGACTTCACCTCAGGAGAATTGAGATGGATCTACATCCAACTGGCAGGGTGATCAAGCCTGCCCAATGAATCGGCATCGACTCGGTCGTGCTGCGTAAACCACACCCCTTTGTCTGACCAAGGATAAAGGTATACCTGGTGGTTCGCCACCTGAATGAAAGATCCTCCCGAGGTAAAAGAATGCCCTTGGCCCTTCAGAATAGGGGACCGAAGGGTCTGTTAGTAGAAGACCCCGATAACCCGGCACAGGTATGACTTCTCAACATATTGGGTCCGTCAGTGACCGAATGATCACCCAGTCAAGGCGGAATTGTCCTGGGTAGTATTCTACCCCCAAGAAAGCTTCGAGCACGAGTCAGGCCGAGCCGGTAGCATGAACCACAACACCGAAGGCTGTGTCAGTGGAAAACCCACGTGTTCAAGCCAAAGATACACAAAGTTCCGAAGAAGGCTACACGTCGACTCGAGAGCTTCGTCAAGACTTCTCACCAAGGTTTTGTTAAACCACGGTGAGAGGAATAGTCAAAGTGACCCCCGAAACTAGTCCAGGGCCCATTGTCTGACCCGTGGCGAGTAAATGACACTTATACAACGCGCTCCCTCCCCGGCGCGCTATCTCTTCCCGGTGCCCCTTTTCCCGGCACACAAAGTGAGCACAACCCTCTTCCCGGCATGCCATTTTTCACACCGGAATAGGGTTGCAGCCATAAATGCACACATGGTTCGACCAATTGAAAAAGAAGAAGTTAAGAGGAAGAAGAGGAGGAATTAAGAGGAACAAGCCTACTCGTCTGAAGGAGAGGGGAGCCTTGGGGGAGAAGTAGGGTTTCCACTGAGTGTGTTCCTGCTGCCATCTTCCCCTGTCTTGCTTGAATAGCTCCGGAGTCGGAGAAGAGATGCCAGAATCTGATACTCTGTTCTTGGAGGAGAAGCTTAGGTGGGTTTTGTGGTTTTCTTCCGACGCTTCTCTCTTCGATTTCTCTCTTCTGATATAATGTAAGTGAGGGGGGAGGGGCGATGATATGAGCCCATCTTCCCCCCCTCACTAACTCCTCATTTCTGCATCGCCTGTAGCTTGTATATGTGTCATCAATGGAACAGCGTCTGGGTGACAACGCCGGCCATGCCGAATGGCTTTAGACTTAAGACACCCTTTTTTGTGGTTTTGGTTTATGCAAAGACTAATGCAAGGACTACCCTAGACTCAACTAGCGCTCTGATACCAATTTGATGCGAGACGGACACGTGCCCTAGGACTCTAGCTCACGAGCATCCCTAGCGAGGGATGCGTGGGACCGTGTGCGGTTGAGAAATCGACAGTGAGTCGGGTAGTCAGCTCTTTCGCGCTCGGATTGAGTCACGGGACGGGTCACTACTCTCGCAGCGGTGATAAAAAATATACGAGCTAGATTAACCTATCACATGCAGTGGCATAAGAAAGTATACGAGTAAAGCAAAGTGCCTACGTGGAGGGTGGCAAGTTTACCTCCACGCTTCGGGCGTGGGGATGACGATCCTGGCCAGTTATGGTAACTCTCGGTACAACGGTAAAAGTAAAATTACAACAGTAAATTTTATTGCCCACCCCACACAGGGAGTTAAAAGGTACAAGTGGGGCTCGGGAGGACCGACCCTGGGTTGACGGGCTGCAAATTGGATGCACTCTCATGGTGAACTCGGCCTGCTGGTCTAACTCGATCCTGCACCAACTCGGTCCTGCGTTGACTCGATTCTGACTCGGTGGACAGTGAGGTGCGACTTCCAAAGGGACGTCACCTTCCTGAGCTCTTTTGGAGGCGCCGCTTGGCTGGATCGTCGGAGGGACGTCCCTAGTCGACTCCTGGGAGGGGCGGTCTCTGAAGTTGACCTTTGGTATTTAATTGTGAATTTTTCCCAGACTATAATTTTAGACCTGCACAGAGAATATATCTACGCGCCTCGGCGGCACGAATTAAATGTCATAGATCCGAAATCAGATCAAGGCGAGGCCAGTGGGGTTGGAAAGAAGACTCCCAGATTTACCACATATAGTTTATCACGTCAATTCAGAGCAGGGATTAGAAATGGGAAGCTCTGAAAACTACGTGTTTTCCTGTGGATCTAGTTACAGACACTCAGGACAGAAATGGATCTGCCTGAAACTAACCTTTGACCGAGGGTGAAATGATTTTTATGGGATCTGGGAAAATTATGGATGGAAGGTGGGGATGTGAGGAACACGTGAGATATTTGGAGATTTTCTTGGAGGTGGCTAAGGGGGTCGAAAAAATGGAGAAGCTAGGGGCTGTCACGCAGGTCTGCTGAAAGCCAGATTGCACCGGGTGTAGAATAAAATGCAGGATAATTAGCAAACGGTGGCCAAATGTGACGAATGATATATGATTGAAAAGCTAACACAAAGGGGATAAATCCCTCAAAGTATCAATTTGATCAGATTTGTGGACTGGGAGAACCGACCTGATCTTTAGGCTACTATTTGAGATTTCGGGATTCAGGACAGTAAAAGGGAGGGTGGCTTGTGGCGGCTCGTTGGTGGCACGAACGGTGGCGGCGGCGGTGGAGATGGTTGAGCTTCACACCCAGGGGGAGAGATAGCGGGTTTATTTTCACATTTTGGAAAAAATGCATGTCTTTGGGGTGTGAGCCAGATCTAGAGTTTTGCTCGTATTTTTGGGGTCTAAATGGGTCCTCTTGATGCTAGAGAGATAGGGTACTTGTTTCCCCTTGTTTTCCCCTTCACACGGGTGTGAACGAGGCGTGGAATGGATTTTCTCGTGATTTCTACCATTTTCAGGCTCGGGACGACCTAGTGGTCCTTCCAGGGACCGCTAGGGCGTAAAGCGGTCATGTGGAGACCGCTAGGGTCCCCCGTATGTCAGTTTGAGCCTTGCAGTCACGTGATGGACCGCCAGGGGAGCTTAGCGGTCGGGTGGAGACCGCTAGGTAGTGTCCTACGGTCTGGGGGTGATTGTTTTTCGGTTGGAGTCGTTGTGAGGTCAGTGGGGTAGCGGCCTTGCGACTAACCGCTAGGCTATGCCTAGCGGTCAGGGGGATGATCGCCACTCTGCTTGGCCATCCAGGAGTGAACGCTTGAGGTTTGGTTGTCTTCGGCCCTCGCGGTCCTGGCTGGACCGCTAGGCCTGGCCTTACAGTCTGGAGGAGACTGCCAGGCTTCCTAATGGTCCAGAGAGGACCGCTAGGTGGTTTCTCATGCTCGCCGTGTCCGTTTGGCATTGTATTGGTCTCTGGTCGACCCGGTTGTAACCCAGTGGTTGACCTTTGGCCTCATGGATGTCCCGGACACCGTGGGTTCTGCGTTCGTGTTGTGAGGTGTTCGGATATTCCATGTTACCGTGGTTTTAGACCTAAGGATTAGGCCAGATTGACGACATTGTGCTGTTACATGCAGTGATTTTGACCCGAGTCTCGTGACTCAAGGACCATTGGGTTATTAGGTCTAGTGGGTTGTCCCGAGTCGGGTGGCTCCGAGCCACCTGTTACTCTGTGTTACTCATGATGGGTGCATGCTTGGTTTTCAGTGTTCATGTTTTGTGAGCCCCCACTAGTCATAGTTTTCCTACGCACGCGTGTGCGGACTCACTTGGGAGTGGTGGAGAGCGTGACCCGAGTGACATGATTTTACATTGGTTTCCTTAGGGCCCCTTGCCTTTGCAGCCTGAGTTCGGCTGGGGGAAAAACCAGCTAGAGGACCTGACCTAGAGCAGATGGTCTGTGTGTGAACACGTAGCTGGGGGCAGAGGGCACGCGCTAACGAGCATGACCCCAGCTAGTCTTTATTCTATGTTACTAGTACGGTGTCTCGGTCTCCGCCTTGGATGTTATAGAGAGACACTAGAGGTTGCAGACTAAATCATCAGTGGACGCATCCAGCCTTACTTTTGGTGGGTGGTACACCCGTCACATGACGTGAGTTATCATGTCGCAGGTTTTCATTTCTCGTCTGCCAGACGGGGTTTCGTGTGTGGTTTGGGTGTTTTCCCGAGCCAAGGTCTAGGGTTTTCGGGGAGCGTCACCGAGGACTTTCCCTAGATGGAAACCACATCTTCAGGCAGATCATAGTCTATCCTACACCCCTACCAGAACGTGACACCCTGTTGTAGAGTTTTCCATGGAAGATCAGATCATTGGATGGTGAAGAATTTCACTTATGTTGTAGCTCTTCGAGTCCTCTTCACAAGGTGTTGGCCTCGCTCTGATCCGACTCCAGATCTGGGCATAGGAGCCGATCTTGCCAGGTCGCGCCGTTTTGTCCCGTGATAGGGCTGCAGGGCTGGGTTGGGAATTAATTCCCACTTAACTACGCTGGCTCCGATCCAGCATCTGCCACTCCCAGAGATCAAAGAGGGACACTCCACCGACGTCCCAAGCAACTACTATTGCCAGAAGTCGACCAGCAGTTGCCATCCCATGTGCTTCACTCGCTTGCTGTCTGGCAGGGGGAACGTAACGTAGCCGGACAAGCAGATCACATTGGCCTGAGCGCTTCGTCGACATGCTGCCCATCAACCCAGGATCGATGCTCCCGGACTGCTGTTGTAGCCTTTTACCTCCCTACGTGGAGTGGGCCATAATTCCCATGCTGTAATTAACTATATTTACTGTACCGGGAGTTACAATTCTTGGCCAGGAAGGTCTTCCACATGCCCTAAGCGTGGAGGTACGTTTTCGCTTATCTCTTTATCGCTTGCTTCTTTAGTATATGTTTGAATGCCGCACTTGCATGAGGTAGGATTCCTAGCTCACTATAAATTCCATCACCGCTGTGAGAGAGCGTACACGTGACCCATCCCGTGACCCGATCCAGGCACGAAGGAGTGTAGACCACCCTTGACTCAACGTCAGTTTCTCAACGATGTAGATCCATGCACTTCTATTGCTTGGGACAAGTCGTGAGTTTGTGCTTCTTGTTGAGGACATTTCTCCTCTTCTGGAACTCCTCAGTGTCGCATCGAGGTGTTCTTATTGTACGTGTCTTGCTGGTTGTGTCTGTCTCAGGCGAGTCGAGTCAACATAGCGAGTCCAAGGTTGCATTGCACATTCGAGTAACACCCGTCCCGCATCAAAAGACTGTAGGGTCTGAGTTTGTATAGATTTCTGTGACCTCAATCATGCTTGCCTAATGGATGAATTTCCTCTCCCACATATAGACATCCTGGTAGATAACACCGCTGGCTATGAGATGTTGTCCTTCATGGATGGCTTCTCGGGGTACAACCAGATCTGCTTAGAGGAGGAAGACGAGGAGAAAACCTCTTTCACCACTCAGTGGGGAACTTATTGCTATGTCATCATGTCCTTCAGACTGAAAAATATAGAAGCAACATATCAAAGGGCGATGATGGCCATCTTTCACGACATGATGCACATTCACATGGAGGTATACGTGGATGATATTCTAGTCAAATTGAAGACCAGAAGTAGCCATGCAGAGATCCTCCGAGTGATTCTCTAACGGTCTCGGGAGCACCAACTCAAGATGAACCCAGAGAAGTAAATCTGAGATAAAAGTGGGGTAATATCCCCACGATGGATAAAAACCCAGCTGGAGGATTATTCTCGTCAAAAATGGTGTGAGATGAGGCTCTCAAAGAGTACTCGGGCGAAGAAAACGGAGGCCGCGGCCATCTAGATTCTATTCCGAGAAGACGTTCAGTTTGTGAAGACGGTCAAGGGAAGACCGCAACTAACCCATGGGATATTCATGCAAACGATTGTGTTGACAAACATGGGGACCCGGCGAAGACTGGCAGAATGTCGCCTTATAGGAGACCACAACTTGTAGTGGTGGTCACCTAGATGGTCACCACCCAGAGGAAGGTGGCGGCCATCCTAGAGGCCGCTACTGATGGTGGTGACCTTTCAGAGGGCCACCACCATCCCCTATTAGCAAAAGTAGAATCTAGCCAATGGGGATGATGGGAAATGATCCCGGAACATGGGGAAATTATGGAAAATGATCTGGAACTTGTAGAAAATAGCTTCCAAGCTCAAAGGGCTAGGAAAATGACCAAGAAATATTCTCAAAATAAGATCAAGAAATTGTCCAAAATAAATGGTAATTTGAGACATTACGGAAGATGAATAAGAGAAATAACTCCACTTGTAGGCAAAAAATAGGTGTCAATTGATGCCCCTCCTTGATGTCTGCTTTACAAGGGAGGAGTGAAAGTGACGCGTAGGCGAAATGGAAAGGAGATGGAGCAAAAGCGATGGCAACATGAAATGGAGATGAAGTAGAGATGAAGCGAAAAGAACTAAAAAGTGGGCATCAAGGCAAGAGACACCTGTCACAACGAACAAGCGATAGAAATTCTCTCAAAAATGCTAAACTAACCACCTGGAATGAATGACACGGATGAGACATGTCTGGAGAGACTAAACTAAGGTAGGAAAAGGAAACATGATCAACCTCATCAGGGACACAATCCACAGACAATGAGGGGATCGAAAAGAACATAGCTGAAAAGCTGAAAAAGGGTATGTAAAATTGAGATAAAGTCCAGACAGGAATCACACTGGCCAACCAGACCGAGCGAAAAGATCATAGAAGACGTTCAAATACAGAGTGGAATGAGAATATGTTATTCTATAGAATTAAGGTGCAATTAGCCATTTCTAAGGAGAAACCTTGAGCAATTACGAGACGTGAGTGCTCAAAAATGACATGATACATGCTAGGCTAAAATAAAGAAATCATTAAAACGAATGCAAAGAAAGCATAAAATAGAAAGTACTCAAGGATAATATTACTAGACCGAGTCAAGACGGGGTCAAGAGTCTTCTTGCAATCACAGCGTGCGAGACAGAGTCCGTCATCCCCCACTCGACTCAACGGAGTGGCCTATCCAACGATTAACCATTTGCCCCGAGATCATCATCATTTTTGTTAAAGGGGGCTCTCAAAAAGAAAGGAGAGCACGCCTGCCCCCCACGCATAGTCACCCACGTGCTAGTATGAGGGGTTTACCCTTAACAGGTGCCCCCAGGACTGGAGGGGTGAGGAGGTACTCCTTAATTTGCTCGAAAGTTACTTGGCATTCCAAGTCCCATATGAAGGGGGCGCCTTTCTTCATCAACTTACTGAAAGGTACGCATCACCTGGAGAGGTTGGAGATGAATCTCCGAATATAGGTCAATCTGCCCTGGAATGACTAGAGCTCAGTGAGGTTGCTAGGTGGTGGGAGCTCCCAAATCACTTTGATCTTGCTGGGGTCCACCTTGATTCCGCAGTATCGGACGATGAAACCGAGAAACTTACCACAGGATACGTCGAAGGCTCATTTCATGGGGTTCATTTTGAGCCCATATTACCGGAGACGCTCGAAGACCTGACGCAGATCGCGCAGGTGATCTTCTCGCCTCCTAGTCTTGATGATGAGGTCGTCGATGTGGCATTCGATGATGTTGTGCAACATCTCGTCGAAGATTTTGGTCATGACCCTCTGGTAGGTAGCACCGGCATTCTTCAAACAGAAGGACATACGCTTAAAGTTAAAGATCTCATTGGGAGATCTGAAGGCAGTATGATTCTTATCTTTGAGGGACGTCTGGATTTGATTGTAACCAGATGATCCATCCATAAAAGATAGAGCTTCATGTCCGGTGGTCTCGTCAACCATTGTTTCCGTGATTGGGACTGGGAAGTCATCTTTCGGACAGGCTTTGTTAAGGTCACGGAAGTCGACGCAGATGCTGACTTGACCACTTTTCTTTTTAACTGGGACAATGTTGGCGAGCTACATCGGGTAGATGCATGGCTCGATGAAGTCAACCTCTGCCATTTTGCCGACCTCAGCGGCAACTTGGAGTTCCAACTCGGGGCGCATGCGCCGCTGGGGTTGTTTGACTGGAGTGGCTGAGGGAGATATAGCCAGGTCATGCTCTGCTATGGAGGGATCTAACCCTGGCATCTCTTTGTATGTCCAGGCGAAAAAGTCTGTGTATTCGAGTAGGAGTTACTTGTAGTCTTGTCTTTCTACCTTGGTGAGGAGAGCGCTGAGAAGGTTGGCTGAGGGGCTTCATCTTCGCCCAGATTAATCTCGACGAGCTCATCGACGGTTTCCTACCCACTGTCCTCCAGTTCAGGAGGTGCTGGTTGGAAGTCGACGAAGTCTTCATCATCAGTGTCGGCTTCGTACACCCAGGGGTCCTCGGAGCCAACGGTTGAGGTTGACGGGACTGGAGGACTGTCGTTACTAGGCCCAGACTGAGGTTGTCCTAGGTCGTCCCTATCAGGCTGACAGCTGTTGCCTGGTGCCCCAGGGGCTTGGTTGGAGTTGGCTACTGACGCCAGTGACGCTTCACAGTCTCTATTCTAAAGACCTCCCTCACAAGGAAGGTCCAGTAATCTGGGCTCTTTGGCTGGCTGGGAGACCCCAGGGGTCTCCTCCATCTCACTATTTTTACGAACATCCGGGTAGTCCAAACTGATGATGGCACGCAGCCTGCGATTAGCGCGTTGATTACGGCCCAAGTACCAGCTGCTATAGTCAGCTTTTGGGTCATTATATACTAGTTAATTAACCATGTGGCCTTTAATTAATCATTTTGGTGCGCTCCGGAGCACGTTAACGTGGGTGTGGATTCGTCGGCCACGTGCCGCGGGTTGACTGTGGGGAAGGGCTGACTTTTATCCGGATCCAGCGGAGCAGCGAAACTGGATGCCCGTGGCGGCCCCTGCTGGGCGACCGCGCAGTCAATCCCCCAGCAACAAAGGGAGGGGAAGCTTCCGCGGGGGCACCAGACGCGTGCAGTCCGCGTCGGCGGGACACGTCAGCAGCCCTCACGTGGACTCTGTTGCGGCAGGTGCGAGGCCGCCAGGGCCGACGTGGGGGGCTTCAAGTGGGCCGGCACTCGCGAGGTGGGGCCCAGTAGATCTGGAAAGGAGGCCGCGGCGGACTAGGATGGTCGGCGGGATTCCAGAATCGACCGGCCGCGGGAGGCCATTTCCACGTGGGGCCGTCCCACTAAGCAGGCACCATCGCGCCACGCGAATGGAGGAACTGGGACGCATAGCTTCCTGTTGGTGATGTCGACACAATATTGGGTATGTAGGAAGCTAAATGTGAGTGGCCCACTAGGGAGGGATGGGGACGATGTGGACCAGTTAGTAGTCTCCAGGTTCGTAAGAAGAGCTGGGTTAGTTAGGAAGGACAAGAGAAGGCACGGTGGCCCACAAACCAGCCCTTGTGAGAGAGTCCACTGGGCTGACAACGCAGCATAATGGTCCCACCTTTTCTTGAATTGGACCATGCTGTGCCATCGGAATGAAACACGTTTACATGTGACAAATTCGTATAAAGATCACTTTTATTCTACTATCTTCTCAATATGGTGATCCGATTCCATTAATCTTACTTTTTGGTTGGCTATGGTCTCCTTACTTAGTCCTAGCATTATGAGTGGCCGAAGGGTTCCGATCCGCGCGTGAGGGCATGAGGATTGAGAGTGTGGGAATAACCTCCCCATAACCACGGCCCATTGCCTCCATTTGTTCTATTTTCTTAACTTCGTCACTTTCTTCCTTGAAAGTAGTCCACCTACAGCCACCGATGAATTGCAGATCTCACACTTAAAACGTGTAATCAGAGGCATCATCCGCAGAGCGAGCGGAGTGGCGGCAATGGTGTGAGGTGTCTTGATTAACTCAACGTAAAGAAGGCGCAGTAGGGTTCGGTCCAGAGAATCTCGTCCGCGTGGAGCCTCAATAAGAGATGTGAAAGATGGAACATGCTTTGCGGAATTATTTTCCCTTCTGTTTTTTCCGACTTGTGGTGTCGTTCAAATGGGAAATGTGATTGAAGATTTCTATATCTAGGGGCAGATTATTCTCATACATGAAAACATCCACGGGGGAAGAGTACAAGGGCAATATACTCATGATGATGTCAATTTTGACGTGTCTACAATTACCTCTCTAAGTTGTTTAATCCAGTAGAGGCCAAGTACACTGCCATGAAGAAAACTTGTGCCGCATTAGTATGGGTAGCTCAGAAGTTGAAGCATTATTTCCTAGCCCACCAGGTTAGGCTGATCTCTAGAATGGACCTGATCCATTATCTCTTAGAAAAGCCTATCCTTTCTAGTAGGTTAGCTCGCTGGCAGAGCTTCCTCTCTCAATTTGACATCACATTCGTCGTTCAGAAGGTAATCAAGGGATATGCCATCACTGAGCATCCTGCCCATCTTCCTATTCCCTACACTGACTCTATCCAGGATGAGTTTCCTGATGAACATCTCTCTGTCCTTACTCATCATCCCTTCTGGTCTCTGCACTTCGATGGTGCGCTTAACTCACAAGGCCGAGGGATGGGCGCTGTTCTCCTCACTCCGAAAGGGGTGACGATTCCTCTTGCATATCAGCTCTCTTTTCCTGCTACAAATAATATTACTAAGTATGAAGCTCTTCTGGTCGGACTAAAGCACGCCTATCTCTTAGGCGCACGTTACTTGAACATTATAGGTGACTCTCAGCTTGTTCTGCGCCAAGTTCTATCCACATACAACACTCGTGACCTAAATTTCAAGCCGTATCCAGATTTGGTCATCCTCTTGGCTAGAAATTCTGTAAATTGATCTACATCCATACCCCTCAATCTTAGAATATCTTTGCCGATGCACTGGCATCACTCGCTTCCTCCTTATCTTTTTCTCTCATTCGAAGTACTGAGACTATCGTAGTCCGGAGACTAGATGCCCCTTCTCTTCAGGATCCTTGGTACAATAACCTTTGGAAAGCTATAGACGTGAAGGCTGAGAAGAAGGATTTGAAGGAGGTTTCTTTGGCAGAGTTAGAAGAGATCTTGGAAGAAGAAGAATTACCTTGGTATCATGAAATGGAGTTATATTGTAAAGATGGATTGTTCTCGGAAGGGGCAAATGCTGAGTAGCGTTAGGCTATTAGAAGAGCCGCTTCAAGGTACACAATCATTGCTGGAGAACTATACATGCGCGCTCTCAATGGAATGCTTATGAGATGTCTAGATGGTGATGAAACTTGGAAGGTGGTTGAAGTGGCCCATTCAGGTGAGCGTGGAGGTCATATCAATGGCCAATCTTTAGCGAAGAAGATCCTTAGGTAGGGCTATTATTGGCCCACTCTAGAGGAAGATTGCTCCCTCTATGTCCAAAGGTGTCTTAAATGCTAGCTCCATGCTGACAAGATCCATGTTCCTACTTCATCTCTCCATCCTCTCTCTGCCCCTTGGCCGTTCTCCATGTGGGCTTTCGACATTGTAGGCCCTCTAGGTGATCCCACTTCTCAGATCAAGTAAAAATCTTTCATCTTTACTGCCACTGAGTACTTCACCAAGTGGGCTGAAGCGAAAGGATAAGAAATGTCCATTTATATGTGCCATGGGTTTCTGTCCAGATTAACCATGCATACATGCCCAAGAGTATGGCTAAAGCAGTAACACTTTTCCTGTTGTGGATGAGAATGAAAAAAAAAGTCTAATTGTTTCTTGTTTAATTCAGAATGTTATTTCTTGGTCACAGAGGATATCAGACTATTGTAGTATAATACTTTTACAATTTGTTTAAATTGAAATGTCAATACAAGTTTGTTATCCAAAGTTTCATCAAACATGCACACCCCGCCCAACGAACGATGTTATTTGTCCTATCTGCAGCTAATTATCTAAAATGGAAGACATAATAGGCATCTGAAAAGAACTTCACCTTTTTCTCTCTTTCTAAGTGTGAGTGACCTCGCGTATGAACCAAAAGTAGCACCACCTACATTTACATGGACACTTTGAACATCCGAGCTGTTTTACTTATAGTCTAGGGCAGCTTTACTAATCCAGGCATTCAATTACTTGTCTTTTGTAGACACATGAAACTGATGTTCTTTCACCAGAGGAATTTACCTTCTATGCAAGGAGGAATTAGAAAATTGGATTTCTTTGTATAAATAATTCACAGAATGATAACCTGAGAAAAATACAACATGCAGGTTTCATTGACCCACAATTGAAGGCAGATTGGATCTGTATGTAGGGGATTGACCTGATGAGAGTTTAATACATATAATCTTGATTTCTGCTAGTTTATTTCACAGTGAAGCAATTATGTTTTAACACTTGAATGGAAGATCATATCAAATAAATCGATAGAAGTGAGATACTGACCATGCCAAGGCCTGCACTGATCGAAACCTCCCTGCCTCCGGAAACTACCAAAGCATTCTGAGCATATCTGGAAAACCCACCTGCAACTACATGTCCCGCGGTAGTCATTTGCAAACTACCGCCTCCAACCAAATACCAAAGCATTCTGAGCATATCTGAAAATTATTTTGGAAACTGTTAGGGATAATAGATTAGTCCTAAGGAGTGGCACAAAATCAGAGTGGTGACAACCCGCAAAATTTCTCATGCCATACTTGTCACTTGCCAGTCAGAGAACATGGCAATTTTGCAGGTGGTTGGAGGTAGGTGGTTGGAGGACGGTGAACGGAGGTGGAGGAGTTGTCATTTGCAAACACTGTTCAGCAAATGATGAATGCTAGTAAAAGGAAAAAAAGAAAAATAAAGGGAAAGAAATCCCCCAAAACCAGGCAACTATAAGTAACAACATCATGCAATAGCCATTTTCCTCGATCATTTGGTAGAATCTCCGAGCCATTTGCATGTCCCTTTGTTTACTGAATCCAGACATAATTGATGCATGCAGAGATTGGTATGGTATTAGTATGTAATGTTTATGTAGAAGACATCTTCCCAGCAAACCTGCTAGCCTTTCCAATTTTCTAAAAAGGAAGAAAGTTGGACATCTGGCTAACATTGGGAATCTCCTAATATCTGGATCCTCTAGGACTTGGATGTTAACATCAAGATAGCCTAGACCGCTATGATAACACAATATGAGTATATGTAAATACTGTTTCGTATGACATAAAATGTTGAATAGAATATATTGGATTAAAGAGAGTTAAAATATACATCATTAACATTCTATTTCCTCTGGTTTCAGCAAGCTTGCATTAGATCTTCGCTTCATTCAGACAAACAAGAATATTAGAAACATGAATGGAGTTTCAAAATTGAGATATTTATCTGGGCAGCAGTGATCCCATTACCCACGGAAACAAATTTCAGTGTGCATCAAAAACACATGCTTGCCAAAAGAACAAGTGATGAGAGTCTGGACCACTCTGTGCTCACATCTCAACAATGCCAAATGCCCATCTCATCAATGGTTCTCAGCATTTGTAGGAAGCAATTTCTCAAAAACCCAATTAGGTGTAGTGGTAGAATTTAGCCACAATCCTTCACCTGTCTTCTTGTGCTTAAAATCTGGTGCATTCGGTTTTGACTACAAGCACAAGAATGCAGACGATACAGATGTTAAACATAAAGTCTCACAGCAATAAATATGTCTAATAAAATTAAGTCATTTTTACATTAAGAAGAATACCTTATTTGATCTTTTGTCCCACCACTTGTGTGGATTCTCCATCAAGTTCCTCCAGGATTCCTCTGGTCACATATGAAGTAGAATATCAGAGTTGGGAAACGAAACTACATGAAAACAAATTCTCCAACACCCTCCCACAAGCACTGAGGACGAAGCCACCAAGTTTATAGTTGAAAACTTAGATGTAAAGCAGAACTCAAATACAACTGTCCACATGGATAATGACAGGGATGAAGGTCACAAGACATATTGTCAGTATGCGGGGGGATCTTGAAAGACTCATAGTGGCACAATAAATAAGTGCGAAACTATTGAGTGCAGGAGAAATACTACATCACATCATGTAATATCTTCAACCTACAGTTTAGATGAGTGAAGTCAATACCAAAAAAATTACTAACACCTAATGGGTTGTACCCATCTAATTGCCCATTCTCTGCAAGCATAGGCCATGCAATAACCACTAACCATATGGGAAGCACCCAACTAATCAACCATTTTCTGCAAGCGTAGGTCAGCAACAGTTCCTGATCTGTGATGACCAATTGTCTTAAACATGCTGCCGCCGGAAACTGAGATTGTTCATCACATTATTTATGTTTTCCTAACTGCCTTCTGCCTAAATTGGTTATAGTCCATTACACAGTAATACTATCAATGGGTGAAGCATGTTTAGTTGTACGGACCACCTCATGTCCATATCTCCACAATCATCCATTCAATTATTCTAATGTATAAATTAAAGAACAACCATGTTGTTCAGGAAAGTTCCGGAGAAAGTACACAAAGTTCTTTTAAGGATGTTCACATTGAATTGAACAAATAATTTAAGGTGTGGCACTGTTTCTCCAAATGTTTAGAAAGTTCATTCTTATACTAAAGGACAATTAGAAGGAAACTATATCAACAAACAATTGTTCCTGTAGATAGGGAATAAACAACACCATAATAGAAAAAAGATATAAATCTCACAAAATTGAAAAATATGATAAATATGGTGTAAATGAAAATTCAACAGTTCATTTATCTGAAGCCTGAACGAGGTCTAAGAACTTCAGATTCAACAGCTTGACACTTAAATCTGAAATCTGCAGACAAAGCACAAACGATGTATGGTCACATTTTTTTCAGAACCGAACCAGACCCTCCCCGCTCCGGAAGGCAAAAGCGAACCACCACCAAAACATTGCCATCCTCCTTCCCCCGCGCTTCTCCCGGGAGGAGGAGCCATGGCAGAAACCTCCAGCCTTCTTGCCATCCTCGCGCTCGGCCCCGGTAACGTCTCCGCCGATTGCGTCCCGGAAGAATGGCGCACTCCGATTTGAGTATCCCGCCGCCGTCCAACACGTCTGCGCCTCCCGCGATTGGGGCGGCGGACTTCTTCTCTTTAAGGAAAAATCCTCGATCATTCACAACACCTATGGCATTCGCGAATCGTAATGTAAAGTCGAACCGGCGGAGGCGATGCAAAGGCGAACCGGCGGAGGCGAACCGACGGAAAAAACCGCTCAAAGACGAACCGGCAGAAAAAAACCGTTCTTTTCTCTTAAAGAAAAGATGTCCACGTAAATTGATTATAACGTCGACAAAATATAAGATAATGAGATTCAAAACTTGTCCCCAAGAATGGAAGTTATATTTATATTTTTTTGGACAAATTCTTCCGCGAATCAAGCTAAGTTGGATCCAAAGAGCCACATTAATGCATGCCTTTTCTTTAGTAATTTTTCTTTAACAAGAATAACAAGAGATTTTCTGTCGTAGACATCCAGCTAGTCATGCACTCGGTGCATAATTGTTTTATTTTATTATTTTTTATTACTATGTTATATATTTTTGATATATATTTAACGGGGACTCCAATTGAGAGAGGAATCAGCAAAGGTTGACCTAAAGACTTAGATTGGTGTAGCAATGGGCTAAAGTCGGTGCAACTGGGGGTTGGGTCGGTGCAGCCGGAGGTTAGGTCGATGCGTGCTAGGCTAAGGTCGGTGCAGCTAGGGTCCAGGGTCAGTGCAGCTGGGGGTTAGGTCGGTGTAGCTGGGGGTTAGGTCGGTGCAGCTGGAGGTTAGGTCAGTGCAGCTGGAGGTTAGGGTCGGTGCATGCTAGGCTAAGGTCTGTGTAGCTGGGGTTGGGTCGGTGAAGCTGGAGGTCAGGGTCGGTGCATGCTAGGCTAAGGTCGGTGTAGCTGGGGGTCAGGGTCGATGCAGTTGGGGGTTAGGTCGGTGCAGCTGGAGGTCAGGGTCGGTGTAGTTGGGGGTTAGGTCGGTGCAGCTAGAGGTTAGGTCGGTGCAACTGGAGGTCAGGGTCGGTGCATGCTAGGCAAAGGTCTATGCAATTGGGGGTTGGGTCGGTGTAGTTGGAGGTCAGGATCGGTGCATGCTAGGCTAAGGTCGGTGCAGCTGGGGGTTAGGTCGGTGCAGCTGGAGGTCAGGGTCGGTGCATGCTAGTGCGAGTGCACGTTATGATTTCAAGATGATTACTCAATATAATTGAGGACACTAAACCCCTTTTTATTCATTTTATTTGACTAAGTTTATTGAACCAACTAGGGTTTTTGTCATCAATTATTCACTATTGAAACAGTTATTTATGCAGGTGCTCTCGTGCCACTGTTCATAAAGGTTGACATATCACAGAGCACCACGAGTTCAACCATATGCACATAAAGCCAATGCATTATTTTATTTTTTGGTCAAAACATTAGTTTATTCCACTCGTTAAGTCAATTCTCTCTCTGACCCAAGGTCAATGCTAGTTGCACCAAATGCCAGCTAGGGTCAATGCAAGAGAGATTGAATGGGTTTATTAAAGGGCTTCAACACTGAAGAGGAAGCTGATTCGGTGAAGATGCATGAATCGGTGGCGTCGCCACCGTCTTAACACGATAACGAGTGAGACGGTGGTGTCGCCAACATCTTAATGCCATTGTAGGTGAGACGGTGGTGACGCAACCATCTTAGTGCAATAACGAGTGAGACAGTGGCGTCGCCATTGTCTTAGCGCAATTGCGGATGAGACGGTGGTGACGCCACCGTCTCAGGGTAGTACAGGACAGACTCAATAAATTCAAAGACGCGGCTACATAACACTCTTCACTTGGTCCCAGTCTCGTTCGTGTCGCTATCCGAATCACCTGAAAATGTTAGGGAGTAACTGTATGAGCGAATCGCTCAGTAGGAATTACATCTCGGCTCCCTAGCGGTCCAGAGAGGACCGCTAGGTGGTTTTTCGTGCTAGTCGTGACCGTTTCGTATTGTGTTGGTCTCCAGTCGGTCTGGTTGAGGCCCAATGACTGACCTATGACCCTGTGAGTGTGTCAGACACCCTGTGGGGACCGTGACCGTGTCTTTGGGTGTCTGAAGGTATCGTATTATCTCGATAAGTGTGGCCGTGGATTTTTTTCGGAAGGTGGTTTCCGAGTGGGCTGTGAGTTTTGCCCTTGGACTGCGAGTCCAATCAACCAACCAGGGGCTGGAAGTTTTCCGTGTGTCCCGTGGATGAGAGTCCACTCGGTGACTTATGAGCTACCTTGAGAATCGTGTCACCGTGGTTTCAGATCTAGAGATTAGGCCAGATTGACGGCGATGTGCCATCACGTGCAGCGGTCTTGACCCGAGTCTCATGACTCAGGAACTGTTGGGTTTAGTAGGTTTAGTGGGCCGTCTAGAGTCGAGTTTGGTGGCCGCGGGCCACCTGTTACTTTGCGTTACTCGCGATGGGTGCGTGCGTGGCTTTCAGTGTTCACGTTTAGTGAGCCCCCACTAGTTGTAATTTTTCTGTGCACGCGTGTGCGGACCCACTTGGGAGTGGTGGAGAGCGTGACCCGAGTGAGACGATTTTTAGGCTGGTTACCTTAGGGCCCCCACGCGCAGCTTGAGTTTGGGCTTCGGGGGAAGAACCAGCTAGAGGGTTTGACCTAGGACACATGGTCTGTGTGTGCACACCTGGTTGGGGGCGTCGGACCCGCGCTGACGAGCGTGACCCCAACTAGTCCTTGTTTTGTGGTTACTGGTACAGTGTCTGAGTCTCCGCCTGGGGCGTCGTAGACAGACACCTGAGGTTGCGGACTAAGTCGTCAGTGGATGCATCCGGCCTGGCTTATGGTAGGCAGGTTCTCCCGCCATGTGGCGTGAGTTTGTCGTGACTCGAGGTCCCGTTTCTCGTCTGCGAGATGAGGTTTTGCGTGTGGTTTCAGAGTGGGCCTTCGTCTGGGAGGACATGTCTCCACGACAGAGGTGTCGTGGCATTTTCCTAGTAGCGTGACTAGGGTGGTTTGGGGTCTAGTGGTTCCCCGACTGTGAGATCGGGGTGTTAGTTTTCTTTTCGATAGGGGTAGTTGTAAAGCCGTAGTTTCATCGGCTGTCGTGTTTCAGGGATTCGTGCACGATCGTGTCTTCTACTGTGTACTTGTAGCTACTTCTGCTGTTGCTGTTGTTCTTGCTGCAGTTACTGCTTTTTGTACTGCCGTTATTTTCGGTTAGGATTCCGTAGGACCCCTACTGAGCCAGTGATAGGAGGCTCACGCCTGATTTTCAGGTGTTGAGGTTCTTCCTCGAGGTTCAAGAGCGCTTCGTGGAGGTTCTTAGTTGCCAGCTCGCCGGGCTGAGTGTTCACTTGGCATTTGGTACATTCTCTCTCTTAGACTGTGCTCTCTTTTCTCCCTCCTCGGTAACTGAACGGGCGAAACCTCTCCCCTCCCTTCTCCCTTCCTTCTTCTTCATCTTCTCCAGTGTCGGACGCCAATACTGTCGCCGTTGTGGTGAGGAGACCATCGCAGAAGCCCCTCTCCCCTCTTCTTCCTCTTCCCCTTTTTCTTCTTCTTCTCCTCCATTCTTTTTCTCCTTCATCTTCCTTTTCATTCGGGGAACGGCGGAGCCCTAGAATCCGTCCCCTCCCTCTCTCATTTCTTTCTCTTCTTCTTTGTCTTCTCTTCTCCTCTTCTTCTTCTTCCTCTCTTCTCCTCCTTATCCGGTGCTGTGGGAAATGACGGGGTCGTCGGTGGTGCCGGATTGGGAAGGCACAGAGTGTGCCGGATGCAGGGCGCGAGGGCGCGCCAGGTAGAACGGGGCCAAACGTACTGGGTTGCAAGGGCACGAGTATGCCGGGATAGAGTGGCACCGAGTGTGCTGGGGAGCGAGGGCACAGAAGTGTGCCAGGAGAGGGGCACGGGTAGTGTGCCGGGATAAGTGGGGGCACGACTGTGCTGTTGGAAGGGGGCACGAGTGTGCCGGAGAGGGAAGCACTCAGGTGTGCCGGGTGAAACCACCAGGGGGCGTGCCGGGGAGAGACCACCGTGAGTGTGCTGGGCCAACGCGACTGGGGGGTGTACCGGGGAAGGCCACTGCGAGTCTGCCATGCAAGCGCGACTGGGGTGTACTGGGGAAGGCCACCTCGAGTGTGCGGGGCAAACGCGACTGGGGAGTGTGCCGGGTAGAGGCCCTAAGGGGCGTACCGGGCTGAGACTTTAGGGAGTGCACTGGCGAAGGGGGGAGAAGACTTCTTCAACCGAAGGAACTTTCGGTGTCACCCTCGGGGCACACCGTGACTTTGTTGGGGCCGTCACTCCTTGTGGACGCGCACTTACGTTTTCCCCTTACGCCTCCGTCCTAGGGAAAACTCTGTCAAAATTTTGCCAGAAATTATCGGGATCTTATTTATTTCAATTGTAGCATATCCCCTTCATAATTTTCTTCCCTTTTTCTTTGCTCGTTCTGACTTTGGATTTATTGTACTTTGCATATAGATGGCAGCTTGCAGTGGTTCCTCTACTCCTACTACTGTGGGTGCCACGTCTGCTCCTCTGCCTATGGTACCGACTGTCACGTGGCTGAACGTTGGAGATTTAGATCGGGAGCATGCGGAGATTGCTGCACTGTCCGAGTCGTCAAGTTCTGATACTAAGACCATGGACTTCTGGAGGCTTGTCCGGGATGAAGGTGGGCTCTCCTTTGACTGGGCCGTAGCGGACTACAGGAAGGACTATCCGAAGGATAAGCACCTCATCCGCTTCCTGAAGCATTTGCGGCGTCAGGAGAAGAGGGAACTCCAAGTTGTGAGGGAAGCTGAGAGGGCCATCTTGCAGTCCCGGGACAGCTTATTATACAGCGATATTATCCTTATCTAGTGCAACAATTTTATGGCAATTTGGAAGACAGAAATGGACAGTTGTACACAGTGGTTCAGGACATTGAAATTCGCATTACTTTAGAGTTGTTTGCCCGTGCTTTAGGCGTTTCAGACAGGGGTGCTGCTATGCCTTATGGCCATGGTAGGATTGAGGCCAGTTTCATTGCCATGACAAGCTGTGATTCTGTGCATGGTGTGAGTAATTTAATTGACCTTAATGCAAATCATTTTCCACCATTGGAATGAGTTCTCCACCACATGTTTACCTCTCTCATTTATCTAAAAAGAGGAAGCTGAGATGAAGTAACTGAGGCCCATCGATTTCTATTCTATCACGTCATGAATGACGATTTAGTTGATATGGGCTGGCTCATGAAATCCTTGATAGGTCTATGCCGTACCCAGTTAAGGAGGTCCTTGCCTTATGCTTCACAGTTGACTGGAGTCTTTACTTATGTTGGGCTCTATTTGGAGAATGAACAGTACATTCAAGTCAGAAAAAATGATATTTATAATGCCCACAAGATTTTCTCCGATATGGGATATTACCGGGTTGCAAATGGTGAGCTTCATCGCCATGTCCCAGTTTATGGGGAAGAGGCTGATAGTGGGGAAGAGCAAGAATAGGAACAATAGCAAGCTCAAGGAGAAGCCCCTGCACCAGTTTAGGCCGAGGATCTGCCTCCACCAGCGGACCTACCTCCACCACCACTGTTCTATCATGGGGAGTCTTCAGCTCAGGGTGCTAGGCAGCCTACTTGGGAGGGTTATGAGACTCTAGATAGGCACATCTCATGCATGGAAGCCCGCCTTGACTCAACTCTTGGTAGATTTGATACTTTCGTGGACACCTTCTCTCACTCCTTAGATGATCTTACTGCCCACGTAGACTCTCTTGCCACTGACTACGCAGATACCACCCATGCTTATAGGACCACCACTTGTACTGTTCTTCACGTTGAGCACCTTCTGAGAGACATTGAGACCCGTATCCCTCCCCGTCCACCTCCGCCTCCACTTTCACCTTCACCTGCTGAGGAGGATGGCTCTGACGATGATGATGGTATGGGGACTCCAGATCACCCTGCTACGTATCTGCTCTTGCGTCACCTAGTGTCACTTTTTGTCCACTACTTTTGTATCCCCCTCCCTCCTTTTGATGATGCCAAAGGGAGAGAAGTAGGCTACTAGGTTTATATATTTGCTATGTTTGCTGCATGCTTGCATGAGTGTTTGTCATTGCATTTAGTGTTGTCATTTTGCATTTCATAGCATTTCTACCCTTTTGTGCGTCACTGTCCATGCAGATGCCTTGAAAGTGTCTTCCATTTCTTGTGTTGTTCATTCCTTGTACCTTGCACTACACTAATGAGAATTAATGAAAAGAATGCACTTTGTGTTTGGCATTACATGATTGGCTCCTCTCTCTCACTTCCCTTCGGTCGATTCATATGAGTTAGCGAGTGCATTGAAGGTTGATGTATGTATCTCGTCTAAGCATGTAAAGTCGATGCACATTTTGCATGTGGGCTTAGAAGGTCGATGCATGTACTGTAGCCAGTGTACGAAGGTCGATGCATGTAATGTAGCTAGTGTACAAAGGTCAATGCATATACTATCTACTTGTTCATAAGGTCGATGCATATCAATGTTCACAGTCATGAAGGTTGATGCATATCCCTGTTCACACCTTCACATAGGTCGGTGCACATTTTGTTAGTCTGCATACAAGGTCGGTGCACATTTTGTAGAATGCATACAAGGTCGGTGCACATTCTATTAGACAGCATACTAAGGTCGATGCTAATGTAGAACACATGCATAGCAAAAGTCGATGCATGTTTAGAAGGTCGATGCTAGGCTGTGTGTCTGTGCAGCATGAAGTCTATGCACATTTTGTTAGACTGTATATAAGGTCAATGCACATTTGCATTGGTTATATATAAGGTCGATCCACATTTGTATTGGTCATATATAAGGTCGATGCATCTTTTGCATTGGTCATATATAAGATCGATACACATTTGTATTGGTCATATATAAGGTCGATACACATTTGCATTGGTTATATATAAGGTCGGTGTATCTTTTGCACAATTTGACGTTAGTGACCTAGCAATTACAGCTAAGGGCGATGCATGTTTTAAGTCTGTGCACACATAGGTCCGAGCATGTTTTTAAGTCTGTGCACATATAGGTCTGAGCATGTTTTAAGTCTGTGTACACATAGGTCTATGCATGTTTTGGGTCTGTGCATATTTGGAATTCAAGGTCTACGCACATGTAGAAGTCATGCTCCATAAGGTCTGTGCAACTTTTCCCAAACTGCTAAACAAGGTCGATGCACATGAACCATAACAGCTCCAAAGGTTGATGCACATTCAGAGCACAGTGAACAAGGGTCGATGCACATCTGGTGAATAGAGAACAAAGGTCGATGCACATCTGGTGAATGCAGAACAAGGGTCGATGTACATCTGGTGAGTGCAGGAGGAAGGTCAATGGACCTTAGTGATTACAAGCACAAGGTCTGAGAATACTCTAGTCTAAGGTTGATGCATGTTTGAGGGTCGATGCTAGTGACCCAGCAAAGGTCGATGCTACTTTCTAAGGTTGGTGCACTTAGTAACTGCAAGGTCGATGCAGCTACTGTTGGTGGTAACTGCAAGGTCGATGCAGCTACTGTTGGTGTTAACTGAAAGGTCGATGCAGCTGATCATAACATGGTAACAACGTTGGTGCACCTTTAGCCATTTAGCAATCAAGGTCAATGCAGCTGTATTCATCTCTGAGTTTGACCAACGGGCGAACACATGGCAGGCAGCTTCAACACTTAAGTGACAGCAGTGAATATTCAGCAGCTCAAGGCACGTGACTGGGATTATGATAACATGTGAGTCATTATCAAAATCATGAGATACAAATGACCAAAGGGGCACAACAGCGGAATGCCGCCGGGCCTCCGAAACAGCTCCGGATCTCGCCGATCCGAACACAAAAGATGTCCGAAACATAATTTTGGACACAACGGAGTCAGATGCTCTAAGAAAATAGATCTGGGACCCAAAAATAAGGATCTGAAATACCTAAAAGGAATCCAATAAGATCCAATAAAGATCCGGGGCATCACAAAGGAGGGGGGAGGGACGTCCAAGAGACGGAGGGGGGAGAGGATTCTCCTCCTTGAATCAAGGAGGAGGTCAAGGAAGGAGGGCAGCCACCTCATTTGACCATGGAAGGGGTGCCCCTCCCCATTTCACCCATTCAAGCCTCCATCCTCTTTGACCCATTCACACCTCCATCCTCTTTGAACCAATCTAAGCCCAAAGAAGAAAAAGCCCAATAATCCCCCCATAATAGGTCCAATAAGGGTAGACAGCTAATTGTCCATATAGAGACTAAAAATAGGCCTAACAAGGCCTAAAAGTGAGAAATAAAGATAAATAGCTTGAACTATGCATCCCTGTCCTCCCGGAGCCATAGGGACTCTTGTGTGTTCCTCGTACCCCGGCATGTGCTGCGGCATGTGTCCTCACCAATTCTCCTCGGGTGGGAGGAGCTCGACTCCGTCGAGTAAGGGTCCCGATCACTGAGGTAGCACTCCAGTAAGTCCAGATCGAGTCACTCGATTTCTCCACACTTGATCCAGGTGTCGTCCGTCGCGAGGCGTCCCCTCTAACGCACTAAGAAGAGTTGGTAGGCTCCGTTCCTAGTGGTGGTCACCTGCTCATCCATTATGCAATCTATATGCTCGCGCTGCTGTAACGGGATTGGAAGAGGTGGACTCTCAGGTGATGTGTCACTCACAACAAGAGGAGAAGGACCAAAAGACTCACTAGGAATCACCGCAGGGTCCCGATATGCCACCAGATTTGAAACATTGAACGTCAAACAGATGCCATAGTCATCAGGTAGTTCAATAACATATGCATTAGACCCCACTCACTTCATGACTCGGAAGGGACCGACACCGCGGGCCTAGAGTTTCTTCATGGTCCCCGAGGGAAACCGTTCAGGTCTAACCCTGATCATGACGTACTCTCCCTCTTGGAACTCACGGGCATATCAGAATGCATCAGCTAACTCCTTATAACGTGCGTTGCTGGCCTTTATGTGATGACACACATGCTCATGGAAATGCCTAATATGCTCAGCAAAGGACTCAGTTGACTCAGACACATGAGACTGGACAGACGCATGGACTCTTGGAATGAGGACAGACGGAGAGATAAAATCTAACGACTTCCTATGACTGACGACAAACACAAGGGATGCACTAAGGAAGACCCGATAAGAATGGTGGACACCATCTGCATACACCATGTGTAAAGATAGGCTGACCCACAACTTAATGTCTTACTCGTTTAGGACTCTGGCCCATAAACGATCTAATGATGGACCGCCCAACCTGCATAAACGGCCCAAAAGAAGACCGTGTATTTGGTTGTCAGTGGAAACTCAGAAAATAGCCAATTAATCCAGAGATAAATCAGTGTAGGACTCTGAGCAACATAAACGGTCTATCAAACGATCATCCAATTCCTACACGGTCTATTGCTAGGCCGCGTATAGGCTGGACGGTGGAAATTAGTAAAGTGGGATAAATAAACCCATTTACCCCAAAGACCAAGTGAAATCAAGGCCCACTAATCCTGAACTCGGGAGCAAGCCTAGCCAGGGAGGAAGATACCCATAAAATAAGTCCAAAGACATACTTGGAAATGGCCCAATGAGCAATAGACAATTTGAGTTATCAAAAATAGTGGTAAGACGAATGACTCAACTCAAAGGCAAAAAATGGGTGTCAACAACGAGATGGGAGTTCGAGTGATCCCTACTAAGTCTTTTGTTAGGAGGCTCATTCCCTACATTTTTTCGCATTTCAAGTGAGGCGAGACTTTAGAGGAGCGTGTCTGAGACTCCACGCAGTTCTAGTGCCCAAGGTTAGTTGCCAGTTGCCAGAACCGGGGTATGTCCCGTGTAGTTATACTTTTCTTTCTCGATGACACTAGTTGTGGACTACTATTGTATTATTAAACTACTGTTATATTATGGACCATGTAATTTACTTAATGTTAATTTCATTTCCTGCTTATTCATATAAATTGTGCAATTCTGTAATTATTTTAGATTCTCGTGTACTTCCACTCCATCCCTTTAACCCTTCCGAGTCTTCAGACTCGTGGGTGGCAGTTCGAGATTTGGATTATCGGGCCTTTCTCGGTATTCAGATCTTGGGTCGTTACAGCAGGTGCCGGCCATGACCTTTAGGCTCAAGATCCCTCAGGATCAGGGTTTGACTATTCTTGCAAGCTTGACTATTACGCCAGCTGTTCGTCGACAGGTGACAGAGGCTCAACGTGCGGACCCCGAGCTACCTCGTATTCTGTCGATGGCCGAGGTGGAGTTTGGTGAAGATGGAGCTGTGAGATTCAGAGGTAGGTTGTACGTCTTGACCGAGGAGCAGGTGAGGCGTACAGTATTGCGGGAGGCCCATGGGTGCCGGTATGCCGTGCACCCCGGATCGGCTAAGATGTACCAAAATCTGAAGAGGTAATTTTGGTGGCCTGGGATGAAGAGAGATGTTGTGGAGTTCATGACCAGGTGTTTAACCTGTCAGCAGGTGAAAGCTGAGCACCAGTGATCAGGAGGTACACTTCAGCCCTTGGAGATTCCTGCGTGAAAATGGGACCACGTGACCACTGATTTTATGGTTGGATTACCGAGGACATCCAGTGGACATGATAGTATTTGGTTACTGGTGGATAGACTGACGAAGACGGCCCAGTTATTGCCGATCAAAGTCAGTTGGAGTGTAATTTTTAGATTTTTCTATAAATAACCCCCACCCCCTCTCTTTCTCTCATTCTCTCATTCTCACTCTCTCTCTTCTCACGCTCTCCCTTTCTCTCCCTCTCTTCTCCGGTGGCCGACGGAGGTGGACAGGGGTGAGGCGGCGAGATTCGTGGGGCGAGGGACGGTAGGGACGGGACGAGGCGGTGGCACGTGGCGAGCCGGTTCGCGAGCGTAAGACACCGGCGGGGTTTCTAGTGACATTTTCGCGGTGGATCGGCGTCCACGACGTTGAAATTTTCGGTGGAGGTAGGGGGACGGATCCTTAACCCTTGTACTTCCATTCCTGTGATTTTGGTAGGCCGTGGTGAGCCGAGCAGGCTTATTTGAGCATTTGGGAAAAAATCTATGATTTTGGGGTGTAAGCCCGATTTACTATTTTGATCACGTTTTTGGGGTTTAAATGGCTCCTCTCGGCGCTAGAGAGGTAGGGGACTAGTTTCCCCTTGTTTTTCCCTTTACATGGGTATGAACGGGGTGTGGAATGGGGTTTTCTGGGTGATTCTTCGGTTTCGCGCTCTCATGCAGGAGGACGGAGAACCTGGGACTCTAGCTCGCGGACGTCCCTACTGAGGGAAGTGTGTGGACTGCGCGGTTGAGGAGCCGGCAATGAGTCGGGTAGTCAAACTCTCACTCGTGCCCGGATCGGGTCACGAGACAGTCTCGCTCTCTCTCACAGTGGTGATTGAAATAATTTATCGAGCTAATTAACCTATCACACTCGTAGCGGCATATAAAAATATATATGAAATAAAGCAAATGCCAAACAAGGAGGGCGACGAGTGTATCTCCACGCTCCGGGCGTGGGGAAGACGACCCCGGCCAAGTACAGTAACTCTCGGTAAAATAATTAGAATAATTAATTACAACAGTAATTTCATTGCCCACTCCACACAGGGAGGTAAAGGGCTACAAGTGGACCCAGGAGGACTGATCTTGGGTTGATGGACAGTAAGCCGGAAAGGCTATCGGGCCGGTGGTGGGCTACTGGTCTGACTCGGTACTGTTCCAACTCGGCACTATTCGAACTCAACTTAGCAACTCAGTTCAGCTCGCTGGACAGCGAGGGAACTCGACTGCTGGGACAGTGGCTTCCAGTCACCTTCTAACCGCAACAGTTGGCTGGGACATTGGCGGGAGGTTGCTGGTCGATCTCTGAACTCGACGGCTACTGAATCGACGCCGAAATAATTTTACAGGAATTAGTTATCTACTGCCTCCATTGGTCTGTTCTCGGAACAGATTTGCGCGCCTCCACGATAGGAATTTCTGTGCTCAGATCCGAAGACTGATTGAGGCGAGATCAGCGCCAACTGACTCGAAGGGCTACAACATATATTTATTTCAAATCCATCCCACAAGCGGATCGGAAATGGATTGCTGTTGTTTCTGGCTCGAAATTATAGACACATAGGACAGAACTCCCATACTGAGTTTTGACTGGGATCGATTACAGGTACCTCTTCCCCTCTGGAGGAGGGAGAGCTTCCTCGGGACATGGCTCGAGTATCAGGAGATGAGCCTGCCATCGCAGGTGCTACTGGGGGCAACGAGGAGTTCATCGACATTGAGGGGTTTCCTAAGGGAACGCCCCAGCTGGTGAGCTTCTTGCCTAGCACCTTTGACTAGGGAGCTATCTTCATGGGAGGCTGGGCTTGATAGTAGTCTAACTTAGCTTCTTGATGCACAGGTGCCTCTGATTTGCCCGCGACTGGGGGTTCACCAGCGACCTCATCTGGTTCTTCAGGCAGTGGCAGTGCAACAATGGAGGCCGACGAGAGCTTAAGATTGAGCTCTTCTTCCTCTGAGTCCTCTTCTGCCCGGGACGCTGAGATGGAGGCGGCGTTGGAAGGTATATACAGCTCCTTCTCTTCTCCTCATTGGCTGTGATGTAGAGTTTATTGCAGAGTGTTGACATCTTGTGTTATGTCAAGGACTGGAGTCTGAGGAGGGGCACATATTGGCTCCCGTTGAGGAGGATCAAAGAGAGCCCTTCATCTCCCCCATGGCCACTGGGGACAGCCAGATTACAAGGGAGCCTCTGCCCTCTCTGACTCCAGTAGGGGATACTACCGAGGTGGAGGAGAGGTTACCCTCACTGACTCTGAGAGGGGATGTTGTAGGCGCGGCGGGAGCCACACCAGGTGAGAGTTAGGACCTTTCTTAAGTTTTTCACCCTGTCTTATCATAGGGAAGCCCTGAACATTGTTGATCCATTTTGTGTTTAGTGGGGTTGTGCAAGTTCTTCCGGTGTGCTGGCTGAGGTGGGTCACTCTTCCCTAGAGCTGGGGATTGAGTGGCCTACGTCTGTTTCACCACCAGAGCCGCTACTAGATGCCAGCGTGGGAGCGGCCTTGCTCCAGCGAGCCGGAGGCTACGTAGGAGGTGATCCCCTGCCTTCTCCAGAGGAGCTTCGGCAGCGGTTGAGGGACTGGCTACCATGACCTTGGATTCCCTCGTGAGCTCTAGATGTCTGGCTTGGCCGACATCTGGGCGGAGTACCTGCGGCTCCTGGAGGCTCAGGAGCAGAGGGCTCGGCGGCTAGCGACCATCCGAGAAGTGCGGGAGCAGAGGACTCGGCTAGCGTTGGCAGCTGTCGAGCAGAGGAGGTGCGCAGATGCGGCCGTGTCACTTGCTCAGGACCATGCCATGCGACTGAGCGAGGCAAAGAGTAGGGCGGAGGCCTTAGAAAAGGCCCTGGAGGAGCAGCGGCGAGACGTGGAGCTCGCTAGGGCCGAGTGTGCAGCTTGCGTTGACCTTGGAGGTGGAGCTGGCTGCTACGGAGTCTCGCCTGGCGGCGCTTGTGGGGAGTGAGCTTGGCCTGTGATTGTATCACTTCTTCCCCTCTTTTTTTTTATCCAGACTGTATATCTTTTGTTACCAAAAAACCCAGAAACCAGCCCGCTTAAACCCTATTGGGGTGGGGTTTAGGTGGACCTGGCTGGTCCGCCTAAACCCATCATAGCCCAAACCTAACCCCTCCGTGAGGGGTTTAGGTAGACCAAACCAGCCCCTTAGGCTGGTCCGCCTAAACCCCACCCAGGGGAGGGATTTAGGCGACCCAGCTCAGCCCTATGGGCTGGTCTGCCTAAACCCCTTCTTCCCTACTCCGTCTCTGCAATCCAAAAGTACTATTCAAATGGGTTTACCTGGGATAGCTTGAACCATTCAACCTAGCCTGCCCAAACCCTTCCCTGGCCTTTCAAATTCCCTATAAAAGCCCCTTAGGAGCTCAAGGGGGAACATACATGCATCAATCCAACTAGAAGGACCTTCAAGCTTCAAGCAACAGTAAGGCAACTAGTAAGGAGAATTGTGTGTGGGTGACTTGGTCGTCGGCTAAGGATGCCGAGGGTATGTTGCTTGTACTTCCCTCGCACAGTCTTTTGCCATGACACACTAGTCTATGCCCACCATGCGTGAGACGTTATGACAAGGGTGCGACCATGCACGCACGTGACGTCACACTTCCCAGTACCCACGAGGCCATGTCTGACCGCTCGATCCGAGCCGCGATTGACCCTCGCCCGGGCACCAGCCCGATGCACTCGCCAGTCACCCAGCTACAAGCCCCTCGTTTGGTGGAGCAGACATGGCCCACGCCACGAGAGGAACTCTCTGTAAAACACGCGGACACCCGCTTTGCTACGCACTGACCCAGGGACTGACCATTGTGTCAGAATTATCCCGCGGCTTGCGCCTGTTGTACCTCAGCCACTATGGCCCACTTGTAAAGCCATATAGCTCTCAGAAATTGTACAGCTATTTGGACATATGCACTCGCATCCACGTTTGGGCCCTCAGCTCTCTTTTGTTGTGTCACCTAGCGTGAACCCCTCAGCACCTCTGACCCCAGTCAACCCCATCCTGTCTAGTGCGAACCTACAGTTGCGAAGTGCTCCCTGCTCTTCATCTAGGACCTCAGGCCTACACAGACTTCTCTTTAGCAGCGGAACGAAGGTGTTCAGATTTAATCCAATTTAAATAAACATCGACTGCTTGTGGTCAGTGAGGAAATACATTATGTACATGACTCCCCACAGTCACCTGCGCACTTGCACCTACGGAACTGACCTTCCCTCCACTTTCCCTCACCGCTCAAGTCCACGTGCTGTGCCCTGGCAACGCTTTCCCCGGTCAACTTTCGGTTCCATGGATGATTGTCGAGAAATCGACTGGCACGCCCGCATCTCAGCCATGTTTCCCTTAAAACCCAGAAACCTCCCATGCTGTTCGATCTCCCCTCGGCTTTCTATAAAAGGCAAGTGCACGGTGCCACTTTGAGGAAGATATGGCCATGAGAGGGGGTGCCTGAAGCACACTATATTCTGGCATCTCTCCCATAGTTATATCCGACCCCTCACTCCGATCACCGCAGCCACCGTGCCGACAGAACCCCCGTCGCATGCGAACAAAAGGATGGCACGCCCGGTGGGACGTCTCCGGCCTTCCTTCTTTCTGCTGAAGGGAAAGCCTGTGCCAGCCCTGAAGTCCTGGTGCCCTTTTCCTGTCCTTACAAGAGAGGTAGAAGAAGAGCACCCGCTCGCACTTCCCAGCACCTTCTAGTTCGCCCTCCAGTTGTCGGATCGTGTTCAACGACTGTCAGCGGCCGTCACCCCTGCTCATCCAACGCGTCAACAACTATGGCGGCTGTCACCTACGGTCCCATCGTCATCGCCACCCATGGGTGGGTGGGCTACATGGCGGTGCCGATTATTTTTGGCAGCTTCGCCCCAGTCGTCGGATCGCCCTACTTCTTAGGTGTGGTCCTCGTGGCGGCTCCACCGCCACCCTCAGCTCCCATCTCTGTTGGCACCGTCAACGCGCCACACCCGCCGCCAGTCTTAGTGGCCAGACCGAGTGTCAGACTTGGGTCTCCCATTGTCGGCCCCCGTAGGGGTTTTGGACCAGCTCCTGCCTGGCCAAACACTAGCCCCCGGGCCCAGTTCCGACCGGCTCCCGACGTCAGCTTCACGCCCCGAGCCCCGGTCCCTACCACTGTAGTTCACTTGGGCCTCCAGCCCCGGGCCTCGGTTGAGTTAGCATCTGTGGTGGGTTTCCACTCTAAGGTGCCTAGCTCCTTAACGCCTCACTCGGGCTGTCAGCCCCAGGCCTCAGCCGAGCCAGCTCCTTGCACGAGTCTCTTGACCCAGGGACATGGCTCCCTAGTACCTCGTTCGGGCCTTCCGACCCACATTTCTAAAGTGCAACCGCCTCACCCGGGCCATCAATCCCCGGTTCGAGGCTACTCAACATCCAGACCGGGCATGCAACCCCGAAGTCTCTCGCGGGCGACGCCTGGCGTGAGTGATCCGCGTCAGGTTCCCCATCCCTTGGCTCCATCGTGGGGGCATGTTCCCTACAACTTGACGATGCCGACTCCCAATACAGGTCTGCCTCTATGGGACATGGTGGCCCCGGTATGGACCGGAGGCCCTGTGCCCCACCTTTCGGTCCCACCAGTTCCCGGTTCAGGCTCAAGGCCTCAGGTCGCCGGCATCCCAGCACCCCCTGCAGTGCCAACTCTGAGTACAAGCACATCATCCCGGGCAACTGCGACACTGTTATTGGCTCGGGCGAGGGCTTACACTCGAACCACCTAGCCGCCGGCCTCCACTATAGACTTTGGGTCTTGGGGACCGATTCCAGTGTTGTCAGTTGATGGCCTTGTGCCACTGGCAGTCATGGGCCGAGTTTTCTCGATCTACCACCTCAGAGCGAAGTCATCTTCGGCTCCCCAGAAGAAGCATCATCACGGCCGTAAAGGCAACCGACCTGTCGCTGCCACCAGTAACTTTGGCAAGACCATCCTTGTCGACAATCTACGGATTTGCCTGGACGGGGGCAAACCCATCATACACCCAGAGCGGATCGTCTCCATGGTCCTTACTACTAATTGCTTTAGCCTTCTGCGTTGAACGCGAGAAGACAAGGCGGAACTCGGAAGGGTAGATGCTCCTACAGTGGCCCAGAGGAATCAACGCCAGTTTGGTGTCTGGACTCCCAAGTCCCATCGAAGAGGCCGTGACAAGGGAGACCAACAGTCTGAGTTGAGAAGAATCTGGGTTACCCCGGAGGAAGCTCAAGCCGTCTGGAAGGGGTGTCTTAGCAACCCCTTTCGGGCACCAGGACGTCGCGCCAAGCAAGACGCAATTGATTCTGCGGCCGCATCGTCAGACGGTGCCCAGCCTTTCGGTGCCTCTCATTCAGATAGGCAAAGGCAGAGACGGGCTCGTTCCGGGCACCACCGACATCCAACCACGAGTTCTCCTCAGGCAGATGTCGTGACGGAGACTCCTCTACAATGCACCTCAGTCTTTGATAGGCTGGGGACACCCATCCGCACCAAGAGTCACTCTCAGAAGAAGCGGACGGTCCATCTCCTCAGTGATGCGGTCAAGGTGTTCGCATGCTATGCCACTGAGCACCAGCCTGAGGTTCAGACTGACGACCTGAACCAGCCTATATCTCAACTCAGGAGGCCGCGTCACCCGACCCAGTAGCCGGCTCCTGCCGGCCACATCGGCACTTCTGCCGGACCTCAAGCATCGACACGAGCAGAGGAAGTTCCCATCGAGGATCGTGCCACCCTCATCAATGCGGAGCCGATCAATAATGACCCTCCGGCTAATGAAGTCCAAGAGGTGACTCTTGAGACTCTTATGAAGGAGAACCAACACTTGAAGGCCCTCCTACAAGACTTGTTCCCTACCATGCACTAAACAAGCAAGCAGGCAATTAAAATGTAACTAGAATGATTAAAAAGGTAATTAGAGCATGCATTTAAGCAATTAAATAAGTAGATGCACTATCTCAACATGCTTCTAGACTAGAGCGGGAAAGTCTATCTAGGCAATTAAATCGGCTGACGAGACGCCAAAATAAATAATATAACTAGATAATCAAATAACCGGGACAGCGATTAGCAACGAAAGCTAACGGTAAAAACTATATCTACCAACAGAAATAACTCAAGCATTCCAGCGACAAGAGAAGGACATGGAAGTCCACCAGAAGAGAGAGGCCAGAGGCGTCCCCTGACGACTTACACTGCGTCTCAAGCAACTCTCGAGTTTGAACGTGCCCAGCGAGAAGACAAACTGAACTGTACCAATTGAGAACTAGTCAGAGTAACACTCGTCTGTGTCAACTCCCGCCTCTGACCACGTGTGCACACACTAACCCATGCCTAGGGCCAGGCCTCCAGCTAGATTTCCCTCCCCGTAGAGCGCTACGGTCAGACCAAGGGCCCACGGTATTAGCTTAAACAGTTTGACGGGTCTGCCCCTCCACCTCTCCTAGGCGGGTCGACAATCCGAGAAGTCTAAGGTTACGTCTAGTGGTTCCATCACATGAAAAGTCCAAGTACTCCATTGGGATACTAGGAGTGAGCCAATAACAACAAATAGCACGAATATAATATGGGCGTAGCGTAGAATGCATTAGACGGAAAGTAAGCATGCATTACTAACATTACCGAAGCAGCAGAGTGTAACGGACCGGCTTGGGGGCGTTATGCGACTATAACGCGCCTCCCCAGGGCTGTTATGCTCACCCGTGCACATATTAAAACTCAGGCATACAGACCATGATGCATCATCGAAGGGGCGTCATCCAATGTACGACGCGCCTAAGCCTGCGCGTTATACACTCCAGAGAATCCTTCAATAACACACAGACCATAACGCACCAGGATGAGTGCGCGATGAGACTATAACGCACCAGGAGTGGTCCGTTAAAGTCATCTGAATGTTAAAAGCTCAGAAAAACTCGACAGGAAATCACTTCATATAACGCACCATGATAGGGGCGTCATACAAAAGATGGTGGACTGGGACTAGTCTGTCATGCCCCACAACCTACCGACCTACCGAAAACCTCGATCACATAACGGCCCACGAGTGGTCCGCCATGCAGTGCATAACGCACCCCCTAGGGTCCGTTAAGCATATAACGGCCTCTGGCAAGCGCATTATACCGACTGGGAAACGAGAGGGACGAGTTTAGACCGAACTCCCCTCCGGTCAAGTCGAATCGGCGCGAAACAAAAAGAAAGGGGAAGAAGAAGTTGAATAGCTAAATTTTTACAACTACCGCATGCAGCAAAACTCAAATATACCACTCCTAAATAATTTTTAAAGTATTTTTAACCTAAAAATTCCTAATGGGAGTTGACGCACCTATTGGCCCGAGGCTTCGACCGACCCACTAGTCGTAGCTTCACCCATCCGGCCTTCGGGTCTATTACCTCCATGTGCGTATCTGTTGCCTTAAAGGAGATGCCCACTTTGTCCGCCATCTCCATCACATGCTCTGCTAACATTATTTCCACCACTCTCAACATCTCTCTCACTTCCTCCCTCCCCAACTTCTACCTCTTGGCACCTCCCGTTGCAGCCGAACATCCCCTCCACCCTCCTCCTCCTCCAGTGGCAACTTCAGCCCATCAAGAAAGCCTTCATGGACCCCTGACTCCCATCTAGTTACTACTTGGGTCGGCACCAGCATCAGGGAGGGTTGACCCTCGTTGGACGTCTCCACTTGTTGGCTAGCTAGTCTTCCCGAGTAGGCCGCTACTGGACCCAGAGCAAGGTCCATCGGAGAAGCAGCGTCGAGACTGCAGGGCAGGGGGTTTGGATGATTCAGGCGAACTAGCTCCCCCTCCCTCTGGACAAATCCTTCCGCGCACAGCGACCCCTGCACCTAGGCCTCTTTCCCTTTCCTAGCACAGCCACCAGCCAGACAACTTGTTTCTGCCAAGGTAGGGCAAGAGGAGAGGAGCCTACCAGACGAAGAGATTCACCGTAGGTCGGTGAGTCAGGGGCAGGTAGCGACAGACACCTCATCACTGTCGGGGCAACCTGAAACTAAGGCCGCGACGGGGAAGCAGGAATGGGGCTCGCCACAAGGAGGATGCGCAGACACTTCTCTTGACGTTGCAAGAGGCTGCCAGTGATTTGGAGAAGGTTGGCCAGAGGAGTAAATGCCGCGTTCCAGCCGTCGGAGGATCCCCAGGCTGTCGGAGGGGACGGCGGCAGAATAGGTGAGGCTATCGGGCGGGAGCGAAAGCCACTACTAGGTCTTTGCAGTACTAGTAGCCTATGTGACGTGGATTCGGGTAAGTCACCGGGTATCGGATCTTGCACGGCCGGGCTTGGGTCACTGGGCCGGTTGCCATGTAGAAGCCCGATCGGTCCTGCTCCAAGTGGGCCGATAGCATTCCTCTCAACACAGGCCTGCTTCCGCGGCAAGTAGGCCGGCTGCCTGGGTGGCCCAACAGAGGGGGTGGGCCGGTTTGAATTCAAACCGCCCGCCTCTGTTCATCGTCCACGTGATATAACTTAGACCACATTGCATGATAGTGATTATGGGGATGATGATGAGAATATGATGACGGCCATGATGACTCCTTCAATTGCGCATTTGAGATACATGCAGATTTGAACTAGTAGCCAAAGTGGACAAAAAGGTGCTCGAGGGTTATTAAAAAAATAAAAAATTGAGGAAGTGACAGGAATTACCATATTGGCTGCTTGGTTTTTGGCAAACAAGTCACAAGAGTTTGTGAAAAGTTTCAAGAAGGATGAGGGTGTGTGCACCTCATTGTTCAGGGCAAGTGAGTTTAGGCACGCTCCAAATCACGACAGGCCATCCGCTGACTCTCCCATAGATCAATACCACATCTCAAGCCAAATCTCGCTCAGACACCGCAACCAATCTCGAACTTTACGCCAACTCCACCCTCTCAGGGGAGCACGGCGAACTTGTATGACATGATTCCACAATCCTCGATCCTCTCGTCACTCGACTCAGACTCACGGGGAATCCTCCCTTACTGGCCAAAAACGAGGGATCACCACATCCAACGTTAACGTCTCATCAGAGACCTCGGCACACGGGCATCATCCTTCCTCCTGTCTCATCGAATCCTTCGTCTCAAAACGATCTAAAAGGATGCCTGCTAATCCCGAATCCACCCTTACCACAGAGCCTCGGGACACAACCTCTTACAACTCACGGCACACTTCTCTAAAACCAACAAGTGCCGCTTGCTACCACAGCAAGCTGGTCGATAGCGCCATGACCAATGCTCATGGGTCCTCAGACAATACACTTCTCACCATGGTCGATCACTCGATCAACCTCACCAGCCGCTCACGACCACCAACCGGGACCCATAATCTTATCAGAGATCACTTCTCCAAAAACACGATCTCACCTAAGAACACAACCTCCAACACGGAAACGGGGTACTCATGCGGCAACCTTGTCAGCACACTTCCCCAATTCTCCACCCAGCCGATGTCACAGATCACAATGCCTCAAGCAACGGCACGGCAACAACACGTCTCACACAACTGAGACAATCTCACACTGAGGAACCAATCCTCCGATGCTCTACACATCCTCAAAAATTTACCCGTAGCATCCAACGCTACGATCTTTCACTGCACACTCAGATCCACGTGCACAGCCAACACAACGACAACTCGAGATCCTCCACCCCGATAATTCTCTGCAACTCTGCAGGCTCCGATCCACAATGCCTCAGAAATCACGACACCAGCTGTAAATTCTCACAAACACCGTCCAATTGGCACGCATCCTTCCGGAGCAGCGCCAACACACCCTTACACATCAGGGAAAGGGGCAACGCTCCTCACACACAACCGCACACTTGCCACAGCGGTCGAGCTAGCCGTTGCCACACGCTTCTCACTTACGCCTGCCTCTGACCCCGAAACCAATAACACACCAAACGTCAGGCTCGACAATCAGCACTTCACCAGAATGATCATCCGCTCATCCAAGCACATCTCGACCAGAGCACCCACTCTGCCACCTTAAGCCACGATCTCAATGTCTCAGGGGCAGGATAAACCTCAAACTGGAGTGGCCAACACCAATAATAGCTCCCTTAGAGCATACTCATGGCCACTTAACCACGGACAATCAACACCAGCCACCTGACCTCACTGTAAATTCCTCGAATGTCGCACCACAGTAACACACCTGCCAGCAACCTCTACCCAAAGCAGCACAACGGGGCCACCACCAATAAGGGAGAAAGCTCTCGACCTCGCCTTGTAGGAGGTGTTGGAGTTGATGACGTGGAACTGGACCTTGGTGATGAAGTCACCGAAGGCCAGGTCAAACTCTACAACCCCCATGGGCACCTCGCACTTCTGGTTAAAACCAGCAATCTTGACATTCTTTACTTCGGCCAGGTGAACGTTGAAGTAGTGCTTCTGGTATACCCGGTAGGGGAGTATGTTGACTGCTGCTCATGGGTCGATCAGAACCCTATTGATAGGCTGGCCATTCAGCTGCCCTTTCATGTAGAGCGGCCTATTGTGATTGCAAGTGGGCAAGAGCATGTTGTCCTCTGTGAAGGCCACAGCCACCTCCGGGGACATCTCCGCCAAGCATGCTTCAAGGTGTGCTGGCGTCTGGAGTGCGGTAATGATGGCTTGCCGTGTTTCTCCATCCAGGGATAGCATCTCCCAGATGGTAAATCGAGCAAGGATCTTCTTGAGATACTTGACTATTCGGTCGGCAGCCCGAACCTTGAGTAGTTTCATTTCTTTGGCCTTGCCGCGTCTACCCCCAACCTGGGTCTGGGGTGCTGGGTCAGAAGGTGACTCCTCCGCTGGATCTGGCACAGTTACCTGAGCCTGCGGGGCCTACTAGATTTTCTCTTTTTCCTTCATAAATTTGGCAAGGTTAGGGGTGCCGTCAAATTCTTCCACTAGCTGGGATGGGACCGCTGCCAGTAGGGTCGGAGGGTTACTCGCGGGTGGAGCTGGGCGGCTGCTTGCCCCCTTGGTTGGCCGGGGCCCTTGCAGGCACGCCTGCCTTTCTGTGCAGGCCCGAAGGAACACCGCGAAAGAGGGGGCGCCCTGAATTTTCAACTTCTTGGGATAAAGACCCGACGGTGGGGGAATCTCCGTACCTCGAACCTCAGGTTCGGGGACTTGGTAGGGCTGCTCACCTCTTAGCATGATACTGTGGTTGTCCTGAGGAGGGCATCCCCATTTCTTCCCCGACCGGGTGGCGTGTCGGGAGGTGGATGCCTCGACCTGATTCACTTCTGGTGGGTCACAGGATACCCTGTCCTCCTCCTCCTCCAGAGAGAGGGCGGTGTTGAACAGTGCCGAGAGGGTATTGCAGGCGACGACGACCCCCTTTCTCTTCTTACCTCTGGATCTTCTCTTTTTCTTCTTCTTCTCTGCAACAGCCGGTGGCTGCTCTTGAGGGAACTCTCCCCACAGGGGAGGCTCTTGCTCTACTTGGGCTTCTACTTCGGGGGTCAGCTCGAGAGATTCGAACTCCTCCCAGGGGACATATTCTTTCAGCTCAACAGGCTAGATCTCGGGATGTTCATAATCTTCAAGCCTATCAATGATGGCCTGGAGTCTCTCAGCCGCCGGGTTGACTTCTTTGTGGATCCGCACCGAGACATGTTCTTTCTTGTTGAAGGTAGGCCACCTCATGACCAGTCGAGGGGCCGTATCATGCCAGACAGGGTTCACCGGTGGCGGATAAAAAGAAAATTACAATGATAAGACTCAAATAAAATATGAAAATTACACGACTCGACTCAGAAAAATATGACGGATACAATGGAGCCATTGTGGCAAGCAACCGGAGTCCTGAAAAATATGAAGGGCGAGAGATACCCCCATCATCATGAATAAGTGGAGGCCACTCCGGGTCAGTTGTCGTGAACACCCAGCTTAGAGCGATGGTAATATCATTCATATCGAACCACAGGTACCATTCACATTTTGGATCATCCACCTTTCTTCTTTTGAATGGCCTTAAAGAGTCCAAGGCTTTGTAGGTGACCAATGGGGCCAGGTGATGAGCAAATTGTCGTGAATGAACATCTTGATCATCTAGCATAGAAGTGATGTCATTGGCTTGTTCAGTGGGCCCTTTTACAAAATGAGTGTACAGAGACCATATGAGTCGCTGCCGAGGAGGTTTGCTTGGATTTTGGTTTAAAACGACGACAAAGGTGCTCTCTTCGTCCCACCCTTTCCCCCTCTCCACTTCATGGAGGGAGGTGATAGGGTTTACTTGCTAGTTTAGTGTGGGGTGCTCTGATAGTGGATTTTGGACAATCCTCATGTCTGAGTGTGGTGGAGGAGCTTGTTGTTGTTGAGGTTGCTAAACTTGCTGCTGCACTTGTTGTTGACCTTATTGTCGAGGAGGTCTTCGTGCTTTCAATGTATCAATGAATCCCTTCATGTCATCCCAGTCAATACCTCATTGATCATTCATGTCATATATATAGTCTTTAAAGTGAAAACAATGATCAATATTATGTCCAAGTTGCCGATGATAAACATAGTACTGAGAGGTATTCACATTCTGAGGCCAGGCCGGCCTTTCCTTTGGCAATGTGAGTGTGTTGGCAACCATTAGTGCATTGAAGATATTAGGAAGGCTCTCGAATAATGGAGGTTATTGGGCTCTTTTAGGGCCCGACAGTCTCCTTGGCTGCTGGGGGCCATAGTTAGCCGGAGGTGGCACCTGGTGGTATTGCTGGGGAACTAGAGGGTTTTGTTGGATGGCTTGATTTTGTGGAGGGGGCTGGAATGGCTAAGGAGGGTTGTTTGCTTAGGGAACTTGGTTGAGAAAGGAGGGTTTTTGTTGGGGTTGCTGTGGGGGCCTTGGGTTGGAAGGATTTTCGAAAGGTGCGGGATTACCAACCACACCCACCTGCTCATTAGTAACCATACCCTTGGTAGTTCCACCATTGTTGTTCACAGTACTGCTTTTCCTCGCCATCCTCAACTTTTGTTCGAACATGGACATGATGGGTGAATCCTTCATTGGAGTTTGGATGTACCGTGCCCTTTCATAAAGTCCTTGATGTGGCACAGCCCTATGATGTATTGAATGCAATGATGACCCTAGGACTTAGACCAGCAAGCATATATGGAGGATCACGGACTTACGCGAACGGCTCACTCACACGGCGCACACGATCCCTAATCTATATGTCAATACAATATAGATATAAGCGACAGAAACTAACCCCACCAATAGAAGAAAGCTCCACCAATCCCGGTGATAGGAAAAAGAAGAGACACACTAGAAGAGAGAGACCAGATGCGTCTACTGATGGGTTACACTACGTCTCAAGCAACTCGGGAGTACTGCCATAAGCGAGAGGCGTAACCAGTACCAACCCAAGAACTAGTCAGAGTAACACTCGTCAGTGTCAGTCTAAGCCTCTGACCACGTGTGCACACACTGGCGCCTGCTTAGAGCCAGGTCTCTAGCTAGTTCCCCCCCACCCCCGTAGGATGCTACGGTCAAAGCTGGGGGCTCACGATAACTACCTTAAGAATCGATCCATGGGAATTCCCCTCCACCTTTCCCAGGTGGGCCGACACTAAAAGTCTCAGGGCTACGACTAGTGGCTCCATCATAAGGCGAGAGAAAGCTACTCTATCGGGGTCTAAAATAATGCCATAATTTTATAAAATAACTTAAACATGACGAATATGCACTACTGAATGCATTAGGAGCTAAACATACCCTTTTTAGAATGCCAGAAGGTATAATGGACCAAGCTGGGATCGTTACCCGACATAACGGATCAGGACAGGGGCGTTATATGGCACATAACGCATCTCCCTCCATCCGTTAAACTCACCCGAACACCTATGTGAACACAAGCACACAGACATGCACACCATAACGCACCACCACTGGGGCGTTATGTTCATTATAACACACCTACCCCTGTGCGTTATACTCAACTGAGAAATGGCGAGAAACCAAGAACACAGATCATAACGCGCCAAGCGTGGGGCATTATGTTCAGTAGAACGCACCTCCCGTGGCCCGTTATACTTAACCAAACAATGTAATGTAACTAGAAACGCAGGGCATAACGCGCCAAGCATGAGACGTTATGCTGAGTGTAACACACCTCCCATGACCCGTTATACTCACCCGAACTACAATCAGAAATCACAGAAACATAACGTACCAAGGTTGGTGCGTTATGAGGATACAACGCATGGGTATGAGCCCGTTAAAGTCACCCGAACGTCGAGAATTAGCAGAAATCCACAATTTTAACGCATAGTATAACGCACTAGCACTGGGGCATTATATGACTATAACGGGTCTACCCTACACCACTATGTTAACCGCCTTACTGGGTCAACGGTCAAATGACCAGTCAATGGTCAAATGACGGACTTGGAAGAGTCCATCAAAGGGCACATAACGCACCTCTTTAGGCGCGTTAAAGGATGATAACGCACCGGTCCTGGCGCATTATGTCAATTGGGTTACGGGTTGGACGAGTTCGATACCGAACTCCCTCCCAGTTGATCGAAATCAACAGGGCACGCGCGGAAACAAACTAACCTGCCAAACCATGCATCCAAACATCAATTCTACAACTAAACATGCCATTAAAATCACAGTACGAGTCTATCTGGACGATCCCTAAGGAGAGTATCAATCCGATCCATGAGAGTGTGAAGAGTCACCTCCATCTCCCCAAAGCGCTCCTCTAAACGGGTCATCCTAGTGGCTTCGTTTCTCTGACCATGTCCATTAGCCTCTTGGGCCATTGTCTCCCCAAATTGTGTCAGTGCCACCACAAGACAAAGTATATAAAATGAACTAGCATGCGCTGAGATAAGAATGCAACTATATGAATGATGACAATGAGGAAAATGTTGGTTGATTTTTTTTTCTTGAAAGAGATATGCAAAGAACTAATAATGCACTTAATAAACAAACCTAGCTAGCCTAGGCTCTGATACCAAATCTGATGCAAGACAGATTAGCATGGTTCTATGCATGCATGCCAAAATCGTAAGATAATTAAATTTAATTAACAGGCATTTAAATCAACACGTAATGATCACCGTAAAATCGGGTCCAACACTCATGTCACACCCTTACCATTTATCAGTGGGCTTACCCTTAATGCACGACTGTGTTTCTCCCCTCAGACATGTGAATAAGCCATACGTCAAACAGAGGAGGACGAGAATTCAAAGAAGATGAAGCATAGGTTACGCTAGACCTTCTTTTTGTTTAAGAATAGAATGAGGTGTGGTCCTGTGGCAGGTTCACAGCTTGGAGGAGGGCCCATGGCACGTCACTTGCGACACATTGGGGTGGTAGCAAATACCTATGAGTGTGGTTGCCCAGGGATGGGTAACAGTGGCCATCCTGCGATGGCGACGGTGTAGGATCAGCAACAGGGGCTCGCAGCGGTGGAGGGGGAAGTGCGCAGGGGTGGCCAACGTCCGGCGACGGGATCCAACGGCAGTGGTAGTTGGCCTTGCAGCAGCGTGACGCCGCGATCGTGGTTGGTGGACGACGGGCTGCAGCGGTGGTTCACGGCACACGGTGGCGGAGTTCAATCGGATGCCGGTGCAGGGTGACGGTGGTGGTCGGCTCGTGCGACAGTGGCAACTGTCACAAGCAGACGGCGACGACGGTGCGGACCGACGCAGTCAGCCACGCAGTGCAGAGCCGGGGCAGCGGTGGACTTTGGGAGAAGGTCTCACGGTGACGGGGTGCAAGCCAGCCTCTGCGGCGCCCAAGCAGGGAGCAAGCACGGGGTGTGGGACTAGAGGATAAAGGAAAAAAAATCAAAACGCAAAGGCCAAACATATGCGTGGTGGGAGATGTAAGGGCGTATGGTGGCATGGGGCCCGACCTTTAATACGTTGAGGGTTGTCTGGAGAGAAGAAGATGAGAGGGTTGGAGCTTCCGCCAGAAGAAGAAAGGAGAAGGATTTGCCTCATGCCAGAGAGAAGAATGTGGAGGGTTTCGACATCGCGCTAGGGAGATTACTGCGATCGTAATCAAATTTTTTTTATTTTCTTTTAATCACTGCCTACCCTAATTAGGGTTAAGCACATCTATTTGAGAACTAGTCAGAGTAACACTCGTCAGTGTCAGCTCTCGCCTCTGACCACGTGTGCACACACTGACCCCTGCCTAGAGCCAAGCCTCCAGCTAGATTTTCCTCCCCGTAGAGCGCTACGGTAAAGCTGAGGGCCCACAGTACTATCTTAAAATCATTTAATGGGACTGTCCCTCTGCCTCTCCCAGGTGGGTCGACGTTCCGTGAAGTCTAGGGTAACGTTTAGTGGTTCCATCACATGGAAAGTCTAAGCACTCCATTGGGACTCTAGGAGCAAACCATTAATCATAAAATAACATGAATATAACATAGGCGTAGCATAGAATGCAATAAACTAGAATTAAACATGCTCTTCCAGAATTCCCAAAATAGTAGAGTGTAACGGACCAAGAGCAGGGCGTTATGTGACCATAACGCGCCTCCCCTAGGCCGTTATGCTCACCCGTGCGAATACCAAAACTCAGACATGCAGACTATAACGCGCCATCGCTGGGGCGTTATGCTCAGTGTGACGTGCCTCCACCTGCACGTTATACTCACCCGAATAACCATCAAAATCACACAAATCATAACGCGCCACAACTGGTGCGCCATGAGACTATAACACACCTGGCTCGGTCTGTTAAAGTCACCCGAACGTATGAAATCCATGAAAATCCACAGTTTTACGCACCATATAATGCACTAGGAGCAGGGCGTTATACCGGCCATGGCGGATGGGACCTAGTCCGTCATGCCCACCAACCTATAGACCTACAGAAACGACGGTCACATAACGGTCCTAGGATGGTCTGTCATGTTGAACATAACGCACCCCAAAGGGTCCATTATACATATAACGGCCTCTAACAGGCGCGTTATATCATCCGGGAAATGAGAGGGACGAGTTTGGAACCGAACTCCCCTCCGGTCAAGTCAGATCAATGCGAAACAAAAGAAAAGGGGTAGGAGAAGCTAAATAACAACATTTTATAACTACAGCATGCATCAAAATGTAAATACAATGGCCATGGTAAATTTTACAAGCATTTTAGCCTAAAAACCCCAAAAATACACCTTGCACAGAAAATGATGAAAAGGCCTACGCATGGACGTGCATGTGGTACCAAAATGATCCTAGCGAAGCAAGGAGTCTATCCCCCTACCTCGATCGTGACGATGACCTCAAAAAATGTGCATGCAGACGATGGAGCTCCGCGACCTTCCCCGACTCGTCCCGTTCCCACGCCCCCACGAATCACGGAATGGAAGGCACTGGCGCGATCCTCACGACGAGTTGAGTCCAACAGTACCTTTTGCGCCTCGATCTGAGGTCGGCACGGCCCAGAACGAGCAAGAAGGGGGGCGGAGGAGAGAGAGTGAGTGAGAGAGGGGGAGAGAAACGAGGGAGAGAGAGAGGGCGGCGGTGGGTGTTGTAAATTTTTTTATTATATTATTATTTTTATTTTTAAACCTTTAATCGTCGGGAGCAAAGTGGCACTTCTTCTACCCCAGTTGCGCCATCTCCCGTCAACCCTGCTCCACCTGAAATATTGCCTGATGGCCGTGGCAGAGCATTGAAGGAATTCTTGCTTTTCCACCCACCGACGTTCGAGGGCCAATCAGATCCGGCGGTAGCGAGGGCATGGCTCGATGCCACCGAGTCCGCGTTCTAGTCAATGGAGTGCACGAATGATGAGAGGGTGATGCTGGCGACCTATCAACTTCAAGGCACTGTGCACACATGGTGGACCTGGGGGTGGGAAGTCAGTTTCCATTCTCGTTCGCTCCGACAGATTACGTGGGCAGAATTCGTCGATGCCTTTGAGCGTTCTTATACCCCAGCCTGCCTCAAGCTCACTAAAATGTATCAATTTCTAGAGCTAACGCAGGGTGACCTGTCTGTGCAGCAGTATCGAGATAAGTTTATCGAGTTGGGCCGGTATACGCCCCATATCTTTGCTGACGAAGCCATAAAAACTTAGCAATTTCTTCGAGGACTGAAGGCGAAACTGAGCTTGCTGTTATTTGCAACTTGAGTATCTGAATTGGATGCAGCGTACCAGGTAGCCATTGCTATGGAATTAGAGTTGGTGAGGACCCGAGGACTCTCTCAAGCGGTTCAGCAGACGGCGCTGTATCAGTCACCCTACCAGCTGATTGTCCTAGGAGCTCCTCTGGCTTTTCCTATTGGCGGTGGTGCTTCTGTTTCTAAGTCCAAGGGTAGGAAGTTCAAGTTCAAGAGGTCCAAGAAGAGGTTCGATCAGCAAGCATCTTCTAGCATTGTTCAGCAGTCAACTCCTTCCTTTCCTTAACGCCAAAGTTTCACTGCAGGTCAACAGAGAGGATGTTCGAGGTGTGGTGGTAGCTACCCAGGCAAGCCTTGCTTGTCACCGGTGGTGTGTTATCGTTGTGACCAGCTGGGTCACATGGTGCGAGACTGTCTGATGAAGTTGATGTTGGTACAATTTTCTCAACCTGCCCCGACGCAGCAGTCTCAGTTCAAACCTCCTCTGCCGCCTCTACCTCAGCCATTTTATCCACAAGCTTCAGCGTCTTCCCAGCAATCTTCTGCTCCTAGCAGGAAGCAAAAGGGGAAGGTCACTCACATTACTCACGCGGAGGCTGTTGCATCTCACCTCGTGGAAGGTACGATTATGCTTTATGGCCATGCAGCTCGCATATTATTTGATTCTGGTGCTACTCACTCTTTTATTTCTGAGAACTTTCTTGCATGCATTAAGGAGCCCACTACTGAGGTCACATGTGAATTACTTATTGAGAGGCCCTCTGGAGATTTCATGTTTACTCCATTATGTATTGAGGAATCACCTGTAGTGATCAGTGACCGTCAGTTGCTAGTGAGACTGTATGCCTTGCAGTTGTCAGATTATGATATTATTCTGGGCATGGATTGGTTAGAGCAATATGGAGCCGTGGATCTTAAGGATTTTGACTTCTCTATCCAGTATCAATTAGGCAAAGAAAATGTTGTAGCAGATGCTCTTAGTAGAAGATCAATGGCGACTCTAGCCAGCCTTCGAAAATGTATGACTTGTCTGATCGAGGATTTTACCCATTTGAATTTAGATGTGGATATAGATGAAGAAAAAGGTATTTTTGCCAATATCCGGTCACAACCTACACTAATTGAGGATCTGGTCAAATTACAGGAAAATGATCCAATGCTAATGAAAATCAAGGCTAATATTGAATAGAGGCCAAAATTCTCTATCACAAATGATGGGAGGATGTTATTTAAAGATCGAATCTGTGTGTCGGATCATGCCGACACTAAGAAACTGATCATGGAGGAGGCCCACAAGATAAAATATACTATTCACCCTGGTGTTACCAAAATGTATCAAGATCTAAAAAGGAATTTTTGGTGGCCCAATACGAAAAGAGAGAGAGCAGATTTTGTGTCTCATTGCCTTACCTATCAGTAAGTTAAGGCAGAACATCAAAAGTCCGCAGGTAAGCTGCATCCCTTAGAAATTCTTGAGTGGAAGTGGGAAAATATAGGGATGGATTTCATCATGGGTCTATCTAAGACAAGGGGAGGACATGATAGTATATGGGTAATCATTGACCGTCTGACCAAATCGGCTCATTTTCTACCTATTAAAAGCTGATGGTCTGTAGATATCTTGGCTGGTTTATACATGAGAGAGATTGCCAAGCTACACGGTGTCCCTGTGACTATTATTTTTTATTGTGATCCTAGATTTATCTCTCAATTCTGGAAGGGTCTACAACATTCTTTGGAGACCTGATTAAATTTCAGCATCACTTTTCATCCACAGACTGATGGTCAAACTGAAAGGACAAATCAAGTGGTGGAAGAATACTTAGGGCTTGTGTCATTGATTTTGGTGGAAGTTGGCATGAACATCTACCTCTAGTGGAATTTACCTACAACAATAGCTATCAAGCAAGCATCCAAATGGCTCCGTTCGAGGCACTATATGGGAGAAACTGTCACTCACCTATTTGCTGGAGTGAAGTAGGAGAAAGACTACTTCTAGGCCCCAAAATCATTCTGGACACGACTGAAAAGATAAAACTCATTCGAGAAAGACTCCATATGGCGCAAGATCGACAGAAATCATATGCTGACAACTAGAGACGTGATCTAGAATTCCAAATAGGTGACCATGTGTTTCTCAAGGTTTCTCCAGGTCGAGGTATTTGAAGGTTTGGCATTAAAGGCAAGCTCACTCCAAGATTTATTGGGCCTTTCAAAATTCTTGAAAGAGTGGGCGAGGTGGTTTATCGACTGACATTGCCCCCACAATTATCATGTATCCATGACGTATTTCATGTGTCCATGCTCAAGAGGTATGTCCCTAACCCATTTCATGTCATAACTTATGACAATCTGAAAATTGAAAAAGATTGATTGTCATGAATGATAATAACTACTGCATTCTGATTTTTTGCATCGGGACGTGACAGTTTTGTGGTATCAGAGCCTAGGTTTTCTTAAGACCTTAGGTTTCTAGAAGTGTCAATAGAACCCGTGACCTTGGTAAAGCCTTGAATCTAACCCTGAGAAATGGGGTAGAAATTCGGGTTAAGTTAACTAATAAATTCTAAAAGAAATTTTGATAGGTCATTTCTAATTAACACCCTTACGTTGTAGGAATCTGTTGTGATGGCAGCTGAGCGCGCGTAGTGGTGAGATATGCAACGCACGATCCAGGGCTTGACCCAGGCCTTATAGCAAGTAGCGTAACGAGCCACAAATCATGGAGCCAGTGATCTCCAATGGAACTTTCGAGGCTTGAGTCCCCCACGTTTTGGTTGCTCTACAGACCTTGATGAGGCAGAACATTGGCTGAAGGTGATGGATCGGATCCTCAGTGTCATGCAGTGTAGTGACCAGGAGCGAGTCCTCTTGGCAACATTTCAGCTGGAACGCGATGCACGTGCTTGGTGGGAAGCCATGCTAGGAAATAGGCGTGCAACTTGGGAGGAATTTAAGGAGTACTTTAACAGCAAGTATTTCTCAGATCGTGTGTAGGAAAAGAAGGCGACGAAGTTTGCTTTGCTGAAGCATAGGAACCTATTAGTTGCTGAGTACGAGGCGCAGTTCACTAGATTGTCCCGCTGTGCGCCACATCTGGTGTCCACTGAGAACATGAAGGCCAAGTAGTTTTTAAATAGGTTGAAGCTTCAGTACATCAACCAGCTAGCGTCGATAGAGATCCACAATTTTGTCGAGATTCTAAGAAAAGCTCAAGTTCTTGATGATACCATGGAGATAACAGAGCGAATCTGAGGAAGAGACAAGAAGAGAGAATAGACAACCAGTTCGGGGAATTTCAAACCCACTAATGGCAAGAAGAGGCCCAATGGCGGGTCGAGTTCATCAAAGGATAAGAAGCCAAGGAATGGTGATACGAAGGCAGGTTCGATTGCCCAATCCAAAGCCGTTTGCTAGTATTGTGACCGACCGGGTCACAAGATGGAGAAGTGCTGGCACAAGCTAGGCGCATGTCTGCGTTCTGGGAGCAGGGACCACCAGATCCCTGAGTGTCCTCTTATTTCTGATCAAGCTACAACGGAAAAGTCGCAAGGAAGCCAAAGGTGGCAGGGCAAGCTCCAAGCCCTTCAGGAGACCGAAATGGAAGCCACCGAGGAGGGTGGATTGGTCGAAGGTAATCTTACTATTCTCTCTAAGCTAGCATTCGTTCTTTTCGATACCGGAGCAACTCATTCATTTATTTCATAGAATTTTGCTATGTCTGTATCTGTGAAACCAGTGTTGATGGATTCTCAATTAGAAATTTCAACTCCTATTAGCTCGGGTTCAGCTATCAAATATTATTATCCCTCTAGTGAGCTCCTAGTAAATGGTCAGTGTTGAAACTCCGATTTTGATAATGACAATCTATGAATCACGCTTAATCTGAAGTAAGTAAACATCTCAATCAATTCTAGTGTATGTCTTTGTATCACAACATAAGTTGTCTCATAATCATTCAGGAGCTTGCTTGCATTTCTGGCACTTAAGGTTCGTGCATATTTTTGAATTACACATCTTAGTTAATATGCATTTCAATGTCCGTGCACTCACTGTTCAACTCGGTGCACTTTTCAGCTCTTATGCTTGCTAGGGTCTAAGGTCCGTGCATATAGGCCATCTAGCATACAGTTGGTCTGTGCATTGTTTGCCTTGTGCATGTTAACTCGGTGCAGGTTCTCATATAACTACATATGTCAATTCATGTCTTGATGTTACATGTTCATGGTCCGTGCATAGTTTACTTAATTGCATGAAAGGTCCGTGCATGTAGAAGGTCTATGCAGAGTTTACATCATATACAAAGTCTGTGCGTTTATCGTTTATAGTCCGTGCAGAGTTTTACTTCAAATACAAAGTCTATGCACTTGTCTTGCAAGGTCCGTGTAATCCTTTCCTAAACACAGCAAAGTCGGTGCATGCTTTCACTTGTCCATATAAACTCGGTGCAATCCTTTACATTGTGCATTCAAGTCTGTGCAAGTTTTACCTTGTGCAAAATATGGTCAGTGCACGTTCTACCTTATACATAAGGTTTGTGCATGAATGCTCCACAAGGTCTGTGCATGTTTACAAGCCATTTGTTGCAAGGTCCGTGCACATCTCCTTTGAGCACACCAAAAGTCCGTGCAATTCACGATTGCACAGCAAAGTAGGTTAGTGCATGTTTCATTCCTGCAAATGCAAGGTCCGTGCAAACTAGGTTCATGGCATATAGGGTCTGTGCATCTTTTGCATCATGTGCACACAAAGTCTATGCATCTCTCAACCCTACAGCCATATTAAGTTTGTGCATGGTTTCACATCTAAGCATGCTTGCCATACAACACTATAAAGTCTGACCAAGTTTGCCTTGTGGACATGTTAAGTCTGCGCACATCTGTTATATCGCTCTATCATGTCTGTGCAATAGTACTAGACGAGCACGACTACCGAACTAACCTCGGCCCCCGAAACTACTCCAAGTAGACACTACAACAAACAAAGACAGAAGGGTGAACTCTGAACTAGGAAAAGTCAAAAGCTTACTGAACTGTCGACATGACGTCAGGCTCCAAATGAAGACCTACAAGAACAACAACAAAGCCTAGGAAAATCTAGACAGACTCAGACCCGGACGACACGACTGAAACATCGTGCACACTGCCCCATACACGATCGGAACGTCATGCAGGTGACAGGCACAGACCTTGAGTACAGCCATGAGAGGGCTAACCCGGGAGGTCACGACGCGCAAGAAACGTGAAGAGAACCATGAAAAGTCACGTGCCATGTGACTAGAGTGTCTCACCACCAGAAGAACAGCCAGCTACATCCACTAACGTCTTACGCTGTGCCTACTAGGGTCTTGTCCATGTCACCTATCGCAAGGACTAGGCCGAGACAAAGACACTGCTAGAACAAGAATAGTACCATAACGTGAGCGACTAGTTAGGGTCACGTCTATCGACGTAAGTCCAAAGTTCCTAACCACGTGTGCACACACTGGCTATCATCTAAGCCAGGTCTCTAGCTAGTATTCCCCCTCTGAAGGATGCTACGGTTGACGAGGGGCTCACGGAACTAGCCTAAGAAATGTAAACCGGGAAAGTGCCCCACTACAAGAGCCATCACATCGAAGCGTGCCGTAAGGCTATGACTAGTGGAGGCTCACAAGACACGGAGACTCAAAACACGAGTGCAGAAGTACAGACAGGCAAGAGAGCATTGTCGCACGTACTCCGAAGCACCAATGGAAGTACAGCCACTGTCGACAACTCAGAACAACAACTAGACCTACTCACGTAACGATCCTTGAGTCTCACGACTTAAAGGAAACATCATCACAGATTGCAGAATAAGCTGTCAATTAGTCTACTCCTAAGCCGGAGAAAATGACACTCCGATGAAATGACTCACGGAGACCTGAGGGAACACCAAGAACCCTCAACACACTTGGACACGTAAACTGAGGTAGAACAGTACCCCGAGGCATCCAGAATATTGTCTCAAACTGGACGGAACTGTCGAGACACAGATAAGGCCGCCTGTCAACCCCTGGTCTCACCGGGTTAACCAAAACCTGACACGACACATACACACAGACACACGACACACACACTGCATTCACAAGCACTCCTGGCCATCCCATCATGGCCACTGCCCTCATAGGATGTCAACAGACACCCACGGGTCACGGGCAAACCACGAGATCAAAGGATAGGTTATACCTTTAACCAGTGAGATTGGGTAGAAGCATGGGTTAAGATAATCTATGAAGTTCAACTCTTAGATACTATATACTAATATATCTATGAAAATCTTGTAGGAACATGGCCGCGGAACATGTCCAATGGCACGACATGCAAAGGACCGTTCAAGGTCTCACTCAGGCGTTACAACAAGTAGCGCAAGGAGGAGCTTATCGTGGAGCAGGAAATCTCCACCAGAGTTTTCACAATATGAACCCTCCCAAGTTCATAGGCTCGACCGACCCTGATGACACCGAGCATTGGATAAGGGAGATTGAACGAATTTTTCGTGTCATGCAGTGTACGGACCAGGAGAAGGTTCTACTTGCAACATTCCAGTTAGAAATGGACGCCTGTCTCTGGTGGGGGTCTGTAGAAGCTACTAGAGACCAAGATCAAGTCACTTGGGTAGAATTCAAGGAATATTTCAATAACAAGTATTTTTCTAATCGTATACAAGAGAAGAAGGCTGTCGAATTCGCCACACTCAAACAACGTTCATTATCGGTGGCCGAGTACAAGGCTCAATTCTCGAGATTGTCACGGTACGCTAAACACTTAGTAAGTACCAAAAAGATGAAATCCAGGAGGTTCCTTAATGGGCTCAGGCCTCAATATATTACACAGCTAGCGCCGATGGACATACAAGTTTACTCGGAGATAGTACGGTAAGCCCAGTTGTTGGAAGATGCCACGGAATTGTCAGACAAGATCCGTGGGAGGGATAGGAAGGAGCAAGTCACCAGCTCCGGTACTTTCAAGCCCACCTTCAACAAGAAGAGGCTTAATAATGGAGGAGAATCCTCTCAAGAGAAGAAGATTAAGAAAAATAATAAATCCTTCTCCATTAGTGCTGCACCTTCCAAGGAGGTATGCAAACATTGCGACAAAGCAGGCCACATGGCCGAAGAATGCTGGAGAAGACTCGGAGCTTGTCTCCACTGTGGGAGCCGTGATCATCGGATCCTTGACTGTCCACTACTCAATGGCCAAGCCAGAGACGAGAAGCACCCGGTGAAGAAGAATGCACATCTCCAAGCTCTTCAGGAGCCAGAACAAGATGAAGGCGGACTAGTGGAAGGTACACTTAAGATTTGTTCCAAGTCTGTCCATGTCTTGTTTGATACTGGTGCATCACACTCTTTTGTTTCAAAGAAGTTTATCTATCCATTACCTATGGAATCGGAGCGGATAAATCTAGTAATTGCAACCCCTCTCAAAAATGAATCTGAGATTTCGCACCATTATTCTAATTGCGAAGTTATGGTAAAAGGGAAGAATTTACCTACAGATTTAATCTGCCTAGAATTGAAAGGATATGATGCCATATTAGGAGCTGATTGGCTATCTACACACCAGGCAATTGTTGACTGCCGTGAAGGAAAGGTAACCTTTAAGGAGTTCTCGAAACTTGTCTATACTAGAGGGGAAAGAGAGAGCAAAAAAGAAAAGAGAAAAAAAAGGAAAAGAACAGAAAGAAGAAAAAAAAAGAGAAAGAAGAAGAAGAGAAAGGAACTAGGGGGAAGCACCTCCTGATGTCGAATCATTTCCATATGTTGGCGAATATCCTAAGAAACAAACAAGCCATGTCGGCTCTGCCACCTTGGTAACGCCGACGAACAAACACCTTACTCGGACCTTACGTCTGGATAAAGAAATAAACCCCTTCTTTACGTCAGCACCGACCCAGTGCCGACGAATACCTTAAGAGATGAACAAATCATGTCGGTTCTGTCACCTCGGTGATACTGACGAACAAATACCTTACCCAGATCTTACGTCCGGGGTAAGGAAATAAACCCCTCTTTGCGTTGACACTGGCCCAGTGCTAACGAAGATCCTAAGAAACAAACAAACCATGTCGACTCCGCCACCTTGGTAATGCCGACGAATAAATACCTTGCCTGGAACTTACGTCCAGGGTAAGGAAATAAACCTCTCTTTGCATTGACACTGGCCCAGTGCCAACGAATATCCCAAGAGATAAACAAATCATGTCGGTTCCACCACCTCGGTGACACTGACAAACAAACACCTTACCCAGACCATACGTCTGGGATAAGGAGATAAACCTTTCTTTGCGTCAGCACCGACCCAGTGCCGACGAATGCCTCAAGAGATGAACAAATCACATCGGTTCCGCCACCTCGGTGACGCCGACGAATGAGCACCTTACCTGGATCTTACGTCTGGAATAAGGAAAGTAACCTCTCTTTGCGTCGGCACTAACCCAGCACCGACGAATACCTTAAGAGACAAACAAACCCTGTCGGTTCTGTCACCTCGGCGACACCGACGAACGAACATCTTGCCCAGACCCCTCTCGGGCTGAAACGATGAATACCCCTTTGACTTGGACCTCTTGTCCAGGTCGTTTGAACCAATAAACTCTTCTCTCCGTCCCTTCGAGTGACAAATACCCCTTTGACTTGGACCTTCTGTTCAGGTCATCTGAACCAATAAATTCTTCTCTCCATCCCTTTGGGCGACGGGCACCCCTCATGACTTGGGCCTTTCGTCCAGGTCATTTGAACCAATAAACTCTTCTCTCCGTCCCTTCGGGTGACGGGCACCCCTCATGACTTGGACCTTTGGTCCGGGTCATTTGAACCAATAAACTCTTCTCTCCATCCCTTCGGGTGACGACTACCTTCCGCCCAGGCCAATCTCCCTCATGGAACCACTCAGCGAGGCCACGAGGGTCGCGTGGTGGAGTGATCCCCTCGTCTCTCCCCTGGGGAGGCGAACACTCTCCTACGCGCCTTTGCAAACCCGTCTGAAGCGTTCCTAGACCAAGTCACTGGCGCAAACTCGCATCCCACCGAGGAGTAAGAAAAGAAAAAAAGGGGGGGGGAAGATTCGTGGGCCAGCATGCAAATGTAGAAGAAAATCTAGATCTCTAAGAGAAGAAAAACTTTCATGAAGAACTCAGATTGAAAAGAAATTTGGAAATACTTCAAAACTTAGAAATACAACAGAAGGTCACCTCGGATGAACAGTAACTGTGGAAAATAGAACTTAGAAAATCATACAAAAGCTTCCAAACTAGAAGGAATTTGAGGAAGATTTAAAAAGAGAAAATATTAAGCACTTAAAGATGAACAACTTTTATGAAGACAAGAGAATGAAATGAGGATCGGAACGATAAGTAATTGGACTAAGAACAGATTGAATGCTTAAACTAAACTTTCATTAACACAATATCAACTTACAAGATTTGCATCAAAAGCTGTCAAAATCTAACTCCTATGAAGCTTACAAGCAAGAACTTCAAGAAAACAAAACACCAACTTATAATTCTTCACAACCCTTTGCTACAACTCTCCTTACAAGAATTGAAAATAACATCATAACTTCAAATGCATTCTAAACACTACTGCCCCTTAACACACGTCGTACCCTCATTTTATAGGCCTTAACTAGCCATGTTTCTCTTTGTTTCTCTCTCTGCTTGTATGAACCAAAGTCTCCTTCGGCCGCTGGTGTGAAGTCGCGTTCTCATTTCCCCGCGTGAGCCGCATGCGCCGTGTTCACATGCATGTTTTTGGCCTTGTCGACCGTGCCTTAGTGGAGTCCGCTGTGTGAAGCCAAAGGCCGACTGAAGCCCCTCCGCGTGGAGGCCGCGTCCGTCCTCCCAAGCCTGCCTCGTGTTTGCATGCCGCCACGTTGAAAGGCCCAGCGCATGCTCTCTTTCATGCGCATGCACACGTTTGACCAGCGCCCTGGCTCGTCGACTGCGTCCAGCATGTTCGCGCCTGCGTTTGAGAAGTCGCTCGTACTACCGCGTCCGCCAGCGAACGCGTGAAGACGCGTTGGCCTCCAGGCGCCGAAGCAGCCTTGGCCGCTTGCCACCTGCATTCTGTCCTGTGCGTTAAAGCACCTTGTCCAGTCGATGTTACCAAGCGTGGGCACCCGCGTGAGAAGCCTGGCCCGCATGCACGTTGAAGCCTCCAGCCGCTTTGGCATTATAGACCCTGTGGCCGACGTCGCCTGCATGAAGTGGAGCCTCCACCACCACGTGAAGCCTTGGCATCGCCTCCAGCCACTGTGCGAATGCCGTGCTGAAGCCTGCTGCAGCCTCCCCGCATGGGCTTCGCCAGCCAATCCTGCATTCTATATTGGTATATATATTATGTATATATATAAGAATATATATATACATACATGAAGGAGGTGGCGATAATATATATATATGGATATATTATGTATATAGATATCTTATGTATATAGATATTAGGAATATATATATATTGAATATATATATCATAATATCTATATATATAGATTTTTATTTTAATTTCTTCTTCTTCTTCTTCTTCTTGTTTCTTTTCATTTCATGCTACTAGGTGAGTGAACGCGCAGTAGGAATTATATCTCAGGTACTACCTTGCTTAAAGTAGTTACATATTGCATGAATGCGAGTATAGCTATGCATGTTCGCTTGAAAATGACCATAGCGAGAGTATTGCAAGTGACACTAAGTGAGCTTTTCAAGATTTCATGTAGACTACAAAGATCAAGATGGTCAAGCATGTAAACATATCGAGTCATGTCAAGCGAAATGGCTAACAAGTTATCAAGCAAGTAAATACCCATTTCGGGCCATGCAAGTCATGTCATGTCAAGTCAAGTACGAGTTGTGGAATGTCAATCAAGGAAGTCATGCACTTTGGTGTAATGTCACACCATGATCAATATAGCTCCTATGGACACAAGTACTTTTGGGTACTCCTCCCAGGACCAGATCGGGCCCTATATGCGCAAGCATTGAGTCATGTATATATTTTTGACATGCACTATAGGTATAGCCAATATAGAGTTCCAAGGGATAACCATTGTAGGATGATAAGATAGATCTAATGAATGGGGGAATTCAAGGATAGAAGTTTGAACAAGTATGACTCCTTGTTAATCATTCCGAAAATCATGTCATATCATAAAACTGGGTAAATGGCGCCCATCAGGCTGCCATGATTTCAGAAAATAGAGCCCATACGAATGGTCGCTTACTTTCTGTGAATAGAACAAGCTGGATGATATAGTGCCCAAGCTCAGGTCGCTATATCAAGGAAATAACGACACAAGACAAGTTGCCAATTCATTAGGGTGCCCAAGTCAGTGTCACTAATTATCGACAGATAGAGCAATTCTCAAAGAGGCCAGAGCAGCACTCTAAGAGGGGTAATGGATCACGTTTCTTTAGAGTGATGTGATAGGACATGGTGTCATGGGTTTTTAGGGTACAACCTGCTCGACAGCCTTGAGGAAATCCAAGGCTTCCCACAGACTTACGCAGGTCTGATGTGACACAGCCAAGGGGTCAGTGGATATGCCATGAGAAACCTTGGACCTTGACGCGCAAGCACACGAGCCAAGGTCTGTACCCGATTTCGGTGGACAAGCTCACCCGATGCACGTCCCTTTCCCAGGGTGACTCGCAGATGGTAGGTCAAGTCTGGGGACCAGACCCTTGCTGGTTGGGGTCAGTACGAGGCCGAGAGGGGATCTCACCCCGAGATATGGAGGTTCCCAAGACAACGGGCAAACTATGCGCCTTGGCGGGCACGGGTATCACTCGCTCTCACTCTCGCGATGGCCACACGAGGTGGCGGGTCGGTCGGGGCCGGGCACTCTCGTCCTCACTAGCGGAGCTCAGAAATGATAAGGGATGAAAGGAATAACCAGGAGGGATAGGGGCTTACCAAGATGGCTTGAAGAAGCCGACTCCAACCAGAGACGAAGGCGAGCGGGGGACGTGTGATGCTCGCACATGCATCAGTGTCACTTGACCTCAATGTTTGGAGAGCAGTTCACGCACCTCCATCTCCACCAGCTCCAGCAGCTCGGCGTCGTCCATCAGCAAAGTCCCCAACCCTTTCAGGAACCATTGTCTCGTTTCTGAAAATTCTCTATTCCTCTCCCCCCAAATGGCCCGCAAGATGGCATGGAGAATGAGCCACCAAATACATCTATCTCCCTTAAGAGGCCACTTGCTATGCCACTCTCTCAGCAACTGATGGACCCTCCCCCTCATCTGCAACCTACAATAAATATTGTTCAACACATGGGACCAAACCTCTTGAGAAAATTGGCAGCCAGTGAACAAGTGCTCAATGTCTTCCTTCTCCTCACATAAGCATCAAAGACTATAGATACCCTCCATAAGGGTATTGAGCCTGTCAAAAGTTGGGCGTACCCCACAGGAAATTCTCCACATCAGTAATTTGACTTTAAGAAGACTCCTGGCTTCCATATTTTCCCCCCTAAAGGGAAGCGCATGCTGCCATCTGCTATAACCTAGTAAGCTGACTTGACAAAGAAACACCCGTCCCGACCCCATCTCCACCTCCACTCACCTAGCCGGCTTGCATCTAGTTTGGATTGTTTAAGCAGTGATAGCATTACCTCAGGTAGGTGGATCTCCTCCTCCCATAAGTGTCTTCTGAACGTGAGTGTCCATGCTCCACCTGATGCCTATGTGTTGAAAAATTGGGCCACCGTAGCCGAGGGCTTTGAAGAGATTGCAAAGAGCTAGGGAAATCTCTCTTCAGAGTCTTAAATAATCAATGCATCATGTGTCTTCCCAAAAGAGGCATTTCAGCCCATTTCCCATATTCACTCTGATTCCAATCCAGATAAAGTCTAAGTTCTCCGAAATCCCTCTCCATAAGTGAGAAATGCAATGCTGGGAGGGAGTAGATAAATCCCATACTCTTGCTCTACTATAATATCTTTGTTGAACGACTGTACCCCAAATGCTATGTTCTTCTTTGTCAAGCCTCCAAAGCCATTTGCTCGAGCATCAAACTAAGTCCCTAATGTTCTTAATATGCAAGCCTCCCACTTGCTTACTTCTACATGCTCTTTCCCAAACAACGTTGTGTCATCCTCTGCCTCTTCCTTCACTGTCGTGCCAAAAGAAAGTGGCCTGGATGGACTCAAACTTCTTTGCCACAGGCCGCGGGATCCGGAAGGTGGAGAGAAAGTAAATAGGTAGGCTCTAGAACAAACCTGCACAGCAACAACTGCCGCCCGTAGAAGAGCAGTTTCCCTTTCCACCCAACAAGCTTGGAGTGGAATCTATTTATCTTGTCAATCCATGCATCTCAGTGTGTGTGGGTGAGAGGGAGTCCCAAGTCAGGGTTTGCCGTCCCGACCGACCCGCCCGTCCCGATCACTGCCTGGGACGGGTCGGGTTAATCCCGTCTCAGTCCGTCTCGGTCCGTCTCGATCCATATTTAAATAAAAAAAGACTTTATGACCGCCATGCTTCATAGAACTCAAAAAATTCATAGATAAACCAGACTATAATGCACCAGGGCAGGCACACCATAGGACTATAACACTCTGGATCAAGGGCGTTAAAGTCAACGAGCACACAACAACACTGACAGGGGATATAACGGACCAGGGGTGGGGTGTTATAGTGAACATAATGCACCTCCCATGAGCCGTTATGCCCACCAGAACGACAAAATCCACAGGAAACCACAGTATATAATGCACCTCAAAAGGGGCGTCATATTGAATTTAACGCACAGGGGAATGGCCGTTAAAGGCAACAGACCTTTAACTCAACACTCAGGACTATAACGCACCACAGGAGGTGCGTTAAAGCCACCCGAACATCAAAATCCACAGGAAACTCAGACACGGACCACATGACACACCTCAAGGGATGCGTTAAAGGGGCATAACGCACAGGGGCAGGCTCGTTATGTCACCTGGGTTTCGTGACTCCAGAGGTCAGAATCAGAAACCCCTCCCGATCGATCAAAATCGACGGGGGACGCGGCGGAATATAAAACCTGCTGAACCTGCCAACCCATACCGATCATACAAGCCTAAGCATGCCACTAGAAATGAAGTACGATACCCATGGAATAGATTTTAACAATTAAACAATAATTTAATACATTAAAGGATTAAAAATGCACTAATTATGAACATGCATGAAATACGAGGCTTCGGGCGTCGGACCACGGCGCAAGTGGTACCAGCGGTGTCCTAACGAGATAGGGAATCCATCCCCCTACCTAGATGACGACGAAAATGATGATACGGTGGCGAACCGGCGATGGGGCGACGCGACGTCTCTCGGCCTGGCTCAAGTCCACATTTCGTGAATCGAGGAAAGGTGGGCGTCAACGCGATCCTCGCGACCCAACCAATCCAACGGTACCTCTCTGACTTCGATCAGCAGCCGTCTGACCAAAAAATGAGAGAGGCACGTAAATCGAGAATAAACCTCAAAATCACCCAAACCCAAGAAATGCATAAAAAATGAGAAAAATTGCAACAGATGGCGACGCAGAGGGCGTCAACGGATTCCTGGAGAGATGAGGAGTCCGATCCCCTACCTTTTGCGTGGCGAAAACCGCGAATCGGTGCCGAACGGGCGATAGGGGCCACGCCGTCTTTTAGCTCGCACGCATCTCCGCGCTCCCCGATCTGAGGGAAGAAGGGTACTGGCACAATCCGCGCATCGAGTCCGTCCCGTCAGTACCTCCCACTCATCGACCAGGGTCCGTTTGGATTGCGAATCGAGGAAATGGGAGTGTGGAGGAGAGAGAACACGAGATGAGGAGAGAGAGAGCGTGAGGTGGAGAGAGAGAGAGTTTCGAGAGTGAGGAGAGAGAGAGAGGGTTGAGATATTTTGTAAAAATCTGATTTTCTTATTTTTTTTGAAAAATAACTTTAAATTACACTTTAACTTTTTAGTTCGGTGTGACCATAGTACGCTTGGTAATTCCTCGAGCCAGCTTCCCTTGGCCTTGTCAAGCCTGGTTTTAATGCCATTTAATATAGCTTTGTTGGCATTTTCGACCAGTTTGTTGGCCTGAGGGTGGGCTACCGAGGTGAAGTGGTTGCGAATATTTAGGTCGGCACATCTGTCTCTAAAGTAGTGAAAATCAAATTGTCGACCATTGTCGCTCACAATCACCTGGGGGATACCAAAACGACAAATGATTGACTTCCAAACGTAGCTCCATATGACTGACTCGGTAATCCTGGCAGTGGCTTCGGCTTCAATCCACTTCGTGAAGTAGTCAATGGTGATGATAACGAACTTCTTCTGAGCCTGAGCCATAGGGAATGGTCCCAGGATGTCAATTCCCCATCGAGCGAAGGGATATGGCTCGGTAAGGGTGACTAGCTCCGTGGTAGGCTGGTGGACCAGATGGTTGAAACGCTGGCATCGGTCGCATCTTTGCACGTAGGTCGAGTAGTCATACTGGACCATGGGCCACCAGTAACCCTGCTAGAGCAAGATCCTGGCGAGTGATCTTCCTCCTTGATGCACGCCGCAGATGCCTTCGTGAACTTCTTGAATTGCTTGGCTGGCTTCGTCGGCACCGAGGCACTTGAGGAGGGGGGCGGAGTAAGACCTACGATACAGGGCATCATCCAGGATGATGAAACGCCGGGCTTGGTACTTCAATCTCTGAGCTTCCCAAGGGTCAGGGGGCTCTTGAGAGTCCCAAAGCCAAGATATGTAAGGGGTCCGCCAGTCGCTCGGGGGTGCCGGGTCGATGGTCATGAGTTCGGATTTGATGCTCGGTCGTTCTAGCTCCTCGAGGAGGACTGACCGAGTACCTTCGGGGCCGAGAGAGGAGGCCAGATGAGAGAGGGCATCTGCTTGGGAGTTTTCCTCCTGAGCTATCCGGACCTCAAAACTCTCGAATAGTTGGGCCAACACTCTGACCATTTGGAGGTACTTGATCATTGGCGCTTCTTGAGCCTCGTAGTCACTGTGGACCTTACTGGCGACTAGTTGGGAGTCGGTGTGGATTCTGACTCGCTCGTCCCCCATCCAACGTGCCATCTTGGCTCCCGAAATGAGGGCCTCGTACTCGGAGACATTATTGGATGTCGGGAAATTGAACTTCAAAGTGTACTGCAGCTCCACCCCTTCGGGGGATTTGAGGAGGACACCGGTGCCACTTCCAACCGAGTTGGAAGACCCGTCGACGAACAGGTCCCAGGTGGGTCCGTGCACGCATGGAAGTGTTTCCTCGGTCGGGATGGTGCTCTCTGCGATGAAGTCTGCGAGGGCTTATCCCTTGATGGCCGAGCGGGGGCGGTAAGAGGTATCGTAGGCCCCGAGCATGATGGCCCACTTAATGAGGTGTCCCGAGGCTTCAGGGTGAGAGAGGATCTTCTTCAGGGGTTCACCAGCCCAATTGGGCCTTACATGGCTTATGGATCCATCATGATGGTCCAAGGCCACTCCTCCTTAATGGATTCTAAAGGTGCTTTAAACCAAATGGCTTTTAAGAGCCTTACAATTAGCCCAAAATGAAAATCCAAGTATAAAGACACATTACAAGCCCAAATTCAATGTAAACAAAGACTAAAAGTATCCAAACTCAAGCCAAATTGCCTCCATTTCAAAGGAAAGCCGATGTTGTCCGGTTGGTGCTCCGTGTATGGTACCGTCGGCTCATCGGTCCGTGCTACGTGATCGTTCCGGTGTCCGCACCACATCCCCTCGACATTCCCAAGTGAAAATGGGAAGATATCGGCATGGATTTCATCATAGGCTTACCTAAGTCTCAAGGTGGATATGATGGCATCTGGGTAATAATCGACCGTCTCACCAAATCGGCTCACTTTCTACCTATCAAGAGCCATTGGTCGATTAATGTCCTAGTTGCATTGTACATCAAGGAGATAGTAAGGTTACATGGCGTCCCTGTAACTATTATGTCTGACCAAGACCCGCGCTTCACCTCACATTTTTGGAAGGGTCTACAACACTCTCTGGGGACCAAACTCAATTTTAGTACTACTTTTCATCCCCAAATAGATAGTCAGACCGAGCAAACAAATCAAATTGTTGAACACATGTTAAGAGCTTGTGTCATGGACTTCGGTGGAAGCTGGCATGAGCACTTGCCCCTGGCCGAGTTTGCTTACAACAACAGCTACCAGGCCAGTATTCAGATGGCTCCATTTGAAGCACTCTATGGCAGGAGTTGCCGATCTCCCATATGTTGGGAGGAAATTGGTGAAAGACAGATACTAGGTCCCGATATGGTTAGACATACTAATGAGAAGGTCCAACTCATCAGGGATAGACTCAAGACTGCTCAGTCAAGACAGAAGTCCTATGCGGACAACAGAAGAAGAGACCTGGAGTTTCAGATTGGGGACCATGTCTTCCTCAAGGTTTCTCCTAGTCGTGGCATTAGAAGATTCGGTGTTAAGGGCAATCTTACACCAAGATTTATTGGACCATTCGAAGTGCTAAAAAGAGTTGGCGAAGTTGCTTATCGTATTGCTTTGCCTCCTCAATTGTCGAAAGTGCATAACGTGTTTCACGTTTCTATGCTGAAGAAGTATGTGTACGACCCTTTCCATGTCATTGATTATAATGACTTGGTGATTCAGAAGGACCTCAGTTATGAGCAGAAGCCAATGAAGATTCTCGATCAAGAGGTTCGAGTTTTGAGGAACAAGACTATTCCCATGGTAAAGATACAATGGAATAGATGTCTGGAACAAGAAGCTACATGAAAAACTGAGGAGTCCATGCGAAAGAGATATCCGGAACTATTCTAGACTATAAGTACCTTATACCCTCCACCTCCCTATTTGTGCAGTTGAATTTGGGGACCAAATTCTTTAAAGTGGGTTGGGGTTGCGGTCATACCAGAGACCGCTAGGCCCCTTTGGCGGCCCTCAGCGGGCCACCAGGCGATTTTGAATGTCGGTTGGGCTTAGCGGTCCGCCTGAGACCGCCAAGCCCGGGGTTGCGGTCATGCGATAGACCGCCACCCTTGGAGTAGGGGTCAGCAGATGACCGTTTCGTCTGTCTGGTCAGAGCACCCTCAGGGTGCGTGGTTTGACCGTTGGGAGTGCTCCCCAGGGTTGCTATCTGGGCATGACCATTTCCTGGTGTTTTGCGGTCAGCAGAGGACCACTTGGTGGGCTTAGCAGCCTGGCAATAGATCGCTACCCAATACAGTGGCACGCCTGGTTGCAGCCATGGCTTGGCCACTTGGTTGAGCCTGGCGGTCTCAGGGAGACCGCTAGGCCCGTTTTGCAGTCCAGGGATGGCCGCCAAGCTGAGGGGCAGTCCTGGGTGGTCTTCCACTCTGTTTCCCTTCAATCGATGATTCCTATGAGTTGAGTCTTATCTCCAGTGACCTGTCCACTAGTCGTAACTTTCCTACGCACGCGGGTGTGGACCCACTTGGGAGTGGTGGAGAGCGTGACCCGGGGAGACGGTTGTTAGGTTGGTTACCATAGGGCCCCTTCACATCGCTTGAGTCCGGGCTTTGGGGAAGAACCAGCTAGAGGGCCTGACCTAGGACGTATGGTCTGTGTGTGCACACATGGTTGGGACCGTCGGACCCGTGCTGGCGAGCACGACCCCAACTAGTCCTTGTTCGTGGTACTCATTGTGTGTCTCAGTCTCCGCTTGGGGCATGTAGGGAGACACTTGGGCGTGGTGTAAGACGTTAAGGGACGCATCTGGTCGTGCTTCTAGTGGTAGTGCTCCTATCTTCTGGCAGGTACGGACTTGTTTTCCTGTTGGACCGTGGTCAGTTTGTTCGGTACGGGTAGTTGTAGGGAGCTTTTTCGTTTATTTATTATTGCCTATTACTTCTGCCGTACTTTTGCTTAGTAGCATTACTTTCTGCGTACGTGTGTACCTTGTGACCTTGTTTCTCTCATTGTGAGGTGGGGGTCTGTGGGATCCCTACTAAGCCTATGAAATGAGGCTCACCCTTATATTTTCAGGTGAGGCAGGTTCATCGAGAGGCGCGTCCGAGATTCCTCATGGGTCGTTCGGCCAGAGTTAGTTGTCACTTGCTAGAGCCGGGTTATGCCCCGTGTGCTTGTACTTTTCCTTCTATTGACTGTACTTATTTTGGACATGAGACACACTGGACCTTGCAGCTATCAGTGAGCAATTATTTATTTCCTTGCATTATTATTTAGATTATTGTGTTTTTTTCTGTAATTATTTTAGCTTCTTATGTACCCTTACACGATCCTTTAACCCTTCCGAGTCTTCGGACTCGTGGGTGGCGAGCCAAGATTCGACCCGCGCTGGTTCCTTTTCGGTACTCGGATCTTGGGTCGACCCAAGACATGCCCTTGGGGTAACAAAAGTCATACATTCTGGATAGCGCAAAAGAGAAGATAAAGGGGCGATACAATCAAATCCTAGGCTCGCTCCCCTCCAGTGCCGCCAGGTGAGACTCAGCAGCTGCAAGCTCCGCCTCCAAGGTCGACACAAGCTGTATGCTAGCCTCGACTGTGGTCTCGGCAGCCTGCCACTCAGCACTAGCGAGCTCCACGGCTCGCAACTGCTCCTCCAAGGCCTTCTGCAAGGCCTCAGCCCTACTCTCTGCCTCGCCTAGCCACACGGCGCGGTCTTGGGAAAATGACACAGCCACGTCAGCATGTCCCCTCTGCTCGGCCATGGCTGACATAAGCTGGGCCCGCTGCTCCTGTGCCTCTCGAATGGCCTCTAGCCACAGAGCCCTCTGCTTTTGGGCTTCTAAAAGTCACAGGTACTCTGCCTAGATCCCGGCCAAACTAGACATCCAAAGTTCGTGCGAAAAGCCAAGGCTATGGTAGCCCTGGGTACACTCCCTCAATCACTGCCTAAGCTCCTCTGGAGAAGGTAGGGGGTCTCTTTGCAGGTTGCCTCGGGCTCATTGGAGCAAGGCGGCGCCCACGCTCACATCCAGCAATGGCTCTGGCGGGGAAGGCCACATAAGCCACTCAACCCCTAGGTCCAGGGAAGAGTGGCCCATCTCAGCCAGCACACCAGTAGGGCCTACACAATCCCACCAAGCATAAAGGGAAATAAGCAACATCCAAAATTTCATTTGACAAGACAGGTGGAAAACCAGATAAAAGTCCCAGCCCTTACCCGGTGTGACTCCTGCCATGCCTGTAGCCTCATTGACAGGGGTCGGTGAGGGCAACCTCTCCTCCACATCTGCAACCTCGCCCGCTAGGGTCGGAGAGGGCAAGGGCTCCCCCGTAATCTGGTCATCCTCAGTGGCCATCGGCGAGGTGGAAGGCTCCTCCCAACTGCTCTCGCCAGGAGCCCGCACGTGCTCCTCCCCAGACTCCAGCCCTGTTCACACCATAATAGTATCAACATTCGATGATAAAACTTAAATAAGGGCTAGATAGGAAAGGGAGAACCACTGCACACCTTCCAAAGCCGCCTCCATCTCCGCTTCCCTGACGGAAGAAGCCTCAGAAGTGGAGGAGCTCGAGCTATCTTCTGTCTCCATCGCCACGCTGCCGCTACTCGAAGAGCCAGACGAGGCTTCCGACGAGCTCCAAGACACGGGCAAACTAGTGGCACCTACAGATCAGTGGATCAAGCCACACTGCCCAATCCAGCCTCATATGAAGACAACTTATCGGCTAGGGGTTTCAAACAAGAAACTCACCAATAGGGGCGCCCCCTTCGAAAAACCCCTCAATGTCGACGATCTCCTCATCGCTCCCAATCGAAGTTGCGATAGTGGGCTCAGCCCCTACTACCCCGGCTGTGTCACGGGGGAGCTCACCCTTCTCTAGGGGGAAGAAGCACCTACAGCCAACACCAGAGGAAGCTTAGCATTAACGGGCAACCCTGAAAGCCCCACCATGAATGACTAGGCACTCAGTTGCCTACCTGAGGGCCCCATACTAGAGGACCCGACCAGTCCCACAGTGCAGGCTAACACCACGGTGGGAAAACGAGGGAGAGGCATCCTCACCAGCAGCTGTGGTAGTATGCCCACTGCATCCCTAGCAACAGGTGGAGGTAAAGGGGCCACCTGCTCAGATTTGCCCTCGAAGGCGAAAGAGCCACTGACGGGCTGGCACTGGCCAACTCTTGGATCATCTACAGAGTGGCAGCCGCGTCCTCACCTGGCAAACAAACAACACAAACCCAGTCAGCGGTTCCAGCCCATCAAAAGCACGACAAAGACAAGACGATTCCCTTCACGACAATCCAATGTTTACCCAAGCTATCGTGGGCCGCCACCGGCATTTGCTCTCCCATCTGTGTGGGTGCCCCACTCTTGTCTCGAATGGGCCCGCAGCCCCCGATACCTCTACCACCTCTGCATAGTACGAATGGCTATGTCAGTGGCCATAATCGGGCCACAGCCAGCATATGTCCAGTGTCAGAGGCTCTTACCTGAGCAGGACCTCCCTGAAGCCTTCCACGACTCGAAGTCGGGGAATGTCTCGATGTTAGGGGCAATCTCGTCCATCACACGAAGGAACCCCTCCATATCTATCTCGCACTCGACCCAGTCATCAGGTAGGGGGTCAACCTCCTGAGGGGGTGAGAAGGCCGCCTCCACGTCAGTCTCTAATGGGGCTACAAGAAACAAATCCGGCGAGACAGGGTTAGTCAGTCATTACGACTAAACCGGCCAGGAGCAAAAAGGTCGGCACGACACTTACTTAAAGCTATCTCCTCCTCGGCTTGCTCGCTAGTCTCGAGTCCTCTAGAGGACCCGCCAACCTCAACTACCGCAGCCTCCACACGAGGGCGCTTCCGCCTAGGTTGGGGACCTCTGTCCCCACTCCCTAAGGATGTCTCCGTGGACAGGTGATCCCCCTCTGCCACAAAACCTGTCAACAAATGTAGCAACATATAATGCCTCAGTCACATACCCTAAAAAGTAATGAAGCTAAGGTGGTATGCAAAGAAAGAATATTACCTGAGGCCCCGAAAGGGGTCAATGGCAAAGGGACTAGCTGCTCTGGCCTCGACACCAATACACGGGTAGCCTTTGCAACTACCTCTCGAATGTCTCTTAGAGTGGGGGCACACTCAATATGGGACACAAACTCCACGGGTCTGGCTGACCCAATCACGTGGTCGATGTGTCGCCTATAGTCATCAGTCACCGTATCGACAAAGCTCCCATCAGGGAGCGCCCTGTCCAATGAACCCTTGCTTCGGAAGCCACAATCAGCTCAGAACTGTGCCCACCGGGTCTTCGTCGCCCTCAGTCAGGGCACCCTTGCTCCAGTCGCCACTATCACTGTCTGCGCCTGCCTCAGGGGCTTCAGTGCCCCACCATTGCCTTAGCTCCCAGACGACGAGCCCCGACTGCCCTGGGGCCACTGCCGCACAAGTCACTCCACCTCCCGATGGACCCGGGTGATGCGAGTCCTCAGGTACTCATCATCCAGAAGAATAGGAGGCAAATCCTCCCTCAAAAGATGGCTCTCCTTAGCCTTTCTGATCGCAGAAGCCTTCTGCCAAGATAAGTGGTTGTGCTCGAACCACAACCTAGCATAATGGACGTCAAACTGTCCCTGACGCCCCAATCCCGATAGCGGTAGTCGCTCTAGCTCCTAGCGGCAGTAAAAATCCCACCACGTTGCGGCCAGCAAGTGAGTATCCCTGCCTCTATATTTTTGGCCCGTCAAAGGGAACTCCCAGTTTGGCGGGATCCCCTGGTCGTAGTAGAAGTTCCTGGCGAACCTGTACGAGTAGTACGGCTCCAAGGAACTCATCGCGGGCCGGTGTAGTGTCAACACCGTTGGTCGGGTGCTCATCGCCCACTCTGTCCCCAGTGTTGTGTCTGGCTCCTTCTGATGCGGGTGGGCGCTAGTCACCCCTCTGCTCAGTGGCCCCAGGAACAAGCTGAAATCCCTCATGGCACTGTCAAACGGCAACCCCTCCTAGCCCCGGTCAGGTAGGTAACACAGGGCTCTCCTGGCCCCCTCCAACTGTGCCTCGACATCTCCGTCTAGCTAACTGGTAAAGTTGAACAATAAGGGCGCCATTGGGTTCACTACGGTGCCGTGAGTTACTAACCCCGGAAACAACAAATCAGCCCACACACTGAGGTAGTGGGTCGGCAAAAGTAGGCTCCTCTCTCTAGGTGCCGGATGCGCTGCTAGGATCCCCAGTCCCTAGTACACACCTTTATCAACGACAGGTTTGTGCACCATCAGTGATCTCGCGCCTGGTCCTGACCCATCGATGTAGTTGACATCACCACTAATGGGGGATCTGCAAAGTAGGAAACGGATCAGAGGAGCCCAGGGTTGGAAATCCCAGGGAAAACCCTCTGATGCTTAAGTCAGCGAACTGGCAGAGCGTAGGTGGAAAATAGAGCAGGAGAAGAAAAGAGGGGGCACGAGATCGCTCTCCACCAAAAGGGGTGGTGTTGAGTGCTCAAGGTCCTTTTGTCCTCTTTTTGGAGGGTTACCTTGGAGTTTATATAATTACCGCTGAGGGGTACTTGAAGGGACTGGGGGGAGTTATGCTGCAAGGGAAGTCCCTTCTTCTCCCCTATCCTTTGGAGTCTTCCGTTCGAGTGGTGGCGAGATTCCCGCTGGGAGTTATGCCCTGTCCGATGGGTTTCAGGCGTTAGGATATTTCCCAGTGAGGCGTTTGGACTTCTCCCGAGTAGAAGGTGGCGCTGTGTCAGTTACACTCAGGCACCGTTTAGGCTTTTCTGAGCGACCGATGCTCAGACTTTTGGGCCGAGCGGCCACCTAGGAAGATCTGTTTCGAAGATGTTTGGGCTTTGAGATGGGCGGGCCCATTCGTGGGGCTATCGCTTTGGGGGGCTTGGCCATGTTGGGTCACATTGGACCTAATTGGGCAAGTCTAGACCTGCTTCGGCCGCCCTAATCCGCGCGTATAATTGGGCTGCAAATTTCCCCTCTCCACTTGCCCCCTACTCCCGAGCCAAAATTTGGGCTCGGAGAGTAGGATGCTCTGGGGTAGCGTTGGTGGCTCAGGCGGGGATATGGTTGCCGGCAGGGGCCATTTAATGCTACTATCCTGGGGGCATACGTATGATGATGCTTCTCTTGAGCCGGCACGGGGGAACCCTTCTGGGAGTTTGAAACATCGCGGTGCATCCCGTTAGGGAAGTTGGGACACATATATAAATGTTCCTGTATGCTTGCGCTATATGCTTCCTCTGCCAGGGCATTTTCCTTCTGCCGGGTAGGTGTTAAGAGGATCCGTGCACCGTGAGTGTGGCTTGAGGGAGCGTAGAATAGTAGAGGCGTTTGAGGAGTTGGCGGAGATCACGGTGGCAGCGGTCAACTTCTGCCCCCTCTAGCCTCTTTCGATTCCGTGGTCCCTTCTTCCTCTTTCCATCTTTCGCGACCTTCCATGGTAGAGCTCGATCCTAGAGTTAAGACCCGGGGGCTCGAACAAGGTGCGGGTGGTTCGACACCCAGTCATCCTCTGCGCAGTGAGCTAGGTGAGGCCGAAGTGAAGGAGATTGAGGCTCTTTATGAACTACTATGGCGGTACTTCTTTTCCCTGATCAAACCTCACGAATCGTGCTTGGATACTCATTCGGGCCACTTTTACATTTTTCTAGTGGCTTGGAAGTGTGGTTTCTGCCTTCCTCTCCACCCCGATGATCTTGACTCTGAGTCGTGAGACTCAAGGATTGTTTTAGCTTCAGGTCTAGTTACCTTGTCCTGAGTCTGTCGACAGTTTTCTGTGCTGCCATTGATACTTCGTAGTACGTGCGATAGTGCTTCTTTACCTGTCTGTACCCCAGTACTCATGTTTTAGAGTCTGTGTCTTGTGATCCTCCACTAGTCGTAGCCTTACGACATGTTACGGCGTGTCAGCTCTTGTAGCAGGGCACTTCCCAGTTTACGGTTCTTAGGCTAGTTCTGTGGGCCCCTGGCTTTGTACTGCAACGTCCGCAAGGGGGGAATACTAGCTAGAGACTCGGCTCTAGGCACGAGCTGGTGTGTGCACATGCGGTCAGGGGCTTGGACTGATGCCGATGGGCATTACCCTATCTAGTCACTCGCGACTGTAGTTCCTATTCTGCTTCTGACAGTGTCTTGGTCTCGGTCATGCTTTTTGGCGACAGGCAGACAAGACACTAGTAGGCGTAGCATAAGACGTCAGTGGACGTAGCTGGCTGCTCTTCTAGTGAGGGGAGTACTTCAGACACGTGACACATGACTTTCACGTGACTCTCATGTCTCTCGAGTGTCGTAACCTTTTCGGGTTAGCCTTCTCATGGCTTTGCCCGAGGTCAGTGTTGTTCCTTGTGCACGACGTTCTAGTCGTGTCAGGTCGATGTCTGTCTAGATCTCTTCTAGGCTTTTATCTTTTCCCTTTTTCCTTGCAGGCCTTCGCTTGCTTGGTGTCGTGTCAACGGATCAACAACTTTTGACTTTGCCCATTCAGAGTTCGCCTTTTTGTTGCTGTTAGGAGTAGCTTGGGAGTTGAGGTTAGTTCGGCAGCCACACTCATTCAGTACGGCTTTTCCCTTTTCTTTTATCTTCCTTCTCCCTTGCCTCTTCCCTACTCCTGCTTCCTCTTCTTTGCAGCTTTGTAGTGTAGTTTTCCTATTTTGCTACACCTGATGTTTTGTATTCCATGTTACTGCGTGTTTTCAGTGGGGATCTGTGTGACCCCTACTGAACCAGTGACACGAGGCTCACCCCTGCTTTTCAGGTGTGGTCGTTCTGCTTCTTTGTGGTCCGTGGGCGGTGCGTCTGTTCGTTGTTGCCAGCGTTGCCAGCGTTACCTGCATCGGGTTTCCCCCGACTTCAGCAGACGTTCTCTTTTTTGTTGGACTGTATTTGTCTTTATTTGTGGACTAGACTCTATCATAATTGTTAATTTAAATTGTTAATTAAAAAAGTAATTTTATTTCTGCTACTTTAGCAACCCGATAATTGAAATATTAATTGCTTACTACTTTATCTGGAAATTCAATGTACTCCACACAATCCTTTTTATTCCTTCAGAGCTTTACCGCTCTTGGGAGGCTTCATAGGTTTCAAGTGGTATCGAGTTTACCTGGTATCCAGAGTTTGGGTCATCACAGGTGGTATCAGAGCTGTGGAATTTGGGGGTGGGAGGGAGAGGGAAGGGGGAATCCCTCCTTGGTTTGAGTGGGGGGAGTTATTGAAGGGATTAATAGTGGTCTTGGGGATAGGGAGGGTTGCTTTGGGAAGCGGAAGGGGTGCTTGGGGAAGGGGTTGGGTGCTTGGGAAGTGGAGATTTCACCTTGGGGAAGTGGAAGGATTTATGGGGGAGGGAAAAAGTTGCTTGGGAATAGGGTGGAGTTAATGACCTTTGGAAGATGAAAGGGTGAGGGAGCATGATGTGGCAGATGATGTGGCAAGGAAGAGGAGGAGAGAGAGGGCTGACCCTAGAGAGAGAAAGAGGAGAGAGAGAGTGATGGGATCAACACCTCATACCTCGGATCTAGTGTCTTCCAAGAGACTGAACAACCCAAATTGAAGCTCCCAGGATCAAAGGCTCAGATTGAACCTCTCTTCTATAAATATGCTACGATCACCAATTGGGAAGGTGGGCGAGCATATTGATGGGTAAGTTGCAGTTCGAGAAGATAGCTCAGCTCATCCTAGAGAGAAAGGAAGGAAGAAGAAAGAAAGAAAGAAAGAAAGAAAGAAAGTGAGAACGCTGCTGTGGGCTACAGAGATAGTAGAGAGCCTTCTCCATCGAAGGAAGAAGGGAAAAAGAGAGAGAGAGTAAGAAGAGATGGGAAAAGAGCTTTGAGGAAGAGAGAGATAGAGCATTCACCTTTTAGTTGTAGTGAGAGATAGAAAGCAGAAAGTAGCTCAAGAAGGAGAGAAGGAAGAAGTGATCGTTGAAGAAACTTTTCTGCTGCATAAAATGTAGCTACAATTTTCATTGTTCTATCTTATTTTGCTTTAATTTCTTGAATTTTTGATACTTGGTTTTGGTTGTGTGTGTAACTATGCAACGTTTGCACAGGCTCAGCTCATCTAAGCATGTGTGTGTGTGTGTTGCTAGGTTTTAGACCCAAAGTGTTTGGGGTTCATCCTCGATTGTTGCTGTGAAAATAGCGTGAGGAGTGTCCTCCTCGTGGGGAGTTTGTTCCCCGTGTGTGTGCACAGGCATTTGTCTACATGTGTGTTGGAGCCTGGCTCCATGTATGCTATCTTATAGATTGTTTACAAGATTGTGTAATCCTCACTGGGTTTGGTGAGGGGGTGGATGTAGGCACACTGGCACGTGTGGCCGAACCACCAAAAAATATCTGTGCCTATGTTGAATGCCTGTGAGATTGTTCCATTTCATCTATCTCCCTTCACAGGTACACTTTAATGCACTTCACACACTCGCTAGGTGTTCGATAAGATCTCTGCTCAGTGGTGCAACAAATCTGATCGGTGATTGTATCGTGCACTGCTTGTGTTCAATCTTCTCTCCACACACATCACTGCTCACAAGTCTATCTACTATTTAAACAAATGTCTCCATACACACCAAAGAATGCTTCCATGATAATCTAGATTTACATCAGTAGATCAGAAAACCCCTGATCTTGTACATTTCTGTTATTAAAGACTCCCTAGGAGCTATCCTGGCTCAAGTGGACGACGAAGGAAAAGAAAGGGTAGCATACTATCTTTCTAGGTTGTTTAACCCTGCTGAGTCTAGGTATACTGCCATGGAGAAGACCTGCGCGGCACTGGTATGGGTAGCTCAGAAGCTTAAGCATTATTTTTTTGCCCATGTGGTCAAGTTGATCTCTAGAATGGACCCTATTCGATATCTCTTGGAAAAGCCCGTCTTTTCTAGCTGATTAGCTCGCTGGCAGAGCTTTCTCTCACAATTTGATGTTACCTTCGTCGTTCAGAAAGCGATCAAGGGCTACGCTGTTGTTGAACATCTGGCTCACTCTCCAATCCCTTGCACCGATTCAATCTAGGACGAGTTTCCTGACGAACACCTTGCTGTAATCACTCATCTCCCCTTCTGGTCTTTGCACTTTGACGGTGCACTAAATTCTTAGGGCCGTGGAATCGGCGTCGTTCTCCTTACTCCAGAAGGAGTAACTATCCCTATTACTTATCAGCTCACATTTCCTGCCACAAATAATATAGCCGAGTATGAGGCTCTCCTTGTTGGTCTGAAGCAAGCCTATTTTCTGGCCGCACGCTATCTCAACATCATAGGGGACTCTCAATTGGTGCTGCGTTAAGTTCTTTCAACTTATCGCACCCGTGACCTCAAGCTTAAGCCTTATCAAGATTTGGTCACATTCTTGGCTAGGCAGTTCCATAAGCTCATCTATATCCATACTCCTCGCTCCCAGAATATTCTTGCCGATGCATTAGCATCGCTAGCTTTTTCCCTTTCTTTCCCTCTTAGTCGTTCCACTGAGACCATTATCGTCCAGAGGATGGACGCTCTTTCCCTTCAGGATCCTTGGTTCCATAACCTTAGGGAATCTGTAGAGAAGAAGACTGAGAAGGAAGATCTGAAAGAAGTATCATTAACTGAGCTTGAGGAAATCTTGGATGAAGAAGAACTGCTCTGGCATCACGAGATAGAGCAATACTGTAGGGATAGATCATTTCCGGAGACGGCCAATGCCGAGCAGCGAAAGGCCATCAGAAGTGTCATCTCAAGATATACAATTATCGCAGGAGAACTACATAGGCATGCTCTTAGTGGAGTTCTCATGAGGTGTTTGGATGACGGTGAGGCATGAAAAGTAGTAGAAGCAGCTCACGCGAGTGAATGCAGAGGGCATGTTAATGGTCAGGCTTTGGCGAAGAAGATTCTTAGGCAGGGCTATTAGTGGCCGACCCTAGAAGAAGACTGTTCCACATATGTCCATAGGTGTCTTCAATGCCAACTTCATGCCGATAAATTTCATGCTCCTGCTTCTTCTCTCCATCCCCTCTCTGCTCCTTGGCCATTCTTTATGTGGGCTTTTGATATTGTTGGCACACTCGGTGACCCTAATGCTCAGGTTCAACAACTCCCCCAACCCTTCAGGGGCCTCATCAGCCTCTTGGGTGACTTCCCCAGTTCCTGGTAGCGGTAATCCGATGCTGCACAGGGTTATCGGTATCCGGAGCTCCGGGTCGTTACAGTTGGTATCAGAGCGGTGTTGAGGAATCGTGTAAGGAATCAAAATTACACAGCTATTATCCAGAATTAGTCCATTTGCGTCGTCTATTGCTGGCTTAGGATGTTTTCTGTATGATTAATGAATTTTCCTATTTATTATCCATGTTTGCTAGCAGTTTCAAGATGCCGCCTCGGCGTCAGAGAGTTCCGATTCCTTACGAAGCGAGTAGTGTCCCTCAAGGTGTTCCTACTCTAGCTCCCGTTATTTCGACTCAAGAGGATGCACCTGCTAGTTGCGGACATGCTTTGAAGGAATTTTTGTTGTTTCATCAGTTGACTTTTGAAGGCCAGATCGATCCTGATGCCGCCAGGGTATGGCTGGACGTGACCGAGCGCGTGTTTTGCTCTATGGAATGCACGGAAGATGAGAAGGTGATGCTCGGCACTTTCAGCTCCAGGGCTCAGCGCTGATGTGGTGGAATACGGAATGTGAGATTTCTTTCCAGTCTCGCCCGCTCCGACAGATTTCGTGGGCTGAGTTCTTTGCCACTTTCGAACTTACCTTCAGTTCGGCTTACCTCCGAATGGATAAAATGCACCAGTTCTTGCAGCTCATCCAGGGAGGAATGTCGGTGCTTGAATACCGAAATAGGTTCATGGAATTGGGCCATTATGCGCCCCATGTGCTAGCGAATGAAGCATTGAAGACGGAGTAGTTTCTTCGTGGTCTCCGTGCTGAATTGAGGTAGCCATTGATCGTTGCTCACGTGACTAATATGAATGAGGTATATCAGGCTGCGGCAGCATTGTCAAGCAGTGTCGGTTCAGCCGACAGTCCAGCTTCCATCTGGTTATCCGCCTCCTGTACCAAGTTTTTCTTCTGCCACTCCAACAGCTAGTGGTGTTGCTTCTTTGGGTAAGTCCCAGTTCAGAAGATTCAAGAATAAGAAGAGGTTCAAGAAGCAATTTGACCAGCAGGCATCCTCCGGTGCAGTACAGCAATCAGCTCCTTCTTTCCAGCAGCGTCAGAGTTCTGCTAAAAGCCAATTCAAGGGTTGTGCACGGTGTGGTGGCAGCCACCCAGGCAAACCATGCTCTTTGCCGGTGGTATGTTTTCGATGTGACCAGCCGGGTCACGTGGTGAGAGACTGTCCTTTGAGAGCGATTCCAGTGCAATTCGCTCCGACAGCTCAATCTCAGTCGTCTCAATCGCAGTTTAGGCCTCCACTCCTACCACCGCCTCCATCTCAGCAGTTCCAGCAGATTCACCCTCAGGCTTCAGCAGCATCTTCCTTCCAGTCCTCTGCAGCTACCAGTAGAAAGCTAAAGGGCAAGGTGACTCATATTTCGTGGGCTGAGGCTGTGCCTCTTTCTATTCAACTTCGGATATCCTTTAGAGAGTCCCGATCGAACTCTGCTCCTAATTCATTTAACGGTCTATCGTGGACCCGTTATAGTCTCATAACGCTCTCAAGTTGGTCCATTAAATTCTGGCTGTCAACTGCCTTCGTTCTATCAAGTATAACGCATAGACAATGGTCCGTTATGATTACTTAACGATCTTAAGGTGATCCATTAAATGTTTTGTTGCAGGATGAGGATCTGTTTGTTCCCTCTCAGATTGATCAAACCTGTCGGTCTCTCTTCTGCATTCCACACACACGTCCATCGCTCCGTTCTATATTTATTACCTATTCACATTCACTCACATTTACATAATCATCCATTCGCACAACCATCCATTCACAACCACACATTCCCATTCACACATTCACACTCACATCCACACATTCCCAAATCATGCATTCCCAAATCACACATTCACATCCACACATTCACATTTGCATTTTCACAAACCAAAATTTCTTTTTCTTCATTTCATCACATTCTAAATTGTCACATACAAATGTGTGTCAAAAAAACTAAAAACAACAAAGGAACCAAAACCAAGAACAAGCATGTCACTCAGTCGGTCTGTCTCCCGGGCCGCCACTGTCCCCAGTACCCTCGTGCCACTTTGATGATGGCTCCATGGCACTATGCTCCTCTTCCCGTGGGTGTCTTCACTCTACCTCCTCGTTCCTTCGGTGGCCGAAAGGGCAGACAAATAGTCTCCCACCGATGTGCTCGGTGCCACGCTCCGCGAGCCTCCCGCTGCGCCGCTCTGGGATGCACTCCGGTTGGGTCCTCGGCCCATCATCCGGACAGTCCGCTCCATGGTCCGAAGCTCGATCCTCAAGTCGTGGACCTGGAGTGGTGCCTCATGAGCCTCAGTCCGGTACCTCTCTATGTCTACCATCTCTCCACTCAGCTGGGTCACTTCCCCCTGGAGTTGCTCGATCTCTTCTCAGAGACGGGGTACCTCCGTCACTTCTACTCAGGATCGCTCCGCCACAGCCAATGCTACAGTCAGTTCTCTCGCCTGCATATTGCATTTGCATCATGGTCAGTCAAGGCGTTTGCATAATCATAAAGCATTTTAGGAAAAGTTTGGGTTCTTACCCGCTCCGCGAGGGTAGCTTCGGCCTCCTCGGCTCGAGCTATGGCTAGGGAAAAATCCGCATCTCGCTCAGCCCGTCCCCCGACAGGCTGTGTAGAGGAGGACGGTGCGTCCGGCCAGGTCCTCTGGGCTCCCTCGGCCTGCTGCATTTTCAAAAAGTCAGTCAATTTGCATAAACATTTCAATTTTTTAAGTCTAAGGAAAGCTCACCAGAAGCTCCAGAGCTGCTCGGTACTCGTCTCGCTACTGCACACTGGCATGGAGTAGTCCCTCATGCTCGGTGATGCATCCTTGTGGGTCTAGCTACATTTAGAAGCAAGTGTCAACGCTACGGAGGTCAGCCGCCCGGCTTGCCTTTGGCGTGCGAGTGCTGGCCGCACTTCGTTGCATTCATAGGTTCCGTCCGCATCAGCCCCGTTCCGCATCAGAAGTGCTATTTGGTCTATAATAGGTTGCTCACAACTAACACTTGGATGATAATGCTCACTAGATATTTAGGATCTCTTAGGTTTCATCATCTTTGTCTTGTCTACTAGGCCTTGTATTTATAGTCAATCTTTAATGGCTATCCGTTAGACATGACTTGGATTGAAGTGCATGTTTCTCTTTGGCTTTCACATAGTGTAAGAAGGAGAGAGCCGATGTAATCATTGTGTTAGGCCTTTCTCTATGTTCTTGCCTTGCAACTTGATCATGTAGGTGTAGACACCTAATTTTGGATATCCCGCAGACCTTGTCTAGCCATAATAGAAGTGACACTCTTTCCTGGATGATTGGGAGTGCAAAGTCTCATCCTTATCTAGGTAGGCTCCACCCTTTGAGGTATTAGTATACACTCTGCACTGATCTCTAGGTGGCCAGGGTACTGGCTACCCAGAACCCCAAGGCGGCCAGATACTTGCAGGCCGCCCAGCCCAGCCAAGGCAACTAGAGTGTTGGCTGCCCACACCTCAAGGCGGCCAGACTTCTGGCTGCCCAGATTCCCAAGACGGCCACATCCTTGGCCGCCCAGCCTCCTTTGAACGGCCATCGACCTGGCCGCCTCCTAGAAATCACCCGTCAACTCCACAATCCGCCCACTCCGGGCATGTCCTCCACACCTATTCCCACTTCGAGAGGTGGAGGCACGCGTACTTGATTTTTGAATTTGGGGATGGAGGGAAAGCCCCACATACAAGAAACCTCGTTCGAACCATCTCACGAGGGGTGGGACATTCTGGTGAGGGGGAGGACTTTTCGAGAGGTTCTGGCATCTCGAAGAACCCTTCCTGACCTTTGTCCCATTGAAGAGCTTCATCTGCGAGAGAGAGCTGGTGTCTGCCGCATGAGGAGGTGAAGTTTGTTGATGGCGGCCATCGACATGGCTGCCTACCACCTCTGAGCTGCCACACAGTTGGCCGCCTCCTGTTGGTCGACGGGCAAACCCCGTCCTTCTTCCCTTGTTCTCTATCTTGCTACATTTCTTTCTATTTTACTACATTTACATGCATACTAGATTCTCCTAGATCCCTATTACAAAGAGATTTTCCAATCCAAAATATAGGGAAGGTGGATGGTTGAAAGTCTCGGCCATCTCCCTTTCCAGCCCCCTTCCTGGTACGATCACCCCCAATTGCATGTTTTACTTTTGGTTTGAACATATACTACACTATCAAAGTCTAATGGGTTTGCTTTCTCTATTTGCTGGTTAATTTACAGGAACTTCATCACCGACTTGTAGAGCTCCCTGCTCTTGGCCAGCCAAGAGTGAGGACAGGAAGAATCCACATCTCTCATTCCTAAGGTTTTATAAAATAGTTTAAACATGGCGTACATGCATAATGGAATGCATTAGGAACTAAGCTTACATCTTTTAGAATGCCAGCGAACGTAACGGACTAAGATCACCCCGTTACAAGGTGTGACAGATCAGAGTAGGGGCGTTACCTTGCTTGTGACCAAGCAGGGGGCGTTACACTCTTTTAACTCATCTCCTATGGGCCGTTACACTTACCAGAATGCTAGGAAATCCATAGTTTTAAACAAGAAATGTAACGCACCAGGGTAGGTGCGCTACACGACTCTAACGCATAGGGTCAGGCCCGTTAAAGGCACCCGAACACCTAAAATCTACAGTTTTTAAATAGGACGTAACGCACCAAGGATGGCGCATTACACGACTACGACGGACCAAGGCTAGGCTGTCAAACTAACTGCCTATCTCAGTTAACGGTCAAAGGAACAGTCAATGGTCAAGTAACAGACCATGGTTAGCCCGTTACCATTCAGGTAACGTACCAGGGCAGGTGCGTCAGGGGACTGTAACGCACGTAGGGTGGTGTGTTACATCGACTAGGTTGCAAACTTGCGGAGTCCAAAATCGAACCTCCTCCCAGTCGACCGAAATCGATGGGAATCGCGGGGAAACTAGTTTTCAAGCTGAACTACCATGCCATATCAGTATTCCATAACTAAACACGCCATTCAAACTTAAAAACGATGGCCATGGAGTCAATTTTATCAATTTAAGGCTAATTAACACTAGCATGGAAGATTTCACTAAAATCGAGGAAACGGACGTTGGACCACAACGCATGTGGTACCGACGGGTTCCTAGCGAGGAGAAGATTCCATCCCCCTACCTCTTACACGATCGGAACGACGTTCGAGGCATAAACGGATGAAGGGGTGCCACGGCTCCACTCGGCCCGACCCACCTCCGCGCTCCGCGAATCGAGGGAAGAAGGGCATCACCGTGACCTGCACGACACGACCTTTCCAACGGTACCTCCCTTGCCTCGATCAGCGGCCATCTAGACCAAAAACGAGAGAGAAGAATGATTTTCAAAAAATTAGCCTAAAATTTTATAAAATGGGATTTACACAGAAATCGATGAAAACGATGACGGATGGTGACGTATGTGGCATCAATGGGTTCCTGGTGAGACGAGGAATCCATTTCCCTATCTATTGCACGGCGAAGATCGTGAATCGGTGCAGATCGAGCGACGGGGGCCACGACATCCTCTCACTCGCACACGCCTCCACGCTCCACGATCCAAGGGAAGGAGGGTACTAGCGCGATTCTTACATCGAGTCTGTCCCATCGGTACCTCCCACACGTCGATCGGAGTCCATTTGGACCAAAATCGAGTGAGAGGGGGAGAGAAAGAGAGAGAACGTGTGAGGGAGAGAGAGAGTGTGTGTTCGAGAGAGTGAGGGGAGAGAGAGGGCAGCGACAGTTTTATAAAAAATTTAATTTTAACTAGAAAGAGACGCCCGATGCTGGTGGGAGTCGGTGGAAGCCACATTAGGGCAGGACCAAGTTACATGGGAAGAATTTGTGGAACATTTCAATAATAAGTATTTCTCAGATCTAGTTCAAGAGAAGAAAACTGTCAAATTTGCCGCACTTAAGCAATGATCTTTGTCGGTGGTTGAGTACGAGGCTCAGTTCTCGAGGTTATCCCGATATGCTAAGCATTTAGTCAGTACTAAGAAGATGAACTCTAGAAGGTTTCTCAATGGGCTCAAGCCCCAATATATCACCCAACTGGTGCCAACAGACATACAGGTCTATTCAGAGATAGTGCGCTGAGCCCAGTTACTAGAAGATGCCACGGAACTATCTGATAGGATTTGTGGGAGAGATAAGAAGGAACATGTCACTGGTGCCGGTATCTTCATGACCACATTCAATAAGAAAAGGCCGAGTACTGGAGGAGAGTCCTCTCAAGAGAAGAAAGTTAAGAAGAATAGTAAGCCATTCTCCATAACCACCACACCTTCCAAGGTGGTGTGTAAATATTGTGATAAGGCCAGACACAAGGTCGATGAATGCTGGAGAAAACTTGGAGCTTGTCTCCGCTGTGGGAGCCGTGATCACCGGATTCCCGACTGTCTGTTGATCAATGATCAAGCCGGTGAAGTGAAGAGCCTGACGACAAAGAATGCACATCTCTAGGCTCTTCAGGAGGCAAATCAAGATGAGGGCAGACTAGTGGAAGGTACACTAAAAGTTTGTTCCAAGTCTGCACATGTCTTATTTGATATCGGTGCATCGCATTCTTTTATTTCCAAGAAGTTTGCCGATCCATTACCAATAGAACTGGAATGGATAGACCTAGTCATTGAAACCCCTCTCGGGAATGAATCCAAAATCACACACCATTATCGAGATTGTGAGGTTTTGGTAAAAGGGAAGAATCTCCCTGCCAACCTAATATGTCGAGACATGAAGAATTATGATATAATATTAGGCGCCGATTGATTATCCAAATACCAGGCAACTATTGATTGCCGTAACAGCAAGGTTACTTTCAAGGAATTCTCGAAACTGGTCTATACTAGCCCTAAGAGTCAGAGCAAGTCACCGCTTATTTCGGCTCTCCGAGCTAGCAAGCTAATAAGGAAAGGATGTATATCTTTCCTTACTTTTGTCACTATTAAGGAAACTAAGGAGACTAAGATAGAAGACATTCCAGTTGTACAAGAATTTCCAGACGTGTTTTAGGAAGATTTGCCTAGACTACCCTCGCAACAAGAAGTGGCCTTCACCATCGATTTGATCCTTGGTGCTGGCCCAGTTTCTAAGACACCTTATAGAATGTCCCCTGCTGAACTCAAGGAACTAAAGGAACAATTGATGGAACTTCTAAAGAAGGGATTTATCAGACCAAGCACTTCCCCATGGGGAGCACCTGTGCTATTTGTAAAGAAGAACACTCTTGATTGGTCCCCAATATCTAATGGTAGGATCACGAGAAAAATAAGCAGACTTGAATCTGATTGGCCCAGAAAATATGATGGCAGGGGTAATAAAAATCTTATCTTCAAATCGCAAGCTGACTGGCCCAGGGAAATATACGCATTTGCTCAAAACCTTCCTTCTAGATTTGAATTCCGATTGGTTGCATGGCAGTATAAATAGAGCCTTTTCCTTTTCCTTTTCCTTCCAAGATTTGTATTTGTATGTTGGAAAGAAATGTTGTTTCTTGGATAAGGGGCTCTACTAAATCTGTATTCTATTTGGCCCCCAATGGTAGAGGAAATCTTTGACTGAAAAGCCTTTTCCTAGATGTGCTTCCTCGTTGGCTATGGTAGACAAGGACAGATATCTATCCTAGGTATCATTTCAAGGACTAACATCCCATTGGTGTGACTAAAGGGCAGAGTACATTGAAAAAGTTGGTCATACCCAAATGTGGTCCCTGAAGGACTATCTTCAAAAAGGTGTACTAACCTCCATATAATGGAAAGGTAGGATCTCTATCCTAGGATCCTTTTCCAGACCTCAAAAAGTATATTTTTGGAGATTTACGCCTGAATTTTTTATTCTTTGGATGATCTGGCATGATTAGGTAGAAACAGGCTAAAAGTTTTCTGGAAAGCAACCCGCGTTGACCTACTGACGGAGTGAGGTCAACACACCTATTGAGAATATGCCTTAAATCGGCTTTTGGAAGGCACCTGAGGTCGACCTATTGAAGGTCTAAGGTCGATGCATCCAGCGCTGTCTGCTTGTCAGATTGCAGTTGGAGCATGATGAGGTCGAGGCAGCTACTTGGCGAGGTCGAGGCAGCCATGAAGACAGGCAAGTATAGTGCTTTCTGTGAAGGTCTGAGGTCGACACTCTGAGAGCCTGAGGTCGACGCAGCCTTGAAGAATTGTGCTTATAACTCTTCTAGAAGCAGCCCGAGGTTGACCTCCTGTGAAGGTGAGGTCGATGCACTAGAAATGCTGTTGGCTTTTGTTCCTTTTGAGAAGACCTGAGGTCGATGCGATGCACCTATGAGGTCGACCTATCCTTTAAGCTTTGAACAACTTGAGTTTTCCAGCTTCTTCTGCCAACCCTATATGAGATGTTGATCTATTTGACCCGTTTACTTGATCTAAGCTGGACACATTGTAGATATTTTCATGTGTGTTGAACATGATTGTGATGGTGTAAATGTGATGATATGTGAAATATGGTGTGGGCAGGTGATGCACTAACTCAGGCAATCAATATCAAACATGGAGCACATGGGCATGTCATCTCAATAATGTAGAAATAAGGGAAGGAAGAAATAAAAACACACGCCGAGGCATGGAGCAAAGGAACAAAAGGAAAGCACACACCGTGGGAGTGGAGCAACAAAAAGTAAATAAATAAATGGAATAGATGATGGAAGAAGATGACCCTTCTTGTTCCCTCCTTCCCTCCCAACTCCTTGTGAGAAGAGAGAGTCGCCCGGTGTGAGACCGTCCGGCGTGAGGCCGAGCTGCGCGAGGTAGCAACCTTATCCTGTCCCGTTCGTGTCCCGGAGCTGCCGTCGATCCGTCTTCCACGTCGCCGCCGCGTCACTCTCTCAGGGTCACTTTGGTAACGGGTTAAGTTAGGGTGAGTTAATCGGGGTCGGATGGGTTGTTCCTTATTTGATAGTTTTTTTCTTAACCCAGGTCGGATAGGGTTAAAGTGGATTAACTTATTCTTAGAAAATAAGTGGAATGAGTTAATCCACCTGGATTAAGGTTAGGGGTGGGGTGGACTAACCCGGGTAAGTCACCCGTCCCTAACCTAACCCGTTACCAAAGTGGCCCTTAGTGATTAAATAATGTTTAAGTGACATTGTTAACAATTTTCATGGAGAGGAAGATCTGTTTCTATGTCACTCTTAATAGGGAACATGATTTATTAGGTATCCCCTTGTTTAGCTACTATGGTATGCACCAACTTTGTTTTTTTGGAAAGTACTGTGGTATACTCCAACTTACATAACATATATGGGAAAATGTTTTATTTGTCCCATGGACAAGCTCCTTTAAGGAGTCCAAGTTCCCTTATGTGATTCCTGAATCACTTTTATTAGGCTTTTGGGTCTTCTATTCCCCTTACTCCAGTCTCCATCTACTTATCCTACTATATCCTCTTTTGACCAATGTCCTATCTGTATGCTGAGCATTATGTATCTCCCCTTTGATTTCCCCATATCTTATTTCGTCCAGGCCTTTTCTTCTGTTAGTTGTACTCGTAGCCATTTATTCAATAGATAAAAAAAAAGGATATCTGTGAATATTCTATGCGATCTACCATTTATGTTTTGGAAATACTTTTCAAATAGGGCTTCCATCATGGCTTCCATGGTTAGGGCAATTAGAATTGAAGGGGTCCCATCCACGAGTAGCAGGAAATGATTTAGATGACCAACTGACCAAACAGATGGAAGAACAAGGGTAGTGGAACATGCAAGCAAACCATTCAACTGACCACTTGAAGATGCACTATTCAGGTGGCAGGATTGAGGATTTGATCACCAACAAGGGGCGGCATTATGCTTCAACTAGAGGGTGGTAAGCCTTTCCTGTTGCTTGCTGGACTCTTTGATTGCAGGCGTCCGCCCCAACCACCACCACCACAAGCCCACCCTCCTTTCCTTTCCTTTTACTAATTGCTTGGGGGAGGGAGGAGCAATGAAGGTCACTTCAGGTGTGAGATGGAAAGATGAGAGGCAATCCATCCAAGAGGTGACATGAGGTGCATTTCTCATTGAATGTCACTTGGAAGAAGCTATTTACAAGCTTACTAATATGACCGTACTGGCAAAGCTTGGTATTAGCCAGCACTATCTTTGTGGGATTTCACCACGAGTTTCATTCTGGGAAGGGTGGAGAAAAACTTGCCATGCATGAATTTTAGGATGCCTGTGCCTTTTATATGAGCTAGCATCCCTGGTGTTTATTCTGCACACGTTGTAGAGCTTGATCCCCTGATGTATATGCTGTGTATGTTGCATAGCTTGATCTTCTGGATGTATCAATGGTGGCAGAGATTCTAGTGGCTATGCATATGGTGGAAACATTGTCTTTGATGGAAGGACATACTCAGTTAGACAGAGCACCCACAATGGCATGGTGACTCTTGGAATCACTGCAACTCTTGAGGAGTCCTAATGTGGCACATAGATCAGATTGAGCATGAAAGATAATGAGAATATGGAGTCTTTGGATGTTGGGCAAATAGGAACTGAGGCTTTGCCAGGTTTCTGGGTTGTTCAACTTTAAATATTGGGTTGCAGCTCCTTATTGTGGGCACAACTTTTTAGAAAACCACATTCCTTTTATATATACGATCTGATGGAGATGGAAAGAAAGTGATGGAAGGGTCTCATAATATGCTGTCAAAGATAGGATGATGTGAAATTTTGATCAGGGGCATGGTGTTGGATGTTGTTATATTCATGGGAATCATCTTGGAGGGTCTTTGATGTGGGATGATCTATTTAAACGAATCCGACTACGCGACTAATGAGATCAGCAAACATGTGACAATAGGCCGTCAAATAATCCGACGTGTACTCGAATGCCAGGAGACAACATACGCGAACTAACAGTAGCTACGCTCTAAGAGATCGTTCCTTGCAGCGAAAAACGTCGAACCGAACAGTAGATAGGACTACCACGGTCTAGGGTATCAATCACACACAGGCAACGCACTCAAATCAGCGTTCTTCGGGGTAGGGAAAATGCTAACAGACTCACAAACCGGCGGCAAATAATTTAATGGGTTAGGCATCCTAACTTACGCACGGTGGCAAATATGACATGAATACGATAAGCAAATTGAATGAGCGAACTTCCAACACTCACCGACTCGCTGAAGAGCGAGGCACACGAACGACATCCCCACGGTCTTGGCAATAACTTTGCAATGCTGATGTCGAACTGAACCTGCACTAAATTGATTTGCTGGACCTTCTATTGGGGATTCCCTTTTCTTTTTTTATCCCTTTTTCCTTTTTTTGCTGCTGCTTTTTTCATCGTTGCTCCTTTCCCTTTTTTCTCTTTTTTTTTAAACAAAAGAACACCAGATAGAGTTAGCGGGGGAAGAGAGAGAGAGAGAGATCGAACAGAGACATAGGGAGAATCGAAGGGAGAGAGATATAGAACAAATAGAGAGAGAAATGAAGAGGGGAGGGGAGAGAGAAACGGGGAGAACATAGTGAGAGTGAGAGAGAGAGAGGGAGAGGAGTTCGACAGCCGGAGGTGGTGGCGAGCCAGGGAAGGGTGGACGGCAGCGCCGGGCCCATCCCAAGTGGCCGGTGGTAATGCGATTGAGGGCCGAATAGGGGTGATTGGTGGAATGGCGGCTGTGGCACCCGGGAGTTGTGGGGACTGCTTGCCATGGCGGTGGCAGTTGATGCAGCTGCGGTTGCTGCTGGCTGGAGGGAGGTCGCGTCGGTGGCAGCCGGTGTCTAGGCAGTCACACAAGCAGGCGGTGGCGTCGGTGGACGGGGTCTTTCTAGCGCGGCTGCGGACGGTGGGGACGGGTGCTTGGGGCAGTCCTGTATGGTGGCAACGACAGCCGTGGAAGTGGAGAGATGTGTGGGCCTGTGGGGTTGTAGGGAAGGGCCTTTAAATGCGACGGCGGGGGTGGCATGGTCGAAATAGGGAGGAGGAGGAGGTGGGTGCGACAGTGGAGAAGAAAGGAGGAGGAAGAAGAAGAAGAAGAAGAAGGGAGGAGAGGGACATCGGAGAGGAGGGGCTTCACACCCCGAGGCTTCACGCCTCACCTAGGTCCCTTCACGGGATAACGAAGACTGCGATAATCTCAAAACTCTCACTTCTTCACTAACCCTAAAGCATGGGATTGCAACATTATGTATAGGGGAGCAAACCCTAATGCTCTTCCCTCATGCCTAAAGACCAAAATACCCCTGGGACCTAAAATAATGTAAAAATCGCACCCTAAAATACACGATAAATAAAAAAGGCTTCAAATGGGCCCTTAATGGGCCTCTCAAATGAACAATAAACTAATCAAAAAGAAATACATCATTATAATAATGGATCATCATCAAGTCAGAGAGATGCTGATGTCGTTGTTGACGGGGTAGGCTTTGTGTTCCCCAAACTTCGGTTCGTGACTTTCTAGTCTGGGAACTACATCCGGGAGGTCTAGCCGGCCACTTCGGTCGGAATAAGACTATTGAGGCTGTTGAGCATAGATTTTATTGGCCGAGTTTGATGATATGTATAAGAATAAAATGATAATAATAATAATTTTTGTTAACACCCCTATTAACTCTCTCCTTATCTCACGGATCTTGCCCCCACCCCACTTAACTCCACATACTATAGATGTATATATACCCACTCTCTTTCTCTCTCTCTAAGGGGGGATCATTTTTTTCACCCATCATTTCTCTCTCTTCTACCTCTCTCTCTCCATCCATCGAACCCACACACACACACACTCTCTCTCTTCCTGCCTTCTCTCTCCCCTCACAACACCAACGGATAGCCTCTCCCTCCACACTCTCTTACACTCCCCGACGCCGGCCCCCATCGCCAACCACCTCCGACCACCGCTGCCCACCTCTCCGGCCCCCATCGCTGGCCACCTCCCTCTCTCACTCTTCGCCCCCCTCCGACCGCTGCGCCACCTGCCCGCCACTCCCTCTCCCTCTGTACATGCTCCCCCTCCACTCCACCTCCCTACACACACACACAACGCCCGCGCCTGACCCCCCACCGGACGAACACACCGCCGGCCTCCCCTCTGCACGCACGCCACTCCCTCTCCCTCTGTACACGCTCCACCTCCACCCCACCTCCCTGCACACACACACCGCGTGGACGCCCCAGTCACTCCACCTCCCGTCGGCGAGCCCGCCGCCCGTGAGCCCTCCACCGGCCTCCCATCCGACCCACACCACCGGCAACCGCCCTTCTCACCACCGACCCCCACCTCCGGTTCCCACTCCGCCACCGTCTGCACACCGCCGAGCCCTCCGCGACCCCTCGGCCGCCTCTTTCACGTAAACCACTTTTCCCCCTGTCACCACCGCACCGGCCTCCCTCTCCACGTCGCCGCCGGCCACACACTGCGACCGTCCTCCCTTCCCCATCCCTGCACACCGCCCTCCGCCTGCACACCCACGACCGCAACCACCTTCCACCTCCTCCTCTCCACCGTCTATCTCTCCCTCTCTTCTCCCTGCATGTAACGCAAACCCACCCCCCGTCTGCACGCCACCGACCACCCCCGTCGCACCGCACCGGCCCTCACTCCCTCTCTTTCCTTCTCTCCACGCACCGGCCTCCCCTCCATCACTCTCCCTCTCTCTCTAACCGCGACCCCCCCTCTCCTCCGTGCTCACCCAAACACCACCCTCCGACCACACCGGCCAACCTCCACGCCGAGCCTCTCGTCGCTGCGAACGTCGCTACCACAGGCCCTCTCTCCTCCGCAACACCCCAGCCCAACCTGCACCACCCCACTCCCACGACCAACCTCGCCGTCGAGTCCCCCGTCGCCCATCTCCTTCTGTTAACCCCCACCGCGAGCCATCACCCTTTCTCCTCACCACCTTCCGCAACCCCCCCCATCGACCGCCGGCAACACCACCTCATACTGCCACGTCACCCCTGCACCCCTCACCTGCACTCCCGACCTCCACACCCTCCTACAGCAGCCCTCCACAACATCACAATAAGCATATCAGTATCATATGAACATAACACAAAATTCTACTCTGTATATGACTGTGGAGGCTTGAAGTGGGAGACAACGGGCTATGGCAACATATCATCAGGAGGAGATATTATAGCAGATCCAGAGAGTGGGATTTGACACTGACCACTTCGTACAATGTCTCCCCGCTTTGGAGAGGCATCATCCAATTAAGTGACATCATTAGATCTAGTGTCCGTGACAGGCTTGGTAACAGGCAAAGGAGTATATTCTGGGCGCAGAGGTGGTGTGGGAATTTCACACTCGAAGAGGCCTACCTTAGACTTTTGTTATTGCGGCCGCACCTTTGTCTTCTGTGGCACAATCCTTTGATGGTCAGCCTTTTGGAGGCACATGGTCGCTTATTTTCAGGAGGAATCTAGTGCAAGAGCCAAGAGGTGATAGATCAACTGGAGAGTCCATTGGCGTCTCTCCTTCACTTTAGGCTGATGGAGAGTAGTGCTGACAGGTGAGTGTGGAGATTGGAGGAGGAAGAATTATCTGTCAGGTTGGCTTACTCTCTTATTTCAGATGGGAGTGTGCGTCATCGATTTGCCATGTCGGCTTGGGGCCCAAACAATCCGCTGAAGGTAAAGCTAATGATATGGAGGATTTCATAAGGTCGATTACCCACATATGATAGGATTGCACCTTGTTGCAGGACATAGCCTCTTTGTGATTGTTGGACCACGGAAATTTTCACGTAGGAAAAATAGACGACATTTTATAAAAAATGTGTGTTGTACGCTCTTTTTGAAAAGAAACATTCCCCTGATACAGAGGGTGATTCTGTGGGTGCACATCGTATCAGACAATTTGGGTTCGGGTGCTAGACCTCTCCCCACTGACCGGAGTCGGTGTTGATTTACATCGGCCTAACGTCCGAACAACTTTGTTTAACTGTCAAAGAAGTCTCAAAGTCCTTCCCATAGGTTCAGATGTTGAGGGCACTCTCGCTCGGAAAGCTCTCCATGCATTCACCACCAACACATTGACTAGGTTAGGGTTAAGTCTGGGCAAAATCCTAGGATTTAGGAGTAGAGATGCGAAAATATAAAAGCCGTAGGCACATTTGAAGTCGCGGGAGGTTTTCTGAACTCTGAGGGTATTTTGGTAATTTCACCCTTCAGGAGGTATTTTGGTAATTTTACCATGCCAGGGACACTCCCAAAATTTCAGAGTTGGAAAGAGAGTGTGACGAGGTTCCCGCCTTCCCAAGGCATTGAGGGCGTTTCTGGAGGGTCTAAGGGGCTCTGAGACCATTTCTAGGTCACAGGGGTATTTTGGTAATTTTACCCCACCCTATATAGACCTAGACTTAAGGTAACCCCCAAGTGTCGGACTGGACTGACAACATTTCCGGACGAAGGGATGACAAGGGGCTTCATAGAAGGCACGCATCTGTCAATCTGGCCGAAGGAGGGGTATAAGCCCCTCAGCCCCCCAAGAGACCTTCAGCCACGTCCAACCTCTTCCCCAGCTATCACTCCCTCAATCCCTTGCCCCCCTTCACCCATTTCCTCCTTCTCCATAGCCCCACCACTAGTAGTCTTGGTTCTGGTCGCAGGTAGTAGAGAACTTGAAGATTGCAGAGACTACCATGGCATCATCGAGAGGCTTCAGGAGGCACACCATATACCATTGGAATCATCATCCTGTTAGCTTCGCAACGAGTCCAGCCCCACCATCCTCTGAGCTTGGATATGTCCGAAGGAGCCAATCTCAGTGACCTGTGCAGTTCCTACCAGGCAGACAACCAGAGAAGGCTTACAAAAGCTACCACGGTCTGATTTCTGGGAATCTTGGAGCACCACTTGGCTGAGAGCTTCCTCTACAAGTCCTCTGTCGTCTCCAAAGAGGAAAAAAGAATTTGGACCTCGACAGCAAAAGTTCCAAATTTTCCCTCCGTGGTGCACCAGGTCAGTGTTCCAGAGCCTTCACTAACCCACCTTCACTGTTCCGGCCATCACGATTATCTCTGACATCTGCCAACGACGTCGTTAGTCACGGATCAAAGAAGACTTGACCATGGTCACAATGGCTCTAGTATTGCCTTCAACAGAGCTCAGGACTATTCGTGACACCTCTGTCTTCCAGTAGTATCACCCTGTGAGCAACCAGAACCAGAGTAGTCCAACCCTACTGCAGACCCTTCCCCGGCCAGCGACATCAACAGGAAATTCCAAGAAAATTTTGACGTCTTCCTGGGTCAAGACAAAGAATTTAGGCACCTGTTTTAGCCTTTTCTAAGCTCGGCAGAGACCGTGGTGGTGCTGTCTTTGACTACCTATCTGGTTGTTCCAGAAATTGGTAGAACTGGCAGAGCTCGGCTCTTCAGTCCCTAGCTTCACTTCCCCTCCCAACCTGGTTGGCTTACAGCCCCTCCCTGCGTGGAGGTAGTGTTTGGTTGTAAACCTCTTAACCTCCACCCTGAGAACCCCCCTCCTGTACGATGTGTAGTGCTGTAATCATTTGATTTCAGGTCAAGCGTCATCGATGCAGCGTGCCGGCGTGTGGCCACACTTCCCTGCTCGCCTACGTCTCTGATCGGGATTGGTGTCTTCACACCGATCAGGTAAGCCTTGGGTCCCTCTCTTTACTGGTTTGTACTTTACTGGTAGTACTACTTTACATGCCCGTCGGACGGTGAGGTGAGTGCCCGACCACATAATCCCATCAAATTGAGCGACCACCGCGGAGTAAGTTGAGAGAGCGACCCTTCATCCCACGCCCTCGGAGTGCCGGCCGCCCACTGAATTGGGCATCCCAGGCCCTTAGGGCCCCATCCCTAGCTATCCATATGCCCCGAGCAGTAAGGTCCCATCTCGGACCCTCTCCACCATCACCGATTGGCCTACGGGCAATTGTGTGCGCCACGCGAGTGAGCTAATCCAACCCAAGAATAACATCATAATCCTTCATCTTTAGAAGATAGAAATGTCCAGCTAGCTCTTTTCCTCCGATAGCCACTGGCAAGGAAGGATAGCTCTTTGCAAAGGACATAACTCCAGTGGGCATGTGCACTAGGAGATGCACATCCAAACTCGATGGCATCAAGCCCAAATTATCAAACAACATCTTGGAAAACCACTCGGAAACAAACGAATGAGTAGCACCGGTGTCGAGTAAAACTCTAACATGGAAACCTGACACTAGAAGTGTACCTTTTGTCACGTTGTCTACTTGCTCTGCATCTTCTCTAGCCAACGCGAACACTCATGCCGGAGCTCGAGGGCGTCTGGCTGACTTCATTGGTGCTGCGGTGGCAACTCCTGTAGGGGCTTGAGTTGGAGAAGGTAGCTGCATCTTCGGACAATCCTTGATCTTGTGCTCTGAGCTTCCGCACCTGATACACTTCCTGGCTACCATCCATCTCAATGTAGAACTGCCAGTGTCATTGTCTCTGGTTTCATAGTGGCTATTCCTTGACTGCCAGGTTCACCTAGCAGTTGAGTGATGGTTAGCTTTGCCCAGAGTGTTATCGTTGTCCACCGCTATAGTTTTTGCTTGTCTTGGCTTGATCTCGTGGTTTGCCCGTGACCCGTGGGTGTCTGTTGACATCTTATGAGGGCAATGACCATGATGGGACGGCCAGGAGTACTTGTGCATGCAGTGTGTGTGTGTCTGTGTGTATGTGTCGTGTCAGGTTCCGATCAACCCGGTGAGACCAGGGGTTGACAGGCTGCCTTGTTTGTGTCTCGGTGATTTCGTCCAGCTTGAGACAGTGTTTTGGATGCCTCGGGGTACTGTTCTACCTCGGTTGCTTGTCCAGGTGTACTGAGGGTCCTCGGTGTTCCCTCGGGTGTCCGCGAGTCATTTCCTGCGAAGCATCATTTCCTCTGGCTTAAGAGTAGACCGATTGGCGACTTGTTATGCTATCTGTGACGATCTTGCCTCCAAGCTGTCTGACTCAAGGATCGTTACGTGAGCTGGTCTAGTTGCCTTGTCCTGAGTTGTCAGCAATGGTTGTGCTGCCATTGCTGCTTCAGAGTATGTGCGACAGTGCTCTCTTGCCTGTCAGTACTTCCGCACTCGTGTTTTGAGTCTCTGTGTCTTGTTAGCCTCCACTAGTTGTAGCCTTACAGCACGCTTCGGCGTGACAGCTCTTGTAGCGGGGCACTTTCCTGGTTTATAGTTCTTAGGCTAGTTCCATCGGCCCCTCGTCAACTGTAGCATCCTTCGGAGGGGGAATACTAGCTAGAGGCCTAGCTTAGGCGATAGCCAGTGTATGCACACATGGTCAGGGGCTTTGGACTTGCGTCGTCAGACATGACCCTGACTAGTCACTCACGTTATGGTACTATTCTGGTTCTAGCAGTGTCTTTGTCTCAGCCTAGTCCTTGCGGTATGTTTGACTTATGGTGTATGACATCATCAAAACTATAGGGATGCAACATATGATAGCGAAAAGCACACCTGGGGAGTTTGAAAGCCTCGAGTCCCCGAACGAGATCAACAACTACGTGCAACATCACGCACATTAACCCAGCTCAGACGGGTGAATCAAACCCTTGACCAAAAAGGGGAACGCCTTTGAAGGTCCTCAAAGAGCAAGTGACCAATTAAACTTGAAACCCCCTAGGCCAAATGAGCTAGGGCTTTATGCCAACTCGACGGTGATCCGGTGGGGGCTTGTTGGCGTGATCTGATGGCTTCCCACCCACCTAAACTGGTGGCGGCTAAATCCACTTGATCCGGTGGCTCCTCTCTGGCTCACGATCCAGTGGCGCCCAAGCACTTGAATTGGTGGCCCCTTAGCCTGCGCCATCCGGTGGCTCCCCTGGCTTCGCGATCCAGTGGCGCCCAGGCATGGGGTCCGGTGGCTCGCTCGGCCTTGCGATCCGGTGGCTCCTCAATGCCCCCGCTCGGTAGCACACTAGTGCTGCATGGGCCAGTGGCCATGCTCTGCCAGGCATCCCCATCCGGTGGCCCCCCTTTGGGCTTGTGAACCGGTGGTGCCAATTCCATTTGATCCGGTGGCACGACCAATTTTGTAGTCCGGTGGCTCTGGCGGGAATTAAATAGAAGAGGTAATCCCACCTTTTTGCTGATCCAACAGTCATTACCTTGGCCCAGGGGTCCCTGACTTGGAGCACAATGGCCCCAGATCAAGCTATCACGATCTGGGCAACCTTCCACGGCATCCTCATCCGGCTATCGACCCTCTGCAGACCCCAAATTTGGGAACCGGGGGTAGGTAAAGCAGAGAGAAGAGACGGGAGGGAAGGTTCATTGGTCTCCTGTTGACTCCCCCTGCACTGCCAGCAGGGCCATCATAGGTGATCCCCTATATAAACAAGACACAGAGAGAAGATAACAGGGGGATACACAATGACACAGAGAGAGGGAGAGAGGCTTGAGTCCCTACAACTCTCGTCCCCGCTCGCTCCAGTTTCGGTGGAGGTGAAGGGAAGAAGAGGAAGGTAAGAAGAGAAGAAGGAGAAGGGGAGAGTCCAGAAGAGAGGAGAGGTCTGTAGGGGTGTAGCACCTCGGACAAGAATGATTGAGAAATTAAACTTTTTCCTAAATAAATAACCCTACATGAAGGCCTTATAAAAAAACATACCTTATGAGGGCCACTATATAAATATACATACATTCAAGAGGCCCAACATCACTTAAATACCAACACGTGGATAGCGCGTATAGGGGTTTCCATTTTTCCAAAAGAAAAGGAATGAGCGTCCCTTACTAGGGTGCCAATTCCCATGGGGCGCCCACTCACAAGAGGGCCAATTCTTCAAGCCTATAAAAAAAGAGAAAAATAACTGAAAGAATAGGCGCCCCTTGCTAGGGCACTAATTACGAAGATATATAATATGAATTACAATTGGTCTTTTAAGACCCATATTGATCCGGGATGGAAAAGGGGGTCCCATGGATTTGCAATCGGAGGTGAAGAGCCAGCCGACTGGCTGTTTGCCGGGCTGGAAGCTGGATGTGGTCACTACAGTGGCCGCCTTCAGAAGGTGGTGCTCCTGATGACCGCGACCAGAACTGGTCGCGGTTGATCGTGCATCCATGATCTGGGTGTGAACCTGCGCCTGGTCTGCTTCCAGAACGGTGTTCTACTTCTCCGGGGAGGTCGTGGGCCGGCGGGTGGTGGTGTTTGGGGCAGAGGGAGCTGTAGATGGGCGTGTGGATGGCATTGGATGGCTGGGCAGTAAGCTTATGGTGGTGGGTGGTCATCGTGGAGGGTGAACGCCAGTGTGGAAGCCGGCGGCGGTTGTTGTGCATGCAAGGAAGCTAGAAGAGAAGAAGAGGGGAAAGGGGAGGGCAGGAGGAGGGAGGGAAGGAGAGGCTCAGACGTCGACAGGGGACAGAGGACTGATAGTCAAGGGAGATAGAGAGGCTAGTCGCTGGATTGGGAGAGGAGAAGCTAGATGAATCGGGGGTTCGGGGAGGTGATGTGAGGAGGAAGGAGAGGGGGGTACAGCTCCTCGGAGCTCAAGAACATGCAGGTTCATCAAACTTTCAAATTTCATTCCTTCAACTATTTTTTCAAGAGGGTTACATGCTCGATTTTATAGGCCATAGCCCAAATTTGAAACCTTAATACATTCCCTCTTAGATTTCAAATTTGAAATTCAAACTACCTTAATAATGTCATTAATTTGCTAATAACTTCTAATACATGGAAAATGGGCACTAATAAATGCAAAATTGGCGGAAATCACACGCTTCGGATCGTCGGACGGCTGGCCGCTGTGAGCTGGACGATGATCGCCCCACGGGGTGCGTTCAGAACGTCCCCTGGGGAGGGCCGCGTTCATCCTTGAATGCGATGCATGTTGGACGTGGAATGACGATCTAGAGGGGGGGTGAATAGATCGGCCTCAAGATAAATCACGACTTATGCGGAAATTAAATCAAATATCTACTTGTGTATATGGAAAAATCGCTGAATACATAGACGTCCCTAAGCATGCATCTACCGTCAATGCCAAGGCAACCATCACAAGGAGACACCGAATTTTAAGGTGGTTCGGTCTCTACTCCGAGACCTACGTCCACCCCTCACTCAACCAAGTGAGGCTTGACTGCTGACACACAGTTTAAAGAACGCTGACTCACAGCTTGAAGAACACTGACTCACAACTTGAAGAATGCTGACTCACAGCTTGAAGAACGCTGACTCACAGCTTGCAGACCGCTGTGAGAGATCTGAGCACCCAGCGCTCAATCTAAACACCCCACTACAAACGTAGGTATCAATCCAAATGTAGTCACGAACAATGAAAGAAGTAAAAAAATATTTAAATGAATATCCACCATAAAAATCCCAGGTCCTAATTCATTCATTTGATCCTCGGTAAAAGCCCTTGATTAGGGTGTTCAGTTTTTGTCCAGCCGGTTCTGTATTTTGGGACAGTGTGCACAGTCAATTTGTAGTCGCTTCCATTTTAATTCCAGGTGTTGGACGAGTCTTCAATTCTAATATGTCGTAGGATTTTGAGTCCTCTTTCCAACGGTACCTTTTGTGTCTCGATCTGACGTCGGAGCTGGGCGTACCAACCAATCTCGTCGAAGCGCGCAGTTCTGGCCAGAAAGTGAGCTGCGGGATAGCCTTGGGAAATAAATCCCAAAAAATCACCTGCCTCCACTCCGGTGACCGCCGCCCCCGAGGATCGGCCTGGGACACTCCAGGAATGCCTCTGTCAGTCTCTGTAACTAGGAGCCACCCCGGACGTCACCGTACCAGCAGTGGGCCCCACGTGCTATCCTATGGGCCCAAGTGAACAGTGCAGAGCCGGCCGATCGCGTTCGCCCGAGTGCCACCAATTGTCACTCGCCAACCCAAGATTGGTCCTCCTGGGCCCCACTTGTAGCCCGTTACCTCCCTACGTGGAGTGGACAAAAGAATTTAATTCTGTAATTATTGTAATTGTCTAACCGGGAGTATGGGTCTTGACCGGGGTCACCTTCCCCACGCCCAGAGCGTGGAGGTAAACTTGCCACTCTCTCTATCGCATTTGCTTATTTCGTATTTGTTTGTATATGTCGCTATGAGTGATAGGTTACTAGCTCAATTTAATTTAATCACCACTATGAGAGAGAGAGTGAAACCTGTTCCGTGACCCGATCTGGGCACATAAGAGAGTTGACTACCCGACTCATCGCCGATTCCTCAACCGCGTAAGATCCTACGTTTCCCTTGCTAGGGGCATCCGCGAGCTAGAGTCTCAGGTCACCGTCCATCCCACATCATTCTCCTTCTTGAAGATTGTCATCAGATTGGTGAGCTCTCAAACCAATCACCTTCTTCTTCTTTATATCTTCCTCGGCTGTTCTTTTCATATTTATCTCATAGGTCATGAGTGACCCTATGAGCTCATCCAGAGAAAGTGTGGACAGATTTTTTGAATCTTCAATGACAGTGGCTTTAGTGTGCCATGCTGGTGAGAGCGATCTCAGAACTTTTCTCACAAGCTCAGAGTTTGTGTACTCCTTCCTAAGACTTTTGAGGCCATTTGTAATCTCAGTTAACCTAGCAAATATTTCTGAGATTGTCTCTTCAGGTTTCATCTTGAATAGCTCGTAATCTCTGACAAAAAGATTTGCTTAGGTTTCCTTGACCTCGAAAGTACCCTCATAGATGAGCCTCAGCTTGTCTCACATTTCTTTCACTGAACTGTACATAGAAACCTGAGAGAATTTATTAGGATGAATAGCACATTGCATGATATTCATGGCATTAAAATTAACTGTGGATTTTTTAATTTATCCGGTAAAAACAGAGTGCCAGAGAAAGAGTGAGATGAAGAAGAAGCGGTCGAGAGAGTGCTTACTCTGACTTCTGGATCAGGTCCAGAGTCAGACTCCTTCATTTGAGAGATACATTCCCCTCTTCTGTCTCTACGTTCTTTAAGTTCTTTCCTTTTTACTTTGAAGCTACATTATAAGCTGTGAATCAGCAGAGCAAGCTGTGGTGCTTAGCTGGCAAGGGTGTTCCTCGGACAGCAAGCTGTGAGGCTCAGCTATGTGTAGGGATTTCTATCCTCGAAGCTGTGGATCAGCGATTTTCAAGCTGTGAGCCAGCGGTAAGCCACACTCTAGTTAGAGTGTGGGGTGGATGTTGGTGAAAATCAAACCACCTAAAAATCGTTGTCCAATGTGTTTGTTCTTGTGTCTTGTGTGTTTGCATTCCATCTTCTCATTGGTTAGATGTATGCTTAGGATCACCCAAGTCACGCATGCGTTTCACTGTCTAAACTAGTCATCAGGTTTCCTTAAGTCACGCATCCAATGGGTATATAAAAAGGGGTGGCTGGAAGGATAGGTTACTCCCTATCTGGAATTCCACCTCTTGCGTGAGGAGAGCCTCCGCCAGGTGCCTCATCTGAATGTTAGACTGATGGTTGATGCATACAACTATATTCTCCTTTGTCTAAGTCATTGCTATTGGTTAACGTGAAACTCACTCCTAACTTGATTGCGTTAGGAGATTTTCATCCTTCATACTGCTTGCCCCTCTGCACCAAGCTTTAGTTCGTCTAGTCATATTGCCTTGCTATTCTTCATTGCTGTCAGATTATTTTTTTATTCCGCACCTATTACCTTATCTTCTTGAGTGATACTAAAAATTGGGGTAGATCTATTCACCCCCCCTCTAGATCATGTTCATCTGTGACACACCCATCCTACACCCTGCATGTTAGATGGCTTGGGGTATGAAATTGACTTTATGTCTAGCAGTGCTTTGCTTGATTTACAAGACGATGGGGGAGCTACGTAAATCCCGTACACTACGGAGCCTCAGGACTGTGGGGCCCATCCATTTTTTTAATTCATGGCTACACACTATTTCCAGAATTTGCCCCGAGGACACTTCAGGCATTAACACTGTGCCCAAGGATGCTTGAATTTGCCAGCATGGAGCCAGATACAACCACGCGATAGCTCTTCTCTATTCGGGGTTGATTGACAAAGTTCCCAGTGGATTCCTCAGGCACTATTCATTTTTGGAGCTTAGCTGCCCATTCTAGCCCACTGGTCAATCACCAACGTGAATGCAAGATCGAAGATACTGAAACATACTCCCACCCATTTCCAGGTGCACTTGCAGCCCACCCTATCTTAGAGCCTGAGCTGGTTGAATGGGCACTAGCCATTCGCCCGAGTGTATTAGTGTTCAAGAAGGGTGGTAGTTTCTATTTGGAGCCATACTACCCCTTTCGTTTTGCGATCACATGTTGACCATTTTTGATTATTATGTGCCCCCTCAAACTCATGTGTTGTGAAATAATAACCGACACGTCTATAATGAGTTCGTTAGGAGCTTGGGCTCCTCGCGGGGAATGCCACGTAGAAGTACTCAGGATAATAATTAGTAAAATATCATTGTATCTTTTATCAGTTTTATTGTGTGAGGGCGTGCGAGTCACTTATGTTAGACTGTGTTCAGGTTCAAATACTGGGATGGTCTGGACTAACACAACATGCACTCCTTCTGATCATTAAGCAGACGATGGTGGACATTGAGTCGGGACTGGAGAATTGTCATGCCTTAAAGGTCGATAACGGTGACAAGAGGGGAAAACATTTGATTGATCACCAAGCAATGGGGCTGCATGGCCGATAAGTCGATTCCTGTAAAATGGAAGAGAGAGCGTGTTGAACAGACTTGAAAGCCCCATGCACATCGGGGTGCAAAAAGGTATTCAGGGCCATATCGATGACATGTTGACCATTTATGATTATTATGTGCCCCCTCAAACTCATGTGTTGTGAAATAATTACCGACACGTCTATAACGAGTTCATCGGGAGCTAGGGCTCCTCGCGGGGAATGCCACGTGGAAGCACTCAGGAAAATAATTAGTAAAATATCATTGTATCTTTTATCTATTTTACTGTGTGAGGGCGTGCGAGTCACTTGTGTCAGACTGTGTTCTGGTTCAAATACTGGGATGGTCTGGACTAACACAACGTGCACTCCTTCTGATCACTAAGTAGACGATGGTGGACATCGGGTCGGGACTGGAGAATTGTCATGCCTTAAAGGTCGATAATGGCGATAAGAGGGGAAAATGTTTGATTGATCCCCAAGCAATGGGGCTGCATGGCTGATAAGTCGATTCCTGTAAAATGAAAGAGAGAGCATGTTGAACAGCCTTGAAAGCCCCATGCACATCGGGGTGCAAAAAGGTATTCACGGCCGTATCGATCACATGTTAACCATTTCTGATTATTATGTGCCCCCTCAAACTCATGTGTTGTGAAATAATTGCCGACACATCTATAATGAGTTTGTCGGGAGCTAGGGCTCCTCGCAGGGAATGCCACTTGGAAGCACTCAGATATCATGCCAACCTCATTGAGTCACGTGCACATCATTCGGGGCAGGTGTGGCCGTCCCTGCCGGACCTGTCGTCCTGATCATGACTCGAGATAGGACCACGTACCGAGATGACAAATTGGGTATGACACATCTATAAAATGGAAAAAAAACTAAGATTACATGTTATCTCATTTGGTCAAGTGTTTCGTCATTTCAACCCGATTTCTCAGGGTTGGAATCTCAGCTTCAGCGTCAAGTTTTACATAATTTTTGTTAACATAACTTATTCCAAAAAAGTAAACAAAAACACGACAGAACACTGTTTCGAACTCGGCTGAGCCTTTATTTACCATTGTGAACTCGAAAAAAAATAGGAGAGATGTTCACAAGGACTACCAAATATTTCACATCCGGAGATCCTTTCTTGTGAAACCATGGGGGAGTACGTAGTTTGTTGAGTTGTGAAAGAGGAACAACAATTTGCCTCTAAAACCGTGGAGACAAGAGTCTCTACACCCACTTTCGCAGACGCGACCTACACTGTCTGTTTGGTTGGACAGCTCCATCAAAGCACGAGTACCAGCCATCATGGACCAACAACAGGATAGATCTAAGATGCATGAGGACACGTGGTCCTTTTTGAGTGCTATAAATGAAGTCGTCTCATACAACATAGACTCCTGACTGCTCTCGAAACATACGGAAATTAGAAATTTTGTTGTTGGGTTACGGACCTTACGGCCAGTTTTATCTTCAGAATTTGCTTATGACTCTCCGGTCATGGTGCTTCCAGCACGTCCAGCTGCATAGGCAGGGATCCATGGATGAACATTAAGTGGAAGCCAATGACCCCAGCCTGCATGGTAAATTTCCAACGAATGAACAGTAAATAGATGTGTTGTTGGTACGCTGAGAACAGAAACGAGAATGCCTAAACAATTCAACAAAATCAATGAATAAGAATGCAACCGGTTGCAAGGTTCTAAAGCATGGATCAGAGGAACAAGCACTCACAATTACCGTTTGTCAGGAAAAGGAGGGGGGGGTCCTTATGGAGTGAAGGAAATGGCACAACGTAACCTTAGCAAATCAACAAATCAAGTATGAATCTCACTTATTGAGGAGGGTCTATCTTGTTAACCCATCAAGCGCCAAACCATATGACCCATCACAGAACCCCAACTCCCTTGGGCCCATCACACCACTTGGGTGACTCAGTACGCCATCCGTCTTGGTGCGGATCCAATATAAGATCTGTATCTGCGTACACCTTCTCCGACAACGACATCGACGCACAGTTGATGCTGCGCGTTAATGACAAACGACGTTCTACCCTGGTTACGAAATCATGTAGATATATTATAAAAAAAAAAGAAAAAAATAGGAGAGATGTTCACAAAGACTCGCAAATGCTTCACATCCGGAGATCCTTCCTTGTGAAACCATGAGGGAGTACGTAGTTTGTTGAGTTGTGAAAGAGGAACAACAACTTGCCTCTAAAATCGTGGAGACATGAGTCTCTACCCCCACTTTCGCGGACGCGATCTACACTGTCTGTTTGGTTGGACAGCTCCATCAAAGCACGTGTACCGGTCATCATGGACCAACAACAGGATAGATGAGAATTATCTTTTTATATGACAGAAAATTTAATATACAGCGATATTCAACAAATCAACCTTCAACTCACACGCATTTTTTTCTTAATACTAACAAATGTTGAATTTACATTGTTATTTTTCGAGAACTAAATATTAGTCAGATAATTAAACTCCCCCAAAGTCGAACCTTATCTAGACGGATGAGAAGCACCCATATTTGGTATATTCCCCTGTGACTATGATCACTACTATTAGAATCCTAATAGCTTTAGCCTCGATATATAAATTAGTCATTCACCAACTGGACATAAAAATTACATTCTTAAATGGTGAATTAGAAGAAGAAATCTATATGGATTAACCTGAGGACTTTATAGTCCTAGGATAAGAAAAGAAAGTTTGTAAATTAATCAGGTCTGGAGAGGGGTAATTCTGTAGCCCGAAAAGACATGCAGCACGGGACGGCCCAACCAGGTCCAATCGGACCCTACCAGGCCGAACTCTCTAAGTGATAGCCCCATGAACAGGCCCACTTATCTTGAAGCCCAAGGCCACTCAGACCAACCCTTCCTAGGTGGCCTCTAGGCCTGGAAGTCTGAGTAACGGTCGCTCAAGAAGAGCCCAAACGGCATCCGAGCATAACTGATTGATGCTGCCCACATCGCTCGGGAGAAGCCCAAGCACCCCCTCAGAAGAGTCCCCTTGATGATGAGGGGAGGTTTCTCTCAGCGGGGAGCTTATCCGGGCAAAAGACATGCTGCCGGTCGGAGGCACGAAGCTCAACAATGTAAGGGAGAGCAAGATTCCTTCAACGGTGGAGAGCCCTCCTCCCGGACGAAATGCCCCCTAGTCCCTCCAGCTACCTGACCTCCAGCCAAAAGAGTAAGTAGCTATATAAACTCACGAAGACCCTCCAGACAAGATAAGTGATCCTGAGGACTCAACACCACACTCACTGGTGGAGAGCGACCTTGTGCCTCTCGCTTTTTCTCCTCCTGCATCCCTTCCACATTCGCTCTATCAGCTTGCTGACTTAATCATCAGAGGATTTTTCCTGAGATCTTAACCCTGGGCTCCTCTAATCTGTTTCCTGCCTTGTAGATCCTTCAATCATGGTGACGACAACTAGGGTCGATCAAAGATCGTGCGGCTCAAGATCCAGCACGAGATCACCTCTCTTCATCTGGAGCCATCTATGGGAAACGTACAAAGAGCCAATATGGTGTGAAGAAGTTCCAGTAGGAGAAACGCCGGCGACAAAGGAAAGACACCAGCAACCGCTGAGGGGGAGCATGTGCCCTCCCGCTCTTCCATGGGCCCCCTCTCCAACAATCAAACTAATGCCTTACCTCTACCGGCTATAGGGGGACAACCCACCCCCAGGAACCCCAATGCCCTCCAAACCCTCAATGCCAAGGTGGATATCCTCGTCGACTTGATGAGGACCCAAGTAGCCAGGGAGGAGAGGTCACGACTCCCTCGGGTGAGTCCCCCCTGAGCAGAAGTCTCTCAGCACACGGCCGGAGGCCGCTTCACTCTCCAAGGAGGGTGACTCATTCGCAATAGGCCAGGCAGGTCCTCACAAATTCTACGTCTGGAGTAGGAAGTTTCCTCCAATTCGCGAGGAAAGAAATCTGGGTTACTTCAACAAAACTCGGAAGCAGATGACCCCGCCAAGGAGCAGTAGGGCAACTACCGGGGACATACTAATAGTCCCCCGACTCCACGACAGCTAGAGTTGTCCCTCCGCCTGCGGGACTTCTAGTGGCGTTTCGTCGAACAAGAGCGCTCCCTTCGCCCACTACAAAAGAACTCCACCTAGGAGGATGAGGAGCAATCCCCGTTCTCCGAACAAATCTTGAAGGCCGAAGTCTCACCGAGAGTGTCACTACTAACCTTCAAGTCCTATGACGGCCAGGGTGACCCAACCGACCATTATGACAGTTTCGACGCTCTAATGACCCTGCACGGAGCGTCCGACGTCACCAAGTGCCGAGCATTCGTGACCACTTTGGTCCAAGGCGCTCAAGCCTAGTTCCGAGCACTTGCTCCCGGTAGGATCCTCTTTTTTTTTTTAAGCAAATAAGACCTTGGTTTGATCGGGGAGGGTAATCCCATCCATCAGGGTGAGATCACTCTACTAGGTCAAAACTAGATGTAATTTTATTGATATAAAAATGATAGTTACAAAATCTTCGGGGCATACCCCTGCAGAAGAATAAAGGGAAAAGATGATTACAATCTCAGATTTGGAATACCCATCCTATCAAGCCTGCAGGCTCCACGGATTCTAGCTGGAATCATGTCCAGATTGTTATGAAAACAAGAACTGAAATTACATTGGCAAGCTAAGTTGGCGAGACCATCCACTGGCTAATTGCCTTCTCTAAAAATGTGAGAGACAATAGTGTTCATTCTTCAGACAAGCTCACGTAGTTCAGCAATGAAGGGAAGGAGCCTCCATGGACAGGAACATTCCTCCCTAACAATACTCACTAGAGTTTTGGAATTGGATTCCACAGTTTGAAGATTAATGCCAAGAAGTGCAGCATATCGAAGGCCATCAAGCAGGGCACGAGCTTCAGCTATTAGACTATAACATCTTCCATAATAGTGGCTGAAGGTAAGGCAGATGTTGCCCTTGTGGTTCCTAATCAGCCCTCCTCCACCACCATTACCCGGCTTTCCTTTGCTTGCACCATCAATGTTAAGCTTGTAAGTTCCGCCAGTCTTGGTTGTATGCTTGCAGAATTGGGCCGCAAATATCAGGTCGGAACCCTTCCTTCCTGTCCTCATATCCACTCAGCCTCTTCTTGACTTTTCTTCCTCTCCTGTCCTCAAGACACTCCTGCAAACCCCATGCCAAAATTCATCCATTTGCGAAAATTTCCATTGTAATACCTGCGCTGGCTGCCTCTGTGCAAACCTACAAAAAATCTGAACTCTGAAGATCACCTTATTATGCACCTTTCCTAACATCAGATCGCATTCACCTCTTCAGAGTTTTTCGTCCTTCATATGTCCCCTATACCCAGTTAAACTTTCATGCCAAAACTCCACCGGTGGCCAAACTTCTCTTCATAGCCCTTTTTGTTGCGCAGACTGGCCTTGTGCAGCCCGATGGGGCAGAACCAAACCACAGTAATTTTTCTGACCCCCAAACCCTACCCGACTGCTATGAAAATTGGTACACATCCTTCCCACATCCTAAGACTTCGACCATAAAAAATTCAAGTCACTCAAAGCCCGTTTGCCCTGTGTACTACCATCCTACTTTCCTGGTTCCCTATTAGTCTACGCAGGCTGGCAGACTGAGCTCTTTCTTCCAGTGCTCCCTATGCCCAAAATCTCCACTGAACACCACCCTACCTCTACTACCCAGTTATCATAAATCTATCATATATCCAATAGAGAAAACCTCACCCCATTCGCCTCCAGGAAGCCCTGGTTCCAGCCCAATCTTCAGTCCCCTGTCCTACTGTCAGCACACAGTCCAGATTGCACAAGGTCGGCTTCAAAATTTACTCCACCTTCCACGGTACCCTGTTGCAGTCGCAACTCCACCGGAACCCCTGGGACGTCCCCAAAAACACCCACGCCAAGTTTCGTGACCAGCGGACGTGAAGAAAGTGGCATACTGGGCTCATCTTCTTGCTGCCTCCCAGTGTGCACGTAGATCGATGAGTAACCTGCCCGCCGCTCGAGGCCACTCCGGAGCTTCCAGCGGGCACCTTCCAACTCCATCTCTGTCCAGGAGACTTTCCATCCACTACAGCATGCTACCAGAGATGTGGGCATCTCCCTCGGCTTCCGTGACACATCATCCTCTCGTGGCCCGTCACCCCTCTTCGCACGACCCCCGGATTACGCAGTGTAGCCTTTTACCTCCCTGCGAGGAGTGGGCATTTGTGTTGGGTTGTACCTTTGTTTGAATTTGTACTGGGTGGTCAGGTGATTTGTCTGGGCGTCTTCCCCACGCCCCGAGCATGGAGGTATGCATCCGCTTCCTTGCTTGGTTAGCTTGCTTATTTAGTATTTACTCTTCCCAATCTATGGCCGCCAGAGGAACCAGGAACAGAATTGCGATTTTTGTGTTCTTGCCTTATTTAATTTTTTTGTTATTTTTGTTTATGTAAAATGTAATGAATTTACTATGTAATGGCTGACTCTATATTCTAAATGTATGCAGGGAAAGAGACGGACCCAGATCTCATGGCTGCAAGTCCGGGTGGTGTACCAGGCACTGCCCGACTACCAGAGAGAGAGACTGACAACCATGGGCTTTGGGGAAGTGTTGAGCATCGAGGTGACCAGGATCAACACAGTCTTACTATATGCTTTGCACGAGAGATGGGACCTGGTGAGTAGGGCTTTCATCTTCCCGTGGGGTCATATGATCCCCACGCTGGAAGATATAGCAAGGATTACTAGCTTACAAGTCCACGAAGCACCGGTGACAGGATGGACCTACGCCGATTACCGCGAGATGGCGCAGGAGCTACTTGGATTGGACTTGATGAGGCCAGGGCACCACTCATCCCAGCTAGCACGAGCGACGCTCCAGGAGAGCCTGGGGCTGAGAGGGGCGGCGATCTCTGTAGGAGAGCTGCCAGAGGAGCATATTGGGAGAGTGGTGGAGTAGGTTCGACCGAGAGTGGCAGCGGGACCAGGACCGGAGGGAGATATCACTCTACGGCACTTCCTGATCTTACTGTTCGGGAAGCTTTGTTCGCAACCAGAGCTGACGAAGTGAGCTGTAGTCTCCTCCCATTACTGAGGGACCTGGACAGAGTAGGAGGGTTCACCTGGGGAGCAGTAGTACTGGCATTCCTATTCGACTCCTTGAGCACGACCAACTGGCGAACGATGTTGGGCGACTTCTCGCCTTTCCTACAGGTACACACTCTAAACTCTAAATGCTTCTATTCTTTATGATTGTGCTTGCTATATGATGTATGCTGACATATGACTTTATGTAGATCTGGAGCTTCCTATTCCTCCCTGGCTTAGGACGAGGGATGGAGGTACACCCGGAGAGGATCCCCATCGCGAGACGGTGGGTAGTTGCCAGAGACATGGGATCGATTCGACGATTGACCCAGGTGATCCAAGACGACATTGACTCATTCCCTTATGCATTGGTAAACTTCTAAACTCAAATCCTTCTATATGCTTCTAAATGCTTCTTATGCTGACATGGACTTGATTGCCCTTTTCAGGTGCGTTGGACACCGTATCGGGATGAGGGACATGACGGACAGGCATGGGTAGAGGCAGCCCTGTCTTACAGAGCACGAGAGATCTGGCTGCACTACCTCAACATCATTGAGCCACTGCACCATCGACTGATCATGAGGACACGGGGAGTTCATCAGCCCGACATGGAGTTCCCTGCTAGAGACGATGAGCGCTACGGGAGGTCCTCGAAGGGACTTAGCGGCGACGACGACTGGAGCATTCGAGTAGCCGACCTGGTTCGGGACTGGACGTGGAGGGGTTGGGTACCTTATAGCAGAATGCATTACTGATAATGATGCCAATATAAAGAAGGATATCGTAACTTGATTATTTTTCAGTGAACAAAGACTAAAGTCAAAATTTATTGTTGCCAATCATCAAAACTAGTCAATAAAATGCATTGTTGCCAATCATCAAAACATAGTAATGTATTAAGTACATAGAGTGAGACAATCATGAGACACACATTGCCCCACTCAACATGCTCACAACAAATTGTTGGGTCCGATAGGTGCAATCGGATCTAGAAGGGGGGGTTGAATAGATCCTACTGAAAAACTATGACCAATTAAAAACTTTAGCTAATTAAACCATGAACAACAACTAGAGTGTACATGAAGCACTTTGGCACAATGCACAGCTGAATTACAAGGAATGGCTTAGCAAAAACGTGATGCTCAATCAGAGACAAGACAAATAGTCCAGACCAGAAGGCTCGTGTGTGCAATGGAAAATGATCAAGGTTGCATACGTTAAAGCAAGTGACAAACCTGTGAATGGGGATAGAGAAAATGGAGCAATCACACAAGATGCACAACCCACAACACAGGATTTTTTATGGTGGTTCAGTCTACAAACCCGCAGACCTACGTCAACCCCTCACCAAACCGGTGAGGCTTCTCTACACGCTGCGAAGGTAGCAACACATGGGGATGACACCCCAACCACATGAGGAGGAAACTCCCCATGAGTATGAAGTCCTCATCACACACGAGACATGCCCCACACGATGAGCAGACTCCTCAAGAGGATGAAGTCCTCACCACACATGGGGACAAGCCCCACAAGAGGAGCAGACTCCTCACGAGGATGAAGTCCTTACCACACATGGGGACAAGCCCCACACGAGGAACAGACTCCTCATGAGGATGAAGTCCTCACTACATACGGGGTCAAGCCCCCCACACACATACACTCACAAAAACAAACAACACCAAGCTGCAAGTGCAGCAACCACACTTGGGACAAATCCCCAAGAACACACAAGGCTGAAACGTAGCCAAGGACTCACTTTCGATCTCTAAACAGAGCACCAGACATACACTTGAAATATTTATTCAGAAAAGTAAAATGAAAGCCTAAAGGCATGGCAGGAAGAAAGCACTATGGCTTCTAATCAATGTGATGAAGCACTACAAAGCTTCGGGCTGGCTGCAAAGATGGGATGCACTCCCATCAACTTCTTCTTCCTCTTTCACCACTGGTTTAGCTCGAACCAGGGCTGGGCTGTTCTCTCTCCTTCTTTTCTCTCTCACAGATATACTTCTTTGAATGCTCAAAGGCATGGCAGTAGTGCCTTCTTCATGCATGGGGTCCTTTCTTTTTATAAGCGCAATCACCCCTTTCAGAAGGAGATCTTAGGCTGTATGATGGGGGCATCTCTCACCCTTCATATTTTTTCAAGACCCCGGTTGCTCGCCAGCATGGCTCCATTGTATCCGTCAAGCTGAGGCACTACATGTTGTCCCATGAAGTGAGCTTGATTTCCAAGGCTGACCCCGTCAAGCATATCCACACCCAACCAGTCCTGAAGGGGTGCCTCAGCAAGTGGGCCATGTTGTTGATGGAGTTTGACATCACCTATGTGCCACAGAAGGCCATCAAAGGGCAAGCCATTGCGGACTTCTTCACGCCACACCCTGTGCCCGAAGACTCCCTGCTGGCTACGGAACTACCCGAAGATGAAGTACTAGAAGCAAACCAAGTCTGGCAGCTGTACTTTGACAGGGCTTCCAGAACATAAATAGTCTCCTCTGGGCGTACCACGATGCGTGCCAGAGCTGCCATCGTCCTTAAATCTCTAAATGGAGAAGTGGTGCACACTTCCTACTACATCAATAAGCCCTGCACAAATAATGAAGCAGAGTATGAAGCTCTGATTATTGGCCTCCAGATTGTCCTGCAAATGGAGATTAAAATGCTGCAAGTATTTGGCGATTCATTACCGGTCGTCAAGTAAGTCCAGGGATAGTTCGATGTCTGGAAGCTGGAGCTACTCCCTTACCACACTAAGGCGAAGGGGCTCATGGAGTGGTTCTACCTCCTTGAGATAGGCCTCATCGTCAGAGGAGAGAATGCTCAAGCCGACGCTCTGGCGAAGCTGGCAAGCTCGCTAGCGGTCCCGCCTGATGGGTCACTCGACATCCGAGTGATCAACCAGCGCTAGGTGTCTAGCATGATAGAAGAAGGACTAGAAGAAGAACAAGAATGGGAGGTCGCCACAGTAGAAGCTATCAGTCTGCCCGACTGGAGGGACCCTCTTATGGAATTATTTAAGTAATAACAACTGCCCAACCAAAGGGAAGAGAAGATTAGACTGATCAAAACAAAGGACTCCTATGAGCTCCGAAATGGGATACTATTTCGAATTGTGACTGATGCCAAGCAAAAGCTACTCCTCTGATGCTTGTCCATTGAAGAGGCTTGGAGAGTTATGAAGGAGGTTCATGCCGGAGCAGCCAGTGCACATTAGGCGGGGCCGAAAATGAAAATTAAAATTAAAAAGATTGGCTATTACTAGCCGGCAATGTTTGATGACTACTGCAAGTATGCGAAGTCGTGTCAAAAATGCCAGGAGCATGCTACAATACCTAGGAGGCCGCCCGTACCGCTGCACCCGACACTACCCAGTTGGCCATTCGCTCAATGGGGAACAAACGTCATGGGTCCCCTGCCCGCCTCATCCACAGGCTGCAAGTACATCTTGGCAGCGACTGATTACTTCTCCTGCTGGGCAGAAGCTGCCCCCCTAAGGGAGGTCACCAGGGAGATCTGTTAGTTTAGGTGCGCCGGATTCAGAGGGGGGTGAATGAATCCATCTCGCAAAGCCTTTACCAATTAAAAATTTATCTAACTATCAATGATGTAGAGGTAAAACGAACTAATCAGACCCTATGAAAACCTGGGAGAGCAAATCAAAATGATCATTTCTAATGCAGCGCCCGAGTATCGGTGCATCTTAGCCTTGAATGACATCACCTATTGGCAACAATTGCATAGCCGAACTCGCTTCATCCGCCAAAAACTCTTAGTTTCCCTTGACCTCGAGTCCCCTCCACCTTCTATGCCTATGTACACCTCCTATCCATCACTTTCCATAAGTCAGCCATCCACCACATATCCCTCCATGAGTCAGCCCTCCACCACATATCCTTCCCTGAGTCAGCCTTCCGCTCCCACGTACCCATATACCTCCACGTGTCAACCCTCCATCAGTCAACCTATCGCCATCCACAGCCAGCCCTCTATCACTTTCTCCCTGCATGTGTCTCCACTTCCGGTCAAGGAAACACTACACCCCGAGCAGGTGGATGCCATCCACTACATACCTCCTCATCCCACTCTGCATACTCCATTACCTAATCCTTCCCTTAGCCATGTGCCATTGCCTACGCAACCCCCACGACCATCTCCATTATCCTCTCATACCCCTCGGCATCCACTTTGCCCGAAGCAGGCTCCTCATTCACCATTGCCAAAATCTTTTACAGATATTTTTAGGGCTTTGATGGCTGCTCACGTGTTGTAACTCCCTCTGGTTATGCCTTTCTAACCCGCGGTAGGAGATTTGCTCCAATTTTACGATTTTCATCATCAGCAGGGACATTTGGTCGAGGATTGCCCCGAGTTCCGAGAGTTTGTGTATGGCCTGGAAGATGATAAGAGGATCAATTGGGCCGCCATGCATGAAGCTATTTTAAATCTCCACAGTAAGCAATAGCAGTAGCAAGAAGTGCCGCCTAGGCAGGCATCTCCGTTACTAGGCCAGGGGCACCCCTGTGATTCTTTATCTAGCATTACACCCACTCCGTCACCTACTCCATCACATGTTCCCTCCCCTATGCTTTTGTCCACCTCGTTGCCTACCTCATCACCCTCTTTATCTCCACCTACCCCCTCACCTTCACCATCCCCTACTCAATATCCACAACCTCCACTAACCTAAGCCTCTGCTCAGGCAAGTGCTACCTCTCCTTCTTCCTCCATTTCCACCATCACTTCTACTCCCGACACCGCTAGACGCGTCGTGTCGATACGTCGAAAGTGGGCATCACGACCCTCCAAATCCTCCACCTCGCCACCACTTTCACCATCTTCACCTCCATTACCTTCATTACCCGCATCACCATTTCCACTATCCCTACCACCATCACCATCTCCTTCACCGCCTCCTCTCCCAAAGATCCCTATTTTATCACCTCCGCTATCTCCACTGCCTTTGCCATCCCCTTCGCCATCATTGACTGAGCCTCAACAGGCTATACCTACACCTCCACCTTTGCCTTCATCTCCTCCTACACCTCCACCTTTTCCTTTACCTCCACCCGAGCCTATCATCGCCGCTATCCCTCCGCCACTAGCAACAACAAAAAGACCCATCTTCTATCTCTGGCTCAAACCTTTCGTCCAGCCAGTCAAGCTAAAATTACCTTTCCAACTATACAACAAAGAGACCCTTTTACCTTTGGTTCGAACCTTCTGTCTGACCTCATAACAAAAAAACCCCTGACATTTGGTTCGAACCTTTTTGTTCGACCAAATAATAAAATATCCTTTTTACTCTTGGCGTTATGGCCTTCCGCCTAAGTCAAGTTGTACGGCGTCATGACTTTACGTCTAAGCCATTAAATGTTCTGCCTTGGCGTCATGACCTTCCGCCTAAGCCAAGTTATCCGGCATCATAGCTCTATGCCTAAGCCGATCAACATTCTATCTTGGCGTCATGGCCTTCCGCCTAAGCCAAGATATTCGGCGTCATGACTATACGTCTAAGTTGTTAAATATTCTGCCTTGACGTCATGGCCTTCCGCCTAAGCCAAGCTGTACGGCGTCATGGTAATTCGCCTAAGCCGTTTAAAAATTCTATCTTGGCGTCATGGGCTTCCGCCTAAGCCAAGTTGTACGACGTCATGACTTTACGTCTAAACCGTAAAATGTTCTGCCTTTGCATCATGGCCTTCCGCCTAAGCTAAGTTATCCGGCGTCATGGCCCTATGCCTAAGCCGGTTAACATTCTATCTTGGCATCATGACCTTTCGTCTAAGCTAAGCTGTACGGCGTCATGACTATACGTCTAAGCTGTTAAATATTCTGTTTTGGCATCATGACCTTCCGCCTAAGCCAAGTTGTACGGCGTCATGGCAATTCACCTAAGTCGTTTAAAAATTCTATCTTGACGTCATGGCCTTTTGCCTAAGCCAAGCTGTACGGGCATCATGACTTTACGTCTAAACCGTTAAATATTCTACCTTGGCGTCATGGCCTTCCGCCTAAGTCAAGTTATTCGACATCATGGCCCTATGCTAAGACGGTCAATATTCTATCTTAGCGTCATGGCCTTCCGCCTAAGCCAAGCTGTACGGCGTCATGACTATACGTTTAAGCCATTAAATATTCTGCCTTGGCGTCATGGCCTTCCGCCTAAGCCAAGGTGTACAGCGTCATGGTAATTCGCCTAAGCCGTTTAAAAATTCTACCTTGGTGTCATGACCTTCCGCCTAAGCCAAGCTATTCGACGTCATGGCTCTCCGCCTAAGCCAGTTAAAAATTTTACCTTGGCGTCATAACCATACGTCTAAACTAAGTTATATGGCGTCATGACTTTGCATCTAAGCCATTAAATATTCTACCTTGGCGTCATGGCCTTCCGCCTAAGCCAAGCTGTACGGCGTCATGGCCTTCCGCCTAAGTCAAGTTATTCGGCGTCATGACTTTTCGCCTAAGTTGGTAAATGTTCTGTCTTGGCGTCATGGTCTTCCGCTTAAGCCAAGTCGTACTACGTCATGACTTTATGTCTAAGTCATTGATTATTCGCATTTGGCTTTATCATAATTTTTTCAAGTAGGGGATAGATCTATTCACCCCCCCTCTAGATCTACTCAGCCCATACACAACAAAACATGAGGAGACTCTAGAGAAGTCGGTGGGGTGAAGAGCACACTGCATGGCATTGACAGCACTCCAATTTAGGGTGGACCTACAGATTTGCTCTTTGGTCTAAAGTTCTTCATCCTCTGATAATTCAAATGGGCCTTTGTTAACCACCTTCCAAATTTCGTAGTCTTTGGCCCTAAGGAAGACCTGCATGTGGTTCTTCCAGTAAGCATAGTTTGATCCATCTAAAAACGGAGGCTTACTAGTTGAGTGACCCTAAGCAGTTAACCCTCTACCATTCATCATCTAGACTATCCGGGATGTGAAGCCCTACGGGAGAGGTAGGCTCTAATACCAAGTGCAGGATGGGTGTGTCACAGATGAATACAGATCTAGAGGGGAGGTGAATAGATCAACCCCAAATTTTAATATCACTCAAGATGATAGAGTAATGGGTGCGGAATAAAATCGATCTGACAACAGTGAAGAACAGTAAGGCAATATGACTTGACTAACTGAAGATCAATGCAGAGTGGCAAGCAGTATGAAAGGCACCAAGCTCTAAACGCAATCAGGAGAGGAATGAGTTTCACATTAGCCAACAGCAATGGCAAGACATAGGAGAATATAGCTGTATGCATCAACCATCAGTCTAACATCTAGATGCGGTACCTAGCGGAGGATCTCGTCACGCAAGAGGTGGAATTCCAGATAGGGGGTTACCTATCCTTCCAGCCACGCCATTTTATATACCCATTGGATGCGAGTCTTAAGCAAGGAAACCAGATGACCAGTTTAGACAGTAAAATGCATGTGTGACTTGGGCGTTCCTAAGCATACATCTAGCTAACGGGTAAGATTGAATGCAAACACACAAGACACAAAGCAATCACACTGGACGGTGATTTTAGGTTGTTCGATTTTCACCTACATCCACCCCACACTCTAACCAGAGCGTGGCTTACTGCTGGCTCATAGCTTGAACGCCGCTGATCCACAACTTCGGGGATAGAAATCCCTACACACAGCTGAGCCTCACAACTTGCTAACCGAGGAACACCCTCACTTGCTGAGCACCACAGCTTGCTCTGCTGATTCATAGCTTACAATGAAACTTCAAAGTAGAAAACAAAGAACTTAAAGAAAGTAGAAACAAAAGAGGGGAGTATGTCTCTCAATAGAGGAGTTTGACTCGGGACCTGATTCGGAAGTGAGAGTAAGCATTCTTCCTGACCTCTTCTTCTTCCTCTCACTCTTTCTCCAGCACCCTGTTTTTACCAAACTTTTCTCTCACTCTCTCTTCTCTTCTTCTTCTCTTCTTCTTCTCTTTTGCTCTGCTCACAGCTCTACACTTCTTCTTCCTTCTCTTTATCTCCTGCTCTTTTTTCGTTCTCCGTGTCAAGCCTCAAGTCGCTATTTAATATTTTGATAAGATTTTTATTTTCGAAAATTCAGGATTGCTACATCACTGGCTCGAGAGGAGTTCAGGTGTAGTCCCCCCTCCCTGCTATTTGAGAAGGTGATGGAGGGTGACTTGATCGTGGCCCAACTAGGGGCAGAGATAGCTGATTACTTTGGATGGATGGAAAGTGAGGAGAGGTCCCTCTCTCAGGCCCGCGCCGAGTCTGATCGTAGGATCGAGCAACTATCTTCCGAGCTCAAAGTCCTTCGATGGGAGGTAGCTTCACTTCGGGCTCAGACTCAGTCGATCCAGGAGGAGGCTCGGACACTGGCCGAGTGGCTGGCCCAAGCTCGTTATATGGCCAACCTGAAGAGCAAGCTCCTGGAAGAGGAGCGTCAGGCTCAGGTCGGGCATTACGAGCAGTGGAGGGCCGAGCGGGAGAAACTCAACAGCCAGGCTCGAGAGGCCGAGCGAGTGTGGGGGGGAGCTGAGGTTGGGTGGGTCGAGGTCAGGGCGAAGCTATTCGAGGCCGAGATGAAGTTGCTCAGAACCGAGCAGAGGGTGGCCGAGCTCGAGAAGAAAGTGGAGCGAGCTGGGGCGGAGGCGATCGATCGATATAGGAGCTAGGAGGGCTATCACACAGCTCTCCAGAAGGACACCTTCTCGTACTATAAGCTAGGCTACCGACGGGGGCTGCAGAAGGGGTTCTCCCAAGGGTTCCATCGAGCGGTCACTGAGGCCCAGTAGCAGGTGCTCGATGAGCTCATTTTTACTTTTGGGCAGCACTACGACTCAGACGAAGATGCCTCGATTCTCCCTCTCCAACGTTAAGTGAAGGGTGGAGTAGGGATGCTACCGTTTCAATAGAGGAGTCGCCAACTCCAGTTACCTCGGGGGGGGGAACACGATCGAGGCAGTTCCCACACAAGTGGGGTCAGTGCCTGGATCAGCCACCACTGAGGACGCCGGGGGCAGATCTCCTGGGGTTGAAGATCCTTCATTTGCCGAGCTTCAAGATGTCAACCCTCAAGAAAGGCCACAGGCCTCTCGTAGTCCCCCTATCTCCATAGACTAGGAGGAGCAAGAGCTTGATGTGCTAGTTCTTTCTCTTTTCGAATGTTTTTATGTAAAAATCTTTTCTTTCCATATACAATGGCAGCGATTTCTAGAATCTGGATTGTCAATTCCTTGCCGCCTTTATCGTGATTTGACTGTCATATTTGCAATTGCCAGAAAAATGGAGATTTGATACGTTTCGCAGGCTTCTCGTGCGCCAATCAGCCAAGCGGCTAATGTGGCATTGGCGCCTCTCCGCCTTTCCACTTTTCATGCTTTGAATGACTTATCTTTTTGCATATCTCTATGGGAGGTGATGCGGGATGGACATGGGAGCCGACTCTACGTGCATTGGACCTCGGACTCTAAGACGGACATGACCAGCAACGCGTGGCTAGGAGTCACACTCCCCTGTCTCTATCTCCCTCTCACACTCTCACATTTAACCCAGGGGTAAGTTAATATTTTCATTACCTTTAGTATAAGGTAACTATAGTTTAGTTAACTGAATGAACGGTAGGGACTTTAAACGTGTAACGACTAAGATTATAGGGACTATTAAAATAATACTCAGAATGGAGGGACTAATCGACAATTCACTAAGTTTATAGGGACTAATATGCAAAAAACCCTTATCTTTATCCAAGTCAATTGACAACAAAAGAAGCATCATCATCCATCCTACAAGCTTCGTGAAAGAACAAAAAGGTACAAAATATATCATCCTTCCCACAGGGGACTGTCGATTAGCCAAGGAATAAAAGGGCTTTGATGACAAGCTCAAGAATGACTTCAAGATAATAGAACAATCTTAAAATTTCATCCAGTATTGAATGGATTCATCAAAACCCTGTCAGATATGGATGGACAGAAGCAGGACGGTGCGAGATGAAGATGAGGATGTTAATGTTGGGTCATTGACCATTGAATGCCAAAGGAAAACTCAAAAGATGCTCAAAAGAATATTTCAATTTACGTTGTTTATATCAATCGGAACCATGAGGCAGTGAACGTAATAGAACTAGAATGACATGACTCCAGTGCTTTAGCAGTAATTTTCCATAGTCGTCAAGGCTATCGCCTAGGCGACCAGGCACTTTTATGTACCCTAAGTGCCAATCCGCCGTTATGCTACCCAGAAAGGTAAGCAAGGGATCTGCCTAGGTGAACAAGGCACCCCGCCTAGGTGAGCAAAGCAGCTGGCCTAGGCCCAAGCACATTTATGTAACCCTATGTGCCAGTCCGCCTTTCTACTACCCAGAAAGATAAGCAAGGGACTTGTCTAGGTGAACAAGGCACCCGCCTAGGTGAGCGAAGCAGCTGGCCTAGGCCCATAACCATATCAGGATCCTCTCTCTCTCTCTCTCTCTCTCTATGCTTCACAATGGGGGAGCACCCTGTGTAGTCAAAATCCTGCCTAGGCGCTGAGGCAGGGCGAGGAGATGGCAGCGCGCCTCGCGCCGTCGGGGTTCTCCGAGGCGAACGCCTCACTCATGCCTCGCTCGCCGTAGCGCACCTCGCCCACCCGCTCGCCTCGAACCGGATCCGCGTATCGGGTAACATTACCCGTTAACTTCGACAAAGCGGAGCCTTTAAACCCGCAAGGGTTTCGCTCGCTTCCCACCCCGCGACCTATCGCTTCCCTCTCCAATGAGGGTAGTAGCTTGTGGCAATCGGCGAGCGGCGTCCGGCGAGCAGCGACCGCCCGAGCGGCGTCCGGTAATCTCCCTCTCTCTTTGTCTTTCACTCCCGCTTTCTCTCTCACACAGGCACACACGGAGGGGGGCTCAGCCCCTCTCCCACAGTCCCACCCTGTCACTCTCTCTCCCCCTGCCACTCTCGCTCTCCCCTCTCTATCTCCCTCACAGAACCCCCTCAATGACTTGATGTAAGGGAGAGAGAATGTAAGCTGAATAAAGCTCTTTATGGGCTAAAACAATCACCCAAGGCATGGTTTGATAGGTTCCGCAAAGCTATGTTGAGTTTTGGCTATTCTCAAGACAATTCTGATCACACTCTTTTCAAATGGCAAGGTGGCAAGGCTGTTATCCTGCTGGTTTATATGGATGATATGATCTTCATAGGTGATAACGAAGAGGAAATTGAAAAGCTAAAACAAAATCTTGTGCAGGAGTTACATATTAAAGACTTGGGGAAGCTTAAATATTTCCTCGGTATTGAAGTTGCTCGATCCCAGCAGGGTATTATATTTGTCATAGGCAATATGCTCTGGATTTGTTAGAGGAGACAAGAAAAGTTGGTTGCAAACTGGCAGACACTCCAATCGAAGTCGACCATGGTCTGAATGACGTGGATGGTGATCTCTTGTCACAGTTAGAAAGAGGGAAGTATCAGAGACTGGTTGGTCGTCTTCTTTATCTGGGACTCACTCGTCCTGGCTTGACATATGCTATCAATGTAGTCAGCCAGTATATGCATGCACCTAGAGTACAACATATGAAGGCTGTTGAAAGGATACTTCGGTACATCAAGTCCTGTCTTGGGAAAGGACTTTTATTTTCAAAGCATAACAATTTGTTAATTGAAAGTTACTCAGATGCTGACTGGGAAGGTTCTAAAGATGACAGGAGATCTACTACTGGGTACTGCTTGCTTTTGGGAGGCAATCTTATTTCGTGGATAAGTAGGAAACAAACCGTCCGTGCAAGGTCCAGTGCTGAAGTAGAGTATTGAGCCACAGCCAACTGTGTTACAGAGATGGTATGGCTGAGACTATTCCCAATGGACCTTGGTACTCGAATTGGACTACCAATGAAGCTCTACTGTGACAACAAGGCTGCCATCAACATTGCAAATAATCTTGTCTAGCACGAACGAACAAAACATTGAGATTGATCGCCATTTCATCAAGGAAAAACTTGACTCTGGAGACATTTGTCTGCCATATGTGAATTCACAAGATCAGGTTGCAGATGTTTTTACAAAAGGACAATCCGCTACTCAGTTTCAACGTTGTTTAAGCAAGGTGAGTATGCTTGATATCTATACTCAGCTTGAGGAAGAGTGTAGCCGCGGTGCATAGTTTTCTTTAGTTAGTTAGTTATTTGGGTAGTCAAGCTGTTTGTCCCTGGTATAAAAGGTATTTTTGTCCTATTTGTATTTTTTGGTTTGGAACTACCCTAATTAATAAAATTGTTGGGTTGTGGAGCCGCAAGTCAGTTTTTTCTGACTGCAGTTGCTCCCTCTCCCTTCTTCCTCTTCTTCTCTTCCATACGCTACCTGTTCTTTCCTGAAAATCAACAAGGATATCAGTCTGACATCACTCCCCATATTTTTGACACTCATCTCTGTTATAGATAGTCAGCGGAAATCAAGGTTACATTCAAACACTACCTCCACGCAGGGAGGGGCACTAAGCCGGCCAGGCGGGGAAGGGGAAGGCCTTAGTGAGATCGAACGGGTGGACGACATCAGTTTTGCTTGTTCTTTGGAATAGGGGACAGACAGTTGGAGTTGACGCTGTTGTGGCTGCTCCAGAATTTTTCTGATGATGAGACCAGTTGGAAAATCTTCATAGTTGGTTCGAGATGACGTCTGATTTTATCAAATTCCTTGGTCGTCGGTGCTGGTCAGGGACAGGTAGCACACAGGGTCCCTAAGTGCTGGTTCTAACAGAAAAGGTACCTCAGCAGTAGGAAGAAGTGGCCACCAAGAGCATTCCTGACCTCTGAATCAAGTGTGGATGGATTCATTGGAACCATTGACGAGTCTTCTTTGAAATGACGCCTGTAGGGATGTCGGTGGAGGTCGAAACAATCCGAGGCAGTCTGAGAGGTGAGAGGGTGTCTATTCAGTCCAGGAACAGACAGAACGGAGCACCTGAGGGAGAAAATTTGGAAGATGCTCCTCCGGATGCTGAACAGGACGCCACTTTTTGCTGATGGATGTTGACTGGTGGTAGAAGCTCTCGGCCAAGCGGAGCCTCCAGAAGCCATGGGATGTGGCCGTGGGAGCTATAGGAAGTCACCTCAGGTCACTATCTAGGCCTAATCTATGCAGTCGGGGAAGAACGGGTCCTCCGGGTAGTAGGGACGTCGGATGCCAGCAGGACCACCATGGCTGCAAAGCTGCCTTGACGAGCTTTCCGGCGATGTATGGCAAGCCACCTGAAGATGCCCGAAGACTCTGAGGCAGGCACTGCAACTGCTGCTAGTCTCTACTGCCAGTGGCTACTCTGATGCCATTTGATGGAGTCATTGGAACCGTCTTGAAGTCCTCATTGAAACGGCACCTGCGGGGACGTCGGTGGAGGTCAGAGTAGTCTTGAGTAGTCTGAGAGGTGAACGAGTGTCATTTCAGTCTAGGAATAGACAGAACGAAGCACCTGAGGGAGAAAATTCAGAAAATACTCCTCTGGATGCCAAATGGGATGATGCTTTTTGCTGAGGGACGTCGATAGGTAGTAGAAGCTCTCGGCCAAGCGGTGCGTCCAGAAGCCGTGGGATGTGGACGTGGGATCTCCAGGAAGTCACCTCAGGTCACTAGTCGGGCCTGATCTGCGCAGTCGAGGGAGAACGAGTCCTTCGGGTAGTAGGAACGTCGGATGCCGGAAGGACCACCACGGCTGCGAAGCTGCCTTGACGAGCTTTCTGGCGCTATATGGCACGCCACCTGAAGATGCCTGAAGACTCCGTAGAAGGCTCTGCAACGTGGAGGTCCACTACTGCTGCTGCAGACCGGGTAGCAGGGGGGATAGGAAGGAACAATGGAGGGATGAGGGGGGAGAGGAAATGATGGGCGATGGAGCTAGGGCCGTCCCTAGTGATAATCAACATGAACTGATACTAGTGTTGGTTAGCCCCAAAATATAATAAACAAAATGAACACTGGATTTTAGGTGCTTAAGGACATATCTTAGCCACGCAGTGAAAATATATATTTAAAGTAACTCTTTACTCGTAGAGTCGGGAAGCAACTACCAAAGTTACTTCTAGGTGTCCACACCCCAAATCTAAGGACTCAGGCGATGTTCCACCGGGGCTGGTACTACCACACAATTGTCAACTCAGTCCGAAGTGCTGAGCTTGCTATATTCTCTCTTATCCCTTATACTCCCATTCTCCCACTCAACGTATGCACCTGCATACACTAAAAGTGCACATAGTAAAATGCCCATTCCTTTACTTCACCCACCCCCTCACTTTGTCTTTACGGTGGAGGGGTATTTATAAGTAGAGTTATGGAGGAGAGAGGGTGAGGATAAGGCAAAGAAGGAGGAGAGGTGGTGTAAGGCCCGTTCATTAACAGATCCTTTTCGGTATCGAAATAGAAATTAATCCATGTATTTAGGAAATTTTAATGGATTTAATGGGCTATTTTTATGCATTTAACCCATTTAGTTAAAGGTTTTTAGAATTGAAATGGGCATATAAGCAATTTTGCTTCTTTGGGGGTTAAAATGTGATTTGAGGTTAAAAATCAAAAAAAATAATATAATCAAATTTTTTAAATCCAATCGGCCCCCCTCTCTCTTCCATTTCTCTTTCACTCTCTCACCCTCTCTCTCTCTCCATTGGCGCTCTCTCTCCCCCTCCTGGTGGTGTGGTCGCGTCGAGCCGCCGCAGGATGCGTGAGTGGCATCAATGGAAAGCCCGCGACGCGAGGAGCATGGTGACGTCAACCTTGAGACGAACCGCGAAGTGGGGAGACGGGACCGGGCGAGGAGAGCCACGGCGACCCTTGGCTTGCATGGCGGCGTAGCGTGGTTTTCTTCGTGATCGAGGTGGGGGTATGGCTTCCTGACCTTGCTAGGATCATTTTCCCTACCATGCCCATCGTCTTTATGTCTTCCACAAGCCTGAACATCGTCATTTGGGTTTTCATGCCATGAACATCGTATTTATGTTTTAATCCTCCATGGCCATCGTTGTTGGGTTCTTAGATGATGTACTGTCGTTATGTGATGGTGGAATGGCAGGGAACAGGTTAAAATCGCAAATCCCATCGATTTGGGTCGATCGGGAGAGGATCCGATTATGATCCCTGCGGATTCGATTCTCTGGTAGGGTGGCGGTCCTACCAGAGACCATTTCTGTGAAGCAGTGAGGCGGTGGACCTTGGCGGTCCACAGCCCATGCGTTTCTGGCCTTGTGGCGGCCTATCATTGGACCGTCTGATGACCCTTAGTAGCCGAACCTTCGACCGCTAGAGACCTTTGACCAGGTTAGACAATCTTGACCCCATAGGTCAGTTAGTCTGGCAGTTTATCGTAAAACCGCCAGAGAGCCTTTGGAGGATCCACCTTGGACCGCCAGAGCATGGATATACGATGTTAAATAGTACGGCGGTGGAGCCTTGCGGCCTAATAGTAGACCGCTACACCCCTTTTAGAGGCCAAACCTCCGACCTCTAGTGCCTATAACGGCCCAAGATTCAACCGCCACTTTCTGCAGAATTTCAATTCATGCATGTTCAGTTAATTATGCATTCCATGTTACATATTCACCATGTTTAAATTATTTTACAAACTGTGGCATATTTTTAAATCCCAATAGAGTTACTTTCTCTTTCCTTGTGATGGAATCACTAGTCGTAGCCCGACGATCTCGAGTGTCGGCCCACCTGGGAGTCGTGGTGGGACAGTTCCCAATTTATGGTTTTTAAGCTAGTTTTCGTGGGCTCCCTTGTTTGGTAGTAGCATCCTACTGGGGGAGAAAACTAGCTAGAGGCTTGGCTCAAGGCATTGAGTCTGTATGTGCGCACGTGGTCAGGGGCTTGGACTGGCACTGACGAGTGTTACCCTGACTAGTTCTTATTTCTGGTACTGTTACGTGTCTCACTTGTCACGATCCAGACTTGTGTAGATACTAGAGACACAGTGTAAGCCGTCAGTGGGCGCATCTAGTTTCTTCCTTTTGATGGTCTTTCTTCTCTCTCCTGTCACTTGGGAATGTTGAGGATTATTTTGTTGGTAGATTTAGTTACTCTCGTGTTTAAATTAATTGGCATCATAGATAGCTATTCTTAGATTGTTTAGATAGTCTGACAGCTTTATTAAACTATTATTTATTATGCCAATGCCAATGTATGCTTTACTATTATTGCATGTTTAGTTGCGAGGTAGGGATCCACGTGACCCCTACTGAGTCTGGTTGTGGGACTCGCCCTTACTCTTCTAGGTGAGCAGTAGCAACCGTCTACCAGAACTTCCCGCGCTTTTGACGGCCGTCCTTAGTGCCAGCAGTGGTCTATCAGTACGTCGTTAGTAGTCTTTTTGTCTTACTGATACCTTTTGTCCAGGGTATGCCCCATGTAGTTGTATATTTTTGACTCTTGTACAGTTGTTGGACTTGTATATAGTGGATCTGGACTATTTGGAATAATTATCACTCTGATATTTAAATTGCTTCCATTTATAGTGCAACTATGTGGCGATAATTAATAATGCGCACGTGTAATTCTAATTCATTATGCATCACCTCGACAAAACCATCCAACCATTACGGGACCTCATCAGCCTTTTGAGTGGCTTCCTCAAGTTCTTGGTATCGGTTTATCGGTATCCGGATCTCCGGGTCGTTACATCAGTTATCGATCATGCCTCATTTTGATCAGAGATAGTTTGCCACTTTATGGGTATCCCACTACCACTTCATTGGTGAAGGGTGACAATTTCTCAGTGGGCATGGGTCATTGCTCTGTTAAGCCCTTTTAGCCCCCTTTTTTTGATGAATAAACTCTATCAGATCAGAGTTAGTCAAGACATTGTCTTTTGATGTGAATCACCTCACGTCTCAAGTGAAGTGCATCCAGTTACTCAGAAAATCCTGACCATTGCTCTGCAATGAGTGCTTTGAATAAGTCTCACTAGATATGATAGTTTGATCACAATACTCAATAGAAGTATATCAACCAAAATTGTCACTGAAAAGCATAAGCAGACCATGGAGATTTAGAACTTAAATCGTGAAAAGCATCATCAGTAGTAAGCCAATGGAGTCGCTCCTCCAAGTTGCTGGATTTTAGATCAGAAAGTTGTTAACCTTAAGCATCATTATATTAAAACAACCATGATACCAAAAAAATGCAGGAGATTGCTGCTAGAGAGGTCAGTCAATAAAAACAATCTTAGAAGGGAATCTCCCCTTGAACCATTCCACAAGAAGGTGAAGATTGAGGCAACTCATATGAACACAAGAGGGTGAGAGGTCGATCTAAGCTTATCAGAAGGTCGAAGCAGACTGGTTCCACAGAAGGGTGAATGGTGATCCATATGAATAGAGAGGTTGACACGCATAGATTGGTGCCTCGATAATCTTGACCCAGACAGCATAAAGAAGGCTTAAGATGCAGCAAGCTAAAAGATGAACCTATCCTAGAATGAAATGTCAGCTCCCCCTCAACCCAAGGACACCAAAATGCAATGAGAATACCCTTGATACCTGGCAGAGGACTTGCCTCATGCATGGTGAGTGTTCCCAAGTAGACTGACCCTACCCTTTCCCGCATCACAATTTTATATACCAAAGGGTGATGCACATATGAACAACATGATAGCACATAGACTAAAATGTAGCTATGGAGATGCAGCTAATTAAACATGTAGAATGGACTCACCCTATCGACAGCAGACACAGGCCTCTCATGCTAAATAGTTTTGCTAAGGAGAGTGTACTTATATTCAAATATATCTGGAAATCTTTTACGCATGGCCTCATTCCCATGTCGCTTCGTGTGGTCAAGATTTACTCCATTAGATTTTGACCATGGGAATAGTTTTATTCCGAAGTTGACGTACTTCTCATTCAATTATTTTGATTGGCTTTTGCTCATACGTCAAATCCTTCTTAATCTCCAGGTTGTCGTAAGTTATGACATGGAATGGATCAGGATGTACCTTTTGAGCATTGAAACGTGAAATACATCATGGACTCCAGCTAATTGAGGGGGCAAAGCTATTCGATATGCGACTTCACCAACCCTTTCGAGAATTTCAAAGGGGCCAATGAATCTCGGAGTGAGCTTATCTTTAATGCCGAATCTTCGAAGACCTAGACCCGGAGAAACCATAAGGAATACGTGGTCTCCTACTTGGAATTTCAGGTCATGCCTTCTATTATTAGCATATGATTTTTGCCTGTCTTGAGCCATTTGGAGTCTCTCCCGAATAAGCTTTATCTTCTCGGTAGTATCCCTGATGATGTTGGGATCGAGAAATTACCTTTCTCCTACTTCATTCCAACATATAGGTGAGCGACAGCTTCTTCCATACAGTACCTCGAACGATGCCATTTGTATACTACCTTGATAGCTATTGTTGTAGGTGAATTCCACTAGAGGCAAGTGATCGTGCCAACTCCCTCCAAAATCAAAAGCACAAGCCCTGAGCATATCTTCCACCACTTGATTTGTCCTTTCAGTTTGACCATCAGCTTGCGGATGGAATGCAGTGCTAAAGTTGAGTCGGGTCCCTAATGAATGTTATAGACCCTTCCAGAATTGTGATGTGAACCGAGGGTCTCGGTCAGATATAATGGTGATAGGGACATCATGTAATTTGACAATTTCCTTCATGTATAATGTTGCTAATATATCTACAGACCATCGACTTTTGATTGGTATAAAATGTGCAGATTTAGTCAATCGGTCTATAATCACCCATATACCATCGTGTCCACCCCTGGTCTTGGGTAAACCCATAATGAAATCCATTCCTATACTTTCCCTCTTCCATGCTGGAATATCTAAGGGTTGTAATTTACTTGCGGGTCTTAAATGCTCTGCCTTTACCTATTGACAAGTGAGACTGCGGGACACGAAATCGGCTATTTCTCTCTTCATATTGGGCCACCAGAAGTTTCTTTTCAGATCTTGATACATTTTAGTACTACCAGGATGGATGGTGTACTTGGACTTATGTGCTTCTTCTAGGATCAGTTTCTTCGTATCCTCATGATCCGGTACACACGCTCGGCCCTAGAATAGTAATCTTCCATCATTGGAAATAGAAAAATCTGACCTCTGTTCTATATTGGCTTTAATCTCTAGTAATACTGGATCATCATTTTGCAGCTTGACCAGATCCTTCATTAATGTAGGTTGAGCTCGCCCCCCGTGATCCTAGTAGCAACCTTCCAATCAATAAGATGAGGAATTGGCGTAGCTCCATGTCAGCCTGCGGTCCTGCCTCTATAGCAAAGCTCTCTCTCGCCTCACTCACCAACCTCGCGAGGTAGTCTGCTGCGGACTCCCCTACCTCCCTCTGTGTGTAGTACATGCCTAGGCTCTCCTATAGGGCTACCCTGGGAACTAGAGAGGTCTGTCATATGCCCTCCAACTCCAACCCTATCAACCTACGTGCCATCTCTCGATAGCAGGGGTACTTGAATCCACTCACTGTCGTCCCGTGTACTCACAACCCTGCAATGCGAGTGACGTCCTCTAAAGTCGGGATCATGTGACCCCAAGGGAAGATGAAGGCCTTCCACTCAACATCCCATCTGGCCTTCAGAGCCTGAATCAACCCCACATCTATCCTCGGCACCACTATGACTAAAAACTCACCAAAGCCCATTTGGTGGAGGCGAGCCTACTGAAACTCTGGCAGTGCGAGGAAGACGGCCCGGATGAGCATCCACGAGATCCGAGTACGTGCCGCACCCTGCATCGTTTAACAAAAAAAGAGAGGTCAGTCTTCATTTTACCATAGAAAAACAAAAAAAACACACTCTTAATTAACGCAGCTGGTCGTGGCGTCGCGTTAATGAACGCGGTACCTGTTAGCACCGCGTTCCCTTTCGGCTGCTTGTCAGTCATTTCCCTCTTCCCAAGGCGATTCTCATGGGCATTTTGCCCTCTACAATGTGCCAGGGGCACGACCACCCCTCTCTCACATTCATGCACAACTAAAATCACAAAAAAAATGGGTTTTGGAAGGGAAAAGGATCATTTTCTTACCTCTCTCACGGTGCGAACCGCTGGTGCTTTGGTGGGTTTCTCGGCACCTATAGCCTCCTCCGCTTCCCCAGTGGCACTCAACGTCTCCTCACTATCACTCCCGGCTATCCTAGCCACTGAGGATGCTCCCACTTCAACGCCTTCCATTGATCCCACCGCCGGCGGAGCTCCCACTTCACCCTCTTCTTGGGAGGACGGCCGGCGATGAATCGCTCGCTGTTTCAAACGTCGGAGGCCCTCCTGGGCATCCATTGGTGGTGGACGAGTGTGGGGACTGGGGTATGCGTTTGTTCTCACGTTTGAATAGGTTTAAGGCGTGGAGGATGGACGGGCGGCAGAGACGATTTTTGAAAGATTTTCGTGTGATGAACGCGGTTGGAAATAACACCGCAATTACACGATCGCGGTGCTACTAAAAGCCGCGTTAATAAAAATTCAAAAAAGGGGGTCTCACAAAAAACAAAAAAAATCACTTGTTCTCATTTTTTATGGTATTTCGCTGTGTTATGTTTGTGTACTACCTCCCACTATTGTCATTTATCTATTTACTTGGTCACCATGCCATTCTTTACCTGTTGTTCTGTGTTTATTGTCATTTATCCTTTTACCCAGGTTGAATCTACGACGTTTCTTACATCCCATTGTTAAGCGCGATCCAGTCTTTATCCTTTTCCAAGGTACATGGCACTGTTGCATTCTCTTCCTACTCTCTTTGGCGTTGTTAATCCTTGATGGCGATCACAGTCAGTATTCTATCCCTTGCCGCCCCTTTGTTCATCATCTTCCATGCTTGTTCATGCTACATGCTATCATGCATATACTTGCATAGTTAGTTTAGGGGGCGGGTGATAGAACATAAACTATCAACAACCTACACTAAGCTCATCTTATCTGTCACTATTTGCCATATCTCATTGATCATTTGCTCAATGTGGCCCATTCCTATTCTCATCGGAGTCAAATTTGCTGACACACTACTCAAAACATCTAAGATATGAGGCATGGTTTTAGACAACTGGGTAGATGTAGTCCTAACTAAATACCCTTATCTCATAATTTTGATTAGCCTGGAGTGTATTCTCCCGATGAGAACTAGGGCCCTAGTTGGATCCTCGGCCACGGTTGCTGGTGTTGTGGTAGCAGACAGCGCCAAAATGTGTAGAGGTAGAAAAATGGCTCCTAATCCTCGTACTACACTTTTAAGATTTGTTTGTTGTGGGAAGATCGTCCAACCATCCGTAGAAGCCTGCAAACACCAGGGAAATGGAGTCAGAAGGAGCTCTGGGCATTACGCCAGGGGACAACCCTATGATGCTTAAGTCAGGATCTTGAAGGATGGAGATTGAAGAGGAACAGAGGGGAGAGAGAGAGCCAAAAGGTGATTGAGCAAGCCTGGAGGGGTGGTCGAACTTCCACAGGAGTGCTCGTTGCATCCAGTGAGCGCTCGGGGAGTGCTCGTTGTGTATTAAGGGTGCTCAGAAGATGATCGGATCTCAAGGCTTCGTGGGTCGGAGTCTCTCTCTCCGTGTCTATAGGTTTGTTCCCATGTTTGCCCTTGTTCGCGGATGAAAGTCCATTTATAGGGGTTGTCCTGTTAGTGAGGGCCTATCCCCTAGTAGAGAAGGGCGTGAGTAATGGGGTAATGCCTCTCCGTGATCGTTGGGAGTTTTTCTTTGGGGGTCCGTTCCTCCGGAGTCGGGTGGCTCTCAAGTGAGTCTTACAGCGCCTATCAGGCATGCTCGCCTTTAGTGGAGTTGAGGCTGACATCGTAGGGGGTAATGTTCGATCACCAGAGGGTCGGTTGGCATCCGGTATGCCTTGGTTGATGCCCTTTCTTAGCTGACGAATCCGAGGACTGACCACCATGGGCCACCGTTGTGGGCTGTGGCTGTTGAGGGCCCATTGTGCGCATTGGAGATCTCTGGCCAAAGCGGGCCTGACATAATGGGCCTTTCATGGGCTTTATCGATTTTACCCTCCTCATATATATATATATATATATATACACATTGTGAAAGTCTTCTTGTATTTTGCAAAAAATTATTAGATGATATACATGTGACCGGTTCGGTGGCCCAGGCATACGCAGGACGAGAGATCTGGCTGCACTGCATGAACATTATCGAGCCTCTCCATCACCGCCTGATCATGAGGATGAGGGGCATCCATCAGCCGGAGGTAGAGTTCCCCACGCGAGATGATGAGCGCTTTGGGCAGTCCTCGAAGGGACTCAGCGATGAGATCGACAGGATTACGCGGGCAATCGACCAGGTGCGCGACTAGTCGTGTAGAGGTTGGGAGGTGAAGGCCCGAGCTACCAGCGATGAGGCCTACCTGAAGGCCTACGCTCAGAGGTACGGAGACCAGGTCTTCCGTGGCATTTGACGACCGGTACGACTCTTCAAACTCATATTTTCTTAATTAATTATTCCTAATTCTCTGACACCTTGACTTTGGTATATGTAGCTAGACACCCAGGGACGTATAGTGGAGCTTCAGGGCCTCCTCCACTCTACCGTGCAGCAGAGGGATGAGTTCCAGCACACGCTGGAGCTTCTAGTGAGTTTTACTAAACCTTAGACTTAATTATGCAGATGAGTATGAGCTTGACTAACTTGACTTCTAAAAGGCAGCGAGCTGATGGAGTGCAGCGGCGTGGACCAGATGCTCCATCCTCTTCTTTCCAGCCTGTGGGAGGCCAAGCTGAGCGGGACGCAGACTTTGCTCGGGCGGTTGCTCGGGCCAAGGAGGTCGAGGCCACTCTCGCGGAGAGGGAAAGCAAACCAACTGAGTTTCCTTCTTTGACTTAAATGCTTACGACGATGCAAATGCCTAATTATGATGAATGTGCATGTAGGCGAGAGAGCTGACCACATCACTTACTGAGGCAGAGCATGCCAGAGCGGAGGCAGAGCGACACTAGGCAGAGCTCAAGCAGGCACGAGCCGAGACGGAGCGCTTCCGTGTAGAGGCGAAGCGGCTTTACATAGGAGCGATGGACCTTGAGCACTACCAGACTGAGGCCAGGGAGGCTCGGCGCCAGGCTTTTGAGTTGAAGATCGAGCTACGGGCCGTAGAGTAGACAGTCTGGATGATAGGCCGAGGACCCGAGAGGAGTGCGTCATAGAGCGGCGCACGGAGCGGTACGTTCCTGGACTTCCTTACTAGCTCTTCCGGCCAGCGGAGGAATGAGGAGGCAGAAAGGAGATGACGATGAGAGGAGGGGAGCACAGCCATGGGCCGGCCGGAGAAATGGCATGAGGGCACCGACGACAGTGGTGGTTCAGGACCGGCCGAGTGACTTGTACTTTCCTCTCTTTTCCTTTTGTTATGGACACACATGTACATAACTCTTGTTATAGTGGAATGAGATCTTTTTATCTTTTATGAAGATGCAAATGAATGAATGTGCATGCTGACTTACTGACTAACAGTCTCTAGGACTGACAGCGAGAAAGAGAGAGAGAGAGAGAGAGAGAGAGAGAGAGAGAGAGAGAGAGAGAGAGAGAGAGAGAGAGAGAGAGAGAGGCACTTTAGCAGGCGGGCTCTCCAAAGTCCCGCCTCCTTCCTACAGATGCATACGCCATATAAAAAAAAGAGAGAGAAAGAAAAATGGGGTTAAAAATAGAGATACCCCGCCAGCCTTGTTCCTGTATTAGGACAAGGGCAAAAAGGGCTATATCCCAGCTATGGCGAAAACCCGCAAGGGCGTCGCAGGCAAAATCGGGTACCCCGTCACGTGAAAACCCGAAAGGGCACGTGGGCAAAAGCAAGAGGGGGCTGACTTCGGTGAAAATCTAAAAGGGCACTTAAGTCAGTAATGTGATTCAAAAAAAATATGATGATGGAAATGATGTTGTTATCTCATTTGCCAATCATGCCCTACCGGAACTCCGGCATGTGGCAGACATATCGCGTACCATCGACATAAGCCCTATGCTTATGCTATAACAAACTCCTTACTTCGACATTTAACCCATGCCGATGAATAGGCCTACAGTCGATTTTCGTCATCATCTGTGAAATTGATAAACAAGCCGTCAGCTCGGATCTCCCGTCCCCGTCAATGAACAAACCCCTTACTTCTGCTTTTAACCCATGCTGATGAACAAACCTACTGTCGATTTTCATCATCATCGGCGAAATCTATAAATAAGCTGTCGGCTTGGACCTTCCATCCCCATCGATGAACAAACCCCTTGCTTTGGCATTTAACCCATGCCAATGAACAAACCTAGCATCGACTTTCGTCATTATCGACGAAATCGATAAACAAGCCATCAGCTCGGACCTTCCGTCCCCGTCAGTGAACAAGCCCCTTTGCTTCAGCATTTAACCCATGCTGATGAATAGACCTACAGTCGATTTTTGCCATCATCGGTGAAGTCGATAAACAAACCACTGGCTCGGACCTTCCAGCCCCATCAGTAAACAAACCTCTTGCTTCAACATGTAACCCATGTTGATGAGCAAACCTACCCTCGGCTCTCGTTTTCATTCGCAAAAGCCAATGAATTCGCTCCTAACTCAGACCCTTCGTCCCTGTTGAGGAATAAAGTTGCTCCTTGTCTTTGGCACTCAAGCCCACCGATGAGCATGTCATTCACAAACTTTGTCACCATCGGTAAAGTCTGTAAACAGACTATTGGCTTCATCCCCTGGCCCTATTGGCCGATACACCCTTTATACTCAGCCTATTCTATACAAAGTTTGGCCTTGGGAGAGGTTGCACCACGGTGGAGCGAACCCCTCATACCTTCCCTGAAGGCGTGAGCACTCTCCTACCTTAGCAAGTCATATATCCCGGGCTAGATAAATTAGCTACACGTCCATGCCCAAGAGAAAAAAAAAGAAGCGAAGGAAAGCAGTGACTCAGCAGTAAACATGCAAAACGAAGGATGAAATAATTTCATTTGCATAAGCAAGAAGAGTATATAGTACTCAGGGTATCCCCCCCCCCGAGATACATGAGGATTCAACAAAAGGGTTCATCAACTGCATGAAAGCTGCAGGTGCATTCGTTAGTCCAAAAGACATGACTACAAATTCAAAATGCCCATACCTGCTACGAAAGGCTGTTTTATAGATATCCTCATCCTTGATCCACAACTGATGGTATCCCAATCAAAGGTCAATCTTAGAAAAATACTGAGCTCCTGCTACCTGGTCAAATAGTTCATCAATCCTCGACAATGGGTACTTGTTCTTGATAGTAAGCTGGTTCAATTGCCAATAATCGATACACAATCTCATCGAACCATCCTTCTTCTGAACGAACAACACTAGGGCTCCCCACGGGCATGTACTTGGAAGAAAGAACCCCTTCTCAAGCAATTCCCTCAATTGTCGCTTCAATTCCCTCAGCTCCGCAGGAGACATAAGATATGGAGCTTTAGAAATAGGGGACGCGCCAGGAATTAAATCAATAGAAAAGATAACTTCCCTCTCAGGTGGAAGTCCTGACAATTCCTCAGGAAAAACATCTTGAAAGTCTCGAACGATAGGAATATCCTTTAAATCAATCTCCTTCTTAGGGGTCAAAGAAACAAAGGCTAGAAAAATCTAACGTCCTTTCCTTAATAACTTCTCAGCTCGAAGAGCCGAAATAAGCAGCACAGACTTAGAGTGCCTAACCCAGATAAAAGAAAGCTTAGGGTGTCCAGAAAAAGACACAGAGCTAGCGCTGCAATGGACATTGGCCTCATACTTAGCCAACCAATCTGCTCCTAAGATCACATCGTAATCCTTCATATCCATGCAGACTAAATCAGTTGGCAAGCTCTGCCCACTAATCAAAACCTTACCTGAAGGATAGAAATGTTTAATTCGCTGATCCGGAACCAATAGGGGTCACAATTTTTAATGGAGAATTCATCAATATAGGTTTCACAGCTAGAGACTTAGCAAAACTTCGAGAAATGATAGAGTGTGTTGCTCCAGTATCAAATAGAACAAATGCAGGCTTATCATGAACAATAAGTGTACCTTCCATAAGTCCACCCTCCTCGGTGGTCCCCACATCCTCTACTTGTAGGGCTTCAAGCTTGCCCTGCTGCTTCTGATTTCCTTGCGGCTTATTGGGCGTAGCTTGATCTGCTAGGAGGGGACATTCTGGAATGCGATGGTCCCTGCTTCCACAGTGCAGACAGGCGCCTAGCTTGTGCCAGCACTCCTCCATCTTGTGAGCTAGACAGTCACAATACTTACAAAGGCCCTTGAATGGCACAATCGGGCCAGGCTTCTTATCGTCATTCTTCATCTTCTTGTCCTTCCCCGAACTAGATCCTCCATAGGATCTTTTCTTGTCATTGTCAGGTTTAAAGTTCCCGGAACTGGTGGTCTATTCCTTCTTGGAATTCATCCCACGAATCCTCTCGGTCATCTCTAGAGTATCCTCCAGGACTTGAGCTTTCCTCACCATCTCGACATAAGTTTGGATCTCCATCCTTCAATTGTATAAAATTGTGTAAATCTAACGAATTATGACCACTATACAAACTTGGTTGACGAATATGGTTTATGTGTCACTTTATCAAAAAGATGATCTGTTAAATTCAAGGTCACCTCCCCAAGAATAATGGACCATGCTGACTATTGACTAAAAAAAGAATAAGAGAAGAGGAGGGGAAAAAAGAAGAAAAAAAAGAAAAAAATGGACCTAACCCAATTCCAAAAGAGTAGAAGAAGAAAAGGATAGATGGGCAAATTGTGATTTAATCCTCACAACCCCTTCGCAGACTAGCCCTCGGGATCTCCGCGCCCAAATCGGGTCATAGGGTGTTGCCACTTCCGTGCGCACCACGGGTGTTGTTGTTTCTATGCGCAGCCTTCTATTTCGGGGCTACCTCGAATTCCTATCCATGGGTGCATTCCCAATTAACCCTACACAGCAAACACGAAAGCAATAATCAACTCCATTTCAGAAATACGTTGAACCATTAATGATCAGGATGAAAAAATGAATTGGGCAAGAGCTATGGGCCTAATTCTTCAAACGGGGATGAATATCCAATCAAGGTGAACTTGTGTATATCGAGCCCCAAGGAAGGGGGAAAAATGATCAATGCAATTTCTAAACCTCTGAAATCAAAGTAAACAAAAGGAACGAATGATAAAGCATAAGGTTAAAACTTCCCCAATCAAAGCTGAAATCTCTGTACGAGAGCGCCTTGCCTTGCACTGGCATGATATCTAAATATGAGAATAACTTTCATGTGGTCAAAATCCTCCTTAGAGTGTGGGTTAAATTTCATGCATTCCCTCACCCTTGTAGGTTATATCCACACAAAGGCATTCATGCATTCCATGGCATGGTACATTACCTGTTGATGAGTTAAAAAAAAAGGAAGCTTAGCCTGCTGTCATGGGTCATTTCAAAGTCAAATATACTATTGGCACCTTGTAGTTATTTCTATATGGCATATCTAATTTGATGCATATAGGTGTTTTCACATCTAAATTTAGGTTGGGCTTTCATGCACTCACCATTCTTGCTTCACATAAACCCAATTACTAACAATTCTTAAGCATGAATAAGATAAAAGAAATGTGCAAATGAGCTGAAGGGGGGCTATTTGGGCTAGCTTACATTGGCTGGGGTGACCCAACCTCAGAGTAGAACCCATGTGATGGTGGCCAAGATCAATTGGGTTCAATCTTGCATTTTGAATTCCATGTGCCTGCTTCCCAGGGCAGTGATGAAACAAGTGACTGCAGCCAATCCAGTGATGTGTGTATAATACACATCCTAGATCTGCATCTGTGCAAGGAGGATGATTTAATCTTCTTGAGTTGATATCACTTGTCCATTCAGAATATTCTGTTCCTGGAACTGTGAGGGCAGTTGCTATGCTTGCATTGGGAGCTAAGCTTGCAGCCTATACATCATCCCATGATCGAGCCAGGGATAGGAATATATACATGGCTACCCACTACTTGAGCACGTGGGCCGAGCTTTTGCTACCATCACTATCTCAGAATGTACCAGTTGAAACTCCGATGGCGTTTCCTCTTCCAGAACTGCCCTGATCAGAGTCAACATGAACATTTACTAGGGGCGCGGAGAATGCTCTCATTTGTGCCTATTCAAGGGAAGGAGGGTCTCCACTTTGCTCACAGCTCTTATGACTTCCGGCCGTTTCATGTTGAAAGTCGGAATGGGTTATCTTATGGCCTCCCTCATCATCAGACCACCAGCTTTACCTTCTATGAGGACTGGTTATGCTGTATCAGGCCCAATATTCTTGTGTTCAGGAAGGGTAACACGACGATGCTAGATCCCTATTATCCTCACCGCTTTTCACGGAACTTCGCTACGACCAACCAGTTCCCCCTGATGCAGACTTCGCCAAAGATTGTAGGCTTTGCAGAAGTCATGACACCCACCTCGTTGCAGGCAGTTGGTGGGATTATTTTTCTAGAAGCGGATTAGAGGGGCAATGCCCTTTGCCGAAGAGGAGGCGGGTTGGCCAGATTGACATTTACTATGCCCGCTGGTGGTTTAAGCACAACAATATTTTCAAGCAACCTCCACAAAAACTAGGAGAGGCCGAGGAAGTCCGATTATGAAGGACTGATTTGCCACCCTTGATTATAGAAATTTCATTTCTTTATGCACAATTCCCAAAAATTGCCAGGACAGTGAGAGACTTTCGCTTGCAATGGGAAGCCCGAAATGGGGCAATCACCATAGACCGACGTCCGTATGCAGGGACAATCAAACCCTTGGGACGCCTAGCTGATACTTCTTCGGGGCAAAGCAAGGCCCCAGTAAATCAGAGGGTGTATTCCTGGTGAGCACATTTCTTATCAGATTGTGGTTATCCTCAGGCTACTCCAATGGACACAGCCCTCCACCCCAAAGGGTTTACAAATGACTTATGGCCGAAGTGGGAGAGGCAACTGATTGGCTCCATCATCCGCATTGGGCCGTTTGAATATGCAACCCTCATTGAGAATAGCACCACCCTGTGAGACCTTTGGGATGATGTGTCCACGGCCGAGAAGGTGGTCGGCCTACAGCCAGAGCAGGTGGTGCTATAGCCCACCTTCTCAACAACCCCGGATGGTATATAGCTTAATCTTACTTTTTAACTATCCTTGTGCTTGTTTTGATTTGAGTAAGTCTCAACTCTTTGTGTGTTTCTTTCCCCCTTTTTTGTAGTGAGCTTTATTGTTGCGAAAAATGTGCCCAATAGGGGGAAAAAAACCTCTAGTTCCCAGAAGCGAGCTTGGCTTAGCGAGGACGAGCGCTCCAGTGCTCGAGCTTGTCGTCCCCGCACTGGAGGAAACACCTCAGAGGAGCGGCCAAGTAATCCTCTCTTTTTTTTCCTGGCGACCACGGTCGCCCTGCCGGCGGTGCGGCCTCGAATTGGACAAAGCCGTCGAGACACAACAAGGCTACCTGTCAACTGCTGGGTGACCCCGAGTTGACTGGAACCCAACAATGATGACACATACAGACATACACACTGCATGCACAAATAGAAACTGGAGCGGTGGACAACAACAACACTCTGGGCAAAGCGAACCATCACTCGACCGCTAGACGAAACCGGCAGTCAAGGACTACGCAACCAGAGACAAAGACACTGGTAGTTCTAGATTGGGCCGTTAGGGTACTGTCGTAGTCAGGGAAAAGACCACACCCAGTCACCTAAACCGACCGATCCAGACAACCACCAATAGACAGACACCACCCTAGAACATGACCTAAGACTGAACAACACACAAAATAGAACAAGGACTATAATGCACCAGCATAGGGGTGTTACCTACTATAACGGACCACAGAAGGGGCGTTATGGTAGACAGACCCAAAACTCTGATATAGACAATATAATGCACCAAGACAGGAGCGCTATATAAGCATAACACACGAGGACAGGGGTGTTATGGCCAATAGACAAAAATGCAAACGAAGGGGAATATAACGGACCTCTATAGGCACATTATACCAGATTAACGCACTACAACAGGCGCGTTAAAGCCAACGGACCCAAAACACTAATACAGACAAGAAGCATATAACGGACCACAGTGAGTCCGTCATAGCCACATGACGCACAGGGTTAGGTGCGTTATATCAACTGCCATACCCAGACAAACATCGGTCAAACATACCATAATGGATCCACACAAGTGCATCACCTAAACAATAACGCACGGGGAATGATCCATTAAATGAACCGACTAACACGGTCTTCGAGGAAGCACGATCGTCGAGAGATCTGACAATGGCAGATGATCTTAAAAATAACCTGAATATAACGCGCCTAGACAGGGGCGTTATATCCAAATAACGGACTAGGACTGGACCGTTATGCTCTACGACCTCGAAAGACAAAAATGAACTAACCATAATGGTCTATCGTGGGACCGTTACGGCCTATAACAGTCTCTGGTAGGACCACTAAATCAATCCGGTGGGTAAAATGGTAGAACGGTCGAATCAACCCATTCCACGCCCCATGCACGTCGTAGCGTAGGGGAAACAATGCCAAACGATGGGAAATGACCTCAGGGGGTCAAAAACATCACATGCATCCATCGAAACGCATTAAAACGTGAAATCGGGGTGATTCCGATGAATCGACCCTAAATAAGTCACCGGGGTTTCCGGACTCCTACTGGCCCCAAATGACAACCGATCGACGTGAAACTGATGGGGTTGGGATCCTGACATCCCAGCGGTCAGTTTGACACTAACTACAACGAGAATAGTTGTCATTTACCGGTGAACCGTATAAACCCCAAAAATAATAACTTTCACTAATCTGGCTCGATCTCCCCCAATCGAGCATCAATCTACGTAAAATTACAGGATTGATAATGGCCTGGAGTCTCTCGACCGTCAGATTGACCTCCTTGTGCATCCGCACTGGGATGTGCTCTTTCTTGTTGTAGGTAGGCCGCCTCACGACTAGCCGAGGGGCCATGTCATACCATACAGGGTTCACCGACGGCGGTGCTGGCCAGGGAGTGACACCCCTCACATGAACCTCCAGGGTGGCACCGAGAGCCCGTCTTCTCCTGATCTTCTTAGGTGCAACCTGCCACCCGCCTTGGTCTTGAACTGACGCTGCGACGAAGGCCTCATACGTGGCGCGGGTGCTAGCCTCTACCCACTCTTTGCGTAATTCTTGATATAGAGATATCATGTTGATGTCGGAAGTCATGTTGGGCATCTCATGCGGCTGTGAAGGATCCACTTTGTGCTTCCCCATATCTAGCTCCCCCTTCTTGATTAAGGACTCAATCACGTCCTTGAAAACATAACAGTCTTCGACGGTATGTCCCAACATCTGATGGTAATGGCAGAAGCGAGGGTCATCCTTCTTCTTTAAGTCACTGGGACTCTTCGGTTCTGGCAACGTGATTTTGTTATAGCTAGTTGCCCATTCAAACAAGAGCCAGGACTTGTCTCGAGAAAAGGAATATAACTTGTTTCTCATTTTGTCCCTTAGCAAGGGGCCTTCCCGCCGTTCCGTGGATCTTGGCGGTGGAGGGTTTGCGGCGCCTTTGGCCTTTTCCTTCTACTTCTCGAAAGCTTGAAAGTCCAATGTGTGGACTTTTGGTGGGATTGGCTTCTTCTTGACTTGCCTCGCCCTCTAGTTTGATGTGGCCAGGATGGAAGAGTACCGGGCAAGGAATGCCTCGATCTCAGCCACCATGTTGTTCAAATGGTCGAAAGTCTTGACCTCTGCGCCAATCATCCTTTCGAGGATTTCCTTCTTCAAATTTTGCTTGTAAATTTACACTACGCCCTCCTGATGCGGGGGGCATCTGCACCTCATGCTGAGGTTTCTCCATCTTTTAATGAAGTTGAGTGCCGACTCATCATTTCTCTGCCTCGTGGCATAAAGTTCCACCACGGTGACCTCCCATTCAACAATGTAGAATCTCTCTTTGAACTTCTTTTGCATGTCGGGCCAATCGGTAATGGACCCGGGCGGCAGGCTCGAATACCACTCAAAGGCAAGCCTAGTGAGCGTCGAGCCGAAGAACTTCAGGAGGTAGGCTTCATCAACAGTCAGGTCCCCCATAACATTCACATAATAGGCGATGTGCTCTCTAGCAGACCCTTGCCCATTGAACTTCTCAAACTTCGGCGGCTTGGTGATGCCAGCCGGTAGCTTCTTCGCGGCATAATAAGCCGGATAGGGCACTCGGTAGACGTCAAATGGCGTTTGATCCCCATCGCCCCTTTCTACTAGCTTCATGTCTATCATTTGTTCTAGCATCAACCGACTGACTGCTGTCGGGTCGACCAGGCTTGGACAAAAATGGATGGGCTGCGTAGCCGGGGTGGTCAACACAGTCTCCTGAGGGGCCATGGGAAACCCCTGAGGAGGTGAGATCTGTGGTGGGGCCAGTGCTGGATATTGTGCTTGTTGCGGAGGCATGCCCCCAGGGAAGCTGGGGGTTGATGGGAATGTCGCAGCCTACAGAGTTGCTTCAGAAGATTGCCCGTTGCCCCCTAGTGCTTTCAGCAGAACCTCAATCTGTCCAGATGTTGAGGGTTGGGCATTCCTTTCGTTGAGTTGCTTCTTCATCAATTCAATCTCCCACTGGTACTATTGTATCATGTATAGCATAGTGGGGTCAGTCGTGGAGGGAGCAGGCATGCCCCCTGTCTCTTCGGCCGAGGCATCCTCAGATGATATGGAGGGCCCTCCACTCGTGCCCCCGGTGGTGACAACATTGGCTGGCAGGGCCATTGAAGGTTCTTCAGAGGAAGTCTCTTCGACGCCCACCTGCATCGCTTCACTCGCCGCTCTTCCTCTTCTGGTGAGGGGACGGGGCCTGGCAGCGAGCCTGGCCACTTCTTCGGGATCGGTAGGCAAAGCCGCATACCGACTAGGGACTCCTGACATGTTGTAGGTGAAAACTTTCCAATTCCTGTTTCTTTTCGCCATCCTCGTTGACGGCTTATTTGGGAACACCAGTCTGTCAAAAATTGACCATCGGGGTTGCGCTTCCTCCCTACAGGGGACTGGCATCGTTCCTCTGATCGATTCTTTGATTCTGCGCTGGGCACAGGTTGGATTTCTTCTTCTCCTCGAAAGGCGGAGGCCACTGCCCCTAGCAGTCTCTGACGATCCATAGGGGTGCTACCCGGGCCCCGGAGATAGTTTCTCATGGCTTGCTCGATCCCTTCCCACTCCTGGTCGGGGACAGCAGCTGGTAGTTGCGCGTTGACGGTGACAGCAGGATGAGTGTAAGTTGCTAATACTAGGTGGTCAGCATGGTGACGACACTTACGACATTGGCGACAGGCATTTTCGGGCAGTGCTGGTGCAGCAACTGCCGACTGGTGAGTCGTGGCCGTCACCTCGACCCTTTCATCTCTTCACCCCTTTCTGCCGCAGGTGTAGCTGAGCCCTACTTGGGTAGGTGCAGTGGGCTGGGCCTCCTTAGGAACCCAAATTTGCTTCAGCTCAGTCGGCTTGTGAGCCGACGTGTCCTTCGGTGTTGCGGCCGGAACGGTAGGCGCCATCTCTTCCTTCATCTTTTCCAGTCGCTGGAAAGAGTTGCGGACTGGAATGGCTGACACGATGCGGTGTGGGACCACTTTGGACCTCTGTCCATTCAAATGGACTCGGATGGTCCCGACAGTCATAGACTTGCAGGTGCTAGAGATTCGGCGCCCCGTGGCACCGCCCGCGTTATTCCTTCGGAGCCTCCTCCGATGGGATGCCGGCCCCTGGTGAGATGGACCGCCAGTCTGGTGCACATGGTGCATGTTGCAGCCCAACGTCCTTGCCAGAATGCTGTTGTTGTTCTTGGCCACAGCTCGACCGGTAGTAGCTTCAGTAGCTCCCTGGATGGGAGCATTATGCTCAGGCTCGTCGGACGCCTCTACGTCCCGGATGTTGATGAAGGCTACCCCAAGGAAGTTGGGGAAGCCTACAACCGAAGGGAAGCTCCCGAAGCAGAGCGGGACGGCGAGGTAGCCTTCTCGGATGTGGCTCTCTACGACTTGCGGGCCAAAGGTGGCCGCCATTCTCGAGGTTGAAATGTGATTTTCTCTGCATTTGCAAAGATGAAACAATTAGCATTACAAGAAGGGGGCCACAGAATCCCTAATTTTGGCAAAGAGATGAAGGGTGGATGAGTCCCACCGGGCGTGCTAGACCTGTGGACGCACTTTTTTGAAGATATTTGTTTCAATTGTTTGTCAAGTTTATTAAGTGCGTGGGCGTGCCAGTCACATGAGTGACGATTTATTCAGGCTCCGAGGAACCCATGGTGTGCTCTATCTGACTTCGTTAGGTGATTGTGTGGTTCGAGTCGGGACTAAATCATGTCGCGCCATAAAGGTCACGATGTCATTTACATCTCTCATACGAGGGAACACCCTTAATTAATTGCTGAAACTAGGGGCCCTGTGGCCAAAAGAATTAATGCTAATTGCAAAAGAAAGAGGCGGGAATGAATCGCACAAGAGCCTGTGCCAAGACACGGGCAACCGGGCAAGTTGGTCAGTCATAGACCCTTTCATATTCGGATGGGAGTCCTTGGCGAGAATACGGTGAGAACCGAGATAAATCCGTTCAGATGTCTACCGAGTACACGACAATTTTAATAATGATCCGGAAAGAATCTGGTTTGGCAAATGGGTTTGATTTAATCAGAATGTCGGCCCACGCCTTACTAAGCGAATAGAAGAATGGAGATAGAAAATATGGAAGCACACACCATGAAAGACACATGATTTTTAAGATGGCTCGACCACGTAAACTCACGTGCCTACGTCCACCCCTCACAGCAGTGAGTCTTAACCACACTAGGATCAGAGTCCTCTAACACACACACATCCCAAACAGGACACATTGCCCGAAGGTCAACCACACACACACGGCACAAAACCAACATGTGCACACAACCATGACACGCACACACACACGCTCAACAATATTTGTAGAACATAAAAACACTGGAGATATGACAAAGAGGACAGAACAAGAAGATCCCCCCTGTGTAGAAATCGGGCTCGATGACGTATCCAATGTAGCTCGCCCAATCACACCTTACGTACACCACAATACATGTAGATGCAGTTCTCCCATGATCCATGGTACTCCAGATCTAGTACTATGACATGGGGACCTCCAGCAAATGGAAATCACGTTGTGGGAGTCTCCACCCTTAAATGCCTTTGAATGTTGAATATTGGACTGCAACAAGAAGATCCTCACTCTAGGGTTCTTGGAACTCTTGGAAGCTCGTGGAGGCTGCTTCTAATAACCTTGATCAAATGTATTTATAGTATTCCAACCATCCCCGAAAGTTTTGGCAAGTATCCCAAAAGATTTGGCAAGAGATCACACCAAATCAGGCTAGAAACGGAAAGCCCGCAATTCATGTAATTGCGATCGATCGGCCAACGCATAGGGTTGGTCGACCGATCACTGCAGAGATATGGTAATATGAGTTTTGGCAAAATCAATCGACTGATCTAGTGGTGTCGGTCGATCGAATTCTGTAAAAAATTATCCTTCCAAGCTCTGGTAAATCCGTCAACTAGTCCAAAGTTATCGGCCGACCGAACCATTTCCTGCAACTCACCAGAAAAACTTTACGGAGATTCATTTGACTGAACTGAGGTCTTGTCGACAAAAATAGTCGACTGAACTACAATTTAGTCGACCTGGACTAAGGTCCTGTCGACAAGTTCAGTCGACTGAACTATGATGCAGTCAACTCATACACCTGAAAAACACACAATAGAACCCAAATTAGTATGTATTTAACCCCCTAAGTCCAACATACCTTAGATGGTACTTCTTGACGTTTTTGGGCTTAGTTTGCTGCAATTCCACTTGGGATGAGTTAAATAGGCATTAGTTTCACCAAACAACTATAAAGTTCCAAACAAGTAAGAGTTTTGTTATCATCAAAAAAATCTATAAAGTGCACAAAATACAACTACAACATCCTCCACACATTTGGCTGTGCCTGCTATCCCTTATTGAGGCCATATAACCAACATAAATTTACATTTTTTGTTCTTAGCAATGTATGCGTCATAAGGGCTAACACTGCCTCCACCCCTCTATTGGATGCATCTATATCTCTAGGCATGTTATCTTTGATGAACAATGGTGGAGGTAGGGAGATGGACCCTCTCCACGTTCTACACGTTTTCCCTGTCTCCGTGAGAAGTTTGGTGGCCGATCGGGGGAGATCAAGCCAGTTTAGCATAAACCATAGTTTTTGGGGTTCGTAGGGTTGGCCGAAAAATAGCAACCTCTCGCGACGTAGTTAGTGTCAAACTGACCGCTGGGATGTCAAGATCCCAACCCCACTAGTTTTGTGTCGATTGGTTGTCATTTGGGGCTGGTAGGAGTCCAGGAACCCCAGTGACTCTATTTGGGTCGATTCGTCTGAATTACCCGGATCTCGCGATTTAGTGTGTTTCGCGGCGTGCATGTGGTGTTTTTGGAATCCTTGAAGGATTTCCCACCATTTGGATGTATTTCCCCTGCGCTACGGCATGCATGGGTTGTGGAATGGGTCGATTGGGCCATTTCACCATTTTTAACCGTCGGATTGGCATAACGGTCCTACCAGAGACCGTTATGTGCATAACGGTCCCCCGATAGACCGTTATGCACCGTTCATTGGTTTTTATCTTCGGAGGTCTTGGAGCATAACGGACCAGGCCTAGTCTGTTATGTGGAGCATAACGCCCTTGTCTAGGTGCGCTATGGTCGAGTGGTTTTCGAGGACTACCATGTTAGAACCCTCGAGGACCGTGCCTACCTCAAACATTGTGTCAGTCAATTTGCATGATGAATTTCTCCCCATGCGTTATGATTAAGATAACACGCAGGTGTAAAGCCGTTATGGATTCGTTGACCGATGCTTTGACTGGGTATGGCGGTTGATATAACGTGCCTCACCCTGTGCGTCTTGTGGCTATGACGGGTCAAGTATGGTCCGTTATATGCCCTTGGTCTGTGCTTAATGCGTTTCAGTGTCTGGTGGGTATAATACACCTGCCCTTGTGCGTTATACTTGTATGACGTGCCTATTGAGGTCTGTTACACTTCGTGTCGTTCGTGTTTGGGTCCGTTGGACATAATGCCCCTCTTTGGGTGCGTTATGTTGATATAACGCCCCTATGCTGGCGCGGTATATTGTCTGTTGTGGTTTTCGGTCTGGTTGGCATGACGCCCCTCTTGTGGTGCGTTATGTGGGTATAGCGCTCCTATGCTGGTGCGTTATGGTCCTGTTTGCCATGTTAACCATTTGCTTGTACTGTGTTGTATGTTCGTCTATCTTAGGTCCTTGTTTAGGGGGGTGTCTGTCTATTAGTGGTTGTCTGGATCAGTCAATTTAGGTGACTGGCTGTGGTCTTTTCCTAGACTACAATAGTACCCTTACGACTCAATCTAGAAGCTACCATTGTTTGTGTCTCTGGTTGCGTAGTGGCTATCTCTTGACTGTTGGGTTTTCCCCCTAGCAGTTGGCTGACAAGTTGCTCTGCCCAGAGTGTTGTCATCTCTCGCTGCTCATGTTCTCGTTGATTATGCTTGCAGGTGCTGCGGTGGCGGTGGATCGCCAATATAGTCTCCGTCAAAAAGAAGAATGGCCAAGTTCATGTCTGCTTCGACTACAAGGACTTTAATAAAGCTTGTCCAAATGGCGACATCCTTGTCCCGATCACTGAAACCATGGTCGATATGACCACGGGATATGAAGTTTTATCCTTTATGGACGGATCGTCAGGATACAACGAGATCCATATGGGCATTAAAGACAAGGAACACGGCCTTTCGATCCCCCAAAGGGATCTTCAATTTAAAAAGGATGCCCTTCGGCTTGAAGAATGCCGGTGTCACATACCAAAGAGCAATGACCAAAATTTTTGATGAAATGCTCCACGACTTGGTCAAGTGCTATGTTGATGACCTCGTTGTTAAAATCCGAAGGCGGGAAGATCACCTAGTCGACTTGCTCTGGGTTTCGAAAGACTCCGACAATTTCAACTAAAGATGAACCAGATGAAATGCGCTTTTGGAGTTTCAAGCGGCAAATTTCTTGGCTTCGTCATCAGATACTGGGGAATAGAAATAGACTCTGATAAAATTAAGGCAATTCGGGAGTTGTCACCTCTTAGAAATTTAACTAAATTAAGGTCTCTTCAAGGGAAGCTAGCTTATGTTAGGTGTTTCATATCCAACCTCTCAGGAAGATGCACACCGCTTGGAAAATTGATGAACGCGCACCGTTTATATGGGAGTAGGAGTGTCAGAATGCATTTGAATAAATTAAAGGCTACCATCCTACTCCCCTAGTTTTGGGAGCACCAGTTAAGGGAAAGCGTTTGATACTCTGTATAGCTGCCATGGACGCTTCTTTGGGAGCCCTGTTGGCACAAATAAATGAAGAGGGCAAGAAGCAGCCGCTATACTACCTCAGTAGGAAGCAGGTTGGCCTTAACACTGCTATTCGTCAATGGAGAAGGTATGCTTAGTGCTGGTGTTCGCCGTAAAGAAGTTAAGACATTACCTTTTGTTCCATCGGGTGGAGTTAATCTCAAAGCATGACCCACTCAAGTTCCTCCTCAAATAGCTCGTACTGTCAGGGAGGTTAGGAAAGTGGGCGTTACTCCTCATGGAGTTTGACATTACCCTCATCCCTCGAAAGGCAATCAAAGGACAAGCAATGGCAGAGTTTCTGGTGGCTCACCTAGTCTCGGCAGACTCTCCACTCAACATTGGACTCTCTTATGAAGAAACACTGTAGCAACCCTGAATTTATGAAGAAATAAGAATTTAAATAAAAACTATAAATAGCGACTTATGTAAAGTCGCCAATTAAATAAAAGACATCTTTCAAAACTGGCGTCAATTCATATGGAAATAAACGGTAAGAATCCCATTTGGAATAAAACTAGTAAATAACGCCCCCTTAATAGGCGCCAATTATGGAAACGGAGCGTTCCCAACGAGGCGTCAATTTATAAACCAACGCCCCTTACAAAGTCGCCATTTAAAACGCGCCCCTTGACAAGGTTGAAATTTAATTATGCCTCTTGAGACATAGTGGTGTTGTAAAACTCTATTTTGATGAAATAATAGTATTCCCTTCTCATTATTTTATCCCTTGTGGTAAACCCCTTATACATGCTCTGATCGACACAAGTGTTACGACTTGTCGCGCCTCGATATTTCGCATCAGGGCATGACAGTCTTTGTGGTATCAAAGTCTATGTTTCTTAAACCCTAGGTTTCCCTTGATATAGGTTCTAAGTGTTAACCGATAACCCTAGATAGTGTCTTGAACCTTACCGATGAGATTGGGTAGAGCCATGGACTAAGCTTTAAAATATGATTAATCAAAGAAATATACAAATCACTTAAGTTTTGTAGCTATAATTGTAGGCTTAATTCTCGCCAATGGCTGTCGAGAGAGCATAGTGGTGCGAGATGTATTGAACAATGAAAGGACTAACCCAAGCACTATAGCAGGTGACTCAAGGAGGAGCTAACCGAGGAGCGGGAGATTTACATAGAAATTTCAAAAGTATGCACTCTCCCAAGTTCGCGGGATCAACGGACCCAGATGAGGAGAACATTGGGTGAAGGAGATCGAGAGGATGTTTCGAATTATGCAATGCGCTGATGAGGAGAATGTCCTACTAGCTACCTTCCAGCTGGAAAGAGATGCCCATGCATGCTGGGAGTCTATTGAAGCAACTCTGCCACACGATCAGGTGTTGTGGGAAAAATTTGTAGATCACTTCAACAAGAAGTACTTCTCTGATAGGGTGCAAGAGAAGAAAGCTACCGAGTTTACTTCATTGAAGCAAAGAAGTTTGACTGTAGTCAAGTATGAAGCTCAATTCTTGAGATTATCCTAGTATGCACCACACGTTGTGGGTACCGAGAAGATGAAAGCAAGAAGATTCTTGAATGGCTTGAGACCCCATTATATCACTCAATTAGCCCTGATGGACATCCAATTGTATGCTGATATGGTGAGAAGAGCCCAACTTCTGGAAGATGCAACTTAGCTGTCTGACTGTATTCGGGGATGAGATGTTAAGAAGGAGCAAGTCACTAGTCCTGGTAACTTCAAGCCCTCTTTTGGGAAGAAGAGGACCAATTTAGATGGGTGTAATTTCCACAAGGATAAGAAACCAAGAGCATATGATAAGCAGATTGTCCATGTTGCTGCCCCATCAAAAGAACTTTGCAGGTATTGTGACAAGCCAGGGCACAAGGCAGAAGAATGCTGGAGAAGACTTGGTGCATGTCTTCACTGTGTGAGTTGGGACCGTAGAATCCCAAATTATCCACTTCTCAATGAGCAAGGTCTGCTAGAAAAACATCTAGTTGCTATCAAAAAGTAAGCCAGACTCCAAGCTCTTATGGATGCGAAATCTACTGAAGAAGGAGGCGTTGTAGAAGGTACTCTTTCTATTTACTCAAAGCCCGCCTATGTTTTATTTGATATTGGAGCTACGCATTAGTTATCCATTTATTACTACTAAATGGCATTTGTCACCCTTACTGCATATTTATCACTCTTATCATATGACTACATGAGTAGTCATTGCCGCATATTCTCTCCATTACCTGCTTGACTTTGTCTGGGGAGCATAGTGGTGACTAGTCTATTCAATGACCTTTGACTTTGACTGGGACTTCATGACTATAGTTAACAAAAAGTTGAGCTTGGCTGGAGACGTCTTTGACTTGCGTAAACCTTGACTAGTCAACATTACTGTCTTGGCATTGACTAAGTCCCGTCGTTGTTCTTTTGATTGCTGTAGAAACTCTTGATACACTGTTCATATTTTTGTCCTCTTCTGAACTTGACTCCTTCTTTCAGCGCCTTCTACTTTTCATTTGTTAGATCTAGGATCTATTTTTCACCCTTACTAGTGTATTTGTCTACCATGCAGATCTAGTTGTCATCACTGAGCTTTGTGTCTGAATGGATAAGGTCGAGGCAGTGTGACTTGTTAACCAGTTTTGTTCTTAGTGCATCGGTGCACTAGATGAGAATTGAGATAGTGTGTCGATGCATTGGCCTGGTGGCTTCGATGCTTTGCTGACTTCAAGTTCATAAGGTTGGCTTCTGCAGCCAGAAGTGCGTCGAGGCTGGCTTGCCTTGCCTTGACACTATTGTCTCCAAAACCTTTACTCTTTGATAACATGATAGGGATAACTGAGTTAACTTAAACCTAGGTAAATTATTCCTATTTTTTTACTATTTCACTTTGATACATATCCAGGTTAAGGTAAAACAACTAATTTTACCTTTTAGCTAGAACTAATTATTCCACGAAAATCCAAGTTAGAGGTGGAAAAATCTACCCGCCTTATCAAACTATATTTTTTCATATTCTTCAGGTTAAGACCGTTTATTTCTCCCTTATTCGTTTATCAAATTCACTATGTGACACTCTTCCTTTGATGCTTCGACCTGTTGTATTCAAGACTTGAAGCTGTGTCTGCTTTAGTCTCTCCTGTTAACACACACGTATTAACTTTTAGGATCTGATCAATCAGTTCAGTCTTAATGTTCCATAGTATGTCATCATCAAAATCAGAGAACACAACATTCTCCCCCTTTTTGCTGATGGCAACTATTGGTCATTAAACTAGCTGTCAATTTTTAAGCCAAGATTTTATAAGGCAATCTTTTTATCAGTCATTAATGATGAGTTAGAAAAAGAACTCTGAAGTCCATGCGTCAAAACACTCTTGCTGAAATCATGTCATTTAATTGTATAGTAGTGTGAAGAAAGTACACAATGACTTTACATGTTCAAAAACTGCTTCACCACATACATACAAACACACATACAAAATGCAGAATGCATGACAAAATGCAAAATGCATGGCTATGACCATGACTCAACTCTCAAAATCATGTACTCCCCATCATCTTCATCTTCTTAAATTCGCATGACCTGACCACATCATCGGGTACTGGGTCACCCTATTGAAGACTATTATGTTTTCAAAGACATCACTCCAGGCCTGATCGAGAAGGATGAACTCAGAATGGGAGACTATGAGGTGGCCCCACCGTGCCCCCATGTGGTAGGCATCTACAAAAGGGGAATCTATATGGTGTCGATCCACCACTAGACCCTCGAAGATGCAGCAGTGATCGAGCAACCCTAGCCGCCAATGGTGAAGCAATCGCACGCGTGGCGGGCAACCACCTCGATCCCCGTAGAGGCTATCTACGATGACTATCAAGAGGTGCTCGAGGAAGTTCTCCATCCCTTCACACCAGAAGGCACCTCGCAGTCATTGGGACTGATAGGTGAAGGGTTGAATGAAGACACCCCTTGCAAACACTAGGAGCACATCGAAGCAAAGGTCGCTGCAATGTCCAACGACACCCCGCAGGGCGGAGAAGCTGAAGAGTTCTCCACCACCTCTAGGGGCAACCCACCTGCGGGCCAGTGCCTTGGCGGCCCAAGAAATGAGTCATTGGCGCCAACTCTAACCCAAGAGCCAGAGAAGGAAGCAGACGATGCCTCACTTCCCGGTGAGGTGAAGCAAGAGGAAGCATATGATGTCCTCGAGGCAGCAGAGGAAGAAGATCGAGACTTCATCGACCTACTCCCAGCACCATCAAAAATTGAATATGGCGGCCAAGCCACCATTGATGAACTCATCAAAGTCAACCTCGGCACGGAGAGTGATCTCTGGCCTACTTTTCTAAGTGCCTTCTGTCTCCCTAGGAGAGAGAGTAATAAATGAAGCTGCTATGAGAATTTTGGGATTGCTTCACCTGGAATTACAAAGAGATGCTCGGCCTTTGCCCTGCAGTGGCTCAACATATTTTGGCCATCGATCCCAAGATCAAGCCAGTGAAGCAGTTGCCCCGGGGCATGAGGCCAGAACTAATTAACCAAATTTGTAAAGAAGTTGACAAGCTCATTGATGTTGACTTCGTATCTAAAAATTAGTACACTACTTGGCTGGCCAACATCGTGTCGGTGAAGAAGAAGAATGGGCAGATCAGGATTTACGTGGACTTTCGCGACCTGAATAAGGCATGCCCAAAGGATGACTTTCCGGTGCCCGTCACCGAAGTGATGATTGATGCAACTACCGACTACGAGGCTCTGTCTTTTATGGATGGGTCGTCTGGCTATAACCGGATCTAGATAGCAGAGCATGGCTGGGTCCACACGGCCTTCCAGTCGCCCAAGGGGATATTCCACTACAAAAGGATGTCCTTTGGTCTCAAGAATGCTGGTGCCACGTACCAGCGGGTAATGACCAAGATATTCGATGAACTGCTGTATAGCAAAGTCAAATGCTACATTGATGATTTAATCGTCAAGACTAAGAAGAGAGAAGATCACCTCAATGACCTCCGAGTTATCTTCGAGAGGCTACGATAATTTGAGCAGAAGGTGCAACTTAATATATGTGATCAATCAAACTTTTGTCCACTTATGTCATCATCAAAACTCAAGGGATGCACAACATTTTTTACCATTCATAATCCTGTATAATAGAAGATTCTTTATATGAGTCATTTTCCAATTTATGATCCTGATACACAAATTGAAATCTTCCTAAATTTCAGATGATCCAAGAATGTAAGAACCAGCAAAATCTAATGCAGCCAGCAATCAAGAAGGTGACTTCAAGTGAAAGTAATTTAGTGGGCAGACACCAAAGAAGGTAGCTCACGGATATGTCATGGGTGTTCAAAAAGGATACCAATTGAGGTGAAAAATTTTCAGGGTGACTAGCTCTAGGATGAAGCAACAAAATTCGAGCAAGTAGCTGACATGAGAAAGTTTCAGGGTGACTATTTTAACAGTGAGCCAAGGCAGCCAGAGATGACCATGAAGTAGAGACTTTGGCAGACATCAACAATATTGAATTTTCAGGGTTAAACCAATAGACTCAGTTCTCATAGATTTGGGAATCATGAGCTACTATGCAATTCAAGAATTTTTCATATGAAGCTCCCCCTCAGCAAATGCAGGAGCTGGCAAGCAAGAAATTTCATAAACAAGACAGTTATGAGTTCAAGTGATATCAGATATGACAGCCAAGGAGAGAGAGAACAAATAGTGATTAGGCAGCATTATGGATATGAGCAGACTTATGCACATGAATAAACTCCCCCTAAGAATGTGCATGTATTAAGACAATCTTTTTGAATTTTTTGACATAAGGGTATGCAAGTGACTCAGACAAGAATGAATGCACTTTTGATCTATATGCAACTTGACTAATGGTACCTGGCGGAGGTATGTCCTCATGCATAGTGAAGATTTTTAGATCGACATAATCTATCCTTCCATCGACACTATTTTATGTACCATTTAGTCAACACATGATATGCAATGCAATGCGAGTTAGTGAGTGTGGAACCTCTCCTATGTATGAGCTTGCATGCATCTCCAATGGTCTTTTTGATTTTTTTTTATGCAAAGGTGTACAACTTAATCTTAAAGCATTATGTGCACAGGCAAATCAATTTGTAATGGCTCCCCCTATGTAAATACACTAAGACATCAAATATGACATGAAGACTATGCAAGGATTTTAATGAATTATGCTCATGAACATCTCGACTACTCTATGTGTACATATGTCCTTGGTACTAGGCGGAGGACTTAGGTCATAGGACCACCACACGCATAGTGTGAGTTTCCAGACAGACATAATCTACCCTTCTCCCAGCACCATTTGATATACCATTGGACATGCATAAAAGTGCATAACAAATACAGTGCAGTCCTATCTACAGTGCAGGTTTTTCAAACTATACATGAGATGTCAGCCCGAAGAGTCGAGATAAGGGAGATAGATCTAGGGTGATTCACTCCCCTAAAAGATAATCTGGGGTGTCTACTGCATTTTTTCCCACGGGATGTAGCTATTGAGTGGGATAGGCCCGGTAGGGGCGAAGAGGAGTGTATTCCTCCAAATTGTTGATGAGTCACTGCAACCTCTGAAGAGGCATTAGCTCTGTTGGAGATTGCAAGGTGGCCGCTTGTTCGGCCTGTTTCTTGAGCCGCCTCTTGAGATTCTTCCTTCTGTTCCTCTCCTGTTTCTTGGCAATGGCCACCTCCAGGGGAGAAGGAGGAGGCACTGGAACTGACGTTGACAGATCCCCGTGGGGATACCGTCGAGCCAATGTGTTTACAGGGCAAGGTCAGTGACTCTTCTTTGCCCGAATCTCAATCCAGGCACCTTCTGATTGTCGTAGTTGGAAGGTGGCGTTGATCGCCTATTCAATGACCTCGAGTGGTAGTTACTGGTAAGCTGGGATGTTGAGATTGGCGTTCGGGGACGTAGGCGCGATTTGATGCCTTAACCACGGTGGCTGTGGGAATCTACCATGAACCGGTTGACTTGTAATGGCGTCCAAAGACGTGTGCGCGGTTTGATGCCTTAACCACAATGGCAAGGGAGGCTTCTCCTGTTGAGCTGATGTACCGGTACTGGCGTCCAAAGACGTATGCGCGGTTTGATGCCTTAGCCGTGGTGGCAAGGGCTTTTGCTGAGAGGTGGCCTGAGGAGCATGAGCAACATCCTGCTTCCTGGCCGGACCTCTGTGGTCTGACTGAGGATAGGGTCGAGCGACACTCGACGAAGTCTTGGGGCCTTGCTGCCCCTGTTGGCTGTCTTGATCTTGCGCGCCGGATGGCCTTTGTGATGGCAGACCCGACTTGGGAGCTGTTGGGAGGACCTGATCCAGTCGTGTCGAAACCTCGCCCAGCTTCTGTTTTCCCTTCCTATCCTCAGGCATCGGAGACAGAGGTAGGGAAGGGAGAGGGTGAGGAGAGCTTGAGGAGCTCATCGTAGCCTCGCCCACCAGGACATCCTCTCGGCCTAGAAGGACTCGGAGGAGTCTAGCGGTGTCTTCTCTGGAAAAGGGTAAAGACTCTAGCTCCTGCCAGGGTCGCCATTGCGCGGCTGGAGTGGCAAGGGCCGGCTGACCGGCCTGTGGTGTTGAGGAATCGGGAGAGACCAGGGGAGCAGGAGGATAAATGACGTTGGCCGAGAAGGTACTCGGCTCTGTCTCTTGGCTGGCATCTTGCTCCCTGCACCTCCATAGCCGCTCGAGGGCTTCTCGATTGTCGGTCCAAAACTCGAGCCATTCTGAAGTGTGCTGGTAAGGCAGCCCATGCCCAATTTCCTGGGGAGGATCAGGCTGCTCTGGCATACTTCTGGTAGTGCTCAGAGTTTCTTCAATAGCTTGCCGCAGCCGAACGAGTGTCATAGAATTCCCCTCAGCATCGATCTGCTCCCACTGGATCTGTTCCTGGATGAGGTACTGGACTTCCTCACAGGACTCGATCGCATGCAGTTGTTCGATTTCTATCATCATATGGTCTAGTTTGACGATATAATTTTCAAGTTCCAGTATAGCTAGTAAGAACACCCCTGTGATGCAGAGTTGTCATTCTATTTTCTTTTGTAGAGTTATCGTTCTTATTATTGGGGAAAAGGAAACTCTACCTAGGGCAGAGAAGGTTCTCGTATATAGGGAAAAATAAAATCGTAAAGGGAGACGTGAGAGAATCCCCATGATCAGTGTATCACAACATGCAGGTTGACCATGAAAAATGTTTAATTGCCTCATTGTTCGCTGCATGTGTCTAAGTTGTATTAACCCTATCTGTTAAATGGAGACGCAGAAAATCCTCTCGCCCTGTAGCTAGTGATCATGTCCTACCTAGCTAGTTAACACTCGGCTCTATGGGATCAATATAAGCTACTGCATTCGATGGTATACCCACGTCCTTGGATAAACAAATGGGATCGCACGATCTTTCATGCAGCTCAATGTACAGATTTTCTTGCCATCCTCAGTCTCCATATTCAGGTTAATCGGAAGAGAGGGGTCATTATATGGCCAATAAACTTCCCAATTTACGCTGTTAGTGTCTACTTTTACTTGATTAGAAGAACTCCTTGTGTTTAAAGGTGGCACAGAGAGAAGCAAGTCACCATCAAACCATATTACAAACACTCCCCTACATCTCAGGGATGCCGGAGCCCAAGGCTATATGGCCTGTACAAGACGAGATCCTCTGGGACATGGCACGAGTGTCCGCGAGGACCATGACCTATACAAAGGCGCCATGATTTCCTACAACACTGAGGTTGCAGGAAGACGTCTCCTCAGCAGTCAATCAGAGGGCAGAAGCAGTGCGCCAGGGCACAGATGATCTCCATTAATGGCCAGGCCGGGACACGGCCATACTCCACCGCCTCGGGCACCTCTCCCACACCAGCACTTGTTTACGGCTGCAGCTCGCCGGCCAAGGGCACCCCGGCACATAGTTTACGGGCCGGAGCTCTCCGGCCAAGGAGAGGTCGGGCATAGTTAAAGGCGAGGGGGTGGGGGGGCGACATGGGAGCAGCGCCCACGTTCCCCTCATCTCCACCTCCCCTTATTATAGTTTTATAAAGCTTTTAGTTTAATGGCGCACATCACTATAAGGGGAGGGGCAACCCTACACTTGACAAAACGTATGTGTCAGCAGCTCGCCAGGAATAAATATATGCCTCGCCTACCCCTGTGAACCTCCATAAGTGTCCTGCAAACCCTAAGGCCTTCATCTCCGGCCCCCCGCCTCCTCCTCCTGGAACTCCCCCTGTCCTCCCGCACAACATTACTACAACTGCTTATCTTCATCTCCCCTTCCAGGGCCACACTGTGAAAGCTTCTTCCCTGATCAATTCCCCTCCATCAGAGCTGTCGTGATCATGGTGCGTTTGTCCTCACGCCTTATAACTTCTTCCTTGTGTTGGTAGATATAAAGTTGGCAGTTAATTTAGTTTAATTATTCCTTGTCTCTTGTATTTATTTATTTTCATTATTGCTCTGATTATTATGAATGATTATAACTACTGCATTCTGATTTTTCACATCTGGGCGTGATAATTTTGTGGTATCGGAGCCTAGATTTTTCTTAAGACCCTAGGTTTCTAGAAGTGTCAGTGGAACCCGTAACTTTGGTAAAGTCTAGAATGCAACCAAGTGAGATGGGGGAGAGACTTGGGTTAAGTTAATTAGCAAACTCTAAAAGAATTTCGATAGGTCATTCTTAATTATTCTCTTTACATTGTAGGAATCTTTTTCAGTGGCGGCAGAGCGTGCGCAGTGGCATGAGATGCAACGTATCGTGCAGGGCCTGACCCAGGCTTTGCAATAGGTGGTGCAGGGAGGCGTACACCATGGAGCTGGTGATTTACACCAAAATTTTTTAGGCTTGAATTCCTCACGATTCAGTGATTCCCCGGATCCGGACGAGGCAGAGCATTGGATTAAGGACATGGACCATATTTTCAAGGTTATGAATGCAGTGACCAGGAGCATGTACTTCTAGTAACATTCCAGTTAGAACATGATGCCCATGCCTGGTGGGAGTTGGTGGAGCCGACTTTGGCAAATGGACGCGCTACATGGGAGGAGTTCCGTGAACATTATAGCAGCAAATATTTCTCGGACAGTATTCAGGAAAAGAAGGTAGCTGAGTTCGCTTCCCTTCAACAAAGGAATCTAATGGTAGCTGAGTATGAGGCGCAGTTCTCCAGACTATCCCGCTATGTGTCGCACCTAGTATCCACCGAGAAGATGAAAGCCAAGCGCTTCCTTAATGGACTGAAACTTTAGTATGTCAACCAGTTGGCCCCGTTGGAGATTCATAACTATGCCGAGATTGCGTGAAAGGCACAGGTGTTGGAGGACACCATGCGATGACTGACCGTATCAGGGGAAGAGACAAGAAGAAGGAGTAGGCTATGAGCTTAGGGAATTTTAAACCCACCAATGGCAAGAAGACGCCCAATGGTAGGCTGAGTTTTTTGAAGGACAAGAAGCCGAGAGAAGGCGACAAGAAGGTAGGATCGACTGCTCCGTCCAAGGTAATTTGCAAGTACTGTGGCTGGCCGGGTCACAAGATGAAAGAGTGCTGGCACAAGCTTGGAGCCTGTTTGCGTTGCGGAAGTAGGGACCACCGGATCCCTGAGTGTCCTCTCATTTTTGATCAAGCCACATCGGAGAAGCTGCAAGGGAGTCAGAAGTGGTGGGGAAAGCTCCAAGCCCTCCAAGAAACCAAAACTGGGGCCACCGAGGAGGGTGGATTAGTCAATGGTACTCTTACTATTCATTCTAAGCGAGCATTCATTCTTTTCGACACTAGAGCTACTTTTTTTTTTGAAAAACCCTACCTAGGGGTAAATGGCAAGTGCACCTCTTGAGGGGAGACACTTCAGGATAAATTTTGAGGAGAATGGGTGTAAGTCATTCTAGGATAATTTATGTCTAGTCTTATTCTCATATACGTTTGGTGCACAAGGGGCGAAACGGGGTTAGAAAAATGGGGATAAGTCATTCCAACAAAAGGTTAGAATGACTTATCCCCGTTTCCAACCCCAAAATCGGTGTTAACCTTATTTCCCTTAACCCGGCTTATCCCCACCTGTTTTAGTCATACCAAACGTAGAATGGGGTTAGAGCGGGTATATCCTCGCTCTAACCCCATACCTAATGCCCCTGGAGGGTCCGAGAATTTCCCCGAACACCTTTAAGGTGTTGGCTACCCAGCCCTTCCTGTGACACATCGGGCCCAATCAAGGGTCCCAATTAGCTAGCCGTGACCCACGACAACATCTACAATCTATTGGGGCCATCCCAGATCACCCAGCTTGCGGGTTTACCCGCCTTCAACCCAGCCACCTAGGCCAACCTGGGGGTGCCTTGATTACAAGCCATGACACATGGCACCCAGCAACTAGGCTGCGATTTACCCATAAGAGGCCTCCATCCATCCATCCAAAGTCAAAGGAAGACTCATCTTGGTCAACCATAGGCTTTAGAAGCCCATAACACCCTTATGCGACCCATATATGTGTGTCAGGAATTTCCCTAAACACCTTGCGGGCCTGCATATTCCAGCCATTTTTAAAAAAGTCGAGGGCCAACCAGTGACTCCCGCACTCCGGTCTTGTTCTACGGCAACCCTCCAGCAAGTCGGGGTCACCCAAGGCCCTCAGATACGCGGCGATGAGCCGTTTATCTTCAGCTCCCCGGCCAACCCGGGGCTACCTGCCAACCCACCTTACAACATAACATATGCTACAGAGGCCGGGCCCACACACCCAAAATGTCGTCTCTCGGCTTCCGCAAGCTTTCATCCTCAGCTCGAGGCCAAATCTGAGGCCCGCCAGTCAGTTGCCTGAGCCATTTGATGACCCGAGGTGTGTTAGGAATTTCCCCAAACACCTTGAGAGCGGCAACTACAACATGACAACAACAAGCCCCCATGGGCCAATCCTAGCACCCCAGAGCACCCAGTCCTTCAAAGGACAAGCCCAAACAACAACAAAAGACCCCCCGGGACCACCCCTCATGGCCACAGCGCGCCCGAGCAGAGTTCACCCTAGGCGTGACCGCGCCTAGGTATGGGGGGGGCAAACTCCCCCAGGGCGGGGCCCCTTCACTCAGCCCGACCAATCCCAAGCTCGAGTTTGTCTCTGTCCCAGCCCCATTCGAGATTGGTCAGTGTACCAGCTTGAAGAAATCCATGAAGATGGAGTCTTAAAGCCATACGGGTCGATCTCCCAGTCCACGCGCAAGCACAACCAGCCAATCAGTTCACTCCTATCCTTTGTCTTCTTGTGGTCGCGTGGAGTCAACGTGGGCCTGAATTGGCAAAACATGGGATTTTATCGACTGGGTCATGCTTCGTGTCCGGTACCGACGGCTCGCTGAGTCGATCCGTATTCTGGCTCGGGTGTCCTCACCAAGCACCTTAAGGTTTTGAGTTGGATGGCCCAATCCAATAAACTGTAATATGGTATCAGAGCTCATGGTTATGATCTGGTCACGCACCTTGTGTTTGTCATGATCCACGTGACAAGAATTTATAGCACAACATTGAACATATCAAAGAATCACTTTCCACATGCCGGCCAGAACTAATATGTTGTGGCTGTATTTTGTGTGGGCTACAGCTTGGGGAGCTGTAATCAACCTTCATAGAGGTTTGGGATGAAAGAGATGAGTTAGAGCTGGGACATTCCTAGGTTGCAGATCGAATTGTCCCCGTGTGGTTGTTTGTTTTTTTCTTTTGCTTTGGCAAAACCTGGGTAGAGATACAGAATGGAATTGTAGATCACGTAAGCCAAAGCACTGCCTGTTTCTCTCTCGACGGGTAACCTAGTTTCAAGCTTTGAAGTTTTGATGGTAAGGAAATTTGTGGAAAACCTAGAAACCTGGATGGCCTTTCAGGTTCCAGGGGGCTTTTATACGTGGAATTGCCTGTTCTGTAGAAATTAATATTCATGTCTGTCAAGGGATGTTGCACAGGATGCTTCCTTGTTATCTTAAGAAAGGAACTGGGTTACCCTCTTGCATGCCATAGCTTGCCAACTGTGAAATGATGTTGTCTGAATTTGGAGAGGCACCAACCTTAGATTTATGTTTGAAGTGAGTTGGGAAGATGGCATTGGATTTTGGAAGGATGTGCAAGTGGAAAGAGCCCACCGGTAGAATTTCAGGCTTTTTTTCATTATTGCTTATATGATGATGTCTGTTGTGAAGGATTCTCAAGACCGGATAGCTGAGATTGAATATGACAAGAACATTCTTAAAGCTTTATATGGTTAGATAAATAGATGATAGATTCATTGATTGTTGTAGATATATAGATACATGTTAGTGCTATTCTGCAGCCAGGGTCACCTGGTGTTTCCAGGCCTCTGCCACAAAGAGCTGCCTGATTCTGTTTCATTATATCCGCCCAGGACTGGTGGAGAGGGTAAATGATGCCATCTGATTGTGCCTGGTATGGCACCCATGGCTGCAACGTTAAATGCTGCAGCAGGTGGTCAAGTAGTGCCTTGCATGCATGCCTACCGGGTCATCTGATCATGCACAAGTGCATGAGCATCAACATGGATCTTTCTGATCCTGAATTGTTTCTGCCACTAGGAGTCTAGGAAGGCATGCTAGAGAATATGATAGATGCCTTCCAACTTCCAAGGCAAATGTCAAGTTCTAGTCCATCTAAGAGAATTGTAACCTGAAGAAATCTCTCATTTCTGATGTCACATCCAAATGATAAAATAACTTCTATTCTGATTCCACCTCCAAAACTGCTGATTCCAATTTCCAAGATTCAAGGTACGAGTCTGTCCTGTATTTCCAGCATTAGCAGTTAACCTTTGTTAAGGCGTGTAGCCTAATTAAGTTTGGAGTTGTTATAAACCATCTGTAATTTCTTTTGTCAATTCAATAATCATCGCTTGAAATATTGAGGTCATTATTAGTTAATAGCTTACGCACTCTGTAAAATTGTGTATGTCGAATATACTTATTGCTCTAATGACACGATCTATATAGACGCGTCACGCATCCGAGTAACCTTCCGCGCTCGGGACATTACACACAAGGACTTATGGAGGTCTTGTAATAGTGGTCCTAGTCTGATGGAAGGAGTATCCGGCGGAGAGTCTCGACTATCACAAGATTAAGAGGTGTAAATCACGAAAAACGGGGGTGATGCTGTCAGTCAGTACCACCAGAGTGGCATGACCTTCAAAATAATCTTAATAATGTAATTAACCAGAAGTCAACAGATGAGAATATCACAAAAATTGACAAGTTAAGGACCGATTAAACTATTTTTAATCTACTTGTTTACAAGGTACAACATGAAGAAATGTGATAACAACAGAAAGTCATGATCTGAACAAGAGGAATACCAATAGTCAATAGCCATGATCTAAATCAGAATTTAGAATTTCAGATGTTCAGTTATAGGCCTAATCATCAGATGGGTTTTACCCTTAAACATGATGTTTACTCGGAGGGGAAAATCGGGGGAAACACTGCGATCTGACTCTAACCCGAGTGATGGTAGCAGTCAAGAGGGGACCGCTACCTAATGGTAGCAGTCGGTCAATGACCACTATCACCCCATTTTAACCAAACTCAAATTTTTCCCATGCCCGGGAGAATGCGGTCTATTGCACGACTGTGGCCTCCAAGTAGCGGTCTCTAGGGAGCCACTATCTGGGGCCGTGTCCCGCACTCCGGCGAACCCCGACAGAAGTTGAGAAAAAGTGACATTTTGTGTGATATACTCCAAAAAAATTAGGCATTCTGCTATCAATGGAAAGAGAACAAAAATCTGCACAAGATGGATGTATTAGATTAATGTTTAGCTTGAGTAGAACCTACCTTTAAACTCGAAAATGGATGACGACCTTGTGGGAACCCTAGTAAGAGACCTCTCCTTCCTCGTCGCACCACGCCCTCAATCACACACACCTGCTGCTGCCACGGCCAAATTGGGTTCTTAGGAGTGTTACGCGTCGACTTATATGGCTGGGGTCGAATGAAGGGTCGTGATATGGACGGGGGAGAGTCGTGGAGTCGAACGTGCATGAGATTCACGCTTGACCGAGTCGTGCCACCTTCTCTTTGAAAATTGGGTACTAGGGTTAGGGTTTTGTTCAGGGAATCGAAGGGAGAATGGGCCTCTAGATTGGGCCACTTGATTGGGTCTGGATTAAGGGCACAAGAGCTCGAATTAGGCTCAAATTGGAGGATTAAGGTCGTTCTATCTAAGCCTCCAAGTTTAATTATCCTTATGAAACCATCATTCACACTTGTGCTTTAGAAACTGTCACTACTTTGAATATGTTCAAGAATTGAATAACGTTGGATCAAGGCATAAGCCTTCAGGTCGATGCAGAATGTAATGACACATCTCTTAAAGACTGATACGTCAGATCAATGGCTTGCTACTTCAACCTATCCTGGTGACAGCGTGTTTCGAAAGAACCTACCCTTCCTTCTGGTACTTTGACCTGATACAATGATTCTTTATTTGATTTACTCTACTACATCGACGTACCACATTTTTGCTTTGATGTAATGGCATTCGATTTCTAATGCCGAGCAGATGCATCGATGCAGTAGCTTGATGCATTGATGTTCTAGTGAAGGCATAACAGAAGAAGGCTTCTGTACTTATATCTATGTTGAGACACCATCAGATCTGCTTCGACCTCTTAATGGCAACTTGTTCTTGATGCGTTGGTGCAGCTTTTTGTTATGTCGATGTAGTTCCCTAAAACTCACTTCTGTGGTTGTGACTGCATCGAGATAGTGATGATTCTGCTTTGACACTCCATTGACAATCAGTACTCCTGTGTTCTTGTCTTAACTTCTAGAAGTTCCACTATGATTCAAGGTGAATTTACTCTATCATTTCTCAGATCTTCCTCACTTTTTTGATACAACTCCAGCATCTAGAGCACCTGTAATTAAAACTGTTCTTATTAGCTAATGAACCATATTGCATTAACATCATCAAAATACACAGAATTCAACACCGGATACTCCCACTATGCGTGAGTATATAACTCTGCCTTGTACCGAAGTCTCACTGCATAAACGCATTGTTTAAGCTCTACATGTAGTCATGTAGTTCCTTGAAAAACACCTTTTGTATTTCCAGAGGAGCCTAACCTCCTTGCCAAAGAAGATCATGCACTAACTCATTCCATATGTAAAGAAGAAATAAAAGAAAGCATTAAAAGAATGAAGTTTGAAAAAAAAATGGAGTTCAAAACCTGAACAAAACAAATAAACAAATGAAGAAGAGGTGTTCTGCTCTCTGACACAGACTGCGTTGACGCAGCTCAGTCTTGTGTCGACGCAGTGTGGCTCCCTGTGAAAGCCCCAGCGTGTTGTGCCAACATAGCCAGTGTTGCGCGTCGACGCGATAGCCTGCGCCAGCCTCTGGAAGGCTTGGCGCATCGACGTAGTTTGGCCCTACGTCAACGCAATAGCCTTTGCACCCTCTGTGAGCCACGTGTGTCAATGCTACTCAGGCCCTACATCAACACAGTGGCCTTTGGCCCTTTTGCATGTTAAAAGAAATAAAAAGAAAGAAAGAAAATGAAAAGAAAATAATTAAAAAATAATGACAATAAGAATAACAATAATAGCGATAATATAAAGATGATAATGTAATCTACAAACAAAAAAATGATGATAAGAAAGAACAAAAGAAAATGAATGAAAACACAATAGTTATGAACTGACTAACCTAAACTTCTAAATGCAGCATGCCGAGGGGGCCCAGCGTCAGGGAGTTGACGCACCATCTTCCTCTTCCCAGCCATCCACGGATCGGGCCGAGCGAGATGCGGAGTTTGCTCAGATGGTTGCACGAGCCGAGGAGGCCGAGGTCGCGCTTGCCACGAGGGTAAGCCGACAACTGTACTTCCCCTTTTGATTATAATTATGAATGCAACTAGCTTTTTATGCTGTGTGTATATGCAGATGACCGAGCTAGTAGTGACGCTGAGCGGGGTCACTCAGCTGAGGGAGGTGGAGCACAGCCGTCCGGCGGATGCGACGGAGTTAGAGCTCCTGCGAGCAGAGCTGGAGTGCAGTCGGGTAGCGGCAGTAGAGATGGAGCGCATCTGTGTAGAGCTAGACCGGTCCCGACTCTAGGTGGCCAAGCTGGAGGGTGCCGTGGAGGCATACCAGTAGTCTCTCCAGGCAATGAGGTGGAGACCGGAGCACAGCGGGGCCCCGAGTGGCACACACAGCACGCACGGCACACACGGCTCTTACCGAGGGTACTTCGCCAGTTCCTCTGACCGCCGAAGGAACGAGGAGGAGGAGCGACACTGATGGCACCGAGAGGAGGCGAGCTCAGCCAAGGCCCCACCATCGAAGAGGCACGAGGGCATGGATGACAGTGGAGACCAAGGAGAGGGACAGCCCTGATGTACCCTACGACACACATGCACTTTTGTTATGCTATTATGATATAGCTTGCTTTGATTTTACAGATGAATGGGTGGATGCTTGTTTCTAATTGACTAACAACAAATCTTAGACTAACACGGGAGAGTGAGAGAGAGAGACAAAGGGACTCGAGCAGAACTAGTGGAAAGAAGATAAAAGTAAGGCAGCAGAGAGATAAACAGTCATATAAACGATCGCTCCAAGGACCAAACAGTCTCGTGATAAACCGCGGGGAGTTATTCAGCCAAGAGCCCAAAGAAGGTTCTGAACAGTCCTCATTGGACCGCAAAGAATGAAAACACGGTTCTTCCTTGACCATTTGAGTTAATGAGCGGCCTCCCCAAGATCGTGCACTTCGCCTGAGAGGCGAAGTATGTAGAAGGCATATGAATGGTCCATTGAGGACCGCTTTTAGGATACTGCGGTCGCCCGATAGACTGTGGCTTATGAAACCCTGGTAGCTCCGATCAGGACTCTCTTGGAGAGTCCCAATCCGAGGGCAAGGAGTCCTAATCCATGCTGAAGCCTATCTTAACCCATTTTAGGGCTGTCCTACCTCAATCCTAGTGGGTTTAGGCCAAGAGTTTGGGCTCTATAAGTAGGAGGGCACCCTTATTCGTTTCTCTTACAACACCCCTCTTCTAGGTCTTGAAAACCTTGTCAAACCTACATAAACCACCATGAAGAGGGCTCTTGAAGGAAGTTCCATGGGTGGGGCTACTTTTGATGGGCCATATTGTGCTATCTCTGTAGTTACTTTAGCTTCTTACACACCCTCACACCATCTCTTTTTCCCTTCCGAGTCTTCGGGCTCGTGGGAGGCGGGCTGAGATTCGAGACGCGCCGGTTCCTTTCTGGTCCTCGGATCCCGGGTCGTTACATAATCCATGTGTTTAAACTATGCCAATGCTTGTTTATTGCATAAATGCATGCTCTAATTACCTTATATTTGCATGCCTGCTTGCTTAGTTACGTGGTAGGGTTCCGCATGACCCCCACTGAGTCTGGCTGTGACTCACCCTTCTCCTTTTCAGGTGAGCAACTGCAATCTTCGACCGGAGGTCCCCGTGCTTTTCCTGAACAAGTCTAGCCAGCCAACCAGTGTCGGTGGGGTCTTTTCTATACTTTTGACTGGGGTATGCCCCGTGTAGTTGTACATTCAGACTTTATATAGTTGTGGACTTGTTCTTTTGACAATTCTGGACTAATGTATATTGTCTAACACTCTGATATATTATAATTACTTCCGCATTTCAGTTTAAATACTGTGCTAATTTAATTTACACGTGGTGTGATTCTAATTCGTTATACGCTCCCTCGACAAACTCCCCCAACCCTTCATGGGCCTCATCAGCCTCTTGGGTGACTTCCCCAGTTCCTAGTAGCGGTAATTCGATGCTACATCGGGTTCTCGGTATCTGGAGCTCTGGGTCTTTACAGCTGGTATCAGAGCGGTGTTGAGGAAATGTGTAAGGAATCGAAATTGCACAGCTGTTGTCCTGAATTAGTCCAATTACACTATCCATTGCTGGCTTAGGATGTTTTCTATATGATTAACAAATTCTTCTATCTATTATCTGTTTGCTAGTCGTTTCAAGATGCCACCTCGGCATCGGAGAGTTTTGATTCATCAGGAAGCGAGCAGTGTTTTGCAAGAAGTCCTGGCTCCAACTCCCGTTGTTCCAGCTCAAGAGGATGCACCTGGCAGTCGCGGAGGTGCATTAAAGGAATTTCTACTATTTCATCCACCGACGTTTGAAGGCCAGACTGATCCGGATGCCACCAGAGTATGGTTGGACACCATCGAGCGCGTGTTTCACTCCATGGAATGCGCGGAAGATGAAAAGGTGATGCTCAGCACTTTTCAGCTCTAGGGCGCGGCGCTGACATGGTGGAATACAGAATGGGAAATTTCTTTCCAATCTCACCCACTCCGACAAATTTCATGGGCTGAGTTCATTGCCACATTTGAACTTACCTTCAGCCCGACTTATCTCTGAATGGATAAAATGCATCAACTCTTACAGCTCGTCTAGGGAGGAATGTTGGTGCTTGAATATTAGAACAGATTTATGGAATTGGGCTATTATGCACCCCATGCGCTTGCAAATGAAGCTTTGAAGATAGAACAGTTTCTTCGTGGCCTCCGTGCTGAATTGAGGCAGCTGCTGATCGTTGCCCGTGTGACTAATCTTAATTTATACATGCACATTTGTTAATTAAGCTCAACTTCATAATAAACACTTAAAAATCGAGCTTGGTTTAGGAATGGGTTGGGTGGCCCAAGTGGGCTCGGCCCAAAGGTGCCCATGGCTTAGGCTAATCGTTTAGGCGAGATTTGCTAAAGAGAGGCAAATTGTTGGCGCCTTGCCAAGGTGAGCTCCTGAAGTGCCCTTGATAATATAGGTTGCCATCGAGGTGACACCACCACTTGTGGAACTTAGCAACTTGGAAGAGAGCTAGTCTTAATGGATGGACCAAGAAGGGTCAAAAGACTTAGCACACACCACTGTCAGAGGCATGCCACGATCGTTTGTCAGTGGCAGACCAAAGAAGGCTAAGGCATACGCCTGTAGTTCGATAATAGTAGGCTGAAGGGTTAAGGCATGCTGTGGTCAGTTGTTGTCGGTTGACTGAAGGGATAAGGCACACTATCATGGGTTGAGGATGGGCTAAAGAATGTTAAGGCACTCCATCATTGATTGTCAATGGTGGGCCAAAGGGTTAAGGGATGCTGCCATGGATTGTGGATGGTGGGCTGAAAAAGGTTAAGGTAGGGCACTATTGGTTGCTGACGGTGGGCTGATGCCCAATGTGTGCCACTGAAGAACGATTAAAATCGGATTTCTTCTAAATAAAATTTCAGATTTGGATGTGCTAGATGTCTGGATGAGAAAATGATCTCAAGATGCTTCCAAATAAAAGCCAGCTGTCCTATTTATAAACCATTGTTCCTCTGGCCAATAGAATTGTGCCACATTTCACTTGCTGATTAGTTATTATGGGGCCCACTGACATGTCACGTCTTTGTTAGTTTGGTCGATAGAGTGGCCTAATTAGTCCATTTGTCACCTTGTGTTTCACCTACATGTGGATATGTTTCCTTAGCAAGGTGGGGCCCTCTATTATTGGTCCTCCTTGCTTTCTCCTCTTGGTGCAAGCATGGTCCTTTGGGTTCACCATTGGTGTCCAATGGTGGATTCTGTGGGGGCACAATTTGCTCCAAACTAAGGTTTAAAAAACTGGATTCTAGAAGTGGATCGGCCCTAGCCAGTTCCGATTTTAGTTGCAGCTCCAAGGTTTGGCCAGTTTCCTCCCTGTTGGAACTGGACTAGTTCTGGCCAGTTCTTGTCTGGTTCAGCCGGTTCCCATCTGGTTCAGATGGTTTTAATATCATGATCCCAATAGTGCCCTCCCTCCAAAAAAATGTACTGTACATTTGTACCTTGGCATCCTCGTATTGCTATTAGGAAAGGTACTAGGTAGTGCACTAGACATTATTTCTAAATATATGTTCGCTACTCACATGTGTTACCTTCCTATTTCTTAACTTTATCTTTTGTCTGCTTTGCCTTCATCCTTTCCTACTTCTTATGCAGAAGTTGTGAAGGACTCAAATGGGTGAGTAGTGCAATGGAAGTAGAGATGAACATAGAAAAATTACCTAAACACAAAAAAGGTTCCCTCCTCCACATTGGCTGCCCCCTCCCATCCCCCTTCCCATAAACCAGCGCCCCCAAAGCCCTAACCCTAGCCGCCCCTCTCCAGCCCCATCACGCCCCAGCCCTCTTCCAGCCACCTCCCACCATGTTTCACATCTCTAGCAACACTCAAGCTCGATCCCAGCCGCGTGGAGTTCGCCCCGTCGTCTTCCTCGGCCTTGCGTTGGAAGCTTCATCGGCCCTGCTGCCTACAGTCTCACACTAAACCTGAGGTCCAGCTTGCATGCTCTGACACGCCCCTAGGCGGTGTGAACCAGTGTCTGTGCTCCTCAGAGACATCATGCTGCTGCGAGATGGCTTCGCTCCAGAAGTGGTCCCGCCCCATTTCGACGTCGGCACCGATCGCGTCGACCATCTTCGTCCAACTGCACTAGATTCACACCTGATCCTGAGTACCATTTGGTAGCGGCCACACCATCTCCTACAGCCTGAATCGGCCTGACCTCTCTTCATAAGAGTTCTCCCTCATCGAGTCTCCGAAAAGTCATAGGTGGTCTCATCCATTTATGACATCATCACAGCCCGGGGTGTCCATTTTACTGCGATCGCGCCTGACTGGTGCCACCCATTCTGCCTGGAACCTGCAGCAGACTCGTCAGCCTTGGCACGCCTTCCTCTGCTGATTTTTGGCCTGAGGCATCTTCACCAAAGTTGTGCCCCTTGATGACATGAAATCAACCCAGGTAGTTTCGTTCCATTCCAACTTCGGCACCAGAAGTTCCACCATGACCGTCGTCGACATATCCTGCTGTTCACCTAGGAACCTGACGCCAACCGTCTGGGTGACCACGAACGGCGAGCTGATCTGATGGCTGCCAGATTTTGAGGGTGGGTAGTACTCCCTGTCTGCTACCCCCATGAGTTGGTCCCGTCACTTTTGGAGTTCTACAGCGAGCGTACCTATCGACGCACCACTACCGCGCTATCCAGTCCTACAAGGCAGAACTGCACAGGCCATCGGCTGCGACCTCCTCCACCTTCCAGTGACATCGGCTCGACGTCAGACTTGCAGGCATCCCTCGGCATCCCCCAAGCTTCATCTAGGTGTTGGCAGCACCTCGATTGGATGTCCGAGCTAGGCGTACGATCGGCAGTTTGGTTTCCCCTCCCCTCGTTCCCCCCTCCTACGTGAGGGTAGTGCATGTAGTGGTTTGCCCTATCCCCGTGATCCCCCTCCCTGCATGGAGTGTAGTAATTATAATAGCAGGGTCATCGCCAAGCTTCCTCGATGCAGTGTGTTCACCGGGTGCACACGCTCCCCGGCTCGCCTTCGTCTCCGACCGGAGCCAGTCCTTCGGATGGGCTAGGTATGTGCGGCTGCCACTCCAATTTGCTTGCCTAGTATTAGTTCCAACTGCAGCGCCTGTGTGAGGAGTGCCCGATCCAAAAAATGAAAGGCCAGAAAAGTCTTAAGAGTTATCCCAGAGGATAACACTCTGACGATCAAGTCAAGCAACTGTGGAGGATGGAGATGAGCACTCAGAAAGAGTGAGAGAGGGAGAGGGAGATTAGAGTGTGAGAGAGAGTACTCAATAGGATTAAGTTGCGTAACTCTTAGTCGTTGGGTCAAAATTCTATTTATACCATTGTCGTGGAGTTGATTGTTAAATTGTCGTGATCGGAGGAGATGTGAGTCGTCTAGCTCACGTGCCTAATAAGACAGATAAGCATGGGTGTTGGCTCATCGTCTCTTCGTCAGAGGAATAGCTTCGCCATTAATACAGTAGGACTCGACGGTCATTAATGTAGCAGGGCTCATTGGATCGAGAGGGCGTAAGATTGCTTTGTCAGGGAGAGCGGTGTGGGTGGCATCCTCCCTTCCTGTCACCAGACTGGTGTGCCTCCCATTATTAATGTGCTACTGAGGACATGTGTCATGATTGTTGACGAAGAAGACACACACGGATACGGTATCTGTGTTGAGCCTACGTCGGGGTAGGAAGCATGTTGGGTCGACTCACGGGATAGTGGGCCGAGAAGATTAGACCTCTGTGGTGGGCCGTTCAAGCGAATCTTAATGGACTGATGAGATGCCCCCCTCACAGTCTATAATCTTATTCACGGTCTTGGATCGATGTAATGGACATATCTTGGTGAGGAGGGTAAAGTCAATTCAGCCCACATGCGGCCCATTAACGCCAGGCCTGAGTTGGCCTAAGACCCGCCCGGTGCGGAGCAGGCCTCCCGACAGCTAACAGCCCGTGCCAGGCGGCCCAATGAAGAGGAATAAAGGATTCCTCCAGCCCACAAGGGGGATCGACCCGGGCATCTCGGGTGCCGGATGGCTCTCCGACGACAAAGCGTTACTCCCGAATCTTACTCTTGCCATCGTCGGCCCCTACTCTAGTGAGGGCGAGCACGCGTCTAGAACGTTGTAAGACGAACTTGTAGGCTGCGTGACCCAGACGAGTGGGGGCACAATGGGAAACTCCCCACAATCGCGGGGAGACGTTACCTTACGACCAACGTATTTCCCTGTTGAGGGATGGGCCTTCTCCGCCAAACACAAGTACCCACGCAGAGACAACTCTACGCACCGACATACAGGGACGGAGAGATGTGAGCAGAGTAACGCTTAGATCTACTTCCAGGCGCGTCTCAAGTCCTACGAGCACTCGTTGGCTACAGCGAGCACCTCTAGAAGTCTCATTCCGGTCCCAAACTTGATCATCTTGCTCTCAAAATCTTGTCACTTCTTCATCTTCTGTTGATCCTTATCTAACACGATTCTTATTTAAGCATCGGAGGGTTGTCTCTTGGGATAACGTCCATGACTTCTTCTGATGTCTTCTTCCTAGTGCTTGCATATTTTTATGGGTGGCTAAATATTCTTTCCTAACAAATAAATGACACAGGGTGAGATGTCGGTGCTGCAATATCACGATAAATTCATTGAGTTGGGCCGGTATGCACCGCATATTTTTGCCGATGAGACTGTGAGGACTCAGTAGTTTTTGCGCAGACTGAGAGCAGAGTGGAAGCTCTACAGGGAGGCACTCTCCTCCAGATGTCCAAATGTTTGGCCATCCAGAGGACTGTTCGAAAAGTCAGAAAAGAAGTCAAACGGCTGCAGCTCAATCAACAAAAGTTATTGCAACTCGTAAAGCAAATCGATGAGCGTTTGGCAATGCTCTCTCCAACACCCTCTACAAGGGAGTCGGCCCTGGCCTCCACCCGCAACTCTGAAGCCAATGTAGAACCTAGAAGGCGGCCAAGGTTTGGAGGCTGGCTTTCTGAAGATTCAGCGGACTCATCTGCCGATAAGGTCCCGCAAAAGTTATATTCTTTTCCTCAGTATAAAACTTTGGAAATCTTCCATATTTGCCGAAGAAAGGGCTTGATCCAGTTTCTTGCATCGAATAATGGTCCAAGTACCAACATGATGCACGGCTATTGCCTCTACCATCGCGCCATGGGCCACGTCATCTATGACTGCTCTGCCTTTAAGGACATCGCAGAGGATTTGATTGCCCATCGAGTAATAAACATAGAGGATTCCCTTCGGGGGCCCTCTGGATCTGCCTCGTCGGGCCAAGCGATTTTCTCAGTAAATGTGATTCACGCATCTACCCCCCAGACATCCCGTAAAGCGAATAAGAAGAAAGATATGCCCAGTCAACTTCAGACCCCATCCCAATGCTCTAACTGGCAATCATGGGAGGATCTAGAGTCTCTACCTTTCTCAAAAGACGACACCTGGAGACTCCTTGACATTCTTCTAGGGAGAAGGGAGGTGTTAGTGCGTGATTCTCCAAAGCATCGCTCCGACCTCAACGTTGGAAGTCCCAATCAAGCCCCACTCACTGTCCATGCAAATAAGGCGAACCAAGAAACTCGCAGCAAAAATGCCAAGCTGAGGAGCGACCAAGGTCAAACCACTACGCCTCAAGGAAAGACTGTTAAATTGAACATTGAGTAGGTCCAAACTACCGGGCCTCGGCAATCAAAGGCTAGGTCAGGTGCTGAGCCAAGCCAGGGTAAGGCGACCCAATGAGAAAATTTTGAGGTGATCCCCAAGCAAAAGTAGGAAGGCAAAGCCAAACCAAAGCTGCCCGAGCGGGGTCACACGCCAATTCAGCAGCAAACAAAGGTGGCGTCAACGTCTCGGGACACCGGCTGACGTCTAGCCAAATTTTAATAAAATTGCCTCCAAAAATAGTGGAGCAGGCAATTAAAGCTACGTTCTAGGCCCATGAAACAGAGGCTGATTGGGTCAATGTGACTTCAAAGAAACACACTCCCCATAAGTCTTACAAAGGGAAGTTCGACCCTAGTAGCTCTAGTGCAGGTCACGTCGCCCGATTTCCCCCAAAGGTGGCTGCTCCATCACAGAGTGATGTAGCACTAGCTAAAAAGCAAGAGAAAAACAGAAGGAAAATTTTGAAGAGAAGATTGAAGAGGCAAGCTAAGCAAGCGGACGCCATGGGGGTGCATGGGGAGTTAGCTCCTCTGCAAAAACATCAAAAGTTAATTGATGAATTGGAGGAGTATGTTCCTTCCGCGCCTACCGGGGCCATCCCACTCGATAAATATATTCCATGGGAGGACCTGGAACGCAAAACCCAACTCAGGAAGTAGCTCCAACTGATGTACCAACAAGCACAAAAGGGTGAAAAGCTCCCTATTCTTAAAGAGTTATCCATCTTCTACAAAGATGAGGAACTCACTATAGGAAAGTTGGAAGGGATGTTGAGGCAATTCTCATGCAACATGGTATCAATACCTCCGCCGAAAAATCTACAGATGTCAACTTCAGCAACTGGAGAAAGGATTACCATGGCAACCTACCGACGTCGGAACGCAGAACTTCAGAATCGTGGTCGCGGCAAAGGCCGAAGTCGTGGACAAGGGAGGCCTTCGACAGCCCCTAAAGGAGAGAATCCCAACCCATCAAATCCTCAAAGGGTCATTGTTTTTCGGGGAGAGGAGCCCACTGAGCCGCCTGAAGTTCAAATTCGGGCCGAAACCTTTATCTTTGACCCATCAGACGAGGAGGATAAGTTTATCGAGCCGGCCATGCAAGAAGCAATCGCCAACTCTCTTGAAGTCCAAGCTCGGGATACCTTCGCGTTTGATCCGACGGACGGAGATTGTGATCCCATTGAGCTAGGCCTGCAAGGAGAACCCACCGAGTCAGCTCAAGTAAGTCCCCCTAGTAAGGATAATGACGGCATACCTCCTTCAGAAGAGGAATCTCTAGCCCCGTTATTTCAAGAGGAACCAAATGAGCAGGTAAAAGCAGAGTCGAGTAAGAAGCCCAACTACCAAGCCAAGCCTCTATTGGAAATGATTCCTCCATTGGATCAGGCTCGCGCTAAGGCCGATCGTAAAATCATTCAGCATATGAAGCGAATGCCGACCTATGTTACCATATGGAAGACTATCGCCTAGAGTAAAGAGTTAAGGGAAGCCCTTGTGAAAGTTCTCCAGGAACCAGAAGTCTATGAGGCTGATGTAGCCGAACTGCAAGCCCAGGCATATGAGGCTCTTGCAGCAACCGTCACCTTCACTGATAGGGACATGCTGCTATCTTCACCTTGTCATAATCGTCATTTATATATGCAAGGGATGATTAATGGGCACGAGCTAAATAGAATCCTGGTGGACCCTGGGGCATCCGTCAATATAATGCCCCTTAAGATTTTTACGCCTTTGTTCCTCACGCCTTATTTACAGAGGGTATATGATGTAAAGATTTCAAGGTTCAATCAAGATTCAGAGGACGCCCTGGGTAAGGTTGAGGTGAAGGTGACAATGGACAATTTTGTCACCAAAGCCACTTTTTATATCATCAATGCAAACACCTCATACAAAACCCTACTTGGAAGACCATGGTTGCACGAAATCTGGGTTGTCCCTTCTGCTCTCCATCAGTGCATCAAGTATGCGAAAGGCAGAGAGCAACACACGGTCTTTGTTGATCGATCCCCCTTCCGTCCAAATGAATGCAACTTAACAGATGCCCAGCTATACTTTGGGGTGCCGGCCATCGAGCCTCCCGTTAAAACTAAGGATAAGGAGAAGGAAAAGGTTGTAACGGAAAAAGAGGAAGATGACGAGGAGCTCTTTGTTGTGAACGAAGACCTCGCCAAAATACATCGGCTGAGTTTGCAGTCCAGCCATGCCGATAGTAAGCCGACTCGACTAGAAAGGCGAGAAATCAATTTTGATACTAACCTCATCAATCGGGCCATAGACGAGAGAATCTCACTACCCCCTACATGTATACAGTTATTCTCTCAAAGGGAGGAAGACGGGGTCGAGCAGCTAAAGATATTCATTGTCACTTATCAAAGGAAAGAAAGAAAAAGGACAGCAAACTCTGCAAGCCCATCATTTTCTACAAAGGGGATTTGGTCCCTCATGGTCCTCTTGACGATGACTTTGGTTAGAGTGGGAAGGCTAAGATCACCCCGGAGCTCGTCCAGGAAATGGGCGACATGCCAAAACATATTAAAGAGATGTGTCGCAAGCAGAAAATCCCACAAATGCAGGAAGCTTCTCGCCGTGATTACTTTCAACAGCTGTGGTACCACTCGCAGGACAGGGGACAACCCCCTTTCTCCAAAAATGACAGAAGAGGGCTAGGCTATGACCCCGAGGTAGACTTCAAAGTCTATTATGCCGTCAATACTATAGGGTTGTCATCCTCGGCTGGCGAGTCAAGTTCCATCTAGTTCCCTGGGTCAAAATGAGCTCTTGCATGGCCAGTTGCAATAATGAAAAAAAAGGAGCCATGTCCCTTGGACAGGTTGACCTGTCCCCAACACTGGGCAAAGACGCATCGACCTATCCCTAGTGCTATAGACTTCCATGCATAGATGCATCGACCTGATCTGGTAGGGTTGACCTTAGAGCTCACATGTGCACAGACCTTGTGATGCGGAAGGCAAAATGTGCACAAACCTTGTAATGTTGAAGGCAAAATGTGCACAGACCTTGTAGTGCTGAAGGCAAAATGTGCACAGACCTTGTGATGCTGAAGGCAAAATGTGCACAGACCTTGTGATGCTGACGGTAAAACATGCATTGGCCTTCCCTTAGCCGTAACATGATGTGCATCGACCTTCACTTGTGTTGGCATGATGTGCATCGACCTTGGTCTTGTGCTGGCATGATGTGCATCGTCCTCAGTCTCGTGCTGGCACAACATGCATCGACCTTCCCCTAGCCCTAGCACAATGTCCATTAACCTACAGTTGTCCTGGCAAGACATGCATAGACCTTGGTCTTGTGATGGTGCAATGTGCATCAACCTTCCCCTAGCACAATGTGCATCGACCTTGCCTTAGCCCGGGCACAATGCGCATCAACCTTCACTTGTGCTAGCAAAACATGCATAGAGCTTGATCTTGTGCTGACACAGTGTGCATCGACCTTCCCTTAGCCCTAGCATAATGTGCATCGACCTTCAGTTGTGCTGGCACAATATGCATCGACCTTCCTTTAGCCCCATCCCTGACTTGCATCGACCTTCCTTCGTCCCTGTGCCCATGTGCACCGACCATCCTTTAGCCCTGTGCTAATGTGCATCGACCTATCTTCAGGATTGAACCAAATGTGCATTGACCTGTCTTCAGGCTTGAACCAAATGTGCATCGACCTATCTTCAGGCCTAAACCAAATGTGCACCGACCTTCCTTTGGCCCTATGCCTGATGTGCGTAGACCTTCCATCGTCCTTGTGCCCATGTGCACCGACCTTCCTTCAGCCCTGTGCTAATGTGCATCAACCTATCTTTAGGTTTGAACCAAATGTGCATCGACCTATCTTCAGGTTTGAACCAAATGTGCATCGACCTGTCTTCAGACTTGAACCAAATGTGCACCGACCTTCCTTTGGCCCTATGCCTAATGTGCATCGACTTGCCTTCCCCCTTGTGTCAATGTGCATCGACCTTGGTAACCCAGCTCCCCTGATGTGCATCGACCTTGGTAGACCGGCCCCTTGAATACTTCAAATGTGTATCGGCCTGCCTTCATGCTCAGGCCCTTCCAGGTCTACCTGTCGTCAGCCTTGAATGCATTGGGGTCTACCTGTCTCCAGTATTGATTTCACTAAGGTCAACCTGCCCTCAAGACAGGTCAACCCCTCTCCATCCTCTAATGGCTTATCCTTCCATGCACACTTCAACAAAGATGGTAAACAGAGGAACCATGAAGCCTCTACGCTACCCTAAGTCTCATAGTCGTACAGCCCGTCTTCGCTGTCGGAACCTTTAACAAGGCCGCGCAGCCAAACTCGTAACCTATACCCTCGAGAGGATATCTAAACACCGGTAAACCTCGATCTCGAGATAGAACCAGTGAGAGAACCATGCCCCACACATAGGGCGACACTAGCCTGTCAGCCAGAAGGGCCACGACAACGCTGTTGGTAACTCAACCTTCACCGGCATAGGGTCTACTACTCAAGTATGCATAACATGGCCAGATGCATCTACTGACGTCTTATTTTGCACCAAGGTCTCATATGCGTGCACACTATCCACACCCAGTCTTGGAAGGAGCAGAGGAGACACCCACACACATCACACCCTAGGGCTGGTTAGGATCCGTACCTCTGCATCTGTCAGTACGACCATGTCTAGCTACCTGACACGGGGTACACGCCACTATGTCTGTCAGCAACGTACTCTAGTCCCAACCAAGGTACATATGCTTAGGCAGTCTGCCTCTGAACAAGGAGTGTCATACACACTGGGCAGTCTTGCCCAGTCCAACCACAATCAGCCGTTAGGATCTTCCATTGTCTCGTAGAATCCTGCCGAAACTCTATCATCTGCGGTCTCGCAAAAATCTTGCAAAAGGCATACACATGCACGAAAGCCACCGTAAACCATGGTATCACACCACCAGGTGCAAGGAAAACTACCCATGATTGGGTGCTGGAAACTAGTGGGTATCAACCTACTAAACTCACACAAGGACTACTCACTGCGATCATGGAACTCATGCAGATATGACCCTTTGCAGTCACAGAACTCACATGGTATATAACCCATCACGGCACGGAAGTCATGTGGAAACTAGGCTAAGTGAAACGACTAATCTCATCATAGGAAATCTATAACTTCATAGTGCGTGAATCCATTTTCTGGCTACTGTAGCCCTTCTAAGTCCGAAATGGCCCAATTTCCAAGTGATTATGTGAGTATAATATTAATTTTCATGTTTCGGGATGAAAACCCACTTATGGGACTCGAATGGGCTGAAAAGCCCTCATCCTGGTCGACCTAGGCCACAGGTCCGCCGACCTGCCTAGCAAGGGTCGGTTGACAGGCCAAGAATGGGTTTGTCGACGGGTTGAGAACACAGTTAGGGACCTGACTGTGACGTCCCGACTCGTAAACTCGGTCCAGTCGTAAAGACTCACGTCAGATTCTGATCGAAACGTCACAGTCGGACAACCCAAATGGTACAATTACGGTAGAAAATTTCACATAAACACTGAGACATTATTGCAGCGGAAATAAAATTTCTTGAATCACCAGCTTACAATCAAAAGACTTCATCCACATAAATCGAAATAAAAGGTAACAAGTTATTTATTATATAATCAAATTTCACATATTTTTTTTCTAACATAAATGCTTATTGGTCAATTCTGCATTCTCCACTTGGTCAAGCCTCAAGTCGACCTTGAATACAAAGGGTCCTGTTTTCAAAAGACTAGAAGGTCGAATTAAATGTCGAATGACAATCTCTGCCCTACGAAGCCTTTCCAAGGCACAGCACTTGAAGATCTTCGTAGATGCACACAATTACCACATGACAAAGCCCACGGCGTGCCATCACATCATCACACAAGCCATTATCTAACGTAAAGCTCAATAGAACGCCGTCAACAAGCTAACGAAGCAACCATTTCAGGGTTTCAACTACACTTTCTACCAAAAAAGTAAAAAAAAAAACCTCTTTCGCCCCAAGAAATGATACCCCCCGTCTCTGCTGAAGGTAGAGTGAAATCTTTATGGATACCACAAATGGAAGTTCTTTTAATTGGCCATTCAGCATAACCATAAACCACAAATCAAATAAGATGCCACAACAAAAGACCTGCAGACTAAGGAAGCACGTTTGATGGCTGCACAGCGAAACTAACTCATCCTCTGAGCAGCTTCCTTGGCTAGAAGCTTCTCCTTGGCTCTTGTCTTGGCCTGAGATTTCGAACCCATGATACCGCCACCCCACTTCTTTCTTATTTCGTCAAATTTGTCGTTGAAGCTAGCCTGGATCGTCGATGGTTCGGTTAGATTCTCATTTTCCATGCATTAAAAAAAAGGAAAAAACAAGAGGCATTAACTTTACCAACCTTGATAGCTTCCAAGATTTTACTGAATTCGAGTTTGTCCTCATTCTTTACTGAAGTCAAACACAAAACAGATGCGGTCTTCTTGTGTACAATCTGACAGAAGTTTGAAATGCACATCAAATACAATTTTTAATGAATCATGATACAACGCTTTGAGACGAAAAGATATTGTAGACAAAAGGGTTAATTGGCTTAATCAACTTTTGCATGAACAAATTGGACCTCACCGATCCTAGGCGTGCCTTTCCTTTCACAATGCAATAAGGGATCTCCATCTTCCTGCACAGTGCAGGCAACCAGACGACCAATTCTATCGGATCCACATCGTGGGCTATAACAACCAACTGAGCCTTGTTCTACAAGCAGATGAATGGAAAATCATTTACTAGTTACTACTAAAACATAAAAACACAGTTGCATACCATATATAACCCAGAGAATTTCCTTTTGATCTACCCAGTTATAACACCTCAACTAGACACGAATACAAAAGAAAGGTTTTTTTTTGACAGTGAATACAAAGAAAGGTGTTGAAAGTACAGACATGACTAAGCTACAGTGAAAGAGGTATCTATACCTGCTCAATAAGGTAAGTGACATGATTAAGGCCATACTTGACAACAATAGGCTTCTTCACCTCAACAGTCTTCCCTTCAGCCTCGGCCTGAGCCCTCTTAAGAAGCCTTTCCTTCTTTGCAGCTTTGTCCTCTGGTCTGTATTTGAGGAGCATCTTGATGCAAGCCTGCCACTGCACCAATCAATATCAAGGAAAAGTCGAAGATCAGAGATTCTACAGGATGGTCTACTATATTGAAATTGGGCTACCAACTAGGGAGAGGCCTCGGTGCACAACTCCAGGGTTGAACCAAATCGGTCCCTAAAGGAAAGAAAATGAGTAGAAGGGGTCTCAGCTACTGAGAATCCGCATTGTCAGTTTTGGGTAACTCAGGACCACTCACCTGGGATTACCGCCAGCATTTTGTAAAAGGCCCTCTCCAGCTGGGCACATTGAAGACATCACCATGCCAGCCTGAGAAGAATGTAGCTTGCACAGTAAACAGCCCACCTCTGCTGCTCACGGGGCCTGTTGATGATATGTTTGATTTCAGTCAAACCTTTGCTAGGTTATTCCATGAAGAAGATTACTGCCGGAAGAATCAGTAGGTATGGCTTGTGCAATGGAAGCCAAAGAAACTAGCTTACCGTCTGCGGGAAAGGGTGAGCTCGCCTGTTGTTTTTACTTGGTCTCCTTCCCGTTTAATGTCTCTTCTTCAAAAGCTAACTTTCGTCCCCCGTGCTCCTCCCATTATGATTGATTCACTACCAAATTTTGCCTGAGATGCCAACCGAAATTTTAATTGTGAATTGTCCATGTGGGCACTGCCCATCGATTGCTCTCTCTACTCCATTCTTTTCCTCCTCTGATCCTTTCCTCGACATCTTCTATCCGTCTATCTATCCCCTCGTGCTTCCTCCTCCTCCTCCCTCCTCTCCATCTTGCTTTATGATCTCCGCTGATCTCCAAAAAAAATGTCAATTTTGAAATGGAGATTTTAGTAGAAGATTATGCTATCTTCTGTCCATCCTCCTCCCAGGGGCATGAGGCCCCTGCTTCCCTTCCAATAGGTTTGCTCTCTCCGAGGTTCAATGTAGGGTCCGTCGAGTCTAGGGAAGTAGAGTCTAGGTCTAGAGAAGTTGGATATTGTTCTAGGTCTCACAACCCATCCTCGCCTGAGCCGCGTCCGCTGGCGTGTCATTCTAAATCTATTCCTGATAGGTTCTTGCAGGATTTAGCTCAGTGATGTCACGCTCTTTTGAAGTGCCCGGAGTTCATAGCTACAGCCATCGTGATTGAAGACGATGGGGAACAAGACGCGGTGTGGAGCGATGATGGATTAGGAGTCTATGAAGTCATGTATGAGAAGGACCCGGTTGATTACGAGGACAGCGACGTAGATGACACTGTCGATCTATATGCGCAAGGTTTGAAGAGGTTTGATGAGCCGTCATCAGCAGTGGATGAACCTATGAAGGAAGTAAATCTAGAAACTAACGAGGACCCCAGGCCCATTATTATTGCCGCTAATCTCCCACCAGAGGTCAAAGCTGACTTAATCAAAGTTTTAAGGGAGTATAGTGATTCTTTCACCTGGTCTTGCGAGAACATGTTGGGTCTTGACCCCTCCTTGGTGGGTATACATGCAATTCCCGAAAGTCGGGGGTTTTCTTATAACTTTTCCTAATCGATGTGCAGAAAAAAAAATCTGTAGAGTACACCAGATACATTTAGGACCCAAGTGGGTACAAGGGTTGTCGGCGAGTTGTCGACTGTACATCACAGAGATCCGCACTAACGCGGAAAGTAGGGGTGTAGCCCCAATTACATAAGATTGCAGGGTAAAACTGCAAACAACATGACTTTTGTTTCTCGCAATCCCGAGGAGGACATTTCCGTAATTCCTCATTATAGGGGCAGAACTACATAATTTAGCCGTCCCGGGACATAGAAACTTACAAACATAGCCCGCAGAGGGGCACAATTACCAAAATATCCCTTAGGGGCATAAATACAAGACCCGGAGATCACCTACCCCTCAAGGGTCAAAACAACAAACAAGTGTTTCTTCTCACGTATGCCGATGCCCGATGTTGTTCTTCCTTTCCTTTCTTTTTTTGGACCATTGGGGATCTATTTATAGAAGTGGAGGACTACCCGGGTGTGTTTGAACCTGTACGGGGTGAAAGAGCTAAGAATGACCCCGGGAGGGTCATTTTTCCCTTTTTCTTCTTCTTTTCTTTTTTTTTGCTCGTGGGAGAGAGAATGGGCGGGGTCAAATGACCCTGGACCCACCCGGGGTCAAATGGCCCCGGGCAAGCTTGCGTGGGACTTGACCTGCCCGGGGTCATTCGACCCCAGGCCGATCCTACCCAGAGCAAATGACCCCCGGCAGGTCGACCCGGGGCGGGTCCCACCCGGGGTAGCACGACCCCGAGCAGGGCCGCCAGCCTGCGCGCGGACCTGTCCGAGGTCGGACGACCCCGCGAGGATCCCCTCGACCCCAGACGGGTCCTTCTAACCCCCTTTTGTTCAAAAGAACCCTCTCCCTGGGCTTTTCTTAGGGCTTGTTGTTGCAGAGAGCCACGTGGAGAGGAGAGAAGCACGCCTTCTTGTTCGTTGTTTGTCTTCATCGCGCTGTGGACCGTGAAGAGGGAATTTGTGCTCATCTGAATTGCGTGATACACGTGCGTGGGACTTCTTCGGCGGTGTGTACACCATCCTTTGCATCTCCCTCCTTCCGGTTGCGAAGCTTTCTTTGTTCATGTTGAGTACCCAAGAGATAAAACATCCCCTTTTTAGGGTTTTACCCAGAACCAGGCGATCCTGACAACCGTGGTGGTTTTAACCCGGTGCCCGACCACCTCGCGTGCTGCGAGGAGTCCATAATTGAAGAAATAAACGGGCTACAAAGTCCCGATGTGTGGAAATATTCCATGGAGTGGCGAGACGCCGAATAGTGAACCCTGACCGACTCGAGGGTAATATCTCGATTTACCCAATACAAATAGTGGGTGCAACAAATGCCCCCCACGGGACATCCGTCAAAGCCGGAGGCGGGAGTAGGTGGCCCGTGTTTTTCATGGTTTTTTTTTGACATAATAGGACCAAACCAAGTACTAGTCAGAGCAACACTCGCCAGTGTCAGTTCAGGTCTCTGACCACGTGTGCACACACTAACTCCTGCCTAGAGCCAGGTCTCCAGCTAGTCCCTCCCGTAGGACGCTATGGTAACTGCGGGGGCCCACGACAACTAGCTTAAAAATCATTCAACGGGAACGCCCCTCCACCTCTCTCAGGTGGGCTGACACTAGAGGTCATTGGGCTACGACTAGTGGTTTCATCACGAGGAAAGAGAAAGTAATTCCATTGGGATCTAAAATAATGCCATAGTTTATTAAAATATTTTAAACAAGGTGATAATGAAGAATTTAAAGCATAAATCGAATAAATATGCTAAAATTAAAGTTCCGTAGGGATGGGCGGTTATGCTCTGGCCGCTCATCGAATGGGTGGTCTGGGGTCCGCCGCTCATCCAGGCATACATGGCTGGGTCTCAGCCGCTCACTATCTACACTGAAGTCAGCACATAGGGCACAAACGGCTAAGGCAAGGCCGCTCAAGGATGGACGGCTGGGGAGTGTCCACTTGTCCACTAGGGGTTCTAAGGCACAGGCGGCTAGAGACATGCCACTCAAGGTTTGGGCAGTTGACGGTAGGCCGCACGAAGAGACGGGGAGTCCCATGGGCGGTCAGCCTTTAAACCGTTCACCTGGCATGAACGGACGGGCTTGGGCCGCTCTAATTTAAACCTTCCTAGAGGTCAGGGTATTAGGCGGTCTAAATTGGACCACTCAAGGGGTATGTGCGGTCTGGAGTTGACCGCCGGTAGATGAACAGTCGCAAGGTGGCCGTAATACTAACATGACAGCAGGAAAGGGTTGGCCTAGGCCAAAACCCCTCCCGGTCTGCCCAAAACGAGGGGATTTCACTTTTTAACATAACCTGCCATGCCCACAATAACATTCCACACCCAGACATGCTATTAAAGCATAAAACGATGGCCATGGAATAGATTTTTAGAAAATAGGACAAGATTACACTAACATGGAAACATGCACATAGAATGAGAAAAATGGCGTCGAACCACGGCGCATGTAATACCGGCGGGTTCCTAGCGAGGAGAGGATTCCATCCCCCTACCAATTGCGCTACGAGGACGCCAATCCGGAGCTGAACCACCTTCGGGAGCCACGCCGTCCTTACGTCCGCCCACGCCTCCACATATTGCGGATCGAGATGAAGCTTACGCCCACGAGATCCTCGCGTCGAGCCCATCCCGTCGGTACCTCCCGTGCCTCGATCAGGGCCCATCTGGACCAAAATCGAAAGAGAGGGAGAGTGAGATCGTGAGAGGGAGAGGAAAATGAGAGAGAGACTGGGGATCAATGGGGAGAGAGAGAGGGTGAGTTAGAAATTTTTTTATAACATATTTTTTTTGAAAATTTAACTCAAATTACATTTAAACCCCCAAAGATCTAAAATTATAAATATGCTCAACCCCTATTGGTTCGGGTTTAGCAATTAAGTACTATTATCCTTCAAGTAAGATTTTGGTTAATGGGCTGAATATGCCAGTTGATTTTGTCTGTATGAAGATGAAGGATTATGATGTAATCCAGGAGCTGATTAGTTAGCAAGATATGGGGCTAGTGTTCATTGTAAATCTGGCTCCGTGTCTTTCTCTGGTAACCCCGAACTTTCTTTTGTTGGGGTTAGACATGCTAAGTCCATGCCGCTTATTTCGGCACTTCAAGCTGAGAAATTATTGAGGAAAGGATGTCAGGCATTCGTGACTTTGGTTTCTTTGACCGACAAGAAGGAGTTGGAGATAAAGGACATCCCTATTGTCCAAGAATTCCTGGATGTATTCCCTGAAGATTTGCCAGGACTTCCACCTGAAAGAGAGATAGTCTTTTCTATTGATCTAGTTCCTAGTACATCTCCAGTTTCTAAAGCTCCGTATTGAATGTCTCCTGCGGAGTTAAGGAAATTGAAAGAGCAATTACTGGATTTGCTTGAGAAGGGGTTCATTTGTCCGAGTACGTCCCCGTGGGGAGCCCCGGTGCTGTTTGTAAGGAAGAAAGACGGCTTGTTGAGGCTGTGCATCGATTACCATCATTTGAACTAGCTTACTGTCAAGAATAAGTATCCATTGCCAAGAATAGATGATCTGTTCGACCAGATAGCAGGAGCACAGTATTTTTCCAATATTGATCTGTGATCGGGGTATCATCAGTTACGGATCAAGGATGAGGATATCTTTAAAATAGCATTCTGTAGCAGGTATGGGCATTTTGAATTTGTTGTAATGTCTTTTGGTCTAACAAATACTTTTGTAGCCTTTATGCAGTTGATGAACAGTGTGTTTCGGCCCTACTTAGATCAGTGGGTTATGATTTTTGTTGATGATATTTTAATATACTCCAAGAGCAAGGAGGAGCATGCAAAGCACTTGAGGATGACATTGTAGATATTGAGAGACCATCAGTTGTACGCTAAGTTTAGTAAGTGTGAATTCTGGTTGCAAGAAGTGTCCTTTCTGTGGCACATTATTCCTAAAGATGAAATTTCTGTAGATCCCTCTAAAGTAGAGGCAATGAGAAACTGGGATAGGCCTGTGAATGTAACCGAAGTGAGAAGTTTTCTAGGCCTAGCAGGTTACTATCGGAGATTCATTAAGGATTTCTCGAAGATTGTGGTACCTCTGACTAGATTGACCCGCAAGGAGAATTGATTTGAGTGGTCAGAAGATTGTAAATGGAGTTTTCAAACTCTGAAGGAATGTTTGACCACTGTCCCTATTTTGGCCTTGCCTTCTGGAGAAGGAGGGTTTGAAGTCTATACTGATGCCTCAGGCATTGGCCTAGGATGTGTGCTTATGCAACATGGAAAGGTGATAGTTTATTCCTCTAGATAGCTAAAGAACCATGTAGAGAATTATCCTGTCCATGCGTAGGGCTTGAGCATAGATGCCGAGGGATGGTGGCCAGCTGCTGTAGCACCTCTCGCTCCTTTCTTGCAGCTCTCGAGCCTCCAGAAGATGTCCCCTCCATGAAGCTTCCTCCTAGGCCTCTTTTCATGATGAAAGAGGGAGAAAGAGCTCTCAATTTATATATTACGACGATCCACAGTGAGGCATCATTTGATTATTCCCCCCTTTACATCGACCTCCAACGGGAGTCATACAAAGAAAGCAAGAGTATCGAATTCCCGACGTTGATCCCTTCGAGATAGGACTAGATAAGTATATCGGCTGTTTGTTTCTTTCATGTCATGGCATTTGATTGGAAGTGAGAAATCATATGAACAAGACCCACTCACTGCCCTAGATATATATATGTTCGCCTCAAAAACAACCTAACTCAATTAATGTTGTGGAAGCCCAAGAGTGCTTCGCATCTTAATTAATTAAGAACAGGGAACCAAATTAAGCACCGGCCATGAACTGAATTGGCTTCAACTCTCAATGATGCCTCTCTACGTACAGGCCCGGGAGTGGGGGGTCGATGAACCCAGTAAGGACGCTGGGACCAGCGGTGGCTGCCGGCAACTACAGGCAGTTGTGGATCTACCTGCTGGCGCCAACTGCGGGGGCGATCACCGGCGCGGCCGTCTACACCATCGTAAAGCTGAAAGGCGATGAGATTGGGGAGGAGCGCCAGGTCAGGAGCTTCCGGCGCTAGAGGACTGTTGTTGCTGCTGGTTTGAAGTTGTATGTCCATATCTCGATCGATCGGCCCCTCCATTACTAGAATAAGATGGGTGCCTTGGTGCTTGCTACTGGTCTGTGTGTGTGTGTGTGTGTGTGTGTGTGTGTGGTTGTGAGAACGTAGTGTGCGTCGTTTGAATAAAGTGTCCATTGGACGTCCTACGTGCGGGTGGCAATGGAAGGTTGATGGTGTGGTTTGTCTCCAAGTGGTTGGAACACATGATAATCTTTGTTTTATATATGTTTAACCTGATGGGTGTGATTACGTTTGGTTGATTAATTCCTGTCGATTAATGTTGCCTTGTTGATATATATTCCATGGCTTGAAACTCGATCTCTTCATGTTGTCCGATTGATCTACTGGATTTTCTGCTCGCGCAACTTTCAAGTTCCATCTTCCATCCTATGCCACCCAAATTAATTAATCAGCGCCATTCACCTTTAATATATACCTTATAAACAACTTCTCAGATTTAGTTCAATCATATATAGGATGGTTAACTCTCAACTTGGATGGGACATAACGATAATTTTGTTGTTCTAAAATTACAACGACGTACAGCTTGTCCTTCATAGAAAATAACATGAGCATGTCCCTTAAATTAGTACCAATGTTTTAAAACTAAATCCGTTTCTTCTGGACCCAGACAGGTTAATTAGTGGGTCACAAATAAAAAATTTAATCCTTCGAGTTGACTCTCCACTGAACTTATAAAATCTTGTGGAATTAAACACAATGGTTCAGTAATTCTGGTGTTCTAATAGGATTCACACTCAAACACTTAACCAGTTAATCTTATGTGAATCTCACTCGAACACTTAACAAGCTTCTAGCACAATATGAACTCTGAATGCAGTAGAAGACTAGTATTAAGATATACTGCTATGAAACCCGTTGCCTCTATATTAAGTACACAATTCAGAAACACCTTCGGAATGGAAGCAGATTGATCAAAAGCACAAAGTGCTAGACAGCAAAATCGATCACCTTGTGAAGGAGTTAGAAGATAGGGAATTGCACACACTCCCAATCCACTGCATATAAGGAATTTTAAATGGTTTAGTCTGCTGCCCGAAGACCTACGCCCATCCCCCACTCAAACCAGAGTGAGGCTTCCCGCTGATATACAGCTTAAACTGTTGGGCCTTACAGCTTGCCTACAACCACTGAGCAACACAACTTGCTTCCACTGAGCAATCACAGCTTGCTGTCCAGAGGAGCCAATCCTCTGCAATGCTGCGCAACAAAGCTTGCTGTCCAGAGGAAGGAACCAATCCTCTGCAACACTGAGCAACACAGCTTGCTATCCAAAGGAACCAATCCTCTACAACGCTGAGCAATATAGCTTGCTTCTGAAACAAAGAATTAGAATACTGAAACAAAGAAAACACGGACCAAAAGCTGGAAAGATATAGCTCACGTAGGAGCAGATTGGCTTGTATCTGATCCAGAGGCCAATAATAAGTCTGATCTTCAAGATGGAACTAGCTTCTTCAACATCGATCACTCTCTCTCTTTTTCTCTCGATCTCTACTTCTCTTTCTCTTCTACTCTTCGTCTCTCACTCTAACTCCAACTCTTCTCATGAGCTCTCTGGTGTTGCATCCCAGTGTTTTGATGATAGCAAACACTATGAGTCAATATGTGTTCATTGCATATTGTCTTGTTGATATGCGTTCATTGCATATTGTCTTATTGATAACTTTGTTCTCATTGCATTGCGTAATGTCTGTGCGCATTTCTGGCATATGCATGCATGGGTCAGTGCAAGGTTCTGATCGGTGCATACTGTCATCTCGTACAACTAAGGTCAATGCAAGTGTGCCTTACACTTGATTGAGGTTCGTGCAACTTAATGCATACCAAGTGCAAGTCAATGCATACCAAGTGCAAGTCTTAACCTGCATACAAGGTCGGTCCATATCTGTTAGTCTACTCACAAGGTCTGTGCACATAATGCTTGGCAGAATAAGTTAATGCATATCACATAAATGAAGTCTGTGTAGGTTTTGCGCTTGTAAGCTTTAAAGTCCATGCTCATTTATATGCTAAGTCCATATAGTGAGTCCGTGCATGTTTTTATTGCGTGTCTCCTTGCATTTCATACTCCGTGCATGTTTCTAGTCTTGCTGGAATAACAAGTCCGTGCACACTTTGCATCGAACTCCAATGGCCTATAGGTTTCTTTACCCTATAAATACCCCTGCCATGACTCGTAAACCTCCTGTTCATCGATCTCTGCCAGCCACGGTAAGGAACATATTGATGTTTCTTTACTGTTAATATAGATTCTTCTTATTTATTCCTTTATGGTGTTCCTACAGGAACGATAAGGGAAGGAAGAAGCTAATCGACCCTTTGTCGTCTTCTTCCTGTTGCTTTCTTCTACGAGCCACCACAGCAAGAAGAATTCCTCTTGGCGTGGTTATTAAGAAGCTGTCTTCCTCCTGCGAGCTGCTCTTGCTGAGAAAGAATGCTTAGAAGCCTTCTTTTACTGCTGCAGAGTGTCATTTTTCCTCTTCCCCAAAGTACCCAGGTCATCACCCGACATTACAAGAGGTGGGATCTATTTCTCAAATTCTGGATTAAACCATAATTAATAAGATCATGCATGCATAAGAGTGTAGTTATTGTGATTCCATTGTATTTTTATAGAGTCTGATTTATAGAGAAATAGCGACCAGACCTAAGGCGCTATTTCCTTTAAACACGCCCTCCTCTAAGGCGTCAATTGATTAGCGACTCTCATACAGTCGTTATTTAACAAATTAACAGTAAATTCACGTATGTTTAAAATTTTAATAACTTGAACCCATGACAGTATAATTCTTGCATGAGTATAGTTCTGAATCCTATGATTTTTCTCTACATGATCATGTTCCTGAATCCATGATTTTTCTCCTGATAAGTTATTTTACTGCTCCATGACCAACCTACTGCAACATTCAAAATAACGCCCTTATCTAAGGCGTTATATTGTAATTAAACGCCCTTGAACAGAGGCGTCATAACAATAATTAACGCCCTTCTTGAAGTCATTATTTTAAATTTATAAAATTTTATTCCTGTGACATTACTTGAAAAATATATTTTAATGATGCAATATTCTGGAAAATGTGTAACCAGTGACTGTGAGAACAGTCGTCATAACAAGAAATAGCGACCCAGATCAAGACGTTGTCTCTGGAAATTATTGAAATATTAATTCTTAAAATTCTATTAAATTAACGACAGCATGAACATGCGTCATATCTTGAATTAGCGACCTAGATCAAGGCGCTAATTACCTGATTACTATTTTTCGTAAGTTTTCACAGTAACCTGAAGACAGGTTATATATTACAGGCACTATATTCCAATCCGTGAGTATAGTCCCACGTTTCTCGTTATTTTATGTCGATTGCCCTCAATTCTCTGTGACTTATAAGCTCTCCATTGGACATTTCATTCCTTTGGACTAGCGAGTTTCTCATAGAGACCTCCGTTAGTCTCCGCTAGCCTTGGATTCTCTCAAGGCAGCCGAACAGGTTGTACCCTCAAAACTGATGATACTTGATTTTTACCATGTCACTTTGATATGGTATACCGTCCCTCATGAATGGCTAAGTAGTTGTCATGATGTGTAACCACCTACGGCGAGAGAGTTGGCCGGCATATATCTTGATGAACAAGTTGCTGAGATTAAAAGTTATATGGACTCATTCAAACAGAAATGGTCAAAATATGGAGTTACACTAATGTGTGATGGATGGTCAGTTATCACTAAAAGTAGCCTGATCAACTTTCTTATTTATTGTGACAGACATGTATTCTTTCATAGGTCGGTGGATGTATCAAGTCATATCTACTATTAACAATATATTTTGTCATTGATGGAACAAGTGGTGAACAAGATCAGGGAGGAGTACATTGTTCAAGTGGTGACACACAATGTCTCGAACTATAAGAAGGCTGGGGAGGAGCTGATGAGGAACATGTGACACCTTTTCTAGACCCCCTATGCAGCACATTGTGTAGACCTGATGCTGAAAGAGATTGGTCAACTTCGTATAGTCAAGTCTGTGGTCGAGGTGTCATAGAAGGTCACGAAATACATCTACAACCATGCACTTATATTGGCATGGATGAGAGAGCATTGTGGTGGTGAACTGTTGAGGTGTGGCATCACATGATTTAAAACTAACTATATCACATTGCAGAGTCTTCTGAAGCACAAGGATGAGTTGAAGCAAATGTTTAGGGGTAAGCCTTTGCTGAGTTCCTCTTTTGCCACTTCACGTGAAGGAGGGGAAGTCGAAGGGATTGTCAACACCAGCAACTTTTGAGGTAGAGTCAAGATATTAGTTTCATGATAGAGCCACTGTATGAAGTATTGAGGTGTGTGGATGGGGATAGAGTACTAACCATAGAGTTGATGTACAGCAAAATTGAAGCTACAAAGCGGAAGATTCTTACAACATCTAAGAAATATGGGTCCACAATCTTAGAATTTGTGAAGGACAGATGGGACAGGCAAATGAACCGCGATCTTCACATGACAGGTAAATATACTTGACTCTAATGTCGATATCCTTAGTTACATGATAAATATTCTTTTAATATGCCATGATTGCAGTGTACTACCAACACTCAACCTTTCAATATGCTCGTGGTCTCGCTTATGATGATATTTTGATATAATCCTTCTACATTATGGTAGACTGACTGTCTTGCAGCCCAACAGATGCTGTTGATGCATTGAATGAGGTATATTTAGATACTTTATCTTATTAGATATGAAAATAATCATGTACCTATTTTTTTCTGTAAATGCAGATGAAAATATTTAGAATGGCAATTGGTTCATTTGCGGCATCACCTAATGCTGTTGCTAGCCGTGACAGACTTGATACATAATGTACTTGGATAATGCATATCCTATGACTCAACAAGTAATTATTGCATCTATTTATTATAATGTTCATCATCCGCCTTACTAGTAGTTGAGTGGTGGCTCAATTACGGTGCAAGTGCACTGACATTAAGGAAGATTGCAATCAAAGTTCTATCACAAACATCCTCCTCACGTGGGTGTGAGTGGTACCGAAACTGATACTGCCTTCCCTGACTCTCACAGCCCCAGCAGAAGGAGAAGGAGCTTTCTTCTTCCCGCAACGAGTCAAATCTCACTAAACTTTCATTAGAAATCTGAAACTCAGAGGAAGTCCATACTCTCCCGGTCCTGTGGAGTAATTCCTATGCAAATTATCAAGGGACACCTCCTCATAGGGGTGCCCAGAAATAGGTAGGCCAGAAATTCTATGGAAGCTCCATAAATCAATTGTCGTTTCTCCCTCAGCGGTTGCAAAAGTGTTAAATCTGTTATTGAACTGCTCAGCCAAGGCCTGCAATAAGCCACTACAACAAAGATAGCGATATAAAGTAGCTGTCACAGGATGGCGAATGCCAACATGCTCAAGTAGCTTGCTGTAATGGTGAAGCACTCTCATGAGCCACTTTGTGGTCTCCAAGTGAAATCTATGTGAAGAGACAATCGACCACTTACCATTCAACAGTGTGCAGAGCCACTCATGATCTTATCAATAAGGTAGAGCTTGACATATTCTTCAGAAGCAAATTGTGTACCTGAAGGAAGTAAAAACCAATCAGAAGCTGAATCCGAGGCCACCTTGTGTTTGCCAGATAACTCCCATGAAGCCGAAGTAAAAGTTCTTACCTTGGTGTAACAATCAGATCAGTGCTGAAGAATCTTAGCTGAGTGGCACATGGAAATTGAGGTTGATGAGTGAAGGCCAAAGGAAAGCCTGGAAAGGAAGTGCCACAGCTGCCTAGCATGCTATCACGCCCCAGTAGGATAGGCTCTCTCAAACAGGCAACGCTCGACTGTTAAGCAAGCATCGTCCTCATCCATATCCTCTGGAATGAAATTTTGGATTAAGGGAAATAGATACTCATCTAATAGGAAATGCCTCGGGTAGCCCCCTGGGTGCTCATATCTATAGAAGTTTCAATGCTTTGCAATCAAAGATAAGTTAACTGCTCCACCTCCAGATTTATCCTTAGGAAGTGGACCTGAAGCAATTATGCTCAAGCCCCAGTCGGGAGAAAATAAATTCTCCATGGTGATCCTCGGAGGACCCAATGGAGGCATCAACCTTTTTGAAGGAATAGGGGCACTTTGCCGATCCTACCCCGCAATCCACGAGCACGACTTTCTCTTGCACGAGACATGTCGAACGACCTATAAGAATTGGAAGACAAAGAGATTGTTAGATAACAAATAAGCACAACAAGAAGGAAGGACAGCAAAGTTATGGGCCATGCAAGCATTAGAAGGAACCAATAACTTTTTAAGAGGCATGGGCCTCCCGCCATTGCCTCCGGCTCCGACGGACCCTCGTGGGGGGCATTTGTTGAACCCCACAAAGTTCACAAGTAATTTCTAGTATTTTCAAAAAATTTCAGAAGTGAAGAAATTAAATGCACCATGTGACGGCAATAAAACGATATGGAATCGTCGTCGTCACATAGGTGTCAGAAGTAAAAAAAAAAAGAGTAGGCCGGGCCAGGCCGCGGGCCAAACTTAAAGCCCGAGCCCAACCCGTGGGCCTAGTCGGGCCAAACTTTTAGGCCCGGCTAAGGGCCCACAGATCGAAAAAGGCCTTGCGGTCGGGCCCTAAATTGGGTCAAGCCCACGGGCCTGTCAGGCCGGCCCGGCCCATTGACAGCCCTATGGGGAGCTACGGTTCCTCCCGGCATGCGAGTCACTTGTGTCACAATGTGTTCTGGGTTCCAAGACTGGGATGGTCGAGACTAACACAAGGTGCACTCTTTCTGATCACTTGGCAGACGATGGGGGGCATCGGGTTGGGGCTAGAGACCTGTCGTGCGATAAAGGTCGATAATGGTGATAAGAGGGGAAAACGTTCGATTAATCGCCAAGCAATGGGGCTGCATGGCCGATAAGTTGATTCCTGTAAAATGGAAGAGAGAGCGTGTTGAACAGCCTTGAAAGCTCCATGCACATCGGGGTACGAAAAGGTATTCAGGGTCGTATCGATCACATGTTGACCATTTCTGATTATTAATTATGTACCTCCTCAAACTCATGTGTTGTGAAATAATTACCGACACGTCTATAATTAGTTTGTCGGGGGCTAGGGCTCCTCGTAGGGAATGCCACGTGGAAGCACTCAGGATAATAATTAGTAAAATAACATTGTATCTTTTATTGGTTTTACTGTGTGAGGGAGTGCGAGTCACTTGCGTCAAAATGTATTCAGGTTCAAATACTGGGATGGTCTGGACTAACACAACGTGCGCTCCTTCTGATCATTAAGCAAACAATGGTGGGCATCGGGTCGGGACTGGAGAATTATCATGCCTTAAAGGTCGACAACAGCGATAAGAGGGAAAAACATTTGATTAATCGCCAAGCAATGGGGCTGCATGGTCGATAAGTCTATTCCTGTAAAATGGAAGAGAGAGCGTGTTGAATAGCCTTGAAAGCTCCATGCACATCAGGGTGCGAAAAGGTATTCAGGGCCATATCAATCACATGTTGACCATTTCTGATTATTAATTATGTGCCTCCTCAAACTCATGTTGTGAAATAATTACCACACGTCTATAATCATTTTTCGGAAGCTAGGGCTCCTTGCGGACAATGCCACATGGAAGCACTCGGATATTATGCCAACCTCCTTGCGGGCAAAGTCTTTTCCTGTCCGTGGGCCCTTAGCCAGACCTAAAAGTTTGGACTGACTAGGCCCATGGGTCAGGCCGGGCCGACCTAAGCCGGGCCCGGGCTCGGCCCATTGACAGCCCTGGCCGGACCAGCTATCCCGGCCATGACTCGAGATAGGAGGATGTAGCGATATGGCAAATTGGGCTTGACACATCAATAAAATGGAAGAAAAATAATAGAAATGTCATGTTATCTCATTTGGTCAATTCTTCTACCGTTTCAACCCGGTTTCTCAGGGTTCGAATCTCTGATGCCTTTAATGCCTTCTGCCAATTTAAGTCACTAGTTGAGAAACAAAGTGGCTATAATGTCAAGATATTGAGATCGAATGGTGGGGGAGAATATTTTTCTTCCCAGTTTAATGAGTTCTGTAAAAGGTATGGAATTGAACACCAAAGCACAGCACTCTACACCCCTCAAGAAAATGGGGTAACAGAAAGAAAGAATCGGACGATTGTGGAGATGGTAAAGACTATGTTAATTGAAAAAGGTCTTCCAAAAATTTTTTGGGCTGAGGCAGTAGCTTGTGCAATTTATGTCATGAATAGCTACAAAAGGTTTACACAAGAAGACACCCGAAGAAGCTTGGAACAGAAGAAAGCCATCGGTTCGACACCTTAGAGTATTTGGATCTGTGGCTTATGCACATATGCCAAAGCAAAATAGAAAGAAATTAGATGATAAAGGCATCAAATGAATTTTTGTTGGTTATTGTGCACACATGAAGGCTTACAAGAATCCCAGCACTCAAAAGGTCATATTAAGTAGAGATGTTGAGTTTGATGAAAGTGCAATATGGGATTGGACAAAAGAAGAGAAAGAAAAACACAACATCAGTATAGAACTAGACGAAGAGATAGTGGATTTGAGGGAACCAACTCCGAGACCATCAACCACTTCATCTCCAATTGCCTCTCCCAATCCAACTTCCTCTTCTAGTCCACTCTCTTCTAGTCCATCTCTAGTTTTCACTTCTCTCGTTCGTACAAATCCACAACAGAGTGTAGGCATGCCCTCCAAATTTCAAGATTTTATCACTAATGATGATGAGATTGGTGAGCTAACCCACTACATCATGTTTTTAGATTGTGATCCTCTCAAGTTTGAAGATGCAATCAAGGAAGAAAAGTGGAGAAATGCAATGAAAGAAGGAATCAATGCTATTGAAAAGAATAACACATGGGAATTAACTAAACTCCCAAAAGATCAAGAAGTCATTGGCGTCAAGTGAGTATACAAAACAAAGCTTAAGAAACATGGATCTGTTGACCGCCACAAAGCAACACTTGTGGTAAAAGGCTACCAGCAAAAGCCAGGTGTTGATTATCACGAGGTGTTTGCTCTTGTTGCAAAATTAGAGTCTATGCGGCTCTTAGTTACTTTGGTAGCCCAAAAATCATGGAAGATTTATTAAATGGATGTGAAGTCTACTTTTTTAAACGAATTTCTAGAAGAAGAAGTATATATGAAGCAACCTCCCGGCTTCAAACACAAGGGTCAAGAAGATAAAGTCCACAGACTGAGAAAGACATTTTATGGCTTGAAACTCGTATTGATTCTTATTTTCAATAGCATGATTTTGTTAGATGTCCATATGAACATGCTATTTATATCAAGTATGTAAGTCATGGCAGAACTTTATTTGTTTCTTTATATGTTGATGATCTAATATTTATCAGAGATGATGATGGCATGGTGGATGAGTTTGGGAGTGACTGCTGCTAGCTTCAATGAAGGCTCTGACCGCCGAGAAAAGTAGATCAAAGAAGGCGAAGACTTCCTGCATGACCGAGGAGTTCGCAGCTGAGGGTGTCCGTCGCCCGAGCCTTCCTCCGACCGAGCCAGAGGTGTCCGCAGTGGTTGAGGGGACTTCCTTTGAGCCGGTAGCAGTGCAGGGGGAGGAGGTCGCCTGCGAGATCCCGGTCAAGACTGACGGGGCCCACGGAGAGGAGGAGGGCGTCGAGGTGTGGATCCGGGCTGAGCCAAGCTTTGTTGTCCCGAGGTTGGGGATGACCGGAGAGGACGTTCCAACCCCAACTCTCCTGGAAGAGGCTCCTCCTCTACAGCAAGGGCGGTTCGCCATCCAGGCTTCCTTATTTAATTGGTGCCGAGATTTGGCACCTTCATCGGTTCGGGAGGAGTTCTAGCGATGTTCTCCTCCCATGCTTCTCTAAAGGGTTATGGAGGGAGGCATCTTCATGGCTCAGCTGGGAGCTGAGATCACTGACTTCATGGCGCGACTGGTGAATGAGGGAAGGGCTGAGTCCTAGGTTCGCGCTGAGTCTGACCATAGGATTGGTCGATTATCGTCCGAGCTCGGGGTGCTTCGAAAAGAGGTGGCTTCACTCCGGGCACGCGATCGGGTGATCCAGGAGGATGCTCGGTTATAGGCTGAGCAATTGTCTCAAGCTCGGTACACGGTTGAGCTCAAGAGCAAGCTTTTGGAGGAAGAGCACTGGGCTCACATGGAGCACATGGGATAGTGGGTGGCCGAGAGAGAGGAGCTCGAGGGCCAGGTCCGAGAGGCCGAGTGGGCCAAGGGGGAGGCCGAAGTGGCACGGGTCGAAGCCGAGGCAAGGCTGACCGAGGCTAGGGTAGGGTTGGCCGAGGTCAAAGTGAGGCTGGTCATGGCCGAGCTCGAGGAGAAGGTAGCAGGAGCCAGGGCGGAGGCGGTTGAGCGATATCGAAGCTCGGAGGAGTACCAGGAAGCCCTGAAGCATGCCGCCTTCACGTGGTATGAGCCAGGCTACCGGCGGGGGCTGCGGAAGTGTTTCACCCAAGGCTTCAGGCGGGCAGCCAGTCTAGCCCAGGAACAGGTCCTCGATGAGCTCGTCTTCGCCCCCAGGCAGTGCTACGATTCTGATGAGGATGGCTTGGACTCTCCCTCGTCAACGTCGAGTGATGATGGGCGGAGTGAAGGCACCTCTGCCTTGGTGAAGGAGAGATCGCCAACTCCGGCTGTCTCGGGAGGGCGCACGAATGGGACAGTTCCCATACAAATGGGGTCAGTGCCCAGGCCGACCGTCACTAAGGGTACCGGGGGTAAATCTCCCGGCCCCGAGGGTCCTTCACCAGTTGAGCTGCAAGAGGGGCCACGAACTTCCCAGGGTTCTGTTGAGTAGTGGATGGCTGATCTAGAGGGGAGGGGTGAATAGATCTGCCCCTCCGGGCCAACTCTTGGGGTTCTTCTGGCAGGTCCTTATATCTTCCGGCCACACCGGCCATATTACATGCAATAATTTTTATGCCATTCCTCTGCTTGGAGATCTTTCTCCTTATTCGAGCTGGAAAGGTCAGTCTTTCAAACATCGAGGTTCTTCTTCTCCTCTCCTCTTGCTAGTGAGGGGCTTTATCGGCCTCATAGTTTGGCCTGTCTTCATGTCCATTGTCATCTACGGACGATGCCATTTTCCTTTCTTCTTCTTCTTCAAGTTCTCTCGACAAATATTCCTCCGTTTCAGCCACAATCGCTTGTAGCAAACGATGCTGACCCAATGAGGGGTTTCCAAGGCCCCTGAAGTAACTCCTGACCATATCGGTCATCTCCTCTTGATCACGTCCTTGGCGAAGGACGAGAGACAGTTGCTGGCCTCGCACCAGAGGCATGTAAGCCAGCTGGGCTCTCTCCGTCGACTGGTTGAATCTTCTCCCGACAGCCGGGACATTGGCCTATCTAACACAGGCGTTGAAAATTTCTCGGCGTGGAGCATCCACGACCATTTGTTCTTCTTTCGGGGCCAAGTCCCTCTCATTTCTTCTCCCAACTCTCTCCAGTCCTAGATTGCGGAGGTGAACGGGCACTTCTTCATGAGCTGGTTGGACCCGCTTTGAGACCCACACCTGCTTGAACTTCTTTGGCCATGGGGCCAACTCCTTCCGACCTCAACGGTCTTCTTCTTCTCTTTCATTTCTCCTCCCGGATAAAGCCTGGAAGGAGTTGTGTGTAGGGATAGTAGGGACCACCCGGTCTGGAACAGCTTGGGCATCACGGCCATCTAGAAAGACCCAAACAACCCCAATGAGAATATATTTTCTAGACGTGGAGAGACGCCCGGTAATAGTAGTAGCAATGTTCCTCCGGAAGCTCCTCTACTGGCACCATCCGGGCTTCCTGCTATGGACGGGGTGAGCCCCGTGAGTGATGTGGTGCACCAGGTAGCTGGCGACCTAGACTGGGCCGCTCAGCGGGCCTGCATAGCATCGGGCCTCCAAGATCTCGGCCTTTTTGTTAGTCTTCTCCCCGCTAGGCTCTGGGGACTCCACTTGCAGTAGATCGGCAAAAGCAAGCCCCAAAAAGTTGGGGAAGCCGACCGCTGATGGGAATGTGCCGAAAATGGTGGGTATTGCCAGGTATCCGTGTGCAGCATGGCCGACAATGATTGCGGGGCAAAAAGTGACAGCAAGTCCTATCCACATTATAAATACAATAAATAGGCAAACAATCAGCATTCTTAGGGAGAGCCTCGAGAGGCATCTTATCTTGACAAAGAGATGAAGGGAGACTTTGATGTGACACACCCTTGGACTTAGACAACAAGCACAATTCGCAACCGAACGGGCTGAAGTCGGCGGCCAACTCACACGGCACTCACCCCAAACCCGTGGGTGACTCGGCGATGCCGAGTTTTATATTTCTATGTACTCCACACATATCTTTTAGCCCTTCCGACTCCTCGGGCTCGTAGGAGGCGGGCCAGGATTTAAATGGTATCAGATTATTCTCGGTATCCGAATCTTGAGGCATTACAGATGGTATCAGAATGAGTGTTGTGGATGTACATGAGAATTCGAGATATTGTAGTGATCAGATTCCATAAGGTCCAGTACAGTCGGTAGCTGACATAAGGTTTCGTGTTTCTTTGCCGCTTTGTTTCTCGCTTGAGAGCTTGAGTGCGCTGAGTTGGCATTGTGAAGGTGGTTGTTGTATTCGTCGAGGTGCCGACGTGGGGCCTGAGGAATGAGATAGAGTGCTTTCTTCCCCATTGGTGGTGGCCCCGGTTGTACTGTATTGGGCAGAGTTGCCAGCAGGTGTGAGTTTGTGGTGCTACGTTTGAGGAATTTACAGTGAGGTTAGGCGACAGGTGTGTTGCTGCGGTGCTGCGATCGAGGAATTTACAGCAAGGTCAGGTGGATGGTGAGTATTGCTCATGGTTAAGTGACTGCGAGTGTGCTCTAAGGTGTTAATGTTGAGTTTGGCCACCCGAGTTTGAGGTTTATCCAGCCCTTGAGGTGCCAAGATTGTGATTTGAGGTGGCAGAGCAAGTGCTTTGATCGAGAGTTATGCTTGGACGAGCGGAGGATTTTCTTGGTGAGCTACTGATTGTCGAGCCTGCTGCTCTCATCATACTCTGTGGCATCGGAGATGACATGCCAGTCTTGATTATTTTTGTGACTTTCGAGGCAAGATTGGGCAGAGATGTCCCAGTGAGCTCTAAGTCCTGCGCTTCTGCGTGTGAATGAACTGTGTTAGCTGTGGATTTGGTTCGAATTTGTGTGGCGGTGGCTTGTTTCATGGCCTAGATTGTGGAATTTAAGGCCATCATGGATTGCTTTGGATGTGCCGTGCTAGGCGGCAGGTGAGTTGTGAAGGTTCCGCGACAGATTCAGGACTCGAGGATGAGTGTCGGTAGGTGCTAGTTATGGTTCGCATTGTGGCTCTTGGCATGGTGGTCTATGCGGCAACAGCTCAGGAGATGGATATTTTGAGGACTCGGGAATCGAGAATAGATTGGTAGTAGTAATGACATATTCGAGATAATGATGTCCGATGGCCAGAGGTGTAGCAGCCTTCAAGCTTGGCGTCTTTTGGTGATTTTCGTCACTCCTCGGTAAGCGTTTCGACGTGTTAATGGTTTTGGGATCAAAGGCAGACGTAGGTAGGGAGTGTGTGGCCGCAGCTAGCTCAACGGCTGTGGCAGATTGTGTGGCTGGCGATCGACAGAGTTAGTGCTTGAGACGTGGTGAGTTGCAGTTCGGCGAATTGCAATGCTGGTGCATCGAGAGATGCTCTGAGTGTGGTCTGACGAGACACTTGACGAGTGTTGTCGACGAAGCTGACCTAACGGAAGTAATGGTTTTTCCTAGTTTTTCTCATTTTGTATATTTTTTAATTTTTTTATAAATACCCCTCCTTTTTCTTCTTCTTCTTTTTCTCTTCTTCTTCCGGTTGGAGAACCCCACCCCCCATTTGAGCATTGCACCCCCTCTCCCACGATCGCGGGCGCGGCTTCCTCCCTCTTTGGTTGCAGACGGTGAGCCGAGGTGGGCGTGATGGCGGTAGCGAGGCGAGCGCGATGATGGTGATTTCGTGGCGTGCGGCGTGGTGTTCGTGCTTGAACATGGATTTGAGATCGGCGACGATTCATCAGATTTCGGGCTTCCTTGAGGTAGGGGGATGGATCCTTACCCTCTTTCCCACTTTTCTCGTGATTTCTAGGTCGAGGAGAGATCGAGAGGGGCATTTTTGAGCCGGGAGGGTAAAAATGCATGTTTTGGGGTTGAGCATCGGATCTCTCGTTTCTTGGCGTTTTTGACAGTTCTTTGGGCTTAGAATCATGCTAGGAGGGTTGGGGATGAATTTCCCTTGTTTCCCTATCATCGAGGGATGATCGGGGTGTGGATCAGATTTTTGGGCTGTTCCCGCCGTTACCGTGCTAGGGTTGGGGTTGCGATCCTACCAGGAATTGCTACCCCGTTCCTGGCGGCCCTCAGGGGGCTGCCATGCGATTTTGAAATGTCGGTTGGGCTTAGCGGTCCACCTGGGACCGCCAAGCCAGGGTTGCATTCTGATGATAGATCGCTACCCTTGGGGTAACAGTCGGCTGGTGGCTATTTCCCTTGTCTAGTTAGTGCACTCTCGGGTTGCGTGTTTTTTGACTGTTGGAAGTCGTGTACTAGGTTACGATCGGGGCACGACCATTTTTTTGTGTTTTGTGGTCAACAGATAACCACATGGTAGGGGAAGCGGTCTGGCGATAGACCGCTAGTCGACTCGGTGGGTTGCCCACTTGCGGCCATGGCATGGCCGCCTGGTTGAGCCTGGCAGTCTCAGGGAGACCACTAGGCCTGTTTTGCGGTCCGGGGAGGGCTACCAAGCTGAGGGGCAGTCCTGGGTGAACCGCCACTCCGTTTCCTTTCGATCAGTGATTCTGGTGAGTTGAGTCTTACCTCCAGTGACCTGTCCACTAGTCGTAGCTTTCCTATGCACGCAGGTGCAGACCCACTTGGGGGTGGTGGAGAGCATGACCTGAGTGAGACGATTTTTAGGCTGGTTATCATAGGGTCCCTTGCCTTTACAGCTTGAGCTCGGCTGGGGGAAAAACCAGCTAGAGGACCCGTCCTAGAGCAGATGGTCTATGTGTGCACACGTAGTTGGGGGCAGTGGATGCGGCGCTGACGAGCATGACCCCAACTAGTCATTGTTTGTGGTACTTATGAGTGTGTCTCAGTCTCTGCCTGGGGCGAGTAGGGAGACACTTGGGCGCGGTGTAAGACACCAGGGGATGCATTCGGTCCTACTTCTAGTGGGTAGAGCTCTTGTGTCCTCGCAGGTATGGACTTGTGTTTTGTTAGACTGAGGTCGGCTTGCCCGATACGGCTAGTTGTAGAGAGCTTTTCTATTTATTTATTATTACTTGTTGCTTCTACCACACTTCTGCTAGGTAGCGTTATCTTCTTTGTACGTGTGTACCTTGCGGCTTTGCTTCTCTCATGCGAGGTGGGGGTCCGCGGGATCCCTATTGAGCCTATGAAATGAGGCTCACCCCTGTGTTTTCAGGTGAGGCAGGTCTGTCAAGGGGCGGTCTGAGGTTCCTCGTGGTTCGTTTGGTCAGAGTTAATTGCCAGTTGCTAGAGCCAGGGTATGTCCCGCGTACTTGTACCTTCCTTTCTATTGACTGTACTTATTTTTGGACATGAGACACACTGAACTTTGTAGCCTTTAGTGAGTAGTTATTTATTTCCTGCTTTATTTCCTAGATTATTGTGCTATTTCTGCAGTTCTTTTAGCTTCTTGTGTACTCCCACACCATCCTTTTAGCCCTTCCGAGCCCTCTGACTCGTGGGCGGCGGGCCAAGATTCGAATAGTATCGGGTCATTCCCGGTATCCGGATCTTGGGTCATTACAGTTGGCATCAGAGCTGTGGTTGTGGAAGTACATGGGAATTCGAGATATTGCAATGATCAGAGTCCATAAGGTCCAATACAGTTGGCAGCTGGCATAGGGTTTCGTGCTTGTTTTTCGCTTGGTTTCTCGCATAAGAGCCTGTATGCGTTGAGTTGACGCTGTGAAGGTGGTTGTCGTTTTTCGTTGGTGTGCCGGCGTGGGGTCTGAGGATCGAGGTTGAGAGCTTTCTCCCTCATCGATGGTGGCCCCAGTTATGCTGTATTGGGCAGAGGTTGCCGGCAGGTGCGTTGCTGCGGTGCTGCGTTCAAGGAATTGCAGCGAGGTCAGGTGGCCGGTGAGGATTGTTCATGGTTAAGTGGCCGTGAGTGTGCTCTGTGGGAGCTGTTATTGGGTTGGTCACCCTAGTTCGAGATTTATCCAGCCCCTGTGACGTTGAGATTGTGGTTCGAGGTGGCAAAGCGGGCGCTCTGGTTGAGATGTGCTCGGATGAGCGGAGGATCTTCTTGGATTGGGCTGTGGTCGTCCTGAATTCGAGTCGAGATCGTATGGCAGTGGCAAGTTTGGAACTCGAGGATGAGCGTTGGCGGGTGCAGATTATGGTTCGTGTTGCGGCTCTTGGCGTGGTGGTCCGCGCGGTGGCAGCTCGAGGATGGGTTGGTGTTAGCACGGACAGATTCGAGAGAATGATGTCCGATGGCTAGAGGTATTGCGGCCATCGAGTCTGTCATTTTGGTGAATTTTTCATCGCTCCTTGGTAAGCATTTGACATATTATTGGTTTCAAGGTCAGAGGTAGGTGTAAGAGAGGAGAGTGTGGCAGTTGCTAGCTTAATCGCTGTGGCAGAGTGTGGCTATCTGTGAGAAGCGTTGTCCATCCCCCAATGTGTAAGGGTGTGTTGGCACTGCTCCGGAAGGATGCGTGCCAGTTGGGCAGTGTTCGTGAGAGCTTGTGGCTGGTTTTGTGCTTTCCGAGGTGTCATGAATCGGAACTTGCGACGTTGCAGAGGATGTGTTGAGCGTCGGAAGATTGGTTCCTCGGTGTGAGATTATCTCGAGTTACGTGAGATGTGTTGTTGTGGTGCCGTTGCTTGAGACATTGTGGTCTGTGGCACTGGCTGGATGGAGAGTTGGAAAAATGTGCTGGTAAGGTTGCCACATGAGTACCCTATTCTTATGTTGGAAGCTGTGCCCTTGGATGAGATCATACTTCGGAGAAGTGATCTCTGGCAGATTGTGGGTCCCGGTTGGTGGCCGTAAGCTGTTGGTGAGGTTGACCGAGTGATCGACCATGGTAAGATGTGTATTGCCTGGGGACCCGTGTGCTTTGGTCATGGCGCTATCGACCAGCTTGCTGTGGTAGCAAGTTGTGTCCCGTGGCTCTGTGGTAAGAGGCTAAGAGCAGAATCGGGATTGGCGGGCGTCCTTTTAGATCATTTTGAGGAGAAGGATTTGATGAGACAAGATGTAGGATGGTGCCTGTGTGCGGAGGTCTTTGATGAGACGTAGGTGTGGAATGTCGGTCCTTGGTCTGTGACCAGCATAGGAGGATTTCCCCTGTAAGTCTGAGTCGAGTGAGGTGAAGGCCGAAGACTTCAAGATCTTGTCTATTGGTTCCGCCATGCTCCCTTGAGAGGGTAGAGTTGGCATAGGGATCTGTCTGGACACGGTGTCCAAGTGAGGTTTTGGATCGGACGTGGTGTTGGTCTGGGTGGAAGTGAGCAGGTGGCCTATCGAGATTTGGAATGTGCCCTTCAGATCTGGTGCAAGACCAGGGAAGAAGTGACTCGGCATCGCCGAGTTACCCACGGGTTTGGGGTGAGTGTCGGGTGAGTTGGCCGCCGATATCGGCCCGTTCGGTTTGCGAATGTGCTTGCTTGCTTAGGTCCAAGATTGTGTCACATCATCCTGTCTGAGTCAAGTAGGTTGGCTTGACTCGACATTCTATCGAGTCAACATTTATTCTACCTTTGGCCTAGACCTCCTGTCTTTGCCAAGTAGGTTGGCCTCGACATTTTGTCGAGTCAACATTTATTCTACCCTTGGTGTCGAGTCAACATTTATTCTGCCCTTGGCTTAGACCTCCGTCTTTGCCAAGGAGGTTGGCATCGACATTCCATCGAGTCAGCATTTATTCTACCCTTGGCCTAGACCTCCTGTGTTGGGTCAACATTTATCATGCCCTTGGTCTAGACCTCCCGTCTTTGTTAAGTAGGTTGACCTTGATATTCCGTAGAGTCAACATTTATTTTGCCCTTAGCCTAGACCTCCCATATTTACCAAGTAGGTTGGCCTCGACATTCTGTCGAGTCAACATCTATTCTACCCTTGGCCTAGACCTCCTGTCTTTGCCAAGTAGGTTGACCTCGACATTTCTTCGAGTCAACATTTATTCTGCTCTTGGCTTAAACCTCACATATTTGCCAAGGAGGTTGGCCTCGACATTCCGTCGAGCCAACATTTATTCTACCCTTGGCCTAGACGTCCTGTCTTTGCTAAGTAGGTTGACCTCGACATTTTGTCGAGTCAATATTTATTATGCCCTTAGCCTAGACCTCACGTCTTTGCCAAGTAGGTTATCCTCGACATTCCGTCAGAGTCAACAACTATTCTACCTTTGGCATTAGGACTTTCCGACTAAGCCAAGTAGCTCGGTGTCATGACAGTTCGTCGAAGCCGACAATTATTCTACCATTGATGTCAAGACTTTCTGTCTAAGCCAAGTACTTCAGCGTCACGACAGTCCGTCGAAGCCAACAATTATTCTATCCTTAGTGTCAAGACTTTCCATCTAAGTGAAGTTGCTTGGCATCACGATAGGCCGTCGAAGCCGACATATATTCTACCATTGTCATCAGGACCTCCCATCTAATTAAGCCAAGCAGCATGGCGTCATGACACTCCGTCAAAGCCGCCATCTATCCTACCTTTGGCCCAGACCATCCATCCAAGCCAATGAACAAAATAATCCATTTGCATTGGCCGAGACCATCCGTCCAAGCCAATGAACAAAATGACCCCCTTCCTTTAGCCCAGACTTATCATCCAAGCCAATGAACAAAATGACCCATTTTGTTTCAGCGTCGTAACATTCTGTCAGAGTCGACAATTATTCTACCTTTGGCATCAAGACTTTTCGTCTAAGGCAAGTAGCTCAGCGTCACAACATTCTGTCGAAGTCAACATATATTCTGCCCTTGGCATTAGGACCTTCCGTCTAAACCAAGTAGCTTGGCGTCATGACATGTCTGCTCAGCATTTGACTGTTTAAACCAAAAGCGAATCATCGCATGACGGACTCGATCGAACTAGGCCCTGGGTGACTATTTTAACCCATATAGAGCCTTCCAAAGTCTGTAGTCCTTCCCTTTTGTATCAACACCAGGAGGAGGCAGTATATAGACTTCTTATTGCAGATCACCATCCAAAAAAGTATTCTTCACATCCATGTGACATAGAGCCCAAGATAGAATAACCCTAGTGGATTTTAGCTTTGTTATAGATGTAAAGGTCTCCTAATAATCAATTCCATAAGTCTAAGTAAACCTTTTTGCAGTCAATCTGACTTTGTACTTTTGTATTACACCCTCTACATTGTATTTAATGGTGTAGACCTATTTGGATCCAACTGGAGTCTTGTCTTTAAGCAGATCAACTAGTTTGTATGTACCAGTCCTGTCAAGTGCACTTAGCTCCTCATTCATTACTTGCTGCCAATTAGAATCTTTAACAGCTTTAGAAAAAGTAGAAATGGAGACTAAAGATAAGGTAGCTAGGAGTGGTAATGAGGAGATATGCAAGAATGGTTCACAGACTTGGAGATGGAGCACTTAACACAATCACAAACTCCCTTGCAAACAACAATACATAGATTCAGGTCAGTCTCAGGAATTGATTGATCAGAGATTGGGGCCGCAGCAACCTTTGGGATTGGTTGATCAGTAACCGGTCTGTTGAAGTTTTTCCTCTTGTACGTGATCAGAGGCTTTTCAGAACCATGCAGACCACCATCAACTTGAACTTAAGATTGAGACTGAACATCCTGTGCGATAGAAGTAGAGAGCATGGAAAAAGGTAAGGGAGGCAAAATAGGACCAACAATGTCAACTGTAGCTAGGGAAGAAGCATCACCATCACCGAGTGTCTCCCCCTGAGATTGTGTTCGAGGAGAATAGTAGGACTCAGACTCAAAGAAAGGTGATGACTTTATGAACAACAGTATGGCAAGTAGAAGGGTCATAACAACAGTAACCCTTCTGAGTAGTAGAATAACCAAAAAACACCACAAACTACATGCGGATCAAGTTTGGTATCACTTGGTCCAAGTGAATGAATAAAACAAAGACAAATAAATACCCACAGCAACAAAGAGAACAAACGTTTGTCAGGATAAAGAATAGAAAAGGGGGAGGGATCCTGCAAATTCTTAGATGGCATGGGATTAATGAGATAGTTGGCAGCCAGGATCACACCAGCCCAAAAGAATTTGAGTAGGTGACGTTGAATCAAGAGTGCCCAGGTTGTCTCAAGTAGATGATGATTTTTCCACTCAGCTACACTCTTCTACTGAGGAGAATAAGCACAAAATGACTCATGGATGATGCCCTCATCTTCAAGAAAAAAATTAATGCTGTGAGCAAGGTACTCTCGAGCATTATCAGAACAAATGATTTTCACTGATTTACCAAATTGAGTTCGTACCATAATGGTTTCCCCTTACTTTCCCCATCAGCTGGGGGTGATTGGGGCGTGAAATGAAGTTTTTCAGAGGAAAATCAAGTTTTCGGGGTCGGAAGGAAGTGGCGGTCGTACCAGAGACCGCCTTCTTCCCGAGGGGGCTTAAAGCGGTCTATTAGGGACCGCCTCTATGCCCAGTAAGTTGGTTCCAGGTAGCGGTCTTGCGACTGACCGCCACCTGATGGTGGCGGCCAGGCCAAGATCGCCACCTGTGGGGGTCGATGCCCCCCCGGGGGCGCGTCGACACCACTACTGGAACCACCTGAAGAACGCGGTCAGGTTGACAACCGCTTTCTGTCAGTTATACCCGGAAGGTGGCGGTCTTGTGGAGACCGCTACCTGATGGTGGCGGCCTAATTAAGACCGCCACCTAAGGTGACGGTCTAGAGAAGACCGCCTGGTTTTCACGCTAGTTGTGTTCCGTTTAGATCGTCGTAGCCTCTGGTTGAACCGATTTTCGACCCCTCTGATGCCCCGAGCATCCTACGGAAGTCTAGATTGTGCCAATGGGTGCCGGAGGAATTATTTTACCTCGATTAGTGTGCCTGTGGGTTTTGAGGGTTCAGGTGACTCCCTTCTGTTCCGGGCTTTCGTGTTTTCGCTAGATCGAGTCGTCGTGTATCGGTACAAGTGCGGAGGCCCATTCCCGCACGATCCTGGATTCTTCAAAAAGTGGTTTCCGTGGGGGCCATGCGTATGGCCTATGACCAAGAGTTTCGTGACCCAGCCTGGGGCTGGGGGCTTCCTTGGCCTCCCTTGGAAGGGGAATTAACTCGGCAGTTGCGAGCCGCCCTAAGGATCATATTCGACCGTGGTTTCCAACCCTAGGGTCAGGACAGATTGCCGACATGGGGCCGTCCTGTACGACAGTCTTGACCCGAGTCATGTGACTCAGGGATCGTTAGATTTATAGGTCTAGTTGGCTGTCCCTATTCTGGTGGCGTTGGGCCACTTTGTGTTCCGACTTATGTGAGATGGGCTTGTGCATAGCCTGTCGGTATTTCGTTGATTTCTCCCGAGAGTCCTCTCGAGTGACCATACCAATTAGTCGTACCTTTCATGCGCACGCGTGTGCAGCCCCACTTGGGAGTGGGGGAGAGCTAACCCGGTGAGACAATTTTTAGGCTGGTTATCGCAGGGCCTCTCGTCTTTGCAACTTGAATCCAGATTGGGGGGAAAACCAGCTAGAGGATCTGACCTAGAGCGCATGGTCTGTATGTGCACACGTGGTTGGGGGCGTCGGACCCGCACTGACGAGCCCGACCCCAACTAGTCCTTGTTCTGTGGTTCTTGTTCGGTGTCTCAGTTTTCGCCTGGGACGAGTAGGGAGACACCTAAGGCTATGGAGTAAGTCGTCAGTGGACGCATCCGGCCTTACTTCTAGTGGGTAGTACTCTTGTCACACGAGATGAGTTTCTTCGTGTTTGGGTTTTATAGACTATACGGTAAGCCCACAGCGCTTCGTACATATTTTCTTCCCAATCCTTCTTATTAGATTTAACGGTCTTCGCCAGCAAGGTGCAGAGCATTTTGTTGAAAGCTTCCGCAAGCCCATTGGCTTGGGGGTTGTAGGGGGATGACGTCCTCCAGTCAATTTTGTATTTATCAGCCAATCGATAAACCTTCTGATTTTTGAAATGACTATCATTATCAAAGATAATTCGGCTGGGGACACCAAACCGGAATATTATATTCTATCGGAAGAACCTGGCGACTAGCTCCCCCGTCACTTCTCTTAGTGCTATCGCTTCTGCCCATCTGGAGAAGTAGTCTGTAGCTGCTAAGATATACTTGCATCTTGATGAAGATGTTGGCAGTGGCCCCACCACATCCATGCCCCATTGAGCGAACGCCCAACTCGGTATGGTGGGATGCAGTGGTATCGGTGGCCTTCTTGACACGATGGCGTGTTCTTGACATTTTTGACAAGCTTTGGTGAACTTGCAGCAATCATCAAACATAGCGGGCCAATAATAGCCCAATTTTTTATTTCAATCTTCATTTTCGGGCCGGCCTGGTATGCCCTGATTGACCCGACATGAACTTCTTGCATCACTTGCCAAGCTTCGGTTCAAGACAAGCAACGGAGTAAGATTTTCTTTCGGGCATCCGCCATTATTCAGAACAAGGTTCCATTTCTCATCTCATAAGAATCCTTGATCCTGAGGAGCTTCATTCTCTGTTCTTTTTCTTTCGGGAGTTGCTGGTGCTAGAACCAACGTAGGAGATGCTCTCGCCAATCGGGCTGTTGGACTTCTTCCCCAGTTGCCACTCCATTTTCTTCTTCATTAGTTATGACCTCTGTCATACTGGGGACTTGATGTTGGTTAATTACTATGATATTCAGGCTTGAATCTGGTGGGATTGACAAAGAACTGGCCAGTTTTGCGAGAGCATCTACCTGAGCATTCTGTCCTCGGTTGATGTGCCTGATTTTGATGAAATAAAATTTTGCCATCAGGCACAGCGCCAATTGGTAGTAAGGAAGGAGTTCTTGCTTCCGTACATCGAATTCTCCCTCCAACTATTTTATAACTAGCATGGAATCCCCAAATGCCTCCAGCATCTGAATTTTCATAGACAGGGCAATCTGTAACCTGATTATTAGGGCTTCATATTCTGTCTCGTTGTTTGTGCAGGGTTTGTTTATTGAGCAGGAGGTGTATATGACCTCTCCCTCGGGAGATTTCAGGACTATGCCTACCCCAGCGTTGACTCTGGTTGCTCCAGCTGCTGGGGTGTTAATTCTAGATGCACCATCAAAATACAACTGCCACAAGGCAGACTGCACTTGCTCTGCTTCCAGGGTCTCATCATCAGGGAGTTCTATCTCTAATGGATAGTCTTCAAGTGCTGGATGCCCAGCAAAGAAATCTGTGATGGCTATTAGGTGCAATCAATCACAGGCCTTAGTCTTGGCCTGCGTAACCTGTGGTGTGGTTAATTATAGACCTTAGCCCAGTTATCGATTTACATGACCTCAAGTATGGGCAATCGTGGGCCTTAACCTCGGCTATAATGTAATTTCACATCTCTATTGAGCTGAATGACAGTCTCAGCCCTTTATATCTCTCCACATCCTTACTCTTGGCTAGACGATGGCCACGACCCCAAGAACCTTCCAACCTATAACCTTAGGCTTGGATGGATAACGGCCTTAGCCTCAATCACCTTGACACTGCAACCCTGAATACAACATTCAACACACAACCGACCTTTATTCCTTAGACCCAGTGGTCACAACTAACTAGCATACCTCCCCCACTATGTGCTAGCTCATGCACCTTGCACGGAGGGCTGGGGAGTAAGTGACATGCTCCCGACTGCCTTCCTAATTTAAGTCCAAACATGACTATGTAATAGGTGCAAGATGTACACAATGTTAAATCCAATGCAACATGCATGATCATTCCGTTGTCATCCTGGATGTCGCACTAGACTCTGCTCACCCCCTATCCACTTTGGGAGCTCTAAGTTTCCATAACTAAGTCTGAGTCTTCTCAGAAACGACATCCTATTACGCCCGCAATCATGACCAGCATGAAACTCACAGTAGCACGCATCTTTGGACGCCTATACCTATAAAAGGTATAATACATCAACATCTCAAGGTGCACATGAATTGCTCCTTTTGCTCTATTAATTTTTTTCTCCTCCACATATCGCTAACTTAAGCATCAGAGGGGTTCTCCCGAGGAACCCTACTCTCTCTTGAGAACTTTTTCTTCACAGGATAGCAATCGACTTCAACGTCTAGCATCACCACTCGACCCCTTCACCTCTTTTCCTCTCCGATGTCACTTCCTCCAAATACGTAAAGGAGAATTGACACCCAACACTTAGCTCAATGTTTGGCTTATCTCTCTTGGGCATGGTTTCACATCTCGGTCTGGGTCGGCCCGACCCGCATGACTCGACCCGCCCCAGGCGGTGGGCAGGGCGGCAGGGCCATGGGTCATGGTCGGGTCGTAGTGGACCACACCGACTCGTGTGTCCCACCACGTACTGGACCGGTCCGATGCGGGCCCAACCTGGTACATGCGGGTCGGTCGGCTTGTGCCGGTCTGCCCATTTAACGGGCCGGTGGGGGGCGTTCTCTTCAAGCTTGCAGCAGTGGCGAGCGACCAGTGGCGGGGATGAGCGACGCGTTGGATCTCCTCTGGGTTGATGAGCAGTGTGTGTACTGCTTTGAGTTATTTGGTTTTGATGATTGGCAATAGACCTGTGAATGATTGGTTGATGAGCCACATGGTTGTTTGACTTTGTGGTCTGTATAGTTGACATTGTCAACTTTGCTCTGAAATAATATTGTGTGCATTTTGATGACTCTTATGTGTCAGATGTATCAACATCCCTCCACCCCGTAGGGAGAATTAGTACACACCGACTCCAAGGACTTCCTCGTTAGTTCCATTTCCCATAAAGACTCTTTGCGCACATGCCGGGATCCGATAATAGTCTACAAATCCTACTCAACCTCTTGTAATGTGTCTCGTTGCTCCTACCACAATCCACTCGAGATAAAGATGAGCAATTAAAGTATGTGAACAAACACATGCGCTCGGAGAGCAAATGACAAGAGATACCGTTTTCGACTTAGTGCAATCACGAGCGAAATATCCTCTTTTTCTACAATTAAAACATTTCATCTTGACTTTGCTTTTACTCCGCCACTCTTACCCCAGTGACACTGCCAATCTTCACGCCAAGTGCCTTGCCACACCCTTTCTTCTTCCTTTGTGAACCTTTCCTGCCATGATGTCGACATTGGCGCGTATCATTGGCATTTGCGCGTTAGACTTGCTCAGATTCTAATGCCACATGTCGAGAAATATCATAGAAACTCTTGAACCCTCATTGTGGGTTAAAATATGCTTCATATTTATCCACGAGTAAAACAAAGATCTTATCCTGACTTGCATCTGCTCGTCATCAATGAGAGACTTACCAACACCCTTCAGGTCACGAATCATTTCGAACACCACCCAAAGGTGTTCAAACATGGTGCGGCGCAGGTCCTTCAGATGGGTCTCAAATCTCATAATAAGAGCCCATAGCTAGATGATAGAAGTTCCTCTGAGGAAGAGCTTCAACTATTCCCACATATCTTTCGCAGTGGCACACTTCTCAAACTCGTCGATCAGATCATCTTGCATATTACTCAACAGAGGCGGTAGGCCTCCTAGTCTCGGTGATGCTGTGGAGTCACGCCCTCCTCGGACAGTGACATGATGATTTCCAGATAGCCGAGGAACTCTTACTCATTTAAGAGGTAGTGGATCTTATGGTGTCAAATGTCATAATTGATCATATTTAACTTGTCACCCATGGTGAGATCAACTATCACATTCTTGCAGGACATTGCAATTAATCATTACATCATTACACAGAGAACATAAGAACATCATTTCCACATCGTTCAAATTTATTACTAGAAATCCAAACTAAACACATCAAGCTCTCTTACACAGTGAGATCAAAAGTAGGCTCGGGGAACTACAATCATCTCCCACTTATGTAAGTTTATCTAATGTAGTTAGAGCAACTCCGAGCAAATTATCTCACGTGAGATGAACAATACATCTCTCAATTGGTAATATGCACTGTAGCAACATATTTAGTGCTTAATTATTTATCTTATCACATGTTCATCTATTTATTTTCTCAAACAAGCACTAAACAAAAATTGCACGATCATAAATAAATGAACAACTACATCATGACATGATAGAATAAACAATAAACATGAAAATATACAATATTTTCAAAGTTTCAATTAATCATGCTTGATTACATGTCCATGCCTTGGAGGGGCGAGCATTACTCTGCTAGGGGGCCCTCTACTACCCTATCCATCTTCTATTCAATCTCATCCACATTTCTATCTATCACTGATTGGGCCACCCGTTGGGTGAGGAAGGAGCTCTCATCCTCTCACCCCCCGTATTCATTGCATTTCATGCATTCCAAGCATCTATCGCATCCATTGCATAACATTCACATGCATTTGCATTTCTTCTTTCTCGAGTTTCTGACCCCATATCTTCCTCGCCTTCCGAAACCTCCAGATCCTCCATATCCTATTTTTTATTCACCACTATCTTCGGGATCTCTAGATTCCCCCATACTTTTCAGACATCGCGCCCCCTCCAGCTTTCTCCCAGGGTATCGTGCCCCCTCTACACCTCTGCATCTAGATCCTCTGAATTTATCTCTACTTGCTAGGCATCGCGCCCTTTTATACCTTCTTCCTCTGAACCCTCCGAATTTCCCTCTCATTGTCCTAAGGCATCGTGCCCCTTCTAATTCCATTCCTTCGGAACCTTCAGACTTTTCTCTCCCTCCAGGGCATCGCGCCCTTTTATATCTTCCTCCTCCAAATCCTCCATATTTTTCTCTACTTGTCGGGCATCGCACCCCTTCCACTATCCTTTCAGGGCATTGCATCCCTCGCCATCTCACGAGGCATCGTGTCCCTTCTCATTCCATTCCTCTGGAACCTCCGGATCCCCTCCCTTTTCTCTGATTTATCCTTTTGCTCCTTCTGGACATCGTGTCCTTCGTCCTTTTCCTCCTCTTAACTCATCTCTTTCCATACCTTTTCCTGAGGCATTGCGTCCCTCGGCCTTTTCCCCCTCTAGAACCTCCGAATTCTTCTTCTCATCATGATTCTTCCTCGTTGCCTCCAGACCCTCTAGATCCACCACTTTCCATTTATCAATTTATTTTTTTAATTCCTTCTGATCTCGAGTCTGACCCGACTTCTTCCACATCCACAGATCTAGGCATCTGCCCGTTCTCCCACTACTTCTAAGGGTTCAGTTCTCACTCCTCTTGAGTTTCTCGTTTCTTCTGTAGACCATTCTTGTGATCAGGGTTTCCACACCTTAAGTGAGGGAGTTCTAGCTCTTGTCTCTCTTCCTTTTATCCTTATTCGTCTGAGTCTGGTCTTGGTACCACTCCTTCTTGTTAACCACTTCAAATCCTTGCTTCTTATATCACTTGAGGACAAATCCCATGATTATCAAGATCGCCTCCGATGGCTGCTGCTTCACAAGGTTGCAAGGTAATAGTTTTGCATAACATTTTGCATTCATTCCTTACGTATAGTTTTTCAAAATGAAGTGCTTCTTAACTCGATTAAGAGTGGTAGTTAAGGCCTTTATCCTATGTCTTTATCTTTCTTGAATTTCAGAAAGAGTCTTTAGGATTGCTTTTGCAGCATTATTTTGGTTATAAGAATCCCGCACTGAGAGTTCGACATAGCGCCCCTGTGTTAGGGCGCCATTTATTACAGTGCCCTTTTAACATCATCTTCCATTCACATTTGCTTGCATATTTGTCTTTATTCTTTATTTGCCTTAGTTGATTAAAAGGCTTGGCCCTTTGACCCTCTCTCAAGGTCAAAAGACACTCCCCTTGCTTATCGAGCAAGGGGCCAAGCCGGGCAGATGAATTAATCGGTTTGGTTAAGTGTGCAAGACAGGAAGAGGGAAGGAACAGACACGCAACACAATCAACAAGAAAAGTGACTCAGGTAACATCCAAAAGCTCATATATATATATGTGTGTGTGTGTATGTGTGTGTGTGTGTATGTGTGTGTGTGTATAAAAATGAATGTCTGTGCACAAAGGCGAGAAGGTGGAGTACAATGATTGCTCTAACTCTCACCACCACTCTCCTCTGGTTGCTCCCTACTCTCTGCCTCATCTCGACCACGGGACCGCGGAGGGAGCATGGACCCTCGGGAAGTAGCCGAGCCTCCACCGCGAGCCTCCTCCTCAGCCTCGTTCCTCTGCCAAGTAGAGGAACCTGCTAAGTATGTCATGCTGGCGAAGGCACTCGAGTGACCCACGGCCCGCACTCACTCTCGTCCTCTCTGAAGGTGCTCCTCGGTAATCCGTAGTCGCTCCTGTAAGACGGCCAGGTGTGCCCTCAGATCCGCAACCTCTCGGTCTCGCGCGAGCCGCTCCTCCCGTTCCCTTTGATAATCCTCTCTCTCTCTGGCGAGCTCTCTCCTCTCTACCTCAAGGAGGATCCTCAGCTCCACCATGTCACTAGGCAGCTCCTCTTGCCGCCTCAGCGCCTCCTCTAGCTCTACGACTCACTGGTCACGGATCGCGAGCTCGATGCCAACTAGCGCGGCCCGAGTAAGAGCATCCTGTAGCTCGGTAGCTTGCATCAATTAGTGCATTTTATGAACATCATGAGGTAAAGAATTTCTAAGGATTGAGAAGCATGAGGATCACTTACCACTGTCTGGCTGTGTCTCTCCTCCTCCTCCAACTCCGCGATCCGTCGATCGCGGGCCTCCAGCTCAGCATCAGCACGCGTAGTCCGAGCGAGTGCCTCCTGTAGCTCGGCCACCTACATTGCCCATCATTATGAGTTACCATTCATCATTGAAATAACTTGAACATTATTTGAAAGCTCACCCGCCCAGCCTCAGCCCATGCTACTGCCCCTGCAAGTCGCTCCTCCAGGGCAGTGATCTTAGCGGTGGGACCCCTTGAGCTAGATGCACCACCAGCACCTCCAGCTACCACTCCCTTCTGGGCACGCTATATTTTATCGAGACTATCAGTGGCTAAAATATTAAAAAATTTAGGGAATAATCAATGACAAATAGACAAGGCATACTCACCAAAGTCTCCATACACTTAGTCACGTGGACCCCCACTCTCATGTCCTCCAATGGCAGATCAGAAAAAGGGATTTTCGGAAACCCTCCGTTTTCATAATTGGCGCCTCTAAAGGGGGCGTTAATTACTTGTTTTATTTTAAATAAGATTCTTAACGTTTATTCCAAATGAATTGACGCCAGTTTTTAGGGGCATCGTTTAAAGAATTGGCGACATTACAGAAGTCGCTATTTAACATTTTTTCAAGATTTTTATTTTCTATAATTCAGGGTTGCTACACTATCCCCTCTCTCTCTTCTCCTCACTAACTCAGCACCCTCAGTGCGAGGCCAGCTGTGTTGACTACTCGTCTCAGCCTCGTCCCTACTCCTCCGCCCGCGCACGCCCGAGGATCATGAAGCTCTTGAACCTGAGGCTGCCGGTTGGGCCACCCTCTGCTCTATCTGGGGTGACTGCATCATCCCTAGGAGCTCCTCCATGGTAACCTCCATATCCCCTCCGAGTTGTAGTGACTCAAAGGGAGTGGCGTGTCCAACCGCCTCCTCTACCTGAGCGCCTCTGCTCTGGTATCTCCATAGCACGCGACATCACAAGGTCTCCAGTTGGTCTAGGGCCCGTCGCTCGCGTATGGCCATGGCCATCTCCCGTGCTCGAGCCTCAACCTCCCTCTCCTTCACCTCGGTGAGGCAACCTTCCAGCCTCTCCACCATCTCCATCGATCCAAGGCGACGTGTCAAGTCCTCAACACGCCCTTCTAGCTCTCGACAAGAGGCTAGAGAAGCCTCCAACTCCTTCTTTTGCAGGAAAATTACACAAAGATTGATCAGGCAAAGATAAGCAAACGAAGAGAAGAATTTACTCATAAAGTGCTCGATACTCATTGTCTTAGCTAGCTCGGCCTCCCGCTCGATGGCACCCCAGGCGGTCCTCCAACTCCTCTCTGTTATCCGTCTAAGAAGAAGGTCCACCTCCCCCACTGATCCCAGCTCTCACTCAAACATACGCCAGCTCACTTCTCTGGTAGATCAAAGATGATTGGTTAGTCAAATTCCAATGCTCTTAACAACAATCGATTAATCTTGACTCACCAGCTCTCGTATTTCTTGGCATAAGTTCATGATGGTCTGGTTAAGGATGGTAATCTGATCATGGAGGATCCTCATAGCCTCAGCCTCCGGGATCTGCAGCCCAAGTTTCACAAAATCATTAGAAGTAGTGCCCTTCAATAGAAAATATCTTTTTGGAAAGCCTAAAAGGGACTAACTCACCGCTCGAGTGTCGAGGCAAAGTCACCCAACGTATTGCTCTTGATAGTATGCCAGGTAGGTCTCACTACTCCCCAAGTGCCTATCCAGCTCCAGGGAAGGCCCCCTCTATAATGCCTCAGCTTCCGTACGGTAGAGAGAGGCCCAGTCTTGATCCCTCAACGAGGTCCATCGGTGTCCTCGATCAAACCCATGCTCTATTGGTACCGCCACAGGACGCTGGTGCCACCCTAAGGTCCATTGCACCAGGCGTAGTTAGAGAGGCTCCCGTACTACGCTCTGATTGACATGATCGTTATAGACATCGTCACGCCACTTCCGAGTAATCTTCCACGCTCGGGGCGTGACACTCGAGGATGAGCTTTGGTGGGTGCTGAGCATGGTTTGTGTCGTGGCTCTTCGCATAATGGTCTGCACGGCAACTGGTCAGGAGATGGATATTCTAGAAGACCCAAGTATCGAGAATGGATTGGTGTGAGCACAGACAGATTTGTGAGAATGATATTTGGTGGCTAGAGGTGTGGTGGCCTTTGAGCTTGGCATCTTTTGTGGATTTTCTTCACTCCTCGATAAGCATGTTAGCATGTTCATGGATCTGGGATCAGAGGCAGGCACAGGTAAGGAGCATGTGTCAACGGCTAGCTCAACCGCTATGGCAGAGTGTGGCTGGTGATTAGCAAGGCCGATGCTCAAAGAGTAGCATGTCATAGTTTGGGAAATTGCAACGATGGTGCATCGGAAGATGTTGTAGATGTGGTCTGACAAGTCACTTGGCGAATGTTATCGGAAGAGCTGACTTGACAAGAGATGATCATTTTTCCTATTGTTGGAAGGTGCAGTTCCCAATGTGCATGAGGTTCGAGGTCATGTCAAACATGGAGATCTCCCGATTTGTAGGAGGTATGTTGGTTTCTCCATGGTCGGAGAGGATCGTGCTCTTGCAAAGTTTCATTGTCTTGCATCATGTGTTTGGATTGGTTGGCCTCCTTGTATGTGCCATGAAATCTGTGTGAGACGCATTTCACATTTTTGGCAGTGCGGCTGCCGGTGAGAGGCAGATGCCCATCCCTTAAGGGTAAGGGAAGGATGGGTGCCAGTGGGCTATGCTTACGAGAATTTACCACTGATGTTGTGATTCCTAATGTGCTGGGGACTGGAGCCTGTAGGGTGCAGGAGGATTGCCAGACTAAGAGAGAGTCTGCGCTCAGGGTTCAAGGTAATTGGAGCTTCCCTCACCCAAGTTTTAGGAGTTAGCTAGCCGAGTTGTGGATTGTCGAGATGGTGGATCCTGAGTCACTGTAATGGTTGTGCGCATGGGATCAGAGTGCGTAGCAGAAGCCTAGTGGGCCCATAACCCACAGGTCCAAGATCATAGTGTTGGTTGCTACGAGTGGATTTTTGAGGATGAGTTGAGCATCAGAAAATTGGTTCCTTGGTGTGAGATTGCCCATGGCTATGTGAGCCATGTGATTACTGCGCCATTGCTTGAGGCATTTTTGTTCGTGACACTGGTAGGATGGAAAGTTGGGGAAAATGTGTCGACAAGTGTGTCGCATGAGTACCATGTTCATTTGTTGGAAGTCGTGTCAAGGGTTGGAGTTAGACCCAGATGGGGTTGCTAAGGGAGTCACCTGATAGAGGACGAGGACTTGTTGTCAGAGTCGATAAGTTGTGCACTCGACTCGTGTTGGAAGCTGTGTCGTCGGTTGGGACCGTGGTCCTTGAGAAGTGATCTATGAGAGATTATGGGTCCCAGTTGGTTGCTATGAGCGGCTGTTAAGCCTAGTTGAGTGGTCAACCGTGGCAAGGACTATATCATTAGGAGACCCATGTGCATTGGTCGTGACATCGGCGACCAGGATGCTATGGTGGCGGATGGCACTTCTCTCTTCTAGAAATGTATGCCGAGAATCGATTGCATTGTGTCCTGTGGCTCTATGGTGTGAGCGAAGCCAAGGATTGGCAGGCGTCAATTTGGAATTATTGAGATAAGATGGGATTAGATTGTATAATGGACGTTACCTGTGCATGGAGGTCCCTAGAGGGACGTGGCGTTCGATGGTGATCCTTAGTCTGTGACCAGTAAGAGAGGATTTCACTGTAAGCCTGAGTCGAGTGATGTGAGGACTGAGGATGTGGAATCCTACCATTCGATTTCACCGTGCTCCCTTGAGAGGGTAGAGTTGGCGTGAGGATTAGGATTGTTCGTGGTGTCCGAGCAAGGATCAGCTCAAGATGTAGTGATGGTCTGTGCGTGAGTCAATGGATGGCCTGTCGAGATTTGGAATGTGCTCATTGGATCTGGTGAAGGACTAGGAAAGAAGGAAGGAGTTGAGCAAGTCAAGGTTTCCCATTGACGAACAGATGGTGACCAACGAATGGTCTTTCACAAACAAAAGATACTAGTTGTTACGGCTTGAGAATGGTGAGAGCCATGTACCAGTGAGGCCTTGGGTGGCCAATTATGATGTGTCCCTTCTCAGATTGAATTTGGGGTTTGTTGGAAGTTTGTGCTTTGGTAGAGTTGGCTTATGCTACCATTGGTGTTCAGCTTGCTAGGTATGAGATGGTTCATGGCATGGAGCCAACGGATTAGTGGCAGTCAGTTGGGATGACTACGTGAGTTGGCGAAAGCTTAGTGATGGTTGGCCCTAGTGCAGGGCATGATATCAGTCAGCTGATTGTGAAGCTGATGTGTGATTGGTCCACCGAGTGTGAGATTTGATAGGTGGTAGTTTCTCGTGACGAGGATTGCATTTCCTCAGTGAGCGAGGTCGTGGCAGCGGTGCCATGACTGAATTCCCATTGTGGCTGAGGTAATGCTAGACTCGTACCTTTGCATTGTTGAGTTTCTCCAGGTGATTTTGATGATAACAAAATCTCAAACTCAGTTTTTGCCTCATGTCATGCCTAAGTACTCAAAAGTAAGCATTGAACGTCATTAAGGAAAATTTGCATAATGTCAAATGCTCAAATGGTTTAAGATTTTCAAAATACATAAACAAAGCCAAATCAAATCCCAAAATATATGGAATGAATGAGGACATGAAGCTCTTGCCATATGGATATGATTCACTGGGCTAACAATCTATTTTTGTAGCTTTTCAACAATTCGATCGACCAATGGACATGGGTCGGTCGACCAATCTTTTCAGCAAGTAAAAATCTACAGTTTTTCACAGTTTGGTCTACCTAAGGGTGTGGGTTGGTCGATCGAACTTTCAAGGGATCAAAATGTACAGTTTTTATAGTTTAGTCGATCGATCGCCTACCTCTAGTCGACCGAGCTCCCCGAAGCCTCCACATTTGACATTATTTTCTCTACAAGGCAAAAGCATCCTTCAAGGATTTTTTTAATCCCCAAAGTCTCCAGTCATCCCTGGAATTGTAGATCTGATTTTTGGCTTGTCCCTTGACCATCCTAGGTCTTATAAAAACTACTCTTAGGCCAAGAAAACCTAAGGGAATGCAAGGATTAAAAGAGGAGGCTACCCAAGGGAGAAAGAAGGCTACTGTAGCTCCGTGAATAGTAACCCGTGCAAGATTTCTTCATCCATCTCTAAGCTCTTCAAGCACCATCTAAAGCCAATCAATCTCCATTCAAGTGAAGAAGCAAGCCTTGCTCAAGATCTACATCATACACTGTGGGGGAACCTAAATCAGGAGTTTTTCTTTTATGCTTCATCTGTTTTTGTGTTTTGAGCTTCAAGTATGTGTTCTTTGTAATGTGTAAACATTCATCTGTGTATGGATTAGTTCAGATCCGTGGTCATGTGTATTGTCTTGTTTAGATCTGCGTGTGTGTGTGGATCTATCCAGATCTGATTGTACCAGTGTGTAGAGTGCTACATCTGTCGTAGCGTGTATGTGTGTATGTTGTTGATCCGATTGACAAATTGTGTTGGAGACCTCATCTTCATGTGTGTGTGTTGGAGATCTCATCTCCATGTGTGTATGTGTTGGGGCGCGTCCCCGTGTGTGTGAGTAGGCATCGTCCTATGTGTGTGTTTGGAGAGTGTCTCCGTGTTACGGATTTATCCCCGTGCTGGTTTCCAGTAGTGAAGCCTCACCGGGTTTTGGTGAGGGGTGGACGTAGATCGACTTCATACTAGTCTTCTATAGAGAAGCCCAATCCCGAGTACAAAGTAATCTATAACAATCTTCTATCCATATATGGCAGATACCATAATTCTTTGAACATTTTCTTTTGGCTGGAGAGTTGACAGATGGAAATCTGTTGCATCCTGGCCATCTTGATCACGCAGCCAGTTATATGTGGGAGTCCCATCATTTGGACAAGTGGATCATGCATCTCTTTGGGGAATCTGCAATCATCGTCCCCTTTTGTAGGCTGCTCCTTGGCCAAATAGAACATAGTAGGCCGACCCTCAGGATTGGGGACCTCTAGGGTCTTTAACAATTCAACTGTTTGGTAGTCTACATCAGCTATGGGCTTAATGATCCCTCGCGGGACCTTAACATCCCCAAGTAAGGCTTCGAGTTCTAATGCCCTCGGCTTAGGGTAAATGTTGGACTAAATTGCCCTAAGCTCCCGTTCTTTCTTAGATATGATTGACATCTCTGGGGGGGGCACATAGTCAAGCGGCAGTTGAGGGAACCAGTCGTCGGATTCTAATTTCTTCTTCCCTTCATCTTGAGTTGGGTGGGGAGGCTTCTTCAGCTATTCTAGATACAGAGATGCATCCATTAGGTGGCATTCGAACACCTTAAAGGGGTGTAAGTCCACAAACATCCTTTCTTCTTTAATGTCCCGGGGATATTTTATGCACTGGTGGAGGGTAGAGGGCACCACCTGATTTTGATGCAGCTATGGCCGGCCCAGCAGCGCCTCGTATGACGTATTAGAGTTTATCACATGGAATTGCACTTTGGTAGTGAAGTCGCCAAGGGAGAGCTCAAACTCCACCATGCCCATAGGGACTTCAAACTTCTGGTTGAACCCAGCAATTCTTATATCCTTGATCTCGATCAGGTGCACATTAAAATAGTATCTATGATATACTCGATAGGGGAGTATGTTTACTACTGCCCCCATGTCAATCAGAATTCTACTTTTCGGCTAGCCATTTAGTTGCCCCCTCATGTAGAGCGGTATATTGTGGCTGACGAAAGGTAGTAACATATCCTCCTCCGTAAAAGTCATAGCCACCCCAACTATGCCTTAGCAAAACAACTCTCAAAGTGTGCCAGCGTTTGCAAAGCTGCGATGACTACTTGTTGGGTTTCTTCATCTAGCAAGAGTATCTCCTAGACAGTGAACCTTGTAAGGATTCATTTCAGCTACTTCATTATCTTGTTGGTGGCTCTGTGATGGGGACATCGCCAGCCCTCCCACATTTTTTCGAGGCTTCCGATGCTCGCCAGTAGTGCTACATCTTGTTCGCCACTTTATTTCGAGTCATATGATGTATTTTTTATTTTCTTATTTGAGTCTTATCATGTAATTTCTCTTTTATTTGAGTCATGTACCTAGGTTATTGAGTCATTTACCTATGTTAGAGTCAATTAGGACCCTTTAATCACCCTTGGACATGGATTAAAATAAGTGTATAAAGCATGTAAGTCATGAAACCTAGCATAATGGATACACAATATAACCATTAATATGGATCCAGGGTCGTGACTATGAATAAGACATAATCATCTAGGCTTAACATATAATTAATAGGGCTAATCTGCAATCTGTTTGGAGTTAATAAAGTGCAGAAAACAGAAAGCAAATGGTGGTAGCGATCTGTCGTAGGGCCGCCATATGATGACGACAGTCTCAGGGAGATCATTTCTTTTCTGTAACCGACAAGGAGTGAATTAGGGCATGCAAGGCCTATCCTAAGGAAATAAATGCATGTAAACGTGCTAGGCAGGAAGGTAAACATGCTACAATAAAAATCAAGTCATGGAGATACATGGGTTTGTGTGAATTAAATCAAAATTATCATTTTCTTATTGTAGGGCAAGATTCATGCATGCTGTGATAACCATATATGCGCAGTTGTAATAAACCATGAAATTCTTCGTGTACAGTGCATGAAATCACAAGAAATCAAAGGGATTTTATTCCTAACACGTTAATTTAGCCATCCATGAGATAACCTACATCTGGGAATACTCCTAGAGTGCGAATTTCTAACTGGAAGATCGTCTTAGTTTTTACACGTCCTGCACAAAACCAGCAACTTCTCGTCCCTCGTTCTCCTTACCCTCTTGACCTATGTTCACGAAATTTGGAGGTGAGAAGAAGACAGATAGGGGAACAAAAATTCTAAAGACTCAACTCGGAATTACCTCGATTAGGGTTCCTAATCCGCTGATCTTCCTCGGGAAATCTCACTTGTTCCTACGCACCCTGCAGTGAACCAACGACTTCTGAGGCTTCTAACTCCTTAAGGGCTTGATCTTCTAACGTAAAATTTGGAGAGGAGTTAGTCAATGGTAAGAGGAACGAGTAGTTCTAAAGGACCAACCTGCAACAACGTTGTTTTACCTCCAAACTTGGCGAGCCAAAATTAGGGTTCGCGCAAGTTAAACTTGAGACCTATTTATAGGATTGGCCTAGGGTTTGAGGGATTAGAATGACTTAGAGTCCAAATCTTTGAGTAGAATCGATCCCCAAGAGTCCTTGATTGCTTCCCACGCTAGATAGACTCGATTCAAGGCGATTAGGATGGAGGAAATGTGAGTTTTTCATGGCTCTCGCCTTTGCGTCATCAGAAGCAGGTAGCGGTCTTACCTGGACCGCCTCCATGAAGTAGCGGCCTTGCGATAGACCGCTACTAGCTAGGGTGCCAGAATTTGAATAAAAATCAAATTCCTCTTCTATTTATCCTCCTTTATCTCCTAATTCTCTGATTAACTTGGGAAATTATCCGAAGGACATTCTAGAGTATGGGCTTGGGCCAAGGGAGTTTAGGATTGGGTTTCTGGGCCCAATTTAAGTTGGCCAAACCCCTTTCGTTACTATAGGGCCTTTAAATTAAAATCCTATTAGTCCATATTGAGTGGTAATACTATTGCATTAAAAATAAAGAGATGCATAAGTATTGTCAAAATATTTAAAATAACTCTCTCTACACCAGCATTACCCACGCTAACTCTCCGACAAAGTAAAAAGAATATAATTGTGAGAAAACTCATGATAACAGTTTTGGCCGAAATGACTAAGCTAGAAGATAAGATAATTGACAAATTGTGATAGCGGCTTTAGTCGGAATGGCTAAATCGAAAGAGGAGATAGCTGAAGAATTGTGACAGCGGCTTTGGCGGAGATGGCTGAGCCATCGGTTGATCCCCGCTTAGTCATTGCTTGGCCCCGCGTGATCGTGCGGCGTGGCTGGGTGTGCGGGCACGAGCGTCGCGCTCGGCGGGACTGTGACGGCACATGAGTGGCGTTGTACCCATATATATATATATATATATATATATAGTTCCACCCACTTTCACACTTTACCATAAATAAAGATAACCAGATGCTCCATAGTTTTAGCAACATGCTAAGATGTTAATGTATGTGTAGAGGTTGAAAAATAGTTCTTATGTTACGTATCACATTCTCTATTTATTTGTGGGAAAAATTATCTCGCGTCCTAAGATGCCTGCAAACACCAGGAAGTAAAGGCGTCAGAAGGAGTCTCGAGTGTTATCCCATGAGACAACTCTCCGATACTTAAGTCAACACCATATTAATGAAAGGCAGAGGAGAGCTGAGAGAGGAGGAAAGAAGTAGTAGTAGAAGGCCGAGGAGCCGAGAGGATCTTCCAGACGAGTGCTCGCTGATCTCAGCGCTCACTCGGAGAGTACTCGCTGAGTGATAAAGTCGTCGGGAAGTAACCTCTCTCTAAGTGTAGACCTGCGTGACTCTCTTCTCTCCCTGCTTGAATAGCTCTATCCTCTTGAGTAGCGGTATAGTGGAATAAACCACCGTATTTTTCTTCTCTAACGATCTCCCTTTTACAGGGGGTTGTCTTGGAGTGAGGAGCCTTATCTTTTGATAGGGAAGGGAATCCGCAGTAGAGTAATGTTCTCCACTATAGTGGCAAAAGTTTTTTGTTGGAGGGCGATTATCTCGACGTTGGCTGGTCCCGGGGCGAGTCTTACGGTGCTCATGGGGCGTGTTCGCCAGTTATGGGATCAAGGCCGATGTCATGGGAGCAACGGTCGGTCGCCGGAGAGTCCTCTGGCGATTACTGCGCTTGGGTCACTTACGAACTGTAAAATCTGATGCTCTTTTGGGCTTGGACCTTCCTTTGATGGGCCGCACACGTGTGCCCGCCTCGTGGGTGCGTCCATCAAGAGTAATTCGATATGGACATATCGTTATTGGGTCGTTCCTGAGTCAAACTGGATTTACTCTCCTCAGTATGAACGACGTCTAGAGCTGAAATTTAATTCAACGATCAATTTGAAATTGCCATAATTTTACACAAACACCGACGAGTTATTAGTACACCATATAAGGATCTAAATGAAATTGTAGAAAGGAAATAACTCTCTAGTATTTTCTAGAAATTCTGCCAATATCCATATATGTTTGAAGTTCATTACTCATTTTCACATATCTCACTCGAGTATCATTGTGATGTTTGTATAGCTTGAATTTGCCCTTATCATGGTTTATGCAGTGCTTCTAATTTATGCATGCGCTACCTTCTTTGATTATGCATCATGTTTCACACTATGACTTGAATCAAATGTTCTTTTGGTATCCTTCTATCCCATTGAGGGGGAGATATACATATTTACATGCTTGCTTATCTTTCATGCTTACCTGCTTACTTGCATGCTCATTTGTAAGTTGGATTATTTTTGGTGATGTCAAAAAGGGGGAGAATAGTGTGCATACATTGTCAATATCATCCCCAAGTGCAACATTCACTCAAACTATTTTGAATCATGCACAAATACACGTTCTGGTTTGTTATCAAATGTTGGGCACACAATCTATGTTTTGTCATCATCAAAAAGGGGGAGATTATTGGACCCTTGGTGAGTTTGATGATTTAGTTTTAATGTTGATAAAACTTGTGTGCATGCTTGTGTGTATGTGGTATGCAAAACATCAATTGATAGATGAATGGTCATCAAGGATCTCATGCAAAATATGATAACTTTGCTTTGCAGGACTAAAATTCATGGTCAATATCCTTTTGAAGTCAAAGGATTGAATGAACATGTACCACATCATTAACAAGACCAAACAGGTTGAAAATCCCATGCTAGGACCACTAAAAGGAAGTGGTAAGATCTAATATTACAAAATAGTCATTGGGATTGTGAAGGTAACAAATGTTTACTCTTGTGCATCTCTGGAAGGCTTTGGATGTTTGGTGATTAGGTTCAACTAATGTGATTTCAAATGCAACTTCATGCATATCATTCTTCACATGTTGAACATGCATATTGAGTAATCATGTATTGTGAAGATTGGATGAAAAAGATTTTTCTGGGTCTCACACATTGCTCACATTCATGTTAATAGGTCATTCATGCTAGGTGTGTCTCATTGGCTTTCAAAGTGCATTCTTGCATATTCATTTAGAGATTTTAAAAGGTGAAATCAGTTCTTGGTTTGTAATGCAAACATTGGTTGAAACGTAGCATCACATTGAGCATTCATGTCAATTAAACATTAGCATGTTTGTTGATTGGTTTGATTGAGTTTTTCTTGACGGAAATTGATGTCATAGTGTTCATTTAGGTGTCTTCACATTGGGGTATAATGTGTAAACTTCATGCATATCAATCCCTTCCATTAGCCCCTCAAAACTTCATAAAATCTGATTTTTCTAAATTTCGGTCGACCACCCATAGGGCTCCGGTCGATCGAAATTAACAGAATTGAAACTGGGCTGACTGTAAAATTTTGGTCGACCGCCCTTAGGGCTTCGGTCGACCGTGTTGAGGTGCTAGACCCGGAATTTCAGATTTATAATCAAGGTATGCAAATTGAAATCTTCCTAAAATATCAAGAGAATCAGGACAAGGAAGTTTAAGAGCAGCCAATATCTAGCACACAAGATGGTGACATTCAAAAGTAATGATCTGATCAGGTTCAAGAAGGCATGACTAGTGTGCTGCAGGATGAGTGTCAAGTTTGACAGAGATTTTCAAGGGAGTGTGCAACAACAAACATACAGCAAGTATGAGAGCACCTTGAAAACATTTAGCTGAAGTTGTGACAAGAATGTTCAAGATTCAACAGTTGTGAAGGTTTTCAGAATAGCTAGCTCAAGGATATGGCAACTGAATATCAGCTGCTAATATCAACAGTGAAGGAGAATCGCAAGACAACCTTAGAAATTTTCAAGTGAGGCTCCCCCTAAGCAAATGCAGGAGCAACAGATAACAAATTGCATAGCTATGAGAATGATGAGCTCAATTTATTTTAGAGCGAATAGGAATAGAAGTCACATGAGACTTAAGTGAAGAATCAACTTGAGAAATCGACTTTGAGAAGGACATATTGACAAAATGATTTCAAGACATCTAGGTCGATTTGAGATTCTTCACAGAGTTCAAAGAATAAAGTGAATTCAACTTTTTACTTTCAACATAGGATGTCAACCAATTGGGATCACAGCCAAAAGACCAGGTCAAACTGAAGATGGGGACTTCGATTGACTGAAATGAGCAATTCGGTTGACTGAACTAGATAGTGCATGAATTTAGAAACAGATCAAACATATGTTCAACTTGGGAATCCTAAATTTGACATATGCTCCCCTTGAATGTATGCATAAGCTAGCAAGCAGGAAATATTAGACTCAAGAGATGACATTCCTGAATGCAAAATAATTGTCAGGCATTATTGTGCATATGAGCAACCGAATGCACAGAACCAAACTCTAGAGTGCATGAATTCCTCACATGTGTGTACATGCATATCAAGCAACCTCTTTTTAAGTTTTCAACATAACTAGCATGCAAACAGTTTTGAAATCAGTGTATGCATGGGGCACAAAATTGCCTTGACTGACTCCCCCTGTCTATATGCACTTTATGACTGAACTCAGATTGCAGCATATGCAATGAAAAGTATGCATGGAGTTTAATGTCTTATGCTCATGAACATCTAGATTGTTCTATGTGTAATTTTGACCCATGGTACTAGGCGGAGGTCTAGCCTCTACGCATGATGTGGGTTTTCAAACAGACATAATCTACCATTCTCTCAGTGTACCATTTTATATACCATCAGGTCATGCATGACAATGTAGTGCAAATGCAGTCCTATATCCATCTCAATTTTTTGAATAATAGTTTGCTAAGCACATATATATGCAGATGAAAGTTATATGCAATAGACATTCAGTGTTTGTGTAAGATATGCATCATGACATATACAAACATCAAACAAATGCAATTGACACATGCAGACGGACACACAACACAGAACAAGCAAATAGTACAATGGCAAACAGAAGTATAACGCACCAGCATAGGGGCGTTATACCAACATAACGCACCACAGGAGGGGTGTTATGCCAACCAGACCTAAAAAAATATACAGATGATATAACGCGCCAGCATAGGGGCGTTATATCAACATAACGCACCAGATCATGTGCGTTATACCCAACAGACCAACATACTAACAACATGAAGTATAACGGACCACAACAAGCACGTCATACTAGTATAACACACAAGGATAGATGCGTTATACCCAACAGACATAAAAACCCATTAACCACAGACCAAGGCATATAACGGACCAGAACCCATCCATCACCCACACCACGCATAGGGTGAGGCGCGTTATATCAACCGCCATACCCAGCTAAAACCATCAGTCGATAGACCATAATGGGTCTACACCTGAGCGTTATATTAACCATAATGCACGGGGAAGAGTTCATTATACCAACCGACTAACACGCTCTTTGAGGTGAACACGGTCGTCGAGGGGACTGACATGGTAGACCTCGAAAATCACCCGACCATAACGCACCTGGACAGGGGCGTTATGCTCTACATAACAGACTAGTCCTGGTCCGTTATGCTCTAAGACCTCCGAAGACAAAAATCGATGAACGAAGCATAATAGTCTATCGGGGGACCGTTATGCACATAACAGTCTCTGGTAGGACCGTTATGCCAATCCGATGATCAAAATGGTGAAATGGCCGAATCAGCCCGTTCCATGCCCCATGCACGTCGTAGTGCAGGGGAAATACATCCAGAAGGTGGGAAATCCTTCAAGGATTCCAAAAACACCACATGCATGCGACGGAATGCATTGAAATGCGAGATCTGGGTGATTCCGATGAATCGACCCAAATCGAGTCACCGGGGTTCCCGGACTCCTATCGGCCCTAAATGACAACTAACGGACACGAAACTGGTGGGGTTGGGATCCTGACATCCCAGCGGTCAGTTAGACACTAACTACGTCATGAATGGTTGTCATTTTTTGGCAAATCCTACAAACCCCAAAAACTACGGTTTATGCTAAACTAGCTCGATCTCCCCCAATCGGCCACGAAACTACGCACAGAGATAGGGAAAACATGCAGAACGCAGAGGGGGTCCATCTCCCTACCTCCACCGATGAAACCAAGTGCCAAAGGTGACTAAACCGCGCCGAAATGCCATCGTGAACCAAACCACTGACTTCGAATTCACCGTTCGGGATCGCGCCAAATCCATGCTGTTCCTCGCTCCATCACGCGTCTCAGCAAGTCCCACGCGTCGTCACCTCGCCTGCTGATCGCTCCTTTTGTAGCCGGGCGCCTCAGGGAGAGAGAACAAGAGAGAACGAGGAAGAGAGAGAGTGAGAGCGCGAGAGTGAGAGGGGGGTGGGTTTGGTTAATATAAAAAAAATTAAAATATTCACTCTATCTGTATAACTGCTAGTCCCTCTGGTGCTTGGGACTTGGTAGTTCTGCAGTTAATACTTACTTCAGATTCTTGTGGAAAATTGATTGCTAAAGTTTTAGTTAGACAGACATATTCATCTCTCCTTCTATATCTATCTTTTGGTGTATAAGTTGGTTTCAAAGCAGGTTACCCATCATGTGGTCAAACTACCAGGGTAGACCTGGAACCGGTGCTCCTCGCAGCTTCGTAGCTAAAGGGCACTCAATTAACAGGCCTTCGTTCTTCGATGGGACGAACTATCTTTATTGGAAGGACAAGATGGAGGTATTTCTACGTGCACAAAGTCATGAACTCTAGAGGGTCATCACCGCCGGTCATTTCGAGCTTCCTGAAGACGAAAGCACCTGGACTTGGGAGCAGATATGTTTGTCAACGGTAAATTGGACATGTATGAATATCATGCAATGCATTGGATATCCAAAGGAATATTCTAGAATCTCAGCATGCAAGACAACCAAGAAAATGTGGGACGAGCTCGAATTGATTTATGAAGGTACATCACAAGTGCGAGCTGCCAAGGTAAATATGCTGACCTGTGACTATGAGTTGTTTAAAATGAACTCTGATGAAGCCATATCAGAGATGTACGCTAGGCTCTCACAGGTCACTAATAGCCTAAAAGCACTAGGTAAACAGATTCCAGAGAGTGAGCTTGTTTGGAAGATTCTAAGGTCCCTAACCCCAGTGTGACATACAAAGGCCACTATCCTAGAAGAATCTAGGGACCTATCCACCATGACAGTCACAGAACACATAGGATCCCTGATGGCTTACGAAATCAACCTTAAGAGGAGCAATGAAGAAAACAAAAAAGGAAAAATCATAGCTCTTAAAGTGTCTAGAAGTAGTGGTAAAAGCAGTGAGGAGTATGAGAACTTCTCAGACATAGATGATGAGCAGTAGGCTATGTTCAACAGGTAGTTTCAGAAGTTTCTGAGGTCTAGAGGTAAAACCAATAGGAGGAGGAGACCTCAACTAGCTGTTAAGAATACTAATTTCAAGGTTGATAAGAACAAGAATGTTGATAAGATTACATGTTTTCATTGTAAAAAGACAAGACATATGAAGAATGAATGCCTAGATCTTATGAAGAAAAATGTGAAGGTGCAGAAGAAAAAGTCTCACACCATGATCTGCACATGCAGCGATGAAGAGGAAGACCCTAAGAGCGGATCTTCAGATGAAGAGGAGAAAGGACTGTGCCTAATGGCCGACAGTGATAATGAGGTACGCAACCCTTTCGAGAAATATTCAATTGATGATTGGGAAGATGCCTTTGCTGATTTGTTAGATAAGTTCAATTGTCAAACCAAGGAATAAAAAGCAATTAAGAGGAAACTAAATAGTGTAGTTCATGACCAAGCCTCTGTAGAAAAAGAAAATGAAAATCTCAGGAAACAGATTGAAGACTTTAGGCGAGATTTTGACTACACAGGCTTTAGTAGATATCCTCTCTTGTGGGAATTTCTTTAACTTTGATTTGAGAGTATCCCTGAGCCTTCCTTCTATCTGCCTCCTCGAGTAGCCCAACCTCCTTCAAACAATCCAGCCCCTCAAGCTGTTGCAAGATCCTATCTTTAGCACCCCTGCCAGATAGGGTTTTACCTGCACCCCATGCTTGAACGTCAGTGCCACCTGCTTCATTTTGCCTACCAGTCTAGCCATGGCTGACTTGTCAACTTGCTGTTTATTCCAGGCCCTCCTAACAATGTCTATGAAGTTTGCCTCTCTAAATTAGAACCTCTCTAGTCAGAAGGTCCTCCTCCTCACTTGAGTGTGACTAGTCTTCATAAGTGGTGGCTTGTGATCAGACATAGATCTAGCAAAAGGCGACACCTGAACATGAGGATGGTGGTCCTCTCGATCTGTGTTATCGAAATTGCGCCTAGGCGAACACCTTGACGTTAAAGCGCGGTGAGGCGATGGCAACTTGCTTGCCGAGACGTTTGCCTCACGCCCGCCTCGCACGTTTTGACCTCCTCGGCGCGCCCGGGGTGCCTTGCCAACCTCGCTCGCGAGTTCCCGCCAACTCACCAAGGCAGATCCACGTATCGGGCCGGCATACCCTTTATCAATCGACAAAGCGGATCTGGCTTTTAACCCTTGTGAGGGTTTTGATCCTTCCCACCCTGCGACCACTTCTCCCTCCCTCCTTGTCGACAACCCTAATCTCCAGCAGCGTCTGACGAGCGAGGGGCGACATCGACATTCTGTGAGCGGCCACAGTGGCGTCCAGGAGCGAGTGGCAACAACGGTGTCTAGTAGCTCTCTCTCTTCGTCTCCCTCTCTCTATGTCTCCCTCTCTCTATGTCTCCCTCTCCCTCTCTCTATGTGTCCCTCTCTTACTCTTTCTCTCTCTCTTTCACACACAGAGAGGGGCTCGACCCCTCTCCCATTCGGTCACACTCTCTCTCCCCCTCTCTATCTCCCTCACAGTGAGATGGAGGGATCGAGCCCCTCTTTGTCTCCCTTTCCCTTACACCGTCTCCCTCTCTTACTCTCTCTCTCTCTCACATGCACACATAGAGAGCGGCTCAGCCACCCTCTCACTCTGTTAGTCTCTCCCTCTCCCTCTCTCTCTCTATCCCCCTGTCTCGCTCTGTACTCTCACTCTGTCTCCCTCCCACTCTCTCTGTCTCTATCACAAGCACAGAGACACTTTGTCTCACTATCTTCTCCCTCTCCCTCTCTCTCTGTCACATAGACACACGCACAGTCGGAGGGGCCGATCCCTTCTCTCACTCTCTCTCCCCCTCTCTCTATCCCTTTCTCTCTGTCACACAGACACACACGAACAGTCAGAGGGAGGGGCCGATCCCTTCTCTTACTCTCTCTCTCTCTCTATCGCAGTGACGATCAATTGTGCATGGCCTGGACCTTACGGACTCTGATCACTGTAATATCTCAAATTCCCATGTACTTCCACAACCATAGCTCTGATACCAACTGTAACGATCCAAGATCCGGATACCGGGAAGACCCGATACCATTCAAATCCTGAACTGTCGCCCATGAGCGGGAGGGCTCGGAAGGGCTAAAAGGTTAGGTGTGGTGTACATAGAAATAAGAAATAAAGTAGGACAATTCATCAATTAACAGGAATAAATAATCTAACTACAACAGAGTCCAGTCCAATAGAAGTACAATCAGAGGCAGGAAAATATACCAAATGCTAAGTGAACACTCGCCCCGGTGAGCTGGCAACTAAGAACCTCCGCACAGCACCCGCGAACCTCGAGGAAGAACCGCAACACCTGTATGACTGGCTCAGTAGGGGTCTCGTGGAACCCCAACTGTAAAACAACGACGGTAGCGAAAAGCAGCAACTACTGCAAGAATAATAGCAACAGTAGGAGTAGCTACAACAACGACGAAAAGTATGATCGTACACGAATCCCCAAACACGATAGCCAATGAAACGACGGCCCAACAACTACTCCTACCGAAAAGAAAACTAACACCCTGATCCCACGGTCAGGGGACCACCAGACTACGAACCACCCTAGTCACGCTACCAGGAAAATGTCATGACACCTCTATTGTGGAGGCATGTGCTCACACACGAAGGCCCACTCCGAGACCACGCGGTCCAAAAACACGGCCATGATCTCACCGTCGTGAACTCAACACCGTCTAGGGGAAACCCTCGGTGACACTCACCGAAAACCCTAGATCTCTACCTCGAGAAAACACCCGGTAATTACACGTAAAATCACTTCTTGCAGAAGTGAAATGAAATCTCGAGTCACGAGAACTCATGTCGAGTGATGGGAGTACCTGCCCACTAGAAGCAAGGCTGGAAGCATCCACTAACGACTTAGTCTGTAGTCTCAGGTGTCTCCCTATGACGCCCCAGGCGAAGACTGAGACACCATACAGTAACCAAGAACACAAAACAAGGACTAGTTGGGGTCACACTCATCAGCATGGGTCCGATGCCCCCAGTCACGTGTGTATACACAGACCATGTGCTCTAGGTCAGATTCTCTAGCTGGTTTTCCCCCCAGCTCAGACTCAGGCTACAAAGGCGAGGGCCCCTTGATGAGTAGTGATAGGTAGATCTAAAGGGCGGGTGAATAGATTAGCCCCTTCTTTACGGAAATAAAAACTAGATACAAAACCAAGAGCAGTAAAGCAAGGGATAGTTGATGGATACCTAGCTAGATGCACGAATGATGATCAATAACGTTCCTACCAAGCATCTAGTGTCAATACCTAATAAAAGATAAACCATAAGAACACAAGATTTTAAGGTGGTTCGGTCTCTATCCAGAGACCTACATCCACCCCTCACCTAAACCAAGTGAGGCTTCACTAGTGCAAATACACTACCGCTGATTCACAGCTTCCAACAGAGAGATTCACTCTCTCAACTCCGCTACCAAATAGCTTGAGGGTACACAACCCTGAAACCCACAGACCGGTGAACACAATGTCTGTCTTCCTACTCGTCGGTAGGGAACAATGCATGAGTATTTGTTTTGAAAAGAAAAATAAAACTGTATAAAGAACAACCAGACAGAGTATAGCTATGAAGTTCTATGGGAGAGAGAACTCCTATCTGGAAGAGAACTGGATAACTCCTGGGTTCTCTTATTCTTCTTCCTGATTCTTTGCCACAACCTCAAGAGGAAATGATGATCTTGCTTCCAGCTCACAAGGACACCTGATGAAGCTTCAACAGATGATTTCTTCATTGGTGTGAGACCTCCTGAGGTGAAGAAGATCGTTTGGTACGTTGTCGTCAAGGCAGCAGCACCATGGAAGAGAGATCTCCTAGAGCAAGCTTCTTTGTTGCTCTTCTCACCTCGCTCTCCTACTCTTCTACTTCTGCGTGGAGATCTTCCTCTTTTTCTTGGTTTTTGTTAGCCTCCAAGTCAACTCCCGTCATGTCTTCTCTAGGAGAGGATGCTCTAACATCACAATACACAGCCCAGTCTACTTTCACCAACTCCATGTACTTACCTTTCGCGCGTCCCATATTTGTGGGTAGTTGGGGGACCAACTAGGTAGTTGAAGGGACCAAGTCTGCAAAAGGACAACACCTGGAGGATGTTATTGGCACCAAAATACATCCTCTGAACTTGACGACTTCTGGAACGATTTTCCAAGACCGATCGGATCCTTCACGATCGGTTCCGGATCTAGAAACACGAACACGACGTGATTCAGATCCATTGTGGGCGTTCATGAAGGTGTCAACTCTTCCAATCAAGGTGTCGACACATCTCTCTTGGATGTTCAAAGAGCAAGGCTACCAAGCTCAACAGGTCGAGACATGCTTGCACGTGTCGAGACATTATGCTTGAAGAAGGTAAGACTTTGCTTCTTGGAACTAAAGTGTCGACACTTTTCTCACAGGGTGTCGATACTTTGGTCATTCCAGAGCCCAGATAGAAATGACTTTTACTTGATTTCTTCATGAAGTGTCGACATGTCCAGCTGACAAGTTGGCACCTGAAAGTCCTTCGCCTGAGCTTGTCCTAATCACACCATAGCCAAAATCATTAATCACATCACATGGTCCAATAATGAACTGTGATTTGTTATCATCAAAACGAGGGGACACAACACATTCATCTTGATCAGGAGATAGTTCATGATATAGGAAGGAAAATTCGTGGTAACAATGTCATCTTTAAAATTTATATGTCTAAGGCCTATGACCAAATAAAGTGGGATTTTCTGCTAGCTGTTCTTCATCGTTTTGGCTTCTCTAATTCCATCCTGGGATTGATAGAACCGCTGGTGAATAATTGCTGGTTCTCTACCCTTGTCAATGGTGACATGGCGGGTTACTTTAAATCGACGAGGGGTCTCCATCAGGGTGACCCCCTGGCGCCCTCCCTTTTCATTCTAGCTAAAGAAGTTCTCAGTCGGGCCATCTCAATTGCTTTTACAGATCATAGGATTGGTCATTACTATGTTCCCTGCGGCTATTCGAGCATGTCACATTTACTTTTCGCTGATGATATTCTTCTGTTTGCCAATGGTCATTCTCAATCAATCAAGAATCTCATGGGAATTCTGAGAACCAATGAGCAAGTGTCTGGTCAGCTTATCAACACTTCTAAGAGCTATTTTCTTCTTCACCCCAAGGCGAGCCCCAGCTTGAACGAAAAAATCCACTCCTTAACTGGTTTTTCTTATCAGTGCTTTCCTTTCAAATATTTAGGCATTCCCCTCACCTCAGGCAGATCTACAAAGGTCTTTTTCTAAGGCATCCTTGCTGCGATTAATAAGAAACTACAATGCTGGAGAGCTAGCTTACTATCCCAGGGGGGCCGCCTCATTCTGATCAAACATGTTTTGACCTCTATCCCTATATATACCTTGGCTGCTACTCTAGTTCATAAAGGTGGTCATAAGTTGATTGACTCCACTCTTGCAAATTTCTTCTGGGGTTCCACAGTGGAAGGCCCTAAACGTCATTGGAAAGCCTGGAATTACATCACTAAGCCAGTGAGGGATGGCGGTTTGGGTGTTCTATCCCTTAGGGCCATGCAACTGCCAATATGTGTCAAAATGCTATGGAGTGCCCAGCATTCCTCGTCGTCGTGGGCAACTTAGTTCCAAGCTAAGCATCTCAAGGGTGTTGTGTCCCCTGGGGCACAAGTATATATATATGTTGTTTAGTTTTGATGCTAGCAACATATATTGTTTTGTTTTGATGATAGCAACATAGTGACTCTGTGTGAGGAGATGTAAGGTCGACATCCTAGACATCCTATGTCTACAGGAGACTAAGAGTGGGGGATGCCCAGATTGGTAGGGAGAGAAATTTGTCCTTATCCCAATAATTGGCAGTGACACTTCATGATTTAGGAAATATCAGCCACTTCATGGTACTAGAAATCATCCTGATGCAGACAGGAAACTTCTAAATTTAGGATTTAACAGTCAATTCATGGATGCTAATCCCTCATCACTAAGCGAACCATTTTGTTCTTGGAGGTGGATAGAGGAAGAGAGAGGTATTAGTATAAGATAGCAACCGCCCAGTCCCTTTAATAAGGTGCAGTAATGGACCCAATTCAATCAATTTACATTTCTGAAAGGTCTAGCAGCAAACAAAATGTGCAAAAGCTATGACCTACACAACAGACAGATTTCAGCATAATTTATAATCGCATTCAACTGCAAAATACATAGCAAGGTTCACATGCTGTTAAAACAGTACCCAATGCAAAACAAAGAAATCCAATTTGCCTGGTGGTTAAGGGAAAAGCAGGTTTTCTACATTTGATTTAGTGGTACTCATGTGAGACAGCATAAATGACAAGAAAATTTGCAGAATAGCAATGCATGCCACTAAACATTTGAAATAAGGTTCGACTCATTAGCATCTTAAAGGAAGATGGCAGAACACTAACCACATAATATATTGCAAAGTTGTCTTGATCTTCCATGTAACTGGACCTCAGTTTAAATCGAAACATGTATATCACCCACAATGTTGTTGCAAGTGTGGCAGTGTCAAGAAGTGTGTGTATATCATATTCCATCACGAAACTGCAGTATAGTCTAACAGCCAAGAAAAGAGCTGTTAGTTCTTGAGATTTGAGTGAAAGTCCTGCAAAGAGTTCAGGCATAATCATCAGAAATATGAAACTTGTTTCTGGGGGGATAAATATTATGAATACTTGAAAACAAGAATCTAAATCCTATGCCATTTGGAAAACTATCAACCATGCAAAAATTGAGTCCTTCACTGATGATTTGTTGTGAATTTGAGATATCAACAGTTTCTTCCCTGGTCTCAATTCCACGCTTCTTGCTTATTCCCTTATTCTAAGAATCAAAAGCGTCTCGTTAAGGGACACTGAAGGAAATACTTGAAAAAGTGCTTCTTCGTTACGCAGATCATGCAACTGATTAAGCATGATTTAATCATTCTGTCATTAAACCTGCTCCCAAAAGCATTCCTCTACCCCACATTGTTCCCAAGGAGATTTGGACCATCTCCATGAAATGCATTAACTAGGCCTCCTTAGCTACTAGGTTGTCTTCAAGGAGTTGAATTTGTTTTGCCTTGGCGACAAATCTGGCTTCAAAATAGTAAAGAATCCACACATCCAATTGGTACTCAAACCATAAGACTTTTAAGGACTGTTTGATAAAGGGTTAGGGTTAACCCTTTTTTTTTGGGGGGGGCGGTAAAGCTGAATGGTAAAGGTGCTGCCTGGTTCACCACTGTCCCCCATGTCACCAGCCTAGGAAACAACAGATTGGACCACACATTGAGGTAGCGGGTCAGCAATAGTAAGCTCCACTTGGGTGGCACAGGATGCGCCGCCAGCACGCCCAGCCCCTGATAGATGTTGGCCAGCACCGCAGGAGCTAATGCCAGCCTCCGTCCCTCTGCCAGTAGACATGAGGGCCACAACAGCTCAACTCTCAACAATCTGTCCTCCCCGTGCGGGACTACAAACGTTGCCAGCCAGTATGCTAAGTAAGCTGATAGGTGCGTCACGTCTGGTAACCCATGGGGGTTCCACCCCTCTCGTGGTGCAGATATGTACTTGGAGTATGTCTGGAACCACAACTCTACCTCTGGGTACTCATCCTAAGGAGTTTGGTCTCTCGTAAACTCCTCATAAAAGTAGAAGGGCCCACTGTAGAAGTGACAGACCCACACATTAAATGGTAACCTGGGAGTCTGTGCAGCTCGCTCTCTCCCAGCCAAGGCTAAGTCCTGCCAGGTCTTCGACAGATACCGATAACTGTGGGAAACTCAGTATCATCCCTACCCGTCGGTGTGGCTGCGGTGGAGGTCATCAAGCACTACCTCCTCGTACCCCTCGCCGCTGATTGACAAACCAGAAATCCTGAACAACGACCACAAATCCAGCGAAGTCTCTCCCTCAACTGTCGCCATCGTGTTCCATCGGCAGTTGAAATGCTCCACCAGTGCTTGTATCAACCCTGTGTAGTAGGGGTATCTGTACAACGTGGCGGTCGCTGCATATCTGATGTCAGCTCTGTCCAGAAGGGCCCTGTAATGATGCACGATCCCCATCGGCCACTCAGTCGCCCCCTGATGGTACCTGTGTGAGGGGACACCGCCCCGAAGCCATACCAACTAACAACTATCTGTCGGAGGATTCCATCCAAGAGGCTGTGGCCGTTGTATCCTTCTCCAGCACATTGTAGCCCAAACGGCTCCAGCACCAACCCCAGAGTCCCCTCTGTCTTCGCCTAGTGGTGGCCGTGCAAGTCCTAGGAAGTGGGACCCAATGTTCCGACATAAATCCCGAATTGGTCCGCCCTACTGTAGAAACCCAGGCACTCAACATTGGGAAACTGACGTTGCCTCCAGTAGTCCATCGAAAAGCTCGGGAAGCGGTAGAGGGCGACCACATGCAGGCTGTCCCTGCCCACCAGAATGGCCCGCGCCAGTCGACGACGCTCTCTAGCAATACGGGAGTCTCCCTCCTACCTCTAAAATCCGTGCCAGCTCTACAGTCCCGACTCTGCTCGCCCTTGTTGACACCCGTTTTAGCCCATAAGTCGTGTTATTTTTATTATTTATCTCCGTGATATCCTAAATTAACCATTATTTTGGAGTCATCTTTGAGCCTATTTCTAGCCCATTTTTGGTCACTTTTAAGCCCTTTTATTGGGATGAAGAATGTCAAACAGCCTTTGATAAGCTGAAAGACTACCTGAAGACCCCTCCAGTGCTGGGGGAACCGATGAAGGATGACCGTTGATTCTATATATAGCAGCCACACACTATTCGCTGGGGGAAATGCTCGCTCAGAATAATGAAGAAGGGAAGGAACAAGCCCTCTACCACCTCAGCCGAAGACTGGTCAGGACTTAGGAGAAATATACTTTCATTGAGAAGGTCTACTTGGCGCTGGTCTTCACAGTCAAGAAGCTCTGACACTCTATGCTATCGCATCAAAAAAAGCTGATTTCCAAAGTGGATCTGCTTAAATATATTCTGTTACAATCAGCACTCAAGGGCCGCTTAGGCAAATGGGCAGTGATCCTCATGGAGTTTGATATCTCTTATGTGCTGTAGAAAGCCGTCAAAAGCCAAGCCATCGCAGACTTCTTTGTTGCGCATCCAGTGCTAGAAAGCTATCCACTAGAGACAGAGCTCCCTGAAGATGAGACCCTGGAAGATGATCAAGTGCAGCCTGCCTTGTGGCAATTGTACTTTGATGTCGCATCTAGAATTGACACCCTAGTAACTGGAGCAGCCAGAGTCAGGGCCAGGTTAGGCATAGTCCTGAAATCTCCTGAAGGAGAAGTCATATATACCTCGTGCTCAATAAATAAGCCCTCCACAAATAACGAGGCAAAATATGAAATCCTGATTATCGGGTTGTTGATTGCCCTGTCCATGGAAATTCAGATGCTGGAAGCATTCGGGGACTCGATGCTAGTCATAAAGCAGTTAGAAGGAGAGTTCGACTTGCGAAAGTAGGAACTCCTCCCCTATTACCAATTGGCGCTGTGCCTGATGACAAAATTCTATTTCATCATAATCAAGCATATCAACCGAGGATAGAATGCTCAGGTAGATGCTCTCACAAAGTTGGCTAGCTCTTTGGCAATCATGCCAAACACAAGCCTGAATATAACAATAATTAATCAACGCCAGGTCCCCAGTGTGACAGAGGTTCTAGCAAACGAAGAAGATAATGAAGCGGCATCTGTGGAGAAAGTCCAACAACCGATTGGCGGGAGCATCTCCTACGTTGGTTTCAACACCAATAGCTCCTGAAGGAAAAAGAAGAAAGAATGAAGCTCCTCAGGATCAAGGACTCCTATGAGATGAGAAACAGAACCCTATTCCGAATAATGGCAGATGCCCGAAAGAAAGTCCTACTGCATTTCTTGTCCTTAGTAGAAGCTCAGCAAGTGATGCAAGAAGTTCATGCCGGGTCAGTCGGGGCACACCAGGCCGATGCGGAAATGAAGATTGAGATAAAGAAACTGGGCTATTACTGGCCTACTATCTTCAATGACTGCTGCAAGTTCGCCAAGGCTTGTCAAAAATGCCAAGAACATGCCACTGTGTCAAGAAGACCACCAGTGCCATTACATCCCACTATACCGAACCCACTCCCACAGAAAATGAAAGATCTTGGTGCACCACTCATATCATGTGTCATTGGGGGCATCACCTTTGAAAAAGCCCTACTGGACTTAGGGGCTAAGTGTGAATTTACTGCCGACATCTATTTATCAAAAGTTTGGGATAGGAGAGCTTAAACCAACCCCAGTGATTCTCCAATTAGCAGACATATCTGTTAGGACACCTAGGGGGCAGGTATAGGATGTCCTTGTCAGGATCGACACTTGCTACTTTCCTATAGACTTTTTGATCCTTGACATGGAACCTAGCCATGATCTGGCTCAAAGTCCCATCATATTGGGTCGACCCATCCTGGCCACTGCCAATGCTAATATCAATTGTAAGTCGGGGCTTATGGATATCTGTTTTGGAGATCAAAAAATCACTCTCAATGCCTTCAAGGCCTCTAAACACATTGGGAATAAGGAGGACTACTCCACAATTGATGTTATTGAGGACCTAGTTGAAATCTGTTCTCCCTTGGTCCTAGATGAACCCTCTATTTTAGATAAGCTTGATGATAATGAATCCATTGAAGATGTCCATACGATTGACTCAAGGAACATGGCACTGTGGCCCACCAAAGTTGAACCTTTGCCAAAACTCAACATTGAGCCTATGTTGCCTTCAATCCAAGCCCCACCATAGTTGGAACTCAAACCCTTGCCTAAATCTTTGAAGTATGCATTTCTAGGACCCAAGGAGACTCTACTCGTGAAAATTGCTTCTGATTTGTCTCACACACAAGAGGCCCAACTACATGATGTCCTCAAAGCTCATAAAGCTGCCATTGGGTGGACTGTGGCTGACCTCAAAGGAATTAGCCCCTCAATCTGCATGCATCACATCTAGTCTGAGCAAAATGCTAAGCCTGTTAGAGAGTTGCAAAGAAGACTAAATCCCAACATGAGAGAAGTGGTGAAAAAGGAGGTGGTCAAATGGTTAGATGCTGGAATCATTTATCCCATCTCTGATAGCAATTGGGTGAGCCCTACACAAATCGTTCCCAAGAAGTACTGTCATCCAAAATGAACAAGGTGAGTCTTTGCCTACCCGATTGACTACGGGATGGAGGGTGTGTACAGATTACAGAAAATTAAATGCAGTCACCAAGAAAGATCACTTTCATTTACCTTTCATTGACCAAATTCTAGAGAAACTTGCTGGACAAAAGTACTTTTACTTTTTGGATGGCTATTCAGGATACAATCAAGTGATCATTTACCCAGAAGATCAAGAGAAGACCACCTTCACATGTCCATATGGTACATTTACTTTTAGAAGAATGCCTTTCGAGTTGTGTAATGCACCAGCCACTTTTCAAAGATGTATGATGGCTATCTTTTCTGACATGGTGGGGGATTTTCTTGAAAGTTTTATGGATGATTTCTCTATTTTTGGGGATTCATTTGAGACATGTTTGAAAAACTTGGAAAGAACAAATAAAATATGAAAATTACACGACTCGACTCAGAAAAATATGACGGACACAATGGAGTCATGCTGGCAAGCAACCAAGGTCTTGAAAAATATGAAGGGCGAGAGATGCCCCCATCAAATCCCCCCTTTGACGAGAAGGCAAGTCAACCCAAACCAAGCGAATAAGAATGGTTGCCCGTGGAACTTGGATGTCCATGAAACCACGGATGCCACCTCCAGCGGGGGACTATGCCACCGGTTCGAAAGAAGAGGGATCCACGGTACAAAAGGAGCACGAAAACGAAAGAAAAAGAGAAACAGAGAGGAGATAGAAACGCATAGCGTGAACACCTTTCAAAAATCTTCCCTTTATTCCTTTCAAAGAGGGGAGTATAGGAGCTGATGCATCAAACAACAGAAATAAAGGGGGAAGGAGGAACGAAACCAAGCATAGTGGAGAAGGGATGGAGTATTGGCTCCTCCCTTCCTAGACCTCTCTGCTCACTCACCCTCTTTCTCTCCCTTTTTTTTTTGCACAGACGGTAGTCAGAGTAGCAGGAAGCCCAGGGGGGTGAAACCTCTTCTCTCTCCTTCTCTTCTTCCAGCCTCTTTTTTTTTCATTCTCCTCTTCTCCCTCCCTTGTTCTGCTTCTGTAGGGTCCTTTTTATATGGGAGCTCATCCTTTCCTAGTAGCAGGTGTCAACAAAGGAGTCTTCAAAGCTCCCGCCCCAGTCGCATCATCTTTTCGAGGATTTCTCCTTTTGGAGTCGGTAGCTGGGTGGAAGCACCATCGCATTTGAGGCTTGCACGAAAGGGGAAACCTTCGAGAGTCTAGCCACTGCACGCCATGAAGCTTGGGCAAGCCCTTTTGGTTACTGGGAGTGCCCAGTGGTCATTGGCCAATTCGTTTCTTCTCTTTTATTTTCTCCCGCTATTGCCACCGAATGGGGAGCAATCACTACGTCACCGTATGGGCGAGTAGCAATGGCACCATATCGAGCTCGAGGGGAGCCCACCGTATCAGGGCCGGGAGGAGCACACCATATTAGCGGTAGAGGTACTGCCATATCAAGGCCCTGTCGTATCAAGCCAAGGGGAGCTACCGTATTAGGCCAAGGGGAGCTACAGTATCAGGCCAACGAGAGCTACCATATCAGCCCAAAAGAGGCTCACCGTGAAGTCCCGCGATCTATGACACCCAAGAGGGGGGTGAATTGGGTGTTTTCAAATTTTTAAGAAAATCTTAACCAATTTAAATGAATGTGAGAAATAGCCACAATGAATTCTAGATCTATGTGCTAACTATCGGATCTGATAAAATCTATCACACACAATCGATGTTAGGTACGATGGCGGAGGTGAAAATCTGAAGATTTTACTCACGCAAGATGTTATCTTCCTGACATGGTTTACCTTGTCGATCCGAACCCACATTTTAATATACCCGAGATCTAATATGAGAATGATAAATTATGCTAGTCTGTCAGCTTAAAAGCCGATAATGGGGTAGCTGTCGGCTCGGAGGCCGATAATGGGGTAGCTGTCGGCCTAGAAGCTGATGATTGGACATCTTTCGGTTGAAGCCCCAATGGCTGAATATTCATCGGCTTGAAGTTCTGATGGCTGAACATCTGTCGGTTAAAGGCCCGATGGCTAGACATCTTTTAGTTGAAGCTCCGATGGCTGAACATCTGCCAGTTTAATACCCCGATGGCGAAGCATCTTTCGGCTTAACGCCCCAATGGCTAAACATCTTTCGGTTTAACGCCCCGATGGCAGAATGAATGTCGGTTTAACGTCTCATCGACGGAATGCTAGTCGATTTAATGCTTTGTTGGCGGAATGCTAGTCGGTTTAACGCCCCGTCGACGGAATGCTGGTCGGTTTAATGCCCCGACAGTGGAATGCTTGTCGGTTTAACACCCTGTCGGCGGAATGCTAGTCAGTTTAATACCCCATCGGTGGAATGCTAGTCAGTTTAATGCGCCATCGATGGAATACTAGTTGGTTTAACGTCCCATCGGCGGAATGTTGGTCGGTTTAACGCCCCATCGACAGAATACTAGTCGATTTAACTCCCTTTCGGTGGAATGCTGGTCGGTTTAATGCCTCGTCGACAGAATGCTAGTTAGTTTAACACCCTTCATCGAAATACTGGTCAGTTTAACGCCCTGTCGGCGGAAAGCTTGTCGGTTTAACGCCCCATCGATGGAATGCTAGTCAGTTTAACATCCCATCGGTAGAATACTTATCGATTTAACGCCCCGTCAGTGGAATGCTTGTCGGTTTAACGCCCCGTCGGCGGAGTGCTGGTCGATTTAACGCCCCGTCGAAAGAATGCTAGTCGGTTTAACGCCCCGTCGGTGGAATGCTAGTCGGTTTAACACCCTGTCGGTGGAACGCTGGTTAGTTTAACGCCCCGTTGGTGGAATGCTGGTCGGTTTAACGCCTCTTCAGTGGAATGCTGGTCAATTTAACGCCCCATCGGCGAAATGCTAGTCGGTTTAACGTCCCGTCGTGGAATGCTGGTCAGTTTAACGCCCCGTCGGTGGAATGCTGGTCGGTTTAACGCCCTGTCGGTGGAATGCTGGTCAGTTTAACGCCCCGTCGGTGGAATGCTAGTCGGTTTAACGCCCCGTCGGTGGAATGCTTGTCGGTTTAACGCTCTGTCAGTGGAATGCTTATCGGTTTAACGCCCCGTCGGTGAAATGCTAGTCGATTTAACGCCCCGCCGGTGGGATATGTTTCTCCTTTAGATGCCCCTAAGCCAGGGTGAATTCTTTGTTTCATATGTCCCCCGAGTCGGGGCGTGTTTTGTTTCTCGTGCCCCTAGGTTGGGGTGAAGTTTCTTGCTTCTTATGCTCCTATGGCGGGGTAGATTCTTCCTCAAATACCCCTAAGCTAGGGTGTATCCTTTGTCTCATATGTCCCCCGAGTCCCCCTCTCTCATTCAAAATTAAAAAAAAAAACAAACACAAAAGAAAAAAACAACACAACACACGCACCCTCACATACACTCGCAGGATCGACCCCCCACATTGTCCTATATATATTAAAAAATAACAAACGTGATAGAAGGGGGGCTGGTGATCCGGTGACTCAAGTCTCGCTGGATCACCAACCCCGCCGGATCACTCAGCCACCCCCTGTTCCATTAAAAAAAAGAGATAAACACACGCACTCACACTCGTATACATAACACACACGCACATTTGCTCAACACACACACAGCACTTATGAATTGGCAGGTCCATTTCACAAAAAAAAGAACTTTCTTCCCTTCCGGCAGGAGAATTTTGTGCATTTAATGCACCCAAGGAAACCCCAATGGACGCAAGCCCTGGCACGTACGCATGGCACACCAGTGAAGTACTGTTCACACTTTTCATTTAAACTTTTTTTCACTTATTTTTATTTATGTTTTTTATTTATTGTTCACCTTTCACACTCTTTTCTTCACTAAGAATTCGTCTGATCTCCGATTGCCGGCCCATTTGTCCCATGGGGCAGAGCTCATGATCTCCCACGTCCTGTCCAAAACGGAGATCCTCCGGACTGCCGGACAACCGTATATCAGTGAAAAAGTGAGTATTAATGAATAGAAATCTTAATTATTCATTTTTGACTCATTGAGGGCTAAATTCTGTTATTTTTGTCACCGTTGCAATTCTACGATCTGGAATGAACTCTTTTCACCGCTCACGCGACCCCCGACCACCGGTCTTTGCTCTGTGGCATACTGCTCCGATCGGAATCCTCGGGTTAGCCCTTTTGCGACCGTCTAACGCGACTGTGTCCTTGAGTCATGAATAAAATAAATACAAACAAGGCCTATCATGAGCACGGTTTGGGCTTGCGGGTCCACCCGGCCATGTCTATGACCTGACCTCGCTTCAGGGCCAATAACCCTTTGGGTCGGACGTACCCTGCTGGGTTTCATCCCTCTTTCATAATATTAAATCACACCACAACATAGCGAACATGCTTCCCGAGGATTCCCCATGGCATTGCTGCATCGTCAACATAAATCAATTTCGGACCGATATCCGAATAAGTTTTCCACAACTCTTTTAGTCCCAGACTCGATGGCTCGAGGCTACGTCGGTTTGCCTTCGGACCTAGATGCATATGCAGTGTTGTCAACGGCGAGTCGAAAGATTTACGCAGACCCGATCGAAAAGCCCCTTGGATGACCTGAGCCTCTCGGTAGGCTGGTCCTTGAGGGTGCTACGTTCGATATGGGATTGGGTCCTGCTATTTCATGCACACCTAAATGATTAAGGGACCGTCTCGAACTTTTACAGATGAGTACTCGCTACATGCCCCCAACATATTCTGGGACAGGGGGAGATATTGCTAAAATTTATTTTTTCATCACCTGAGTCACGATAAAAAATACCACGCCGGGCCCCCCCGAGGGCGCCATCAACGCCTGGTCAAGGGAACGCCGCCATGGACTTTAGGTCAAGGTCAAAGGCGTCATGCTCGTTCACAAAGGTAGGTTATCTCATGTATAGCTTAAACAACATGTTAGGAACAAAAGCCCTCTCCTATCTCTTGATTTCATGCATTGTATGTAGAGAATTTTACGTTTTTGAGGGACTGCTTAGTTAGGTTTTTCATGGTATACTATCTCTGCAAGCTTAATTAAAAGATAAGAACTTTGCATTAATCCAGGCCTTGTTCATGCACTTACTACGTTCTAAACATACTATCATGTTTTATCTTCCTATTCCATATAGTTTTCATGTGAATATTGCCCTCGAATAGGCATTGCATGCTGGACTTAATCTCTGCCTGTTGCAGATAGAAGGCGGTCTTACAGAGACCGCTACTTACATATAGCGGCCCTCAATCGACCGCTATCTGGTTTTAGTAACCAGATTAAACCGGGTTCCATCCCTATTATATCTAATTGTGATTATGCAATGTTTCATGTCATTTCATGACATTCATGAATTCTATCATATAATGTTTCAATCAAGTTAGGTTTTTTGCCCTTCTTGCTACACGAAACTTATTTTCATGTACGTTAATTACATGTCAAAACTTTATAGTTTGTACTTAAAGGAAATTTCCTTGACTTAAGCCTACGTTGATTTATGCTTTGACGTGTTCCTTTCTCATCTCTTTTCTATTTCATTACTTCACATGTAGCCCGTAATCTGATATGATGTTATTAGATGCACTTGCACTTGATAGGAACACCGCTTGAACTTGAGAGCCTCTTCATCGGATATTCCTTCTGCCAGACTAGGTGATCTTATTTCAAGACCTCCGTAAGTCTCCACGAGCTTGGGATTCTCACTAGGATGCCGAGCTGGTTGTACCCTCGAAAACCCAATTTATCTAGAGAGCACTTACACTATCGATGTTTTCTGAGTTCTGGTTCTAAACGCTCCTCATACGACCGCTAAGGTTCACTTAACGGTCTGCCCATGACTGCTTATTTTCGCAAACGGTCAGCCCATGACTGCATGTCTCTCTGAGTCAAGCTTTCTTTGTTCTGGCTTTGACTCGTCGTAAACGGTCTCGACTCGACCGCATAGTTATGCCTGATGGTCCAGACTTGATCGCCTGAGTTCCTAAATGGTCCAGTAAATGACCGCATGGTTCCTGATTCTGTCTAACCCGAGGTTTGACCCTTCGGGTTGATTTTCTTGAGTTTCTAGTTGGTCTTAGGATTATCTGGAGCCGCAACCTATGTTTAACAAGTTAATGTTAAGTTATGAAACTTAATTAATGTACTGTTATACTGTCGGAATGCCGTCGTAGCATAATGTTCCTTTAATTCTTCTTTGAAATCTTATATCAACTTCGGTACATTCTATACCTTGGTTACTTGATCATAAACTTCTCCTGTCCTGAGGCCGCTAGTTTCAGGCAAACCGCTTGTTCTCTACATTTCCATCCTGGATGACTCAGTTGGTGCTGTCCTGGCGCAAGTTGATGATGAAGGTAAAGAGAGGGCAGCCTACTACTTGTCTAAGCTCCTCAACCGCTATGAGCAGAAGTATACAACCATGGAGAAGACCTGCACAGCATTAGTCTGGGTAGTTCAGAAATTGAAGCATTATTTCTTAGCTCACGAGGTTCCACTCATTGCTCGCATGAATCCCAGCAAGTTTCTTCTTGAAAAACCTATCCTTATTGATCAACTAGCATGATGGCAAAGCTTTCTTTCTCAATTCAACATCACTTACATTCAGCAAAAAGTAATTAAAGGCTATGCCATAGCAAAACACCTTGCTCATCACCCCCTTCCCCAATTTGATCCTGTTTGGTCAGAGTTTTTTGATGAGGAACTAATGTCCGTCAATCAGCCCGATTCGATGTGGACGTTACATTTTGATGGAGATCTGAATTCTCAAGGTAAGGGTATCAGCATTGTTCTATAATCACCTGAGGGAGTCACCATTCCACAAGCCTTTCAGCTTGCCTTTCCTGTTACAAATAATATAGCTAAATATGAGGCTCTTCTGGCCGGACTGGAGGCTGCTCATCTATATGGTGTCACCCAATTGCGTATTGTAGGTGATAGTCAGCTTATTCTATGCCAAGTGCTTACCAAATGGCGCACGCTCGACCCCAAGCTTAAACCCTATCAGGAACTCACATCAATTTATGCCAAGCTCTTCTCTAAGCTGATTTTTGTCCACGTTCCTTGCAACAAAAATATCTTAGTTGACGCTCTTGCTTCACTAGCTTCTTCCTTGGATTTCCCTCTCAAGAGAAATTTCTATTCTGTCATCATTCATAGGTGTCTTACTCCTACTATTAAGGATCCCACTTTCCTTAGGGTTAAGGAGGAGTTGCTTAAGAAGGTTAAGGAAGGATAAATCATTCAGAATAAGGAGGTCATGCTATTGGATTTAGAGGAAGAATTGGATGATGAGCGTGGTATTACGAGATTGCCAAATATTGCCAAGATCAATCTTATCATGAAGTTGCCATGGTAGAAGAAAAGAGAGCTATCAGGAGAGTCACCCAAAGATACACTTGGGGTTGTAGGCATGCTCTATAGACGAGGTCTCACTAGTGTTCTTCTCAGGTGCCTTGATGACGACGAACCTTGGAAGGTTATGGAAGAGGCACATTTAGGAGTTTGTGGTGGCCATGTCAATAGTCAGATGTTAGCTAAGAAGATGCTTAGGTTAGGGTTCTATTGGCCCACTTTAGAAGAAGAATGCTCCATCTATGTTCGAAGGTGTATTAAGTACCAACTACACACTGACAAGATTCATTCTCCTGCTTCTTCACTCCATCCTATGTCCTCCCCATGGCCTTTCTCCATGTGGGCTTTTGATATCATTGGGGACTGCACCCCCCATGTGCATCGACATATCTAGAGACATTAATCTTCGATAGAGACTATAAGGAAACTCACTAGAGCCTGTTACTTGATAGAATATAAAACCCAAAAAACATTCAATAAGTTATTACAACTAAAAACAATTATAAAAGAACAAATCACATAAAAACACTTTATTACAACAAATCTTCACAACAACAAAATAACAACTAATAAAACTCAATAACAAACTAATTAACAAAAGAAAAAAACTACCCAAAACAAAAAAACTCGGCGGGTAGGGGGTTGCAAGCGTCGAAAAGACACGGCAAAGCAGACTTCGGGCCCGGGCACTCCAGCAACGATCCGTAACGTCGTCTCGTGCCTCAGTACAAACGACAAACGGGCCGGCGTGACGATGGCGATGCCGACGAGTTTTCCAGTCGTCTGGTCGGAAGGGCCACCGGGGGGAAAAGAAAAACGGAACCGGTTACAGCCGGGTCGGGCCGGGTTAAATAAAAATGCGTATTGACGACGAACGACACAATTTTTAAATGATAAAAAGTACCTTCGCAAGTTTGGTTGTATGCGAAATGGCTCCTACATTATCATATCATCCATGCGTTATGCTTCACTTACCATCTGCCAACTTACAAAGCGTTATATATAATATTCACATAATGCTGATCTCATGGCAAATTATTATAAGGTTAACATCTGGTCTCTTATTTTTATGGGAGATGATCTCCTTATATGTCAGCCCCATACATTTAAGGATTCAGATGTTGATATCATGATATATTTGGATAAATCTCATGTGAATATTTTTCTCTCTATATATATTAATTATGTGTAAATTTTGGAGCTCTTAGATGAATTAACAATAGTCCATCAAAATACCAAGATTCTGCAATAATGTTGGTGGGAGCCGGCAACGGGCAACGAAGAAGAACCTTTTTCCCCAGCCGAAGCCTCCGAGGCAACGGGAGTCCTCTACGGACGACCCATCCATCCACCCCCGCAAATCCAAAAAGCACCCTCGCTCGGCATCTTTCCCGTACGAGATAGCGGCAGGCCGTGGGCCCACCTGCGGCGCCCGGAAGCAGTACATCACCAGAAGGTTACACAGGAGAGAAGAGAGAGAGATGGACTGTTCTCATGAATCTCATCTCTCTCTCTCTCTCTCTGCAAACTGCACACTCTAAACAAGTGTTTCTTTTTCTCTTTTTGTGACGAGAAGTACCTTCCAAGCAACCATGGGAATGGTGGCGACCGGTCAGTAATTATCCCCCTCTGCCTGCGCCGCTCCCCCTCCGCCATTTTCTTCTCCTCTCTCTCTCTGCCCATGGCGCCTCCGCAGCTCCCTTGCTAGCCTCCCTACAAAAAGCTGTCCCGCCGCCGCCGCCGCTGCTGCTATTACCGCTGTCGAACTCTTCTTGCTTTCTCCAATCCCTAGATTTCCGCTTCTGCAGTCGTCATGCCCGGACTGGTCACACCTCCCGAGGCGCCGCCTCTGCGGATCGCCGTCCCCGACGTGAACGATCCCCAGATCCGTAGTGTCCATGGGGAGGAAGCCGAGCCGCCCGCTCGCAAGTCCAGATCCCCTGCCCCAAAGAAGGCCGCGGGTTCGCCATCCGCGTTCCGGGGGAAGCCGTCGCCGGACCGGAGCTCCTTGGCGAAGAAGAGGAGCTCGCCGGGGGAGAAGGCGGGGCCCCCGCTGGACGAGTCGGCGCTGGACAACCCGGATCTGGGGCCGTTCCTGCTGAAGCTGGCGAGGGACACAATCGCGTCGGGGGACAGCCCCGGCAAGGCGCTGGACTACGCGATCCGGGCATCCAAGTCGTTCGAGCGGTGCGCGCAGGAGAGCGGGGAGCCCAGCCTGGAGCTGGCGATGAGCCTGCACGTGACGGCGGCGATCTACTGCAGCCTGGGGCGGCACGAGGAGGCGGTGCCGGTGCTGGAACGGGCGCTGCGGGTGCCGGAGGTGGGGAGCGGGCCCGACCATGCGCTGGCGGCCTTCTCCGGGTACATGCAGCTCGGGGACACCCACTCCATGATGGGACACATCGACCAGGCGATTGCGTGCTACACGGAGGGGCTGGGAATACAGATGCAGGCGCTCGGGGACACCGACCCGAGGGTCGCGGAGACCTGCAGGTGCGTAATCCGTTGACCAGTCCCCGCTTCTTCGGCGTACCATTTCACATTTTCCCGCTCGCGTCGGAAGCTCTGTGCAGCCGCCCTGCCGCAGCCATTGTAAGCGGGAATTTTTCCGATTGTCCTGTTCAACCCAGGCATCGTGCAAAGTCCATTTGGATGTTCTTGGAAGCATCCGCGAGCAATTGCTGCCCTGTCAGCGCACATTCGTACTCGTAGTTGATTCTCTTTAGTTGAAAATGCAACTTAATCCGCCATTTCCCGGTTTCCCGCTTGCTATATATCGTTTTTCTTTTGGCAAGCTTTCACATTCAAATGCGTGATAATGTGGATTCTTTAATAAGAATTACGTCGAGTCCTATTGTTGTAGCAACAACACGGGTTGTATTTGAATTCTGTGACAGAATCTAAATTTGCTGCAGAATTCCTCAAGTCGTAGACATCTAGACTGCCCAGTTTTTGTAGCCGGTGGTAGCTGAGTGTCTGGGCTGTCGGAGTTTTTTTCTTCTCCTTCACGAAAGTAGCACAGTTCCATTCTTTTTTTCTTGAAGTTAATAAGGAAAAGAGGCAAAATACTCGGTGCGTGCATCTGGGCGTACTAATTTCTCAGTAAATTGACAGGTATTTGGCAGAGGCCCATGTTCAAGCCATGCAGTTTGATGAGGCTGAGAAACTCTGCCAGAGGACCCTTGAGATACACACCGAGCATAGCGCCCGTGGATCACTTGAGGAAGCAGCAGATCGTCGTCTCATGGCCCTTATCTGCGAGGCCAAAGGCAACTTTGAGGCAGCCCTTGAGCACCTGGTGCTTGCGTCAATGGTTATGATTGACAGTAAACAGGACAATGAAGTTGCCGCCATTGATGTCAGCATCGGAAACATTTACCTTTCCCTTGGCCGCTTTGATGAGGCTGTCTTTGCATACCAGAAGGCACTCACAGTCTTCAAGTCCACCAAGGGTGACAACCACCCAACGGTTGCCTCTGTATTTGTTCGCCTTGCTGACCTCTACTACAAGACAGGCAAACTCAGGGAATCAAAGTCGTACTGTGAAAATGCACTCAGGATCTATGCAAAACCCGTGCCTGGGACTTCTTCAGAAGAAATTGCCGGGGGTTTAACAGAGATCTCTGCCATATATCAAGCTGTAAATGAACCTGAGGAAGCGCTGAAGCTGCTACAGAAGGCACTGAACCTCTTAGAGGATTCACCAGGTCAAAGGAACACCATTGCAGGGATTGAAGCTCAGATAGGTGTTATGCATTATGTGGTTGGAAGGTATGCCGAGGCAAGACACTCTTTTCAGAGTGCTGTGTCCAAGCTGAGGGCCAATGGGGAGAAGAATGCTTTTTTTGGAGTTGTGCTGAACCAGATGGGTTTAGCGTGTATACAACTCTATAAAATTGATGAGGCAGCTGAGCTGTTTGAAGAAGCAAGGGGAATTTTGGAGCAAGTATGTGGTCCATATCAACAGGATACTCTCGGTGTTTACACCAATCTTGCAGCAACTTATGATGCCATGGGAAGGTAAGTCATGTTCATGATCCGTTACTTTGGCATGGTCCTTTACCTATCATCATCACAGTGGTGACTAATAGCATTTTCAACACATTTGCAATATATTTATTTCCTTTAATTTTCATTCTGTGTGGTAGAAACAGGATTCTTAAAGCACCTATACGGAATAGCATATGCCCTACTAGTGTCTCTTTATGTCAAACAAACTTGACCAAAATCCCAACCTAAGATGAAGGATTGGTTTATAGGTAAACCATCTCTAGGGAAGAGCAGACCATATGAAGTCGATAATATGTAACGATAGGCAACACCAATAGGAGACGTTCCCCTGGATTGTAGACAAATCAGATCATTGGTCTAAGTAATGCCATGGGCACCTGTTTATAAAACAAGGACAGGAATATTTAAATGATTTTGCCAGACAATAAAGAATAGAACAAGGGAAAGAACACATTTTTCACAATATACATCCATCCATTTCAAAAAGAGGAAAACTCAAGAACTCTAAGGACCACCATACTTACATGAATTACAGAAGAAATCCATATCTGAAGTAGAAAGCTCATGATAATTTCTGTTAATTTCCAGAGCAGTGCGCCAGATAGTATCCCACAAGACCAACCAAGAGAGTTATTTGTCGGATGGTGATTCTCTGTCGACCTTTCTCTAACCTTGATGAAATGACTTTTCTCTCTCCATCTCCTCACTGTTTGCACATGAAAACAAATGAGTTTCAGCTCTCCATTCTTCACACAAGGCTAATTATTTTTCAAATGTACGTACAAGGTATAAATATACATACAACAAAAGTTATCTTGGGAAACAACCGTGGGTGTGTTCATGTATTCAACTGCATCCACCGGAGATAAAGAAAAGGAAGAATAGTAGAGGGAAGGGACTCGACATCTGAATAATCAAGTAGATACGAAAAATGTTCACAAAATAATGTCAGACACAGTTTTTGAGTTTACTCAGGAGCTCTACAAAAGACCTTCCAGTCTTGGACTTTGCTATGCATTTTTCAGTAGCCAAATGGAAGTAGTGTCTTTGTGTTTCACATGGCTAGGCTGGTACACTGTTTTTGAAAGTAAAATGCTGGTTCATCTGGCAAAAGCCTCTTCTCACACAGAAAGTAATCAGGCAAACCTGCAAACAAATTACAAGACTAACCTGGTGAAAAAAATCCTATGCCAATTTTTTGACACCCTGGAAGTGCATGGTGGCAAAAGTGGGAGTGGTGACAATATGCTGATAGATTGTGAGCTAGGAATCCACAGGTAAGCAATACACAAGGTGAAAAATACGAATACCATCTCTAGGAAAGAACCAGACCACATGAAATCAACAATATGTAACGGTACATAACACTGACTGGCTACATTCCCTTGGATTGATGCCAAATTAGATCATTACTCTAACTAATGCAATGGGCACCTATTTAAGAAACAAGGACAAGGGGGCACAAAACTGAAACATTTAAATGATTTTGCCAGACAATAAAGAATAGAACAAGGAAAAGAACACATTTTTCACAATATACATCCATCCATTTCAAAAAGAGGAAAACTTGAAAACTCGTAGAACCACCATACTAGCATGAGTTACAGAATAAACCCATATCTGAAATAGAAACAGAGCCTCAGTTTCATAAACTCTATGTTTCCCTTGATATAGGTTCTAAGGGTTGACCAATAACCTTAGATAGTATCTTGAACTTTACTAGTAAGATTAGGTAGAGCTATGGGCTAAGCTTTAAAGTAGGATAAATCAAGGAAATAAATAAAACACTTAAGTTTCATAGTTGCGGTTGTAGGCTTAGTTCTCATCAATGGCTGCCGAAAGAGCTCAGTGGCATGAGATGCAGTGGATGGTGCCAGGATTGACCCAAGCTTTGTAGCAGGTGGCTCAAGGAGGAGCTAATCGGGGAGCGGGAGACTTACATAAGAATTTCAAAAGTATGAACCCTCCCAAGTTTACGGGATCCATGGACCCAGAGGAGACAGAACACTGGGTGAAGAAAATCTAGAGGATTTTTTAGTCATGCAATGTGCTGATGAAGAGAATGTCCTACTCGCTACCTTTCAGCTAGAAAGGGATGCCAATACTTTGTGGGAGTCTGTCGAAGCAACTCTACCACACGATCAGATGTTGTGGGAAGAGTTTGTGGAACACTTCAATTATAAGTACTTATCTGATAGGGTGCAAGAAAGGAAAGCTATCGAATTCACTTCCTTGAAGCAAAGGAGTTTGACGGTAGCGGAATATGAAGCCCAATTCATGAGATTATCTTGGTACACACTACACCTTGTGAGTACCGAAAAGATAAAGGCGAAGAGATTTTTAATTATTTTAAAACCCCAGTATATTACTCAACTCGCCACGATAGATATCTAAGTATATGTCGATGTGGTGAGAAGAGCCCAACTCCTGGAAGATGCAATGGAGATGTCTGATCGCATCCGAGGAAGATATGCCAAGAAGAAGCAAGTTATTGGCTCTGGTAACTTCAAGCCCTCATTTGGGAAAAAGAGGCCCAATTTTGATGGGCATAACTTCCATAAGGATGGGTGTGACTTTCATAAGGACAAGAAGCCAATATCGTACGACAAACAAATTGTCCCTATTGCTTCCCCATAAAAGGAACTATGCAAGCATTGTGAAAAACTCGGACACAAGGCAGAAGAATGCTTGTAACGCCTGGTAAATTATAAAGGTTAAAATAAAATTAATTACCTATATTTTAGAAAGAGAAAAGACAATTAGAAATCTTGCACATCTTTATGAGGAATATAATAACAACTTCCACTGGATCGAACCTGTCTCCGATACCCAAGACGATGATAAAATTAATAAGATAAATAAATAAATAAGATTAATAATATAAATATATTTAAAGTTTAGCTTACATCTGAAATTTATAATAGGCTAAGGTCCACTAACAAACAAAAGGGCATGATAATTAGCACAGCCCAAATCACATAAAATATCAATTAGAAATCCCACCCACATAAATTAAAGCCTTAACCCAATTTTAACGGGTAAAATGATCACCGGTGAAGCCTTAGATCCTCAAAACAGCAAATGGGTTTTTACCCCCCTCTAAGACGCAGTCATGAAGGTGACCGCGTTCAGGAAATGGGCGGGCTAGTCCACGTAAAGGGGTCTACGTGGGATAGAGTGATTGAGGGCTTCCTAGTTCGGGTAAACCTTTTCCCCTAGGGGGTTCGAGTGGACCAGAATGACTGGGTTTGATCTGGAGAGAGAAAGGTCATGTAGGTCCAACTAGGGGTTAAGACGGGATGGAGCAAAGAGTTTGAATGGGCCATGGCTGAGTGAGCACGGGATTTAGGTGGGCTGGGCTGATTGGCTGGGTTCAAGGGTTTGGGTTAGTTAGGTGTGCTGGGGCTTACGAGGGTTAGGTGGACTATGTGAAAAGATAGCTTACTTGAATCTGGACCCGAAACGGTCGAACTCGGTGTTTGTCTGAGCTTCATCTTGAACGCGATGAATCGCAGTGTGATGTGACTGTTGGAGTCACCGGTGTCGAGCCGCTTGTAGAAGGTGTGCCGACTACCTTTTTGTCATGCACCACACGACGCAATAGGTTGCGGGGAGTCCCGGGTTGGCCCTGCAACTGGGGTGTCGGCATGATGATACTGTTTGTCTGGTAGTCGGGGTGACCCCCGCTTCTTGGCAATGAGCCGTATGGTACGGCAGGCTATTCTGAGTCTCGGGTTAACCCAGTCGTTGAGGTGCCGACAGTGTGATATCGTATGCAAGGTATTCAGGGGTGGTCTCCGAATCTTTTTAGAGTGTCATTCGGTACGGCAGGTTGTCCCGAACCTTGGATCCGATTCAGTTGTCGGAAAGCTGGTTGGTGTAGTGCCCTTTGCTCGGGGACGATCCCCGCTTGTTATGTTGTCCCGTTTGACCAAGCGAAATGTCTCGATTTTCGAGCTCAACTCGGCTGATAGAGCACCTTTGGCATTTTGCCGTTTTGCTCTGTTTAGGGAATATTTCCCTATGCTTAATCCTCGATTAATTCGAGAAAATAAGCAGGTGTCAACAGTAGGCCTTACTGTCTTTTTGTACATAGGCCTTTTGTATCTTGCCCAGTTTTGTCTTTGGTTACCTCGAGGACTTGGCTCGGGCTCCTTTCTTCTGATGATATTGATGAATAAAGGACAGAGTTCAGCAGCTTGGTTGTTTTCATCCTCTTTGCATGTATGACTCCCTTTTTTTCTTTTTTTTTCTCTTTTTTTCATCTTACCAGCCTTACTGCCCTTTCGGGTTTTCACCAGGATTGGCCCCCTTTAACTTTTTTCTGTGCACCCTTGCGGGTTTTCACACTGAGGGGTTACCCATTTTTACCTAAGACGCCTTCACGGGCTTTCACCTCAGTCGGGTTAAAAGTCTTTTTGCCATTGATTGTCCTCCTAATGATAACAACCAAGTCCGTCGGGACATCAATATTTTTAGCCCCTTTTTTTTCCTTTTTTTTTGGTACCTATGGTGCTAGAAGGCGAAGGGGGTTTGGCGTCTCGAGAGGGATCTACCTTGGACAAAAGCACCTTGCTCAGGCGAGATTATCAGAGGGAGAATTTCAGTGAGACGAGTCACAATTATTTTGGATACTATTTTGTTGTAGAAATTGCAGAGACTAATGGGGCAGAATTCTCCAAAAGAAGTAGGGTGAGCAACCTCTGGGATAATGACAATAAGAGTAGAAGCAAATACCCTCGATAGTGGAAAACCGCTGAAGAAGCCTTGGACAGAAACAATCACATCCTTAGCGATGATGTCCCAGCAGGAAGTATAGAAAGTCCCAGTGAAGCCATCAGGGCCAGGCGCCCCATTACCGTTCAAATCCCAGACCGCTTTCTTTACCTCAGCTGCAGATGGAATTTGGTAGAGAGAGTCATTATGGGTGCCATTGATAAGGGGGGGAATGACATGTAGAAGGTCCTCCTCAAGATGATGGGTTTCCGAAGAGAGAAGAGTGGTAAAGAAATGGATAGCCTCATCACGCAGAGTGTCTTGATTATCACACCAGCGATCATTGATTAGCGGTCTGTGAATAAAATTTCTTCTTCCATTACCTTGGACAACAGCATGGTAGGAAGAGGTATTCTTATCGCCGTTATCCATCCACTCCATTCTGGCTTTCTGGGCTCAAAATAGCTCCTCATTATGATGCGCTTTCCTGAGTCTGGCAGTAGATTCATTCAACCTCATTCGATTAGCCTCAGTGGGATCACTGTCAAAAATTAGCTGAAAAGAGACGACAGCTGCCTTGGCTTCGACAATGTTACGTTTTAGGTCGCCAAAGACATCCTTGTTCCAAGCTCGTAAGGCATTTTTGGTAGCACGCAGCTTAGCTTGTAGGTTAGCAAAGGGGTTGGGGTGGGAGGTATTACTATTATTCCATGCGTCAGAGACAATTGTCAGGAAGGAGTCATGGGAGCACCACATAGATTGGAAGACAAAGCGAGCAGGAGGCCTTTGGATCACCTTGTGGTGAAGGAACAAAGGAGCATGGTCAGATGGTCCCCTGGGGAGGTGTTTAATGACGGAGCCCTGGGCTAAATCAGAATAAAGAGAGTTAAACAAAACACGGTCCAGTCTGGCTTTAATGGCCGCACATCCAGTTCAGTTGTTCGACCATGTGAAGGGGGAGCCAGAGAAGCCAGCATCAAGCATCCCAGATGTAGAAATGAACGAATTAAAGTCCAGCATGGACTGGGAATTGGAAACACACCAACCAACCTTCTCTGAGGGAGAGACAATGTAGTTGAAATCCCCCCCAATCATCCAAGGCAGAGTCATATGTTTAGAGAAGTCTAATAAATTGTCAAAGAGGTCCCTGCGGTTAGGTCTGTTGCAGTTCCCATAGATCACAATGAAGTAGGATAATACCTTATCATCATTCAGAATACTGATGGTTATATGCTGAGCAGAGGTGCTCACGATATTAAGTGAGACCTCCCTCTGCCAGAAGAACCAGATTTTGGAAGAAGAAGAAGGGTATGATGGATACCCCAGACTAAAATATAATGATAAGAATGAGGTATAGATCTGGCAAGAGTTTGGGCATCAACCTCCAAGGCAGAGTGAAACCCGTTAAGAATTGCAAGTTAATTTCCCGAGGTGGCCTGGGATATAAAGGGCCAAGCAAGGAAGAATTTGATGAAAACAGTAAAGAGTCGTGGGCAGCTATGACTTCTACCCTCAAGATAGATAGACGGCCGCTCACGTGGCCCTTGTACACTCATTTTGTGAAGGGGCCCACTCAACAAGCCAACGAGCAAACTACAGTGATTGCCTTATTGCTAGATTACCAAGATGTGCATTCACGCCAATTCGCTCGTCATTTAGCACCTCTGGTCACTTATAAGGCCCTAGAATCTTTGAAGCCTCTTAAAAGAAGGAAAATGGATGATCCGAAATGTGACTAGTATCGGTGGTTTGACATGAATGATATTAAGGTTGCTCTAAGTCGACTGTTTATGCCCACCGATCCAGAATGGCCATCGCTGATTCATGAGTTGATAGAAAAACCAGCGGTAATCACTAACAAAAGGCAGCTACTCAGCAATTACACCGATGTAGGAGAGCCAGATGTGCCATTTGAAGAGGGGTGCACTATAGATAGGCTATGGGCTGACCTTTTTTCTCTTAATTCCGTTCATCCATCACTGGTTATCCATTTGATTGATAAATTGATTACCTCCAACATCTCCAGACCACCTGCGGTCTTGATTTCTTTCTCTCCAGATTTACTCCAAAACCTATCAATTCCTCCTTTGCTCCTCGAGCAATTCTCTCAACTTTCCATCACTCCCCTGTGCGGGCACTCTCTTATTCAGTCCTCTTCCAATCCTTTGATTTCAACCACATCTCCTATTTCATCTCCTCATTGCTTCATTATTGAAAAAGAAGAAAAAAATGTCAATTTTCAAACTCACCGGTCCACTTCCCTCATCTCTATTGAGGAGACCTCCTATCTTCTTTCTGAGTGTGCCCCGAACCAAGGGCCACTCATTCAAGGTTCGTTAGTGGACCTCCTTTACCCCTCCAACGAGGGGCCTTCTTCTACACCCCCTCCTGTACCCACTTCCTCTCTTTCCCCTCCTGAGTCTAGTAATCATGATAGTTGTTCTTCTTCATCCTTGAGTGTTAAGAGTCTAGGCGTAGTTACTACCAGGAAAGCCAAGGGTAAGCAGATTCCCCGTAGGTTCCTAAGAGAGTTAGCCAGGAGATGCCAGGCATGTTTAGACATCCCCCAGTTTATAGAGGATCCGATACTCCTGACGGACGTAGAATGTGAGGGTGAGTGTATTTTTAATGAAGGGTTTGGTGTCTACGAGATTATGAACGATGAAGACCCTATTGAAGAGGGGGATGAAGAGTATGAAGAATATGAGGATGAGGCTGACGCTTTTGCTAGTGGCATGAGAAGATTCGATGACTCAAGCATGATGCAAACAACATGTGTGCAATAGAAATCATTTATACCATGAATAATTCAATCAAGCACAGAAATCATATGAGCCAAACACTTATGACATCAACACATATGATATCATGCACATTTGACTTGTAGTGCTTGACATCATCAAAACATAGAGTTCAACATCTTGCACCCCCAGGCTGGGGTGGATAGCTGGAAATTTCATTCTCCTTCTACGCCCCCACGCTGGGGCGGATAGTTGAAGAAGAGTCGCTTAGAGCATGTTTTTGCATTGAGTAGCTTGTGTAGATGAATAGTGGTCGAGGGGCGATAGACTTCTACTATGCTTAGAGACACTTCTTGCAGTTGAATATCTATTCATTCTTGCCCCCTATCGGGTGTGTGTTGGGATAGAATTTGTATTGACTCCAGGGAAGGAGTATGCTGCTGAGTGTCCCTTGGGTGAGCTATCCCGATTTGACAGCTGTTTATTAAGTTGTCCCCTCTCACTCGGAGTAACCTGGGGAGGACTATGGACAGTCGGAATAGGCCTTCGTCAAAAATAGTCGAGCACCCTTCATCATGTGCTAGCATATACAAGGCAGCCATTGCATCGTGTTGGGTCTTTTCATTCGGAAAGAGATTCTTCCTCGTGTCTCAATTTGTTATCAGTCTTGCCATTAGTTGACTTCGTTCTTGAATTAATTTGCTTAAGTAGAGCCAGCAGCACATTGAGTAGCATCTTATCCTTGGCTTTATTATCTTCAACGGTTGTCCCTAGAGCGGGATAGCATTTACATTTTGTTCGGCTTCTTGCCGCAATCGTGGGAGCTCTTAAACGTATTTCAAAAGATGTGCCATCTTGACTGATATGGAGAGGCTGTGCTGGCCATTGCTTTAAGAATAAGCATTTGATGAGGGAGTGGTGGGTACACCCTATACTCGCCTATTTGTAGTTCGCCTTTGTTGATTAGGCTTTCCATGATGTCCTTGAAGACATAACAATCTTCAATAGAATGTCCTGACCTTTGATGATTAGGGCAGAACCGGGGATCATCTTCTCTTTCGACCTCGTTTGGCCTCTTGGGCTCCGAGAGCACTACCTTGCCATACTCTCGAGCCCACTCGAAGAGGATCTGAGTATTGTCTTTTGGAAAAGAGTAGGGCTTCCTCATTTTATGCCTTAGCGAGGGTCCCTGTTTTGCTAGCTAGGTGGGAGAAGGGCGGGTTGCTTCTTTTATTCACCTCCTTTGTTGCTCAACGTGATGAGGGCATCCCACGACACTCTCTTTGGCTCGGACTGCTGGCACCACTTTGAGATGTCCGCTTATGTTATCTCATGTTATTTTTCCTTTCATTGAGTCATATCATATGTATTTCCATTTTATTGAGTCATGTCGTGTGTAGTTGAGTCATGTTGTTAGTCTATTTCCCTTATTATGCTTAATTGGGCCTTAGTACCTTAGTTATGGGCCCGGATCGACTTGACACCCCATAGGACTCCTAATTTAAATTAAAACCCTAACCCTAGGCCATACCCTATAAATAGACCACCAGGTTCATCCGACGTGAACCCTAATTTTTGACTGCATAGAACGAAAGTATAGTGTTGTCGTTTCAAGTTCTATCTTTAGAACTTTTTGTTCCCTTTAGTATCTTCTAACGTCCCTCTAAATCTCATGTTAGGTGGATGATCAATCCAGGAGTTAGAGGGAACAGAAGTTGCTGGTTCCACGTAGGAAGCGCAGGAACGAGAGCTCCCTTCCGGCAAGAAATTCGAAGTCTAGGACCAACCCTAAAGGTAGGTTGTCTAATGATCGACTCAAACATTATGTTAAGATTAAAAGCCCTCTGTCATTGCTTGTCTTCATGTTGCATGCATAGAGTATTTTGAGTTTTACCATGATCGCGCAATAAGGTTTCTAGTTCATATTTTCCATGTAACCTTAATTAAAAGATAATAACTTTTATTGATCACCTGCCCTTTTCATGTATTGTTTACATGTTAGCATGCTTTTCCCTTTAGTTTCATGTTATTTTGCACCTTTATTTACCATAGCAATAGGCCCTACAAGGCCGGGATTTGCTTCTGTCTGATGACAGACAGATAGCAGTCCTACAAAAACCACTACCTCCATATAGCGGTTCCCAATCAACCGCGATCTGTACTGTTAACTCGAAACAATGACTAGATCACTCTCATGATTTTTCCTGATATATATATATATAGTTATCTATGCTATGTTTCATTTTATTTCATTATGTTTATGGTTCTGCCATATCATGTTTTAAGGGTTATGTTTTTATGCCTCTCATGCTTTAAAAGGACTATTTTCACATATGCTAATTTCACACTAAACCCCTAGGGCATCTTTGACTACCAGTTAGGATACGCTAACTGATGAGAGAGAGAGAGAGCGGTGGGCAAGGACGGGCCCCACCTCTTCCTCACACACAACCCCGTTAATCGGGGTCAGTTAGTGTACTCGACCCTCCGGGGTCGAGTGCGCTAACCGGGAGCAGTTAACAAAGATGCCCCTATAGTTTTGTACTTAAGGGATTTTTCTTTTGAACTCTTTGTACACTGATCTTTGTTTTGATATGATCACCCTCATCTTTTGTCTTTGATCGTTATTGGTACAAAGCCAGTACTCTGGTATGTTGCTATTAGTCACTTACACATGATAGGAACACTTTCTTGGACATTGAATGCCTCTCCGTTGGATATTCATTCTATCAGACTAGGAATTCATGTTTCAAGGCCTCCCGTAAGTCTTCGTAAGCCTGAGATTCTCACTAGGATGCTGAGCTGGTTGTACCATAAAAGTCCAAAAGCTTGATGAGCACTTCATGATTTTTCTGCATTCTGTCCTGATCGCGACCAGTAAATCTACCGTGAACTTTAGATCACGGCTGGCCAATGACCGTATTCATTCAAGATCAATAAATAGATAAAATAAATAAATAATTTTTAAAAATTAAAGAGTGAATAAAAAAGAGAACAACTCGGTCAATCGACGGCCAAACTAAAAATTTGAGTCTCGCCCGCGAGCCTAATTGGGCCGAGTCTTTAGACCCGATTAAAATGTCACAGACCGAAAAACATTTTACGACTTAACTTGAAATCGGACCAGACATATGAACCTATCGGGTCGACCCAGTTCATTGACGGACCTACTCTCCCGTTCCCCTCGCGAGTCCTAATAAGGCCATTTACCGGACGTCGGGATCCGACTTCCTCCCCGGACCGGGTTCGTAAGACGTCATGGATGCCGGAAGCCAGCTTCCGCAGAGGGGAGCATCCGCCTTCTTCCTCCTCGGACGACGGCCTCAATCCCTCCCATGCTTGTCACGCCCGGCGCGAAGTGGGCCAAAAAGTAAAGCAACGGAAATATTAGTCTTCCGGAAGCCCTTCCTGGCCATTTCCGCTGCGAAGTGGGCCAAGAAGTAAAGCAAGGGCAATTTTGTCTTTCGGACGTCCTTCCCCGCCATTTCACAGTGGCACCACAAGTACACTCCGGTGCGAGACCCAACCCCCTTCCCGCCTCCACGGCCAAAGATGTGGTGCCGGTGGTACCGGCCACTGAGAGGCGGCCACGGCCGGAATGCACACCTTACAACCTCAGCAGCCTACGGCGGTTCGTCCTACGGCATGGACCACGGCGTGCTGCCCAAAACGCCCCCTGTGAACTAGCTGGCCGGCCCAATCAGCTGCCCACAATTGGAGTTTGGAGGTTCCGGGGCCAAGGGGTCATTTAGCTTGATGTAAAATATCGCAAAGTGTTTTGAAATATGATATTTTGTGTGTCACTTAAACACTCTGTTTTGTGATGTTTCATAGTAATTTACGTCAAAATAAATAGTCTCTAAATTAGCCGGCCAACAGTGATTTAGATCGCTTGTGCTAAAAAATGGCCGAATGTCACTGCTTGACCCATTAGTCATCTTTTTTTTAAAAAAAAAATTGAGATTGATCAATTAACTAAATTTGGTGCAAATAATGTGAACATGGTAAATAGGAGGGTGTCACGATTTCTGTTAATAGATCACTTAAACAAATTGTACCTACTGTCATAGGCTGCAATGACACAAGATACGGCCACTGTGGTGGATCCGCAATCCGAGCTAATTTCAAACCGGTACGGCGTTTTTGTACGGGCTAAAACTGGCTCGAATATTTTTAAATTTTGAGCCTACTTGTTAGGGCGCTATTGGTAACACTTGTACCCTGGGCAACCTTAGAAAAATCTGTTCACGGCCACTGAATTATCATCATTATAAAATCTCCGAAAGCCCGTCCTTCTCAACTTTGAAAGATCAGAGTAATCGACATATGATGTCTGTGCTTCTCTTTCATGCTGAATTTTTCACTCCTCAAAAATTCATATACAATTGCATGGGCTCTTAGTGCAGAATGGCGGTAATTCGATACCTAGTATCGGGTTATCGGTATTGTGTACTTTGGGATGGGGTCTTGGAGGCTCATGGGGTGCTTGCGGCATGATTTGCCCTTCTCCTGCCTGCTTCTTCAGAGGAGACTGTTGCGGGGCTTCCACTGGGGAGGTCACTTCTGGTGCTTAGGGAGGGTCAATGCTTGCTTTATCCTTCTTCTTAAGCATTATGGCTGGTGGTTGATGGGGCCTCTTATCTTTAGCAGTAGCAACCCGTGCTGGCTGTTTGCCTTCCAGGATGGAAAAGAACTCAATGAATGATGGAGCTTCATCACTTCCCTTTGCTTTCGCATAGAGGCCTAATAGGGGAGGAATTTCAGTGCCCCGGACTTCTGGCTCTAGCATTTGGTAGGGTTGTTTGCCCCTAAAGATAATGTTATGGTTAGTCGGAGGTGGGCGTCCCCATTTTCTCCCAGAGCAGGTAGCATGCATTGAGGTCAAAGCCTCAGCTTGATTTACTTCTAGTGACGGAGTGGAAGACCCTTCCTCATCCTCTTCCCCCAGCAGGGTAAACAGTGCTGACAGAGTATTGCATTGTATTGTGACTGTCTTCCTTTTGCCTTTTGATCTATTCCTCTTCCGGCGTCTCGCCTTATCTGGCTCATGCCCCCAGAAGAGGTCAGTTTCAGCCTTTCCTTGTTTCTCTTCTGATTGCTCTTCGATGGTCAATCCTTCTCGCTGTTCCCAGAGGATATGATCCTTCACCAGTATTGGCTTTGGCTTAGACTGTATATATTCATCAAGCTGACTGATATGTTGTTGTAGACGCCGCACCTCGGGGCTCACCTCCTTGTGGACAGGCATTGGAGTTTGCTTCCTCCGATTATGAGTGAATATTCGGATGACCGGTGGAGACTCTGTGGTGCGCCATGTAGGATTTACTGGATGCGAGGGTGGTTTTAGAGCAACGCCTCGAATATAGGCACCTGGTGTCCCAGAAACTGGTGGCCTTCTTTTAGCTTTAGCTGGCACTATTTGCCATCCCACTTGATCTTTGATAGGAGTAAGAAAGCACGCTTCATATGTGTGCTGTGTGCAAGTTTTAGCAGCTTCTTTAGGCAACTGCTGGTACAAGGAAATCATATTAACAACTTGCCTCATTACTAGGGGTTTGTGGGGGCGTGGAGGATCCACTTGGTGTTCCCCATGTTGCAACTCTCCCTTTTTGACCATGCCTTCCATGACATCCTTGAAGACATAACAGTCTTCTATGACATGTCCCAGTGCCCAGTGGTACGAACAGAACAAGGGGTCATCCTTCTTCATTGCATCATCAGGTCTTTTTGGCTCTGGCAATGTTATCTTATTGTATTTGTATGCCCATTCAAATAGTGCCCGTGTCTTCCCTTTAGGGAACGAATATGCCTTCTTCATCTTATTTCTCAAAGAGACACCTTCTTTCTTCTCCATTGCCCCGGCTGGTGGGGGAATAGCTACTCCTTTGGCCTTTTCTTTCTACTAATCAAAAGTCTTGAAATCAATAGTGTGTGTCTCTGTTGGTGCCGACTGTTGCTCAACAGTTTTCCCTTTCAGAACAGTAGGGGCATTGGTGGTAGGACGTTTGGACAGGAAAGTCTCGACCTCTACCACCACATTGTCCAGGTGGTCGAATGTCCAAATATCCACTCCAATCATCTTTTCAAGCACTTCTCTTCTGAGATTCTACTTGCATATCTGAATAGTGTCTTCTTGGTGCGGAGGTCGCCTGCATCTCATGGCCAGATTTCTCCATCTCTTGATATAATCCAGGGCTGTCTCATCTTGTCTCTGCCTGGTTGAGTGCAATTCTGCCATTGTAATTTCCCTTTCTGTGACATGGAATCTTTCTCGGAACTTTCTCTGCATGTCGGGCCAATCAGCTATGGACCCAGCCGGAAGGCTAGAGTACCATTCAAAGGCCAACCCTGCCAGGGATGAGCCAAAGAATTTCAGTAGGTATGCTTCAATGGTAGCCAGGTCCCCCATGACGGTTGTGTAGTAAGCAATGTGTTCCTTGGGGGAGCCTTGCCCATTGAATTTCTCAAGCTTTGGTGGCTTACTGATGCCTGGGGGTAATCTCCTTGCAGCATATTGTGGAGGATATGGTACCTGGTAGACGTCGAAGGTGCCAAGGTCACCATCAGCCCTTTTAGACAGCTTCATTTCTATCATCTTTTCTATCATTAGCTTATTTACTACAATGGGGTCCATAGGCTCTGGATAGAAGTGTGTCTGCTGCTGCGTGAAGGGGGCCATCATGACCGTTGCATGTAAGCTGGGCTGCACTCCTAACGGAGGGGGTTACACTTGAGATGCCGAAGGTTGTGCTGTCATCTGTTGCGGGAAGGGCTGACATGGAGCTTTCCCATGGTTTGCTTGATGGGAAGTGGCAGACATCATAGCCTCTACTGAGCTGTAAATCTCCTTTACTGGCTTAGTGTGCTTGGAGATTGGGGTTTGTTCACTCTTCTCATTCAGCTGCCTTTTAAGAGACTCGATCTCTTGCTGATATCTCCTCAACATCATTAGTATAGTTGGGTCCAGAGATACAGCCACATGCATTTCTTCTGTCATCTGACTGGATGTCCCTTCAGCAGGGATCATCAGTGGCACATCTTCTTCTTCTGAAGTCACCACATTTACAACCAAAGTGGTGATCTCTGGCAAATCATCAGGTGTTGCAAGCTTCTTTCTTGCTGCCTGGCCCCTTCCTATTATGGGGCCAGGCCTTTGAGCCAACTTGACAATCTCTTCAGATTGGTCGGGCAAAGCACTGTACCCTCCAGTAATTCCTGCCATATTGCAGGCAAATACCTGCAGCTTTCCTCTTTGCCTCCAAGCACTTCTCCGGGCATGATCAGGAAAGGTCAGCCGATCGAACACAGATACTATGCTCCTTTATTCTCCCCTCTGCGGGGCATCTTTCGAACATCCGGCCCTTTGGCCATCTTTAAATTCATTAGAGCCCGAACACATGACTCCTGACATCATCTCTTCTTTATTGTCCTCTCCTCCTTCGGCACCCATGGCACAGAACAATCTTTACTGCCCTAGGGATGAATTCCCAAGGCAGTGGACATAGTCTTGGACTACTCTCTCTATTTCCTCTCGACTATGCCTCTGGGGATTAGCTTGAGGCATCAGTCGCTCCTGTGTCTTCGGCTGATAAGCCAGCCTTGTCATCTGAGCAGCTTGATATATCTTCCGGGGATACAGGATCACGTCTGCCTGCCTGGCGTAGGCCTTTGGCTTGTAGGGAGCAGCCATTGGAATGACTTCTTCTTCTTCTTCTTCTTCTTTCCTCACTTGAACTTTCCTGCCCCCTCTCCTGGGGCGCATGATAGCAACTTCTTCCTTCTTAAGGGCTGGTGCCGAGCCCCGAACTTTCTTAGGCACCCAAATCTGCTTGAATTTTACCAGCTTAGGTGCTAGCGACTTCTTTTCTTGTCTCTCCATGTTGGCCCTCCTGGTGGCCAGCACTTGGAACTTGTTGTTGGTGGGGACTGCTAGATTGATGGATTCCGGTAGGGCCTCAGCTGGGTGACCATTGAGGTACACCCACATTCCTCCAATCAGTAAAGACTTTCCCGAAGTCGACAAATGTCCTCGGGGTGCAGTAGTCCGATTCCTCTGGTAGTTCTTCTTCTTCCTGCCAGCAGCGGCAGGGGCAGTGGTCCTTCTGTCCAAGTGGTGGACATAGCATGAAACGATGGTGCGCAAAATAGCCGTCTTCGTGGCTCCTTCTTCTCTGGTACATTTGTGGCTTCTACCGCAGTAGTCTTCTGGGCTAATAAGGTTTTAAAACATGACAGGGCACAAAACATAACTCCTTTTAAAACATGCTATATCTTAAAACATCAACATCACGAAATATAGTATAAATACTACTATGAACAACAAGAAAAGCATGACCCTTGATCTGGTTACTATTTCGGGTGAATAGAACATAAATCATAGTTCTTCAACTACAGCTATCTGGAGGTAGCGGTTGATTGAAGACCACTACTATGGTTGTGGTTTCTGCAAGTCCGCTATTCATCTGTCCTCAGACATAAGCGAACCTCAGCCTTATAGGACCTTTTTAATGGAAAATAAAGAGACAACTAGTACAAATCTAAAAGGGATAGCATGCTAGCATGTAAATAATGCATGAAAGAGCATTCAATCAATAAAAAGTTATTATCTTTCCATTAAGGTTGCATTGACATCATGAACTAGAACTCTAATACGTGATTGTGGCAAAACTTGAAATACATCGTGCATGCATCAAGAAAATAAGAGGGAATAAAGGGCTTTTATTCCTAACATCATATTTAAGCCGATCATGAGACAACCTGCCTCTTGAGTTGGTCCTAAACCTCGAATTTCTTGTTAGAATGGAGCCCCCATTCCTACACATCCTACGTGTAACCAACTTCTTCTGCATGCTCTAACTCCTTGGTTGCTTGCTGCCCTAACACGAAAATTGGAGGGATGTTAGAAGATACTAAGGGGAATAAAAAATTCTAAAGGAAAAACTTAAGAAGACGATACTATACCTTCATTTCGCGTGATCTAAAACCTAGGGTTTGTTCTAGACAGAGTTGGGGCCTAGTTATAGGGGATGGCTTAGGGTTAAAGTTTTACACCGAATTAGAATCCTTATTTGGTGTCAAGTCGATCCTTAAGAGTCCTAGATAAGTTTTTGTTCGAGATCACATCAAATGATGGCTAAATCGTAGATAAAAATTTGAGTTTTTCATGTTTAACTACTTTCTATTTTTGGAACTAGATAGCGGTCGAGCGAAGACCGTCTTCTTCAGGCAGCAGTCGCGCGATAGATTGCGACCTTGCCTGACTTTTGAAACATCAGGTTTTTCTTTTAACTCAAATTCTAATTTCTCTATTTTCCCTATTTAAATTAGGAAACCTCACCCTAGTGCGTTTCTAGGGTTTGGACTTGGGCCAAAAGGCTCAAATTTTGGTTTTAAGCCCCTTTTTAAGTGGGCTTCATCATCTAGTTAATAGTTAGGCCTTTTTATCAAAGGCTTTTCATTAAGCCTATTAAAGGCTTAAATAAATCCATTTAATTTCTAAAAAATCTAAAAAATTACCAAGTGTGCTACACCCTCCCCCACATAAAAAGAATTTGATCCTTAAATTCATTACATGGGATTATGGAGGTGCGATTTACTTACAGTTCAATAGCTCTGGGAATTTTCTGCACATTGCTTCTTCTGTTTCCCAGGTAGCTTCTTGCTCTAGGTATCTCACAGTCCCTCCCTCCTAATAAAAATTTTATCCTCAAAATTTAAAGGAATCACCAGGAAGGAAAGAGACAAACTTACTCAAATAGATACGGGAACTACTGGCGCATATCTTCTTCGTGTCCCCATGTAGCCTCATTACCAGAGTGGCATTGCCATACAACTTTCCCTAGTGGAATTACCTTATTCCTCATCCCCTGGTCACGCCAATCTTCAATACGAATCGGGCATTCTGGCATAGATAAATCCGCCGCCACTTCAGGGCACACAGACTCATCAAGAACATGCGATGGATCTGGCATATATTTTCTCAACATAGAAACATGAAACACATCGTGGATTGCTGCCATTGCAGGTGGCAATTGAAGACGATAAGCCACATGGCCCACACGGTCCAAGATAGGAAATGGACCAATATATTGGGGACTGAGCTTTCCACATCTGCCAAATTACATAACGCCTTTCATCGGGGATACCCTTACAAAAATAAAATCTCCTGGCTCAAATTGCAAAGGTCTTCGGCGCCGAACTACATAACTTTTCTAACGACTCTGAGCTATCAATAGTCTCTGCCTGATCAGATGAACTACCTCAACAGACTGCTGAACTAACTCCGGTCCTGTCATTAGCCAGTCACCGACCTCAAACCAGTCTAGCACTGTATGACAAGGTCGACCATATAAAGCTTTGTACTTTCTTCAATTCATTGAAACTCTACTCACAGGCCTCCGTCCACATAAACGGCACATTCTTCCGAGTCAATTTAGACATTGGCGCTATAATTTATTTAAAGTCCTAAATAAACCTCTTGTAGTAACCTGCAAGACCGAAGAAACTCCTAACCTCAGTCACAGATCTCGGTCATTGCCATTGAAGGATAGCCTCAATTTTTGCTAGGTCAACTACAATTCCTTCACCAGAAATCACATGGCTCAAAAAATGAATTTCTCAAAGCCAGAACTCACACTTACTGAATTTTTCATAAAGCTGATGATCCTGCAGAGTTTGCAATACAATACTCAAATGTTGTGCATGCTCTTCCTCAGAAGCATAATAAATCAAGATATCATCCACAAAGACCACCACAAATAGGTCCAAATATGGACAAAACACCTGATGCATCATACCCATGAACGTTGTAGGTGCATTGGTTAGCCCAAATGGCATAACCAAAGATTCACAATGACCATACCTCATACTAAAAGTAGTCTTCTCCATGTCAGAATCCTTGATCCGCAACTGATAATAGCCAGATCAAAGATCAATTTGGGAAAAGACATGAACCGACTAAAGCTTGTCAAATAAATCATCAATCCTGGGCAAAGGATGTTTATTTTTGATAGTCACCTGATTTAATTGCCTGTAATCAATACATAGCCTCAGGCTTCCATCTTTCTTCTTCATAAATAACATAGGAGCACTCCATGGGGAGAAGCTAGGATGAATATAACTCTTTTCCTATGGGCTACCAGAATCATCCCCTTTTTTAGAACCATTTGACAAGTTTTGTTTCAGGATTTCTAATTCTTCCTTGAGCTGCATGTTTCTTTCTTCATGAGATTTAATAGTATTAAGCATGCTTTGATTCCGAGTTTTCAATTCTTCACAAATTTTCTCTAACTCCACACATCTCTCACTCGATTGATCACTTTGAATCGTTGAGTTCATTTTCCTTTTAAGTTGTTTGTTTTTAGATCTCACTTTCTTGAATTTAGCATACAATGCAACATATTCAGTTTCCCACTATTCAGGAGTAACTGAGTAAGAGTTTCCATGTTAGATTTTACCTTAGTTCATTCTTCCTCGTGAGCCATTAGACACATGCTCTTCATTAGCTCTTCCAATTCTGCTTCATCCTCATCCTCTTCTTCGTCACTCCATGTAGCGACCAATTCCTTAGACTTCTTTTCTTTCTCCCTCTTGAATTTTCTCTTCAACTCTGGACACTCGCCACACAAGTGGCTGAGTTTTTTGCATTCATAACATATTACATCAGTAAGCTTGCTTGCCTCTATTTTGTGCTTGGGTTGTTTCTTAATCTGCTTCTTGAACTTTCCTTGAAATTTCATCTTTCCTCTTAGAAATCTTCTGACCTTCCTAGTCAACATTGCAACATTTTCTTCTTCTTTACTATCCTCGGTACACTCCTCACTGCTTGAGGTTGATGATGATGCCACGTTGACCTTCAGTGCTATGAATTTCTTCTTCTTCCCTTCTTCTTAATTTCTCTTTATGTTGATCTCATAGGTCATAAGTGACCCTATGAGTTCATCCAGTGACAAAATCGACAAATCCTTAGAGTCCTTGATCACCATGGCTTTAGTGTGCCAGGCAGGTGACAAACACCTCAACACCTTACAAACTAACTCTGAATTAGTATACTCTTTTTGCAGTGCCTTCAAACCATTAGTGATCTCCATGAGTTGGGTAAACATCTTAGAAATGCTCTCCTCTGGCTTCATCTAAAATAGTTCATAGTCTTGAATCAGCAGATTTGCCTTTGTTTCCTTGACCTTCGACGTTCCCTCATAGATGACCTTCAATTTATCCCACATCTCTTTGACACTGGAACACATGGAGACACGAGCATGCTCACTAGGGTGTATCACACATTCAATAATATTTAGAGCATTAAAATTCATTGTGGATTTCTTAATATCTTCCTCGAACCACTTTTCCCCATCCATGGGCAAGACATATGGACCCTTATTTACAACAATCCATATCTCATGACTTTGAGCATGAAGAAATACAGTAATTTAGCTTTTCCAATAACTCTAGTTCGTTTCGTCAAAAAATAGTGGTCAATGAATTGAATGCCCTTCGGGCGTCATCCCCTTGTTTGCCATTCCAATGGATCTTTCTACCAAAGCTTAAGAACCTAGGCAAATGAAGGATTAAAATAGAACAGCATGTGAGGACCAAGGTAAGAATGCACCAAAATGAAATTATGAGATCAAGGATGAATTAATTGAACATTATCCTATGGAGAAATTTTGACAGTATAACGGTATATTTTCATAGTTTCATAATTCCTTAATGACTTATTAAACAAGATGTTGGGTTCCAGACCATCCAGGAATAGAGTATAATCAACCCTTGGGTCAAAGCATGGGTTGGACAGCATTTAGACAGATCGCGGTTGAATCAGGACCATTTTCTTGAGGTAGCGGTCAAGTCAAGACCGCTATCAAGAGTGGAGTTGACGCAAAAGAAGGAACAGGTTGACACAAATCTGAAGTTGACTAAACCAGGTAGTGATTATGGGCCGACTGTGATCTTCGGGTAGTGGTCTCCTCCTGGCCGCTATCAAGCCAGTTCACAGAAAATCCAAAAAACATGAAGTGCTCCTTAGCTGTTTGGGTTTTTAGGATACAACTAGCTCGACGTCCTAGTGAGAATCTCAGTCTCACGGAGACTTACGGATACATTGAAATAAGATTACCTAGTCCGGCAGAATGAATATCCAACGGAGAGGCTCTCGAGTCCAAAAGGTGTTCCTATCAAGTGCAAGTGATCTAATAGCATCGTACCGAAGTACGAGCTATATGTGAAGTAATATAATAGAAAGGAGATAAGAAAGGGAATGCGTCAAAGCATCAATACAAGTGTAAGAACTTATATAAACCCCTTAAATACAAAACTATAAGGTTTTGGCATGGAAATTAGCATATATGAAAAATAAGCTTTTAAACATGCCAAGATACAATATGAATCATGCCATGACTAGGATATACAACTAACAAACTAGGGCATGCAGGATAGCATATATATATTGGAAATAAATAGGGTTCGACCTGGTTACAGAAACCACGTAGTGGTCGGTCGAAGACCGCCACTTGCAAGTAGCGATCCCTGCAAGATCGCCTTCTGTCTACAACAAACAGAAGCTAAGTCTAGCGTGCAGAGCCTATTCTGGGCATAAAAGGCATGAAAACTATAGGTAATAGGAAGATAACACATGATACAATGGTGAGAACGAAGGAGAGCATGGAATAGGTATAAATTAAGTCAAAATTCTTATCTTTTAATCAAGGGTGCAGGGCTAGTATACAGTGAAAAACATGGTTGCGTAGTCATAGAAAAACATTAAATATGCCGTGTATAGGACATAAAAATGAGCAAGGTTAGAGGGCTTTTAACAAGTTGTTTAAGCCATACACGAGATAATCTACCTCTGGGGTTGCTCCTAAGCCTCGAATTTCTAGCCATAAGAGGGTCCTAGTTCCTGCGCATCCTGCGTAGAATTAGCAACTTCCGGTCATTCTAACTCCTTAGATGCTTGACCTCCTAGCACGGGAATTTGCATAATGTTAGAAGACACTAAGGGGAACAATAAACTCTAAAGGAAGACATTGAAATAACCATACTATACCTTCCCACCGGCCGCACTTCGCGCTTCTCCCTTCGCTCTCCGCACTTCGTTCAACTCAGCGTCTTCACCGCGAACTCGCGCATCACCGCTTCCTGGTCGTCGGGGCGTTCGAGGATGCCGGTGAAGGCGTCGGTGAGCGCGAGCTGCGTGTCCACGAGTTTGCGGAGCGTGAAAAGGTTGGCGGCCGGCGCGATCTTGTTGCCGAGGTACCACAAATTCGCGGCGAAGACGTTGTATTTCACCTTCGCGGCGTCCTCCGGATAATGTTTCGCGTAGGCGCGTTGCGCGGCGGCGAAGTCGCCCTGCGAAATGCCGCGCGGTCCGACGCGGAGCGCGCCGGCGTCCATCATCGCGCGCAGTTGGACGAGCAGCCGGCAGCGGCTTTGAAGCGAGGCGATGAGCGGCCGGGATTCGTCGTTGTGATAAAAATAACGGCGCAGCGCGGCGAGCGTTCCGGGCAGGTCGTGCGCGAAGAAGGTTTCGACCGGTTCGAAGAAGTCGCCTTCGCCGAAAACGGGGACCATCGCCTGCACGGTCGCCCGGTCGATCCCGCCGCCGGGGCCGGCGTGACACGCGAGTTTTTGGAGTTCGCTCTCCATCATGCGCAGACTCGAACCGACCTTCGCGACGAGTTCGCGCGCGGCGTCCGGATCGAGTTTCACGCCGAGCGCGCGGGCCTCGTCCATGAGCCGGCCGGCGTGCGCGTCCGGATCTTTTCCGGCCTTCATCTCGACGACGTCGGCGAGTTCCTTGAGTTGCTTCGCCTCGCGCCGGCGACCGTCGAGCGGGTAGGCGGAGATCAGCAGCTCGACGCCGGCCGGATCGAGATTTTTGAGTAATTCGACCAGCTTTTCGACGACCGCTTTCGCGCCCTCGGCCTTGCCGAGTTGGGAATCGGCGACCCAGTTGAAGTTTTTCAGCCAGACGTATTTTTTGTCGCCGAAGAGCGAGAGCGTCGCGACGGAGGATTGGAACGTCGCAAAGGTATCCTCGACATCGGCCACCTTCGTGCACGAGGCGTCCACGATCTCCTTCGACATGTCGTCGTCCACGCCGGCGGTCATCGCCGCGAACCGGACGCGCGCTTCGCGATCGACGAGATAATCGTCGTCGCCGGTGACCAGGGTGAATGCGGCGGGCATGGCTGTTAAGAAATCACCGGAGCCGGACGGTCAATAGCCCGCGGAGGACGCCGTCGTTTTCCCTTTCCGGATTCGCCGGTTTCCGGTGGTAACGCGGCGACATGCGCACGCCCGACGAGATCATCAGGGAACTCGGTTCCGACGACATCGACCTCACGCCGGAGTTGCTCGCCGACGCGGCGGGCGACGAATCGGTGGTCGCGAAACTGGTCGCGCTGACCGACCGCGCGGCGGAGAAGCCGCGTTCGCTGACGGCGCACGAGGCGAATCTCGCGAGTTGGGCGCCGTACATTTTCGCCGAGGTCGGCTGCGCGACGCTCAAGATACATGACTCAAATAAAAAGAAAATTACAATGATAAGACTCAAATAAAATATGAAAATTACACGACTCGACTCAGAAAAATATGATGGACATAATGGAGCCATGCTGGCGAGCAACCGGGGTCTTGAAAAAATATGAAGGGCGAGAGATGCCCCCATCACTTTCTTTACTTATGACTTCATCAAACCAGATCCCAGCTTGAAATGGCGCTCCTTCAAGGATGACTTCCTCCCAGCATCTACATTCAACGACATCATCGTGCTCTTGTAAGCCCAGACTGCCATCAAAGAATAATGCACCCTCTGATGGGCAGAATTCTGTCTCTTCATTATTAGTCAGGTAGTCATCATAAACTACCTCTAACGAGCTTTTAGCTGTGAAGATGGTAGAAATGACATCCACCTCCATTTCATAATATTCTGATAGGGTATACCCCAGGCCTGAGCTTCGAGTGATTTTCAGGAGTTCTTTGTCAGTGTTAGGTGGGTACCACATCCTTTTGAACACCTCCCATTGACTGAAAGGCTGGAGAGAGGGGACTTGCATCTTGGCAAAGAGGCAGGAGACTCGGTCAGTTGTATAAGCCAGGCTCGTTATTAGCACCATCCATCTTGTTGACTCTTCAGGGATAACACAATCATCATCTCTTTTGTCAACAGGTTCTCCAACATAAAATATTGTGGGTAGCTCATAGAAGCGGGGGACTTTCATGGTCTTCAATGATTCCACTGTTTGACATTCGAGGGCCAACACGGGTTTAAAAAGCCTTGATGGCACCTCGATGCATTCAAATATCTTTCCCATATTAGATTCATCTTACTTGGGATAGGTGGTTGGTGGTGCGGCCCTAGAGACATCTCCCACCTCAGAGATATGAGAGACCTCTCGAGACTCAACATAGCCCGGTGGCGGTGGTGGGAATCAATCATCTGATGAAGTTTTTCCTTCCTTTTTCTTTGCAGGTGCCTCCTCCTTCATTGGCTCCCAAGATGCTTCCATATAGAGATGTGCATCGAGTAAATGAAACTCGAAGACCTCAAAAGGGTGCAAATCAAAGAATACTCTTTCTTCCTTCCCATTCCGACAGTACTTGATGCACTCATGGAGTGTGGAAGGTACTCTCAGGTGCTCGTGCATCCAGGGTTGGAGAAGCAGCACCTTGTAAGTGGTGCTAGAGTTAATTACATAAAATTGTACTCTTGTGGTGAGATCTCCCAATGTAAGGTTTAATTCTGCTACTCTGACTAGGACTTCAAACTTCTGGTTGAAGCCTACAATTCTCATATCGCTTATTTTCATTAGGTGGACATCAAAATAGTACTTCTGGTATAAGCGGTAAGGGAGAATATTAACTGCATCTCCTACTGTAGATGCCTAATTTCAGACATCTCGTGGATCCCCGATTATGCCATCATGTAAGTGATGCGGTCGCTTTACTCGGTTTATCAACATTTTATGCTTTAAAGTCTAGCCCAAATACATCCTATTAATGGGCCACTCTTACCTGAAGAGGTCAAAAGCCCATGGGGTGGGTGGCCAAACCACTAGCCACCCATGCCCCTAGAAGGCAAGGGTGATGGTTGCCCTCTTCCCCTAGGAGGCCAAACCACTAGCCACCCTCCACTCTAAGAAGGCCATTACCCTAGCCACCCAAGTTGATAGAAGGCACAAGTCTTGGCCGCCCTCCTTCATCTGGAAGGCCATTACCTTGGCTACCAAGACCTTTGGAAGGCCAAATCGATGGCTGCCGATCCCTTGGTAGAAGGCTAGTCATCTGGCCACCTTCTGGCAACTACTGGTCATAGAATGTGGGTTGTTCTTCCGCCATGTCCGGAACCATCATTCCTCATCCCAACGATCGACTACGTGACCCATCTGAGACTTCTAGATGGAGCCTGAGAGTACAAAACTCCTCCTTGGTCGACATAGCAAGGTGGGGGGTTGGTTGGTTGGTGACAGGTGGGCTGGCAAGTCAGACGAAGGGTGAGAGGAGAATTGGTGGGCAACGAAGGAGAGTCTCTCTAGTTTTGTTTGTTTTTCCCCGCTTGTATTATAGGTTGGTGGAAGGTGGTGGATACTATCTCCACCAAAAGGAGCATCCAGAGCTCAGATCGGATCTCTAAGAAAGGCTACTCCTTCTCTTCTCCAGGCTAGTCGGTCAAGTGCTCTAGCCACCCCCTAGTTTGGTTCATCTATCTCACTATTCCCTATTTCATTTTGCATTTCCCCTTCCCCATTTGCATTCATATCACGTTAGCATTTACTAGATACCTGTCTACACTATGCAATAGTAATGGCCTTCTTTTCTTTGTTTTTGTAAGCTTTTGTGACTGTTTACAAGATTTTGGCATTTTGGGATGAAGCAGGGCTCTCCGCCCTTGGCCGGCCGAGGACGGAGAAGTTGGGACCCAACGTCCCCACTTGAGGCATCCCCCAAGTGATCATCTCGTTCCTGTGAGGTTCAGGTAAACACCTCTGGCGATCACTTTATTCATATGTTCTAACACCCCTGTGTTGTAGGAGCGTGGATGTGAACTACGACGGGAAAGGAGAGGGGTGTGAGAGGGAGAGTTTACCCAACATCTCACCGCCCGCAACCCATCATCCTCCCTTGATAGCAACGCATGCCCCGGCCATCGACCTTCCGGGTCCTACAACCTTCTGGCGATCACGATGGGACCGACTATTGCTAATTATGACTCCTAATGCCAAAGTCCAAGAAATGAAGGTCCCTGCATTGTTATTTTATGTTTTTAGTTAGTCTCTATTTTCATAGTTCTCAGAAAATGGCAAAACCATTGGCCTTCTAGGATCCTGGGCATCCAACTTAGTGGCCACCCTGGCCATTAACAGATGGCCACTAGGCTGGCCGCCCATAGAGGGAGACGGCCCAATCTTTGGCCGCCTTCCCCACATCCAATGGCAGGCACCTTGGCCGCCCACTACCCCTGAGTGCCCATCGACCAAGCCACCTAGGGATTCAAACGGCCACTACTATGGCCGCCTTCTGTGTGTTCCCTGTGCTGCATCTCATATTTTGTTTGCATCTTGTCTACATTAGATTTATCTGTGTATTTTGGAACTCTCCGCAGGTCTACGCTTGGGTGGGCTTAGGAAGAGCCGGTATCACACTCTGTAGGAACACCCTCCTGTTGGAATTGGGCCCTTCACCTGAGGATTCCCACTCAAGTGCAACCGGCTTGTTTCTACCAGGAACCTCCGTGAGTCCTCGCGAACCGTGGGTTCCCACACAGTCGCCAGACAAGTTGTACTAGTTGGAGACCCATGTAGTTAACCCTTGGGCTTGAGTAAGCTTCCCGCTAGACCCCTGGGGAAGTCCTTCCCCTGTAGCTATTCTCTTCTTCTCCTGAGAGAAACGAAAATCCAAAATATATATATATATACATAAAATCAAAAAAAAACAAAACCTCTTGGGGGCGTTGTTGTGCATAACATGAGTGTAATTTCATAACTCCCCCTTCCCTTTCTCCTTTTCATACTGGGCAGTCCCGGTGAAGATGGAAAGGGTTTTTAGCAATCTGGCCTTTGAGGAGGAATTTATTCATCAACATGAATTAGAGATTAGGGGCAATCCTCTATTTGAGATAGAGGACAACCACCTGGCTGCCTTCATAGGCATGTTTTCAGCTGCACAAAATGATGGCATCCAGGCCGATTCGGCATCCTCCCATAGTGATCACGATCACATCAGCCCTCAGGCTCCCACTTTGTCACCGCATGAGGATTAGGAGTTGATCAGCGTGCTATCCCGCTATGCTCCTGAGGAGCTGGTCATGATGGTCTCGGGGGGTCAAGCCCCCGCTGCTCCGCATGCCTCCCCTCAAATTACACCTCCCCGGGTTCAAACTCCCTTCCAAGGGTCTTCTAGCTGACCCCCACTGGAGATTCCACTTCAATCCAGTCACTTCATGGCTCCTCAAGGGACCCCTCAACCCCCAGTTCCTCCTATCTCAGTCACTCCGTCAAAGGGGATAGATCTTGCATTTAAGCAAGAAATCCAAAGCTACATTCGGCAAGTGGTGGCTGAAAGCATATTGTCTTCACGCCCTCATTCCCTAGCACAATATTACAAGCTTCCTAATGCTTACTTCCCACTGGGTTTCAAGGCTCCTAAGTACAGGAGGTACGATGGTACCACCGACCCGCACAATCATCTCTGGGGTTTCCTTATGGAATCCCACCAATGGCTCTGTGATCGAGTGTTGTTGGTCCATCTGTTCCAAAAATCCCTCGAGAGCGAAGCCCTACGATGGTTCTCCTGGCTTCTGATCATCGATCTCTTAAATTTTGATATAGTCTCCAAGCGGTTCCTCACTCATTTCAGCCATATGTCCTCAATTCCTCCCACCTTATTTGATTTAGTCATGGAGAAGATGAAGCCTGACGAGGATTTTATTAACTTTGCCAACCGTTGGAGAATCATGGCTTCTAGGATGGAGGTACCAATCCCCGAATCTCAGGCCGTTAGCATGCTAATGAACAATGCCACTCCTCAACTCAGAGCTATCCTAATGCTTAGCGAGCTCCACACATTCCCCCAACCTTACAATCGAGCTTGAGTTGTCCAAGCCTAGATAAAGGATTCAACTTTACCTCCTCCCTTCGAGTCTCGCAGAAGAGGGCAAAAGGCCCCAGCTGTTCCCACCACCGAAGGAGTCACAGTTAATGAACAAGTCAATGCTGTCGGCCCACCCTTTAGGCCCAACAATCATTTGGCTCTACATTCTAATCCACCTGGTTCTAATCAAGGCCAAGGCAATCTGAGGCAGTATGCCAATGCCCCTCCACCTCAGAATTACAATCGCACTAGACCGAAGAGGGCCTCTTATCCCTCGTTACCTGAAACCTTGGGTGACATCATCTTCACCCTCATGTCTTTTCACGCTATCCAGATTGACCCTCAAAGGGATTTGGTCCACCCTAATGCTGACACATCTAAATACCCGGCCATAATATTTTCAATTTCTTCCAATTCTGGGACTGGGTATACGACATGAATGATGAGGGGAGAATCAATTGGTCTGATGTCAAGCTAGCCATTGCTAATCTTAAGATTCCCAATCGGGACCTCGACATCGTGCAAAACCCATTGCCTACTCATCAACTGAACAAGGATCCTTCTAGCTCGAGGCAGAATGAGCAAGTCAACACTATAATTGGAATGGAACCCCGTGTGCTGAAGAGGATGCAAATGTGGAGCGTCGAAGTCTTTCTCGGGTGGTATGGAAAATTGGAAGTAGAAGCCCACGAGCCGTGGGCCAATGTCAACATGTTCTTCCAGGAGCCTAGGTGCTTGACCTTGATTTCACCTCCTAACGAACCTTCAGCTGCTAACCAAGGGCCTCTCACCTTGATCAATCCACCTCAGTCACCTTTGCAGGAATCCTATATCCCTTCAAATGCTCAGCCGGGAAACGATCATCCTCTGATCCTCTTAAGGCCATCACAGCCAAAATTGGTCCCACCTACTCCAATCACTCCTGGTGAGGAATCGACCTCCCTTTCATTCATCTTCGGATCTCCCACCCCCTTGCAATTGATCCACCCAAAACCTTCACGATCGGGAGAACCAAAAGATGCCTTAGTGAATGTCGCACTCCGCAACCGCATTATCCCCCCATCCCAAAGGCAATATCAGCCTGAGGAAGGGGTCAACTCTTAAAGTCCCCTAGAGGAGTATGACATCCTCCAACACCTGGATAGGACCCCAGCTAAGGTCTTCATTCTAGATCTCCTCAGGAGGTCCCCTTCACACCAATCCACCCTGCTCCAATTTCTTCAAAAAATCATGGTCAATGAGGACCTTCCAGCAAGTGGCGTGACTGATGCCATCATGGCCCTAACTTGTGGACCATCCATTTCCTTTTCTGACAAAGATCACGCTCCACCCGAGAGTAGATCACTCCCATTATGCCTCACTATCACTCTCAATAGCGTCAAGGTTGACACGGGAGCATCGATTAATGTCTACCTGATGAAAACAATTCAAAGGATTTGTCTGCAGGAAGAGAATTTAGTGGAAGTTTGCACTGCCATCTCAGCATATGGTAATTCAAAATGGTGCGCGAAGGGCAAGGTGACCTTGCAGCTCGGGCTCGGCCTTGTAGTCATGTCCTCGGATTTCTTTGTCCTCGAGGTTGACCCTGCATACAAGGCCATTGTAGGACAACTGTGGATATAGCAAACCCTCGAGATCTCGTCAACTGCCCACCAGTGCTTTAAGTTCCCTTACAATGGTAGGGTGATCAAAATCAAGAGTATCCCATTAGTGGAAACTCTCAGCACCATCACTTCCTAATAGATCCCCTTCATGACCATCCCCGATAAGGGCAAGAAGCCAGTCATCTCCATAGCAGGTGCTATAGGGCCCTCTGCCCTATGTCCGTCAAATTCTCTTACTCTTCCTCGGCCAATCACCCACACTAATATCCTGTTCGGTAAAGGATGGGAGATGATGGCTAGAATGGGCTTCACCATGGGATGAGGTTTGGGTCAGCATGAGCAAGGTCCCACTCGCAAGATGAGACTCAAGGTCTCCAAGGGCCGCACAGGTTTAGGCTACTCTACTGAAAAAGTTGCTAAGACTGCCCAGGCTAGGGGTCTGATTTTCGGTCACTTTGTTCAAGGTCCGATATAGCCAGGAACTCAGCAGGAGCCGAGGGAAAATCCTGACCATCCCCAGGAAGAAGTTTCCTATAATCCCCCACTCAAGGAAGACTTCAGTCTTCTCTCCTTGTTTCATCTCGACCAACCTCCTCATGATGCTTCTCTGGAAGGCACGTTCCTTGCTCTAGACAAGCCAGCCCCTGTCTGTTTCATTCCCATTCAATTCCACCTGTCATTTCCTCTGCTCCTCTCCTATCTGGTCATGTGACAACCAACTCATGTTGTCTGCACATTCACCCATGACCGCCAAAAAAAAGGCAATTCTTAATTGTGGGCTTGAGAGCTCACTATTGAAGAAACCTCCTCCTTGGAACTCGAGTCCCTCGGCCAAGGGCTGACTCTTTCCACCTTGACCTCTCCTTCACAAGCTCCCTTTGTACATAGTAGGGTAGAGTCTAGTTCGAGTGAGGGTTTGTACATATCATCTTTTCCTTCCAAACATTTTAGGGTCCGTCAGGTTCCTGCACGCTACATCAACCAGCTGGCCGAGAAATGTGTGTAGCTATATCAAGCCTCCGAATTCACATCTGCTCCTATTCCTCTAGGGCAGTTGAGCTAGAAGGATCTTCAGTAGATGATGGCCAAGGGTTCTAAGTGCTACAAGAAGAAGAAGAAGAAGAGGATGATGAAGAAGAAAGAGAGCCAGAGGATGGCACCCATAGCTTCTTTTATCGATGGAACTGCTAGATTTAATGAACCTAGTGCATCTGTCGACGAAGATACCAAGGAGATTAATCTCGACACAGAGGACAACCCCAAGATCATATTGATAAGTGCCAATTTGGAGAGAGAAGAAGAAGCTTCCCTCGCTGCTGTTCTTAAGGAATTCCCAAAGGCTTTCACTTGGTCCTATGAGGACATGCCAGGGTTAGATCCGTCATTAGTAGAGCACCGTCTGGTTCTAAAGCCCGACGCTCGAGATGTCAAATAGAAATTGAGGCGACTTCACCCAAAACTCACGCTCAAAGTCAAAGAGGAAAATGACAACATCCAAAAAGCTAACATCATTCGGGTAGTCTTGTGTCCACAATGGGTAGCTAATATTGTCCCTGTCATGAAGAAAGATGGTAGGGTCCCAGTCTGTATAGATTTCCATAACCTCAATCGTGCTTGCCCAAAGGACGATTTTCCTTGGGGTACAACCAGATGTCCTGGTAGATAATATCGTCGGCTATGAGATGTTGTCCTTCATGGATGGTTTCTCGGGGTACAACCAGATCCGCCTAGCGGAGGAAGACCAGGAGAAAACCACTTTCACCACTCAATGGGGGACATATTGCTACATCGTCATGCCCTTTGGACTGAAAAATATGGGAGCAACATATCAAAGGGCAATGATGGCCATCTTCCACGATATGATGCATATTCACATGGAAGTATACGTGGATGACATCCTGGTCAAATCCAAAACTAGGAATGGCCATGCAGAGGTCCTCCGAGTAGTTCTCCAACGGTCTCGGGAGCAACAACTTAAGATGAACCCCAAGAAATGTGTGTTCGTGGTTTCTTTAGCAAGCTTTTAGGGTTCATAGTCAGTAAAAGAGGAATTGAGATCGACCCTAATAAAGATAAGGCCATTTCCGAAATGCCTCCTCCCAAGAACATCAAGGCAATCCGTGGTCTAATTGGGCATTTATAAGTCATTAGGAGATTTATTACTCACCACTCTCAATGATGCAAGCCCTTTTACGACATGTTAAAAGGAGAGGCTCAATTTGATTGGAATGATAGATGTCAAATGGCCTTTGATGACCTGAAGAGTTATCTCCAAAATCCTCCCGTTCTGGCACCCCCAGTCCCGGGTAGGCCTTTGCTGCTCTGTGTGCCCACTGTGGAGAAATTCGTCGGAGCAGTGTTGGCTCAATATGACAACGCGAAAAGGGAGCGAGCAGTCTACTACTTGTCCAAGTTGTTTAATGAAGCTGAGAAAAAATTCACTGCCATGGAAAAGACCTGTATGGCTATCATCTGGGTCACCCAAAGGCTGAAGGATTATTTTTTGGCACATGAAGTGAAGCTCTTGACGCGTATGGACCCAATTAAATACTTGTTGGAAAAGCCTACATTGACTGATCATCTGGTGAGGTGGCAAAGTTTTCTTAACCAATTCGACATCACCTACATCAATCAAAAGGAGATCAAGGGGCACGCCATTGCCGAGCACCTTGTCGATCTTTCGCTCCCCACATTTTCCCCTGTCGAGGAGAGCTTTCCAGATGAATAGTTAGAAGCCATTTTCGATGGTGAACCTTCGGGGATCTTCTACTTCGACGGTGCACTCAATTCCAAGGGTTGTTGTAGCACCCCGATAAACCATTAGATAAAATAACAAGAAATTATAAGAAATTTCTATGGAAAATACAGCGATGTTTCCCCCGGAGTTCTGGCGCTCGTTTCTCGGCTGGAACTACAAATTTTCGCAGGCGAACTGGAATCCCGATAACCTCAACGAAACCACGCTGCAGGTGCTGTATGATCCGGGCTGGCCGTTCAAGTGGGTCGGTTCGCTCGGCATTACCATCGGCATCGCGCTGATGTTTTACTTCATGCCCAAGCGGTCCGCCGCCGAGCGCGGCGGGCGGGAGGATGAGGAAGACGAAAAGCCGGGGAAAGTAAGTGACAACTAGGCTTGGGGGACATCCAGGTCCTTGCAGATTTTGCGAGCAAGAAGGTCTTTGATTTCGTTGTGCCTCGGAACCGCGGAGCGCCGGTTCTTTGCCGGATTGCCCCACCAGGAATGATTTCCGCCCTCGCGGATGAGAACGCAGCCGTGCTTGGACAAATGGCGCACCAGCTCGCGCCGCTTCATAGCATGATTGCTTCTTCCAAGTAGCCGGTTTCGGCGGCCCTGCGCGCGTCTTCGCGGTTAAATTCAAGGGCTTCCTTCAGGATGGCCTTGAGTGAGGCAAAGAGTTCCTTCTTTGTTTTTTCCTGCGCATTAACGCCCGGAACTTCCTCGATCCAGCCGATCCAAAAATCGCCGTCCTGCTTGTAGATGGCCGTATAGGAATTTGAAGTCGCCATAAGGACATCTTCAAACTTGCCCAACGGAGTGTCAAGTGACGAGCAAAGCTGGCTTCGAGGCTTCGAAAGGTCTACTCTCGCGATTCCGATGAAAAGCTCCGCCGTTTTGTTCGCGATCATCTTTTTGCTCGTCCCGTCGTTCCTTCGCGCGGACAACGTGCCGCTTGATACCGACGCGCTGGCCACGCTGGCGGTGCAGGACCATGGGCGCAAGAAGCCGTTCACGACCTTCGCGCACGAGATGCTGCTCGCGCTGAGCGGCCACGCGACCTACACGCTCGAGAACGGCGGCACGAAGACCACGCTTTCGCCTGAGCAGGTCGTGCTCGATCTCTGGCTCAAGCCGGACGGCTGGGACGACAAGCCGCTGATCATGATCAATTTTCTCGAGCTGAAGAAAAGGCTCGGCGTGGAAGAAACACAAAAGCTTTTCTCGTTCAACGAGCTGATCAAAAAGCCGGCGCTGATGGACATGCTCACCGAGGCGCAAAAGCAGCGACAGGCCGGCCACGGCGATACGCTGCCTGCGGTGCTGAAGGAAGCGGAGGCGCTTGGGCAGCGGATGCAGCTCTTCCGCGACCTCGTCGAAGGAACAAAAGAGACCATTGTTCCAAACGCTGACAAGGCTGACGGTCCCTGGGGCAGCGCCCTTATCGTAAAGAGCGGAGAAGTCTTCCGATATGAAATTGTTAGCACGAAGGGACTGGAAGATCGGGATGCGGCCGCTGGCAATGCACTGACGAGGTGGGCGGCCTTTTATGTCCCGGATGGCACCGCCAAATTCAACGCCCAGACCTTCGAGGTTGTCAGCTCCCTTCGTGCCATCGCGCCGCAATTCTACCCGAGCGCCGACACGCTCCGCTTCGAGCACACGTACATGGTGGTCGATCCGTTCATGTGGGCGTGGATCATCTATTTTTGCGCGCTCATCGTGTTGCTCCTGACCGCGATCTGGGCGCAACGGCCGGGCTATCTGTTGACGTGGGCGCTGACGTTGATCGGCCTGGGTTTTGAAATCTACGGCTTCGCCTGCCGCATCATCATCGCCGGCCGGCCGCCGGTGACCGATCTCTACGAGACGGTCATTTGGGTCTCGTTCATCGGCATGGTCTTCGCGGTAATCTTGGAGGCGGTCTATCGCAAGCGTTACTTCCTCTACGCGGGACTGCCCGCGGCGATTCTCACGCTCATCGTGGCCGATTCCGACTCGACCATCCTCGACTCCTCGATCAACCCGCTCACCGCCGTCCTGCGCAACAACATGTGGCTCACGATCCACGTGCTCTCCATCGTCTCGAGCTACGCGGCGTTTCTGCTGACCGCGGTCCTCGGCCACATCGCGCTGGTGATGACCTTCTGGGGCAAGCGCTACGCCAAGGCGCAGGCCGAGGTGCATTACTTTATCTATCGCGCGATGCAGATCGGCATTCTGCTCATCGCCACCGGCACGATTCTCGGCGGCGTCTGGGCCTACTACTCGTGGGGCCGCTTCTGGGGCTGGGACCCGAAGGAGACGTGGGCGCTGATCACGTTGCTTTGCTACCTCGCGCTGGTGCACGGTCGGCTCGCCGGTTGGGTGAAGGGCTTCGGGCTGGCGGTCGGCTCGGTGCTCTGTTTCCTCTCGGTGATGATGTCGTGGTACGGCGTGAATTTCATCCTCGGGCAGAACGGCAAGAGCCTGCACAGCTATGGCCTGAGCACGGGCGGCCTTGGCTACGCGGGAGGCTTCGCGGGATTCGAGCTGGCGTTCGTCATCTTTGTTGTTTGGTGGAACCGGCGGGCGAAGAGCGCCGCGACTCCTGCACGCGCGGCGGCGGAGTTGCCGGAAATGCTGGTGAAATAGAGCGCTCTTTAACGCCATTTTCTTCCGATGAGATTTCTTAAACAACTCGCCCGGCGCTTTCTTTTGACGCCTCCGGGCCAGGCCTTCCAGCGTTGGGCGGGGCCTCCGGCGATGCGTTATGCCGCGCGTCATCCGAGCCGGCTTGCGCTGACGTGGATGTGCTTCGTGAACCAGTTTCTTACCAGCGGGCGCCAGGTCCAGGCCATCACGGAAGCGGTGCGGCGTCATCAGCCGTGCAACCTGTTGATCTTCGGCTTCGGTAATGACAGTCCCTTTTATCAGGCGATCAACGCCTCGGGCCGGACGGTTTTTATCGAGGACCACCCGGAATGGTTTCGCAACGTGACCGCGAAGTATCCGAGCCTTGAGGCGTACCAGGTCCGGTACAAAACGCGCCTGGCGGACTGGCGCGGTTACCTGGAAAATCCGAAGCCCTTCGCCACCGAAATGCCCGAGACCATCCTGCAAACGGCGTGGAACGTCATCTTCGTCGATGCGCCGGCCGGATTCGCGGACGATCATCCGGGGCGCATGGACAGCATCCGGCTGGGCTCGGCATTGGTGAAGCCCACGGGCGATGTCTTCGTGCATGATTGCGAGCGTGAAGTGGAAAAAGTTTTCTCCACCCATTTTCTAGGCGCGGAAAATCTCAAGGAAGAGATTGGGAATCTCCGTCATTACGTTATTTCGGCCGCGCCACGGTCGTAAATTGGCGGCACGCATTTGTTGGCAGGCATGCTGCTCTGGATGTGATCAGCATCCGGAGTCATCCATGAAACAACGCCTGCGTTTGCTGCTGAACCGGTCGTCCATCTACCTGGCGGTGAGGTTTCCTCATCCGCTGACGGTGGCGCTGATGTGCCACTTGAATGCGCTGTCTCCAAGTGTGACGATCCCGAGTCAGGGCGAAAATCGCGATTGAAAGTTTTGCATCCGCGCGGCGCTTCATTAAGCTGCCGCGTATGAGTTCTCCCGTCCGCGATTTCATCACGCACCACTACCGCCATTTCAACTCCGCCGCGCTGGTTGATGCGGCCAAGGCCTACGAGGCGCACCTGGCCAAGGGCGGGAAGATGTTCGTGACGCTGGCCGGGGCGATGAGCACCGCGGAGCTCGGCCTCTCGCTCGCGGAAATGATCCGGCAGGACAAGGTCCACGCCATTTGCTGCACCGGCGCGAACCTGGAGGAGGACGTCTTCAATCTCGTCGCGCACAATTACTACGAGCGCGTGCCGAACTACCGCGACCTCACGCCCGCCGACGAGCAGGCGCTGCTCGAGCGTCACATGAACCGCGTGACCGACACCTGCATCCCCGAGTTGGTTGGACGGGAAAGTATGCTTGGCAGTTGTGGCACTTCTTATCCCAGCTTCCTTGTGGGTCTCGTGCGCCAGACTCAATTTCCTGTTGCTACCCAATTGCGTTTCTTTAGCTTTGAAACTGGCTGCCCTACTAGGACCTATGGGGCAAACGCAAAACAATTTCTGAGTCTGCTTCTAGCTGTTTCTTGGCTCCCTTAGGCACACAGTTTGCTCTCAAAGGTATGACAAATTATTTCTTGACAAAATCATGAGTGGCTCCACACTGTTGCACCCACTATTTGTCTCGGATAAATCGAGATATTACCCTCGACCCAATCGAGGTTCACTATTTGACGTATCGCCACTCCGTAAAATATTTCCATATATTGGGACTTTGTACCCCGTCCATTTCTGCAATTTTAGACTCCTCGCAGCAAGCGAGGTGGTCAGGCACCGAGTTAAACCACCACGATTGTCAGGATCGCGTGGTTCCGGGCAAAACCCTAAAAAGGGGAGGTTTTTATCCCCCGGGTACTCAACATAAATAAAGAAAGCTTCGCAATTGGAAGGAGGGAGATGCAAAGGATGGTATACACACCGCTGAAGAAGTCCCACGCACGTGTATCACATAACTCGGACGAGCACAAATTCCATCTTTATGGCCCACTGCGCGAAGAAGACAAACAACGAACAAGAAGCCACGCTTCTCTCCTCTCCATGTGGCGCGCTGCAACAACAAGCCCTAAAAAGCTTAGAGAGAGGATTTTTTAAACAAAAAGGGGGGATAGAAGGACCCGTTCGGGGTCGGGGGCCCGAGGTCATTCACCCCGGGCAGGACCTGCCCGTGGTCGAATGACCCTGGATAGGTCTCGCATGGCCTGCCTGGGGTCATTTGACCTCGGGTGGGTCCGGGGTCATTTGACCTCGGGTCTCTCTCCCATGAAGAAAAAAGAAGAAAGTGGAAAAAAGAGAGAAAAAGACCCTCCTGGGGTCATTTTCATCCCGTTCACCTCGTACGGATTCAAACACCCCCGGGTAACTGTCCACTTCTATAAATAGACCCCCAAGGGTCTTGAATCAGATATAGAGCATCTACGAGAGATCAAGGACACCTACGCATTTGAGAAGACGGCTGTTCGTTGTTTTCACCCTTGAGAGGTAGGTGATCCCCCGGGTCTTGTATTTATGCCCCTAAGGGATATTTTTGTAATTTTGTCCCTCTGCGGGTTATGTTTGTAAGTTTCTACGCCTCGGGATGGCTAAATTATGTAGTTCCGCCCCTATGATGGGGGAATTACGTTAATGTCCTCGAGATCGCAAGGAACAAAAGTCCCGTTGTTTGCAGTTTTACTCTATAATTTTTTGTAATTGGGGTTATGCCCCTACTTCCCGCGTTGATGTAGATATTTGTGATATACAGTCGACAACTCGCCGACAGCCCTTGTACCCACTTGGGCCCTAAAGATGTTCAATGTACAGGAAAATGAAAGATTGAACAAAAGTATGAACACAGATCGAGTGTAGAATTCTCCTGATGATTAGGTATCTTGATCTGTAAATGAGGTTCGCCTAGCTTCTTCTCTAATTCCATATCTCAGCTGATTTGGTGCTGCTGCTGGTGCTTCTCCTACTGTTGCTCTTTTGATGCTGCTACTCTTCTATTGTTGCTTCTCTTCCACTTGCAGAGGTCGTACTGCAACTCTGAATCTCTTGGCGCTTCTCTAGTTTTCTTTCTCTCCTTCTTCTCCTTGATATGGGTCGCGCAGGCCCTTTCTATCTTCCCTTCCCATGAGATGCGGACCCCTTTGCTTTTTCCAGCAGCCTCTCTCCCTCCTGCTTCGCTGCTCCCTGCTTCTCTCTTTTTCTTTTCACTAGATGCACAACTTTTTCTTTCCAGCAGCCATACCCCTTTTTACTACGCTGCTCCTTTTTCTTTTCAGCCTTCCCACCATGTATTTTCCATTTTTGAAGAGCGCCCAGGAAATCTTTTGATCCAGTTGGAGAACTGGTGGGAATCTCCTATTTTTTAGCGAGGAAGTTGAAGACCAAGGTTACTCCATGTGACGTAAGAGAATCTGATGAAAACCCACATTTCTTGGCACATCTGGACCCTCTATGTGCGTGCCATAATGGATTCACGACTTAGGTATTGGGTCTTGAACCAGTTGGGTTCAATTTTTAGAGTTTTAACGTGATCCTCCGGTGATGGTCGACTCACAAGACCCTGAGAGTCGACTCTTAGCACTTGCCCGAACCAGCCTTCTTTCTGTCTAAAACTGAAGTCGACTCTCGAGGCCTTGGGTGTCGACACCTGTTCCAGTCCAGGTTCTGGCTGGGCTTCCAGAGTCGACTCCTAGTGCTCTGGGTGTCGACTCCTGCCTCCAACATGCAGGGTTTCTTCCAATTTGGGGATTTTGAAGGCTGCAAATGCTGACTTTGAATTTGTTCATCCTTCTTCTTTGACTGACCTATTTAATCATCAATGTACCTGTATTTCATATGTATACAATGTATAAGAGCTTAATTCAATGAGTTATTGGATGTAATGACTTATAGTTTGTCATCATCAAAACAAGAGGTGCACAACACCTCCTACTTACACTCTGCCCGACATCATTGCCTCCAAACTTACTTCTACTCAAGAATCTCAACTCTTAGATGTCCTTAAGGAGCATAGAGGGGAAATAGGTTGTTCGGTGGCTGATTTAAAGGGAATTAGTCCAGATGTCTTCATGCATTACATCTATGTAGAGGATAATGCCAAGCCAAGCAGGGAGATGCAGTGGCAGTTAAATCACAACATGAAGGAGGTGGTGAAGTAAGAAGTGATGAAGTGACTGGATGCCAGGATTATTTATCCCATATCAAACAGCAAGTGGGTCAGTCCAACGTAGGTGGTTTCGAAGAAATCAGGACTAACAGTGATTAAAAATGAGCTTTTCCCGAAGCGGTGATCAGCATCGATACTTTCCGGGCCGAGACAGCACGGCAGGCACTGGAAGCCGGCGCGGACATCATCAACGACATCAGCGGCGGCGGGATCGACCCGGAGATCTGGGACGTAGCGGCCCACTATCACTGTCCGTATATCCTGATGCACATGCGCGGAACCCCGCAGACGATGCAGGAAAATACCCATTACGACTTCCTGTTCAAGGAGATCGCCGCTTATTTCTCCACGAAGCTCGAAGCGCTGAAAGCCAAAGGTGTGCACGACGTGATCCTCGACCCGGGGTTCGGGTTTTCCAAAACGACGGAGCAAAATTACGAGCTACTCGACTGCCTGTCCGATTTCCACTTTCTCGAGAGACCGCTCCTAACGGGATTTTCGCGTAAGTCGATGATCTGCAAAAAACTCGGTGTTTCGCCCGAAGAAGCGCTCAACGGCACGACTGTGCTGAATACGAAAGCCCTCCTCAGCGGCGTGAAGAAGTTCGCCTTCCGCTATTACCGCCGCGACAAGAAAGCCTGGGAAAGGACCTGGGACACGAACCGCGACGACATGAAGGGGCTTTACCCGGACCTGATCGAGCTCACGCTCGAGGTGACGGGACTCTCGCGGCTCTCGTTCAAGGGCGTCTACATGTTCAAACCGGAGACGCCGTTCTATGGCATCGATCCGACGCTTTAAAGAACGCCTCCTCGAGCGGCTAAAGCTTCGGAACGCCGGCGGGACCGACGAGAGCGGGATCGCGCTCTTCATGGTCATCTCCGCCATGACGATCCTCTCCGTCGTCGTCACCTTCATCTATGGCCTCACTCAGCCCCAGCGGTACCCTCTCCCCTTCCTCCTCTTTGACCACTACTACGCCATTCATAGACGCCAACTAACATCTCGAGTTGGAGCAGAGTGGCACTGGGTCAAGAAGACTTAGAGAAGAGAGGGAGAGCTCCACTTCTTGATGTTCATCTATGACAGTGAGCAGCTTGATGCCCAAGAACTCTTCTGGAGACAGGGTGAAGGAGAATAGCAGTTCTTAGCCCACCCCTTCCATGACGTTCTTGACAGGGATTGAAGGATCCCCAACTGTAGTGCTCACATGTTGATAAGGTTTTTAGTGAGGATCTCTCTCGATGTCGAGGAGTTGTTGCGTCTCCTCCATGTCATTAGTGAAGCCATCAAGAATTGTAAGGAGGAGGTCGATCATGCATCTACGGAGGTGGAGTAGTCACCATCTCTGTCCTTCCCATCAGTCATGCAGGGTCCGAAGGAGTGCGATGTAATCGTCTTGACATCGGAGATTGAGAAGAGGATTTTACAGTAGATGGAGGGCAGAAATAGTATGACATCTAGGGGAGGGAGGGCGCCAGTAGACATATCCCCCCTCTCCCGCTGGCACCCCCACTAATGGGGTGGGGTGTGCATGGAGAGAGACAGAGAGAAAGAAAGAAAGAAAGAGAATGACCCCATGCTGTTAGAGAACAAGGCCAATCTAGAGCAACGACATGAATTCTCTATTACAAATGATGGAAGATTGTTATTTAGAGGACGTATGTGTAATCCGGATCATGCTGATACTAAGAAGATGATCTTAGAAGAAGCTCAAAAATCTAAATATACTATTCACCTTGGTGCTACCAAAATGTATCAAGACCTTAAAAGAAATTATTGGTGGCCCAATATGAAGAGAGAAATAGCAGACCATGTGTCACGATGACTTACTTGTCAACAAATTAAGGCAGAACACCAAAAGCTTGCTGGAAAACTACATCCCTTAGAGATTCCGAAATGGAAATGGGGAAGTGTAGGGATAGATTTTATCATAGGACTGCCTAAATCAAGAGGTAGACATGATGGAATATGGGTAATTATTGACCATTTAACAAAAGCGGCTCATTTTCTACCCATTAAAAGTCGATGGTCTGTGGATGTTTTGGCTGCTATATATATAAAGGAGGTTGTTAAATTGCATGGTATCCTTGTCACCATTATTTTAGATTGAGACCCTCGATTCATTTTGCAATTTGGGAAAAGACTGTAATATTCTCTAGGGACCAGATTGAATTTTAGCATGCATTCCATCCACAAACTGATGAGCAAACTAAAAGGACCAATCAAGTGGTGGAAGATATGCTAAGAGCCTGTTTAATAGATTTTGGTGGAAGCTGGCTTGACCATTTACCTCTGGTAGAATTTGCCTACAATAATAGCTACCAAGTTAGTATTCAAATGGCACCATTTGAGGCATTATATGGAAGAAGTTGTTGTACACCTATATGTTGGAATGAGGTCAGTGAGAGACAAATTCTAGGCCCTGATCTTGTTCATGATACAACTGAGAAAATAAAAATAATAAGGGAAAGGCTCAAGATGGCCCAAGATCGACAAAAGTCCGATGTCGATAACTAAAGACGAGACCTGGAATTTCAGGTAGGAGGTAGGAGATCATGTATTTCTCAAACTTTCCCCTAGTCATGGTATTTACAGATTTGGTATTAAAGGCAAACTTGCACCATGATTTATTGGCCCTTTTGAAATTCTTGAAAGAATGAGAGAAGTGGCGTATCATCTAGCATTACCCCCACAACTGGCTGGAGTTCATGATGTATTTCACGTCTCTATGTTGAAGAAGTATGTTTATGATTCTTACCATGTTATCACTTATGATAATCTGGAGATTCAAAAGGATATGACATACGAGCAAAAGTCAATTAAGATAATTGAACAAGAAGTTTGCCAACTTCGGAATAAAGTTATTCCTATGGTCAAAGTCCAATGGAGTAAATTATGACCATATGAAGCAACATGAAAAATGGAAGAAGCTATGTGCAGGAGATTTCTTGAATTATTCAACTGTAAGTACACACTCCATAAAATCATGTATTAAATTTGGGGACCAAAATCTCTTAAGTAAATCTCCACACCATCGGCCCCTCCTGAGCCTTCCACTAGGTCTTCTTCTCCTCAACCAATTTGTCCTCCATCGCTGCCTCCTAAACCTGTCATTTCGAATCCTCCATTTAACCTTTTACCCAAAGCTACGACTGACCTTGAGCAGGGTCCACCTATTTTTACACCTGAGCTAACCCCCTCTACTTCCGAGCAAGGGGAGAAGCTCGCCGTGTTTGAACCTTCGCTTAGCCTCCCAACAACACCTTCAATTAAAACACCATCATTCACTAAACCGGCCATCTCTATCTCATCTTCCTCCACCTCCCTTTGGAGTAGGAGCGTTTCTATAAACACATGTACCAAGAATGACTCTCAAGAGGCGAGTAAGAAGCATTCAGTCATGGCTATGCCTTTCAAAATTCAAGATTTTATTTACTAGATGTTGATTCGTGTTCTTATACTTAGCATCTTTAAGAGGGTCAAGTCTCCATTGGAGCTCACTAAGAAAAATGTCAAGAATTGATGCCATTAAGGGCAAAGGTTAAGATTATCAAGGTCACTTTGCTCATTGATCAAGATACATTTGATGCTCTTATTATCCTTTGTTCCGTTATAATGAAAGTCCCCAACAAAGAGAAGGGGCTCCCCTTAAGTATTGTCATGACACATTCTGCTGCTAAGGAGATGAAGTCTATGCTCAGGGGTGGGTCAAGGCATCCCTTGCTAAAAGCTCTCAACATTGAGTTTACTCCATCCTTCTTCCATGTAAGGGGCAGGTGCCCATGTTACCAAATATTTTTGAAGAAGATATCCCGATGACCCTAAGCATTATGAAGCTTTCAAGGCCAAAGGTTAATCTCCCGCGTGTTGATGTTGCCCACCCTTCAAGGGAGTTACCTTTGAAGAAGCCGAAGCTACGCTATGCCAAAGTTCCCACACTGCAAGTGGAGCTCCCGAACTTTCACTTTGACTATTTGCCAAAAGAGTTGCTACTTATTTTCGATTATATCCTAACAATGAATAAAAGAAGAAAAAGAAGATGCTTTGTCGACAAAGAATAAGAATAAAAAAAAGAGAGGAAGAAGAGAGAGGTGGGAGCCCCATCCGGCACCTCTGCTCGTTGACATCTAAAAATTTGAACACCATAATATACCACGATATGGTAAAAATTGTGGGAAGTCAGAGTGTTCCTAACATACACTATCGCGGGCTCAACTGTAAGAACATGGCAGCGAAGAAACAGAAGAGGAGGCCAGAACATCCAAATTTCAACACGGTGATGGCAATGTCGTATTGGATGTGTGACACCGTGTTATGTCTCGATGGACAAATTAAACCCAAAATTTAAAGGCCCAGGCGCCCCTGAAAAGGTACCACTGTGAGCTAGACAATGGAAGCCTGGGCATTAAAAATATATATATAATAAAATAAAGAAAAAATGAGGAAGAGGAAAAGAAAAGAAGAAGAAAAGAAACGAAAATGATCAGGGAGACTTGATACCTACCAGACTGACCACGGGATGGAGGGTATGCATTGACTACAGAAAGCTCAATTTCATGACCAAGAAAGATCACTTCCCACTACCTTTCATTGATCAAATCTTGGAAAGGTTGGCAGGGAAAAAGTATTTTTGTGTCCTAAATGGGTATTCGGGGTACAATCAGGTGGCCATCTACCCTGAAGATCAAGAGAAGACAACATTCACATGTCCCTATGAAACCTTTGCTTTTAGGAGAATGCCATTTAGACTATGCAATACAACTGCCACCTTTCAGAGATGCATGTTTGTAATTTTCTCTAACATGGTGGGTAACTTTTTAGAAGTTTTCATGGATGATTTTCCCATGTTTGGGGACACCTATGATTCCTATTGGGAACATTTGACCAAGGTGATGAGAAGATGTATTGACACCAATCTTGTCCTCAGTTGGAAAAGGAGCCATTTCATAGTTAAGGGAGGCATAGTTCAAGGACAGAAAGTGTCATAAAAAGGGATGGAAGTAGATAAAGCCAAAGTTGAGCTCATTGCTAAACTTCCTCCACCCATTTCAGTCAAACAAATCTGATCATTCCTTGGCCATGCCGTCTTTTATCATCGATTTATCAAAGATTTCTCCACAATTGCTAAACCCCTTACAAATCTCCTGGTCAAAGAAGTCCCATTCCACCTTGACAAATCATGTTTGGAGGCATTTAAATCCTTGAAGATGGCTTTGACAAAGGCACCCATCCTACAAACTCCTGATTGGTCATTACCTTTTGAGATCATGTGCGATGTCTCAGACCATACTTTAGGTGTGGTCTTAGGACAAAGGGTGGATAAGAAGCTAGTGGTGATTTATTATGCGAGTCGCACACTCACCGATGCTCAACTTAGATACACCACCACGGAAAAGGAACTTCTAGCCGTTGTCTTTGCCTTGGAAAATTTTTGATCATATTTGTTAGGGGCAAAAGTCATTGTGTTTTCTGATCATTCAGCCCTTAAGCACCTACTATCCAAGAAAGATGCCAAGCCTAGGCTAATCAGATGGATCCTATTGTTACAAGAATTTGATCTGAAAATTTGAGAAAAGAAAGGCTGCAAAAATGTTGTCACAGATCATCTATCCCAGATTATGATCCCAGATACCACACCTCTACAGGACTCTTTTCCTGATGAACACCTTCTCACTATGTCTCACAGTTCACCCCCATGATATGCACACATTGTCAATTACTTGGTAGTGGGTAAAATTTCAGAAGGATGGTCTAAACAAAAAAGAGATCGTCTCTTTGCCAAGCTCAAGTGCTTCTTTTGGGAAGACCCAGAGCTATTCCATTTAGGTCTTAATCAAATCATTAGGAGGTGCATTCCTGAGAATGAGCAACACAATGTTTTATCATTTTACCACACCCAAGCTTGTGGGGGGCATTTCTCAGGAAAGAAAACTGCAGCCGATTAACATTTAATTTGAGTTTCTGGTATATCAAATGGTGATGTGAAGAAAGACAGATTACGTCTATCCGGAACTCTCACTATGCATGAGTTGGGTCTTCGGATCAATACCTCCACCTTATACTAGAAATTAGAAATTTTAGATGCTTAACCCATGAAGAATTTGTCATGCTAATGGAATTGATATGTTGATGAGCTTGTGTTAATAACTTGCATGTGTGTGGTTTAGCTTCCGGCTACTCCCATTGTTAGTAGCCATATGAATTTCCTGTCTATCCTTGCTGAGTATTATTTTGATGATGACTGTCATAGTTGTATTCAATTCAACTCATCATTCATGTGGACATATAACCGGTTGGTTGATTGTCATAACTTCCAAAAGTATTGGGCAAAGGGGGAGTCTGAGAGCTTATCTTTTAGTTTAAAATGCATCTTGAGTCTGCACGTGCTGTGAATAATGGAAGGCATTCTATGCATTTACACAATCTCTTGAATGTTATGCACAAGCTAAGGGGGAGTCAGCATAAGAGTCAAGTCTGCATCCTTGCATATCCTATTGACACATGAATTGATTGGACATTCTTAGGAGGAGCTTGCCTTGTTCTCAACAAGCTGTTCATATTTATGTTTGGATAACTCTTGTGTGTGGTTCTTGAATAGTGGACCTTTTTGAGCAGTAGTTCAAGAATTAAACTATCATGCAAGCTCGTTTAAGTCTGTTCTTTTGATGTTGATAGTTTCAGTTGTCATGTTTGAAAAATGAAAATGTACATGATTCATGCTTTATTTTATAAAAAATAAGAAAAAATAGAAAAACTTGCTGAAGTCATCTTGGCTGCATGATCAGGTCAACTTACCCACTACATTGAGTCGACCCATCCTTGTTAAAATCTCTTCTACTTGCTTGATTGTCTGCCAACTGCGTCAACCCATAGATTACACAGAGTCGACCCAACTGTTTCTTCATCTTGGTAACTGCCCTCTGTCTGAACAATGTGCGTCGACCTCCTGTAGTGCCTACATCAACACATCGATTTACTTGATGTTCTTGTGCATTCTTCATGTTGAACAATGATCATCCTTGTCTGATGAGCATCACCTACCCTTGCTCTCTACACAACATCCTTGTGAGGCACTTCGTGAGGGGGAGAGTTCACTATTTACCTCCATTCATCCACCTAAATGCAACCTATGTATACATCTGTCTTTGCTTCTTGCGTATTATTTGCTCTATTTCATCTTGGGTCTAAAATGTCCTAAAACATGAACCTCCCTGGTATTTCTAAAAATCTGCCATTTACCTTTACATGTTCAGCTGCCTGACTCCTTTCTCCTTGAATAAGCTCGAACTCTTATGAGTAATTTGGTCTGATTGCTAAGTTCATTTATCAAAGTTTATGTTAAATAAGAATCTTCTTTTATGGAGTTCTATGATTGCCCAGGGCATGAAAACTGTTGGTCCTGGTGAGCTTTTGTTAGTGAGCTTGTTATTTCTCATCCCGTTCGGTAGAATCTTTTTCGAGGTTAGCCTTGGAATTACTGTCTTAGTGATGCTTTTGTCCTGTGTCTACTTAAGTGTGGACAGTATTTATTCTGAGCCTGACCTTCTCCTTGTCTTATGGTTACTTGGCTTTGGACTCCGTTATGGTGTTGCGAGCTATTGCGTACCGTGTTCGTCGTGCCGTGTCTAGTGGCTGATTTTTTGTGAAGGCTCATTTATTATTTTGGGACGTGAAAGGTAAGCTGAGATTAGCATTTTCTTTACGCTTGATGCTAAACCTGGTACTCTTCTTTGCTTGCACTTAGGCTTCTTGTGATCAGTTGTTCACTGGATCAGTACTCATGGCATGTTATTTGTGATTTTTATAAATTGTGATGGCGCCGAGTGTGTGCTGAGATGCGGATACTGAGGTGCTCTCTGATGCCTGTGTGCGTTGTATGAGTGCACAGTGGAAGCGTGTGGGTTGATAACCCACGGGTTGAGGATCATTGTCGTATGATTCTGGCCAGTCGAGATAATTGTCTTCCTCGATGTGACCTTATCTTGGCTTCCTGTGCCTTGAGGTGGTCTTGTTGCAATGCTATTTACTGGAATTATGCTGGTGTTGGCATTGGCATTTGTGAGTATTGTGAGATCTGTCGACATTCCTGCTAAGTGAGTACCCTCTCCTCTGCATGTCTTTTCTTGGGTGTTGTATTCTCAAGATGTGAGTGTGGTTCTTGAGATGCGTTTCCCCGAGATTGTTGTTCCCTCATGGTCGGTGGTCTTTTCTTTGTGAGCTGCTCGATGCATGACTCGTCCCTTGTGGTCGTGTGCTCAACTATTCTTGTGTCTTGATGTGACCGAACTTGCAGTCATGTTTCAAGGTTCTGCATCCCGTACGGAGCCGCGATCTTGCAAGTGCTATCGTTGCTGTCATTTTAGTGCCATTTCTCTATGATTTTGTGTATCTATCTTGGCACTATGTGGACCTTGATCTTGTTGGTTAGCTTTGCTGTACTCTTCTTACCTTGGTAGAGTTAGCTTGCGACTTGATCAGATGTAATATGTAAGTGAGGACTGACTTGATTGTGTTTGTGGTCCAGTGCTATTGTCATTGGTGTCCTGTGTGGCAAGTGTTCCCTCTTACCTTTGGCACTGGAGCCATTGATGTTGTCGAGCTATCAACTGTGAGGACTATGCTTCATTGTTTAAGCTGATGCTTGCCATGTCTGTCATTTTGTTACGTTATCTGTTGTCATGGCATGTATCATGTCTCTTTCCCTATGAGACGTAAGCGACGTTACCTTGTTCAGAGGTGTTGGACTTGTGTTCACTTGTGTCGTGCGCGGTCTTGAGCATGTGCTTGTGATTATGGTCTGACTGTGTTCCTTTGAGCGGTGTTTCCCGTGATTCATGTTAGTGTCATTGGGTTGTTCGAATTTGTAGTTTAATTAAAACTATAATTTTATTTCTATCATATAAACTATTAATTATTTAGATGTCCTTACTTTATTTCATATTTCTATGTACTCCACACACACCTTTTAGCCCTTCCGAGCCCTCTGGCTTGTGGGTAGCGGGCCAAGATTCGAATGGTATCAGGTTATTCTCGGTACCCAAATCTTGGGTCATTACAGTCAAGCACTTAGTTTGTGTATGTGTGTGTTGGAGAACAACTAGAAGTGCATATGTTGGAGTTAACACACAAACCTGTGAATGGGGATAGAAGAAATGGAGCAATCACACAATCATTTACGGAGGCACAGTGTTTTAAGGTGGTTTGGTTGCAAACTCGTAACCAACGCCCACCCCTCACAAAATCCAATGATGGTTCACTACACGAGGACAAAGTCCTCATGAGGATGAAGTCCTCAACACACGGGGACGAGCCCCCACCCCCCCACGCACACATGCTGCTATACTAGCAGCACAAGGGGAGAAGCCCCACACGAGGTGACACACAGCTCACATGAGGAGCAAGCTCCTCATGAGGACAAGTTCCTCACAATGCTGAGCTGCATCATACGGGGACAAGTCCTAAAAGAGAAAAAAAAAACAAAGAAGTAAACATGTTGCAAGTAGAGCAAACCATGGGGACAACTCCCCACAACCACACGGCTGCACAGTGGCTAGACCCACTCCACTGATCCCTAAAATAGAATACCAGTTTAGACTATTGTCAACACAGCACAACACATAGAAGATTCAGAGTTTCAAAAGGAAGACACAAAAATGGAATAAGGAAAAACAAATGTAGCTTCAAAACAGGTTCATGAAGCTGTAATGGAGATTTGAACTCAGATCGAAGACTGCTCAACAAGCTCAAGGCTGGATGCAAGGCTGCTCTCTCTAAGTGCACTTGGCTCTATTCTTTTTAATTCTTCATAGCACTGGGCTTGGCTGGTCCATGGTTTGGCTGCTCACTTTCTTCTCCTTTTTCTTCCTCACAGATTTTCCACTAAGGCTCAGCCACTCTAACTCCTACAACTCTTTTCTTCTTCAAGGGCAGCAACAGCTTCTCTTCTAGTTGGGTGTCCATATTTATAGATGTAGAGAGCAGAAAGTTTTCCCTCCATCAATCTACAATTTGATTGGTCCATGGGAAAATGAAGAATTCTTCTCTTATGACCTTTTTAGATCTGTCCTCTGATTGTGTGACGACCCGGGATCCGAGTACCGGAAAGGAACCGACGCGACTTGAACTTTGGCCCGCCTCCCACGAGCCCGAAGACTCGGAAGGGAAGAAAGGATGGTGTGAGGGCATGTAAGAAGCTAAAGTAACTGCAGAGATAGCACAATGAACAACTAAATAATAATATAGAAATTAAATAAATAATTAAACTACTACAAGGTCCAGTACATCTCATGTCCAAATAAAAGTACAGTCAACTGAAAGTGAGATAGAAAACACGTTCAGGGTTTTGTTATCATCAAAATCACCTGGTGAGACTTAACATTTGCCTATCAAGCCTTCGGAACCCTATGTAGCGTGAACCGATGTGTTGTCGGGCTCCGGGACATTGCAGGTGCGTTGTGCATTTTTCGAGGATCGTGGGGTGTATTTTTCCCTATCTTCATACTTTTCAGATTTTTAAATCCCAAAAATGGGTTTATAAATAAACCCACCCCCCTTTCCCTCTCTCCCCATCTCTCATTTTCTCTCCCTCTCCCTCTCTCTTCTCTCACATTCTCTCCTCTCTCCCTCTCTTCTTCGGATGACTGATGGGGATGGATGGGAGCGAGGTGGTGATGTTCATTGGGAGAGGAGCGGCACGGACGGGATGAGGATTGAGGTGGCGGTGGCGATTCACGAGTTCACGAGCCTGGTGGTGGTTTAAACAGTGTTTTTGTGTTGGAGCGGCGTCCTCAGTGCGGGATCTCTTGGGTGGAGGTATGGGGATGGATTCTTGGCCCCTGTATTTCCTTTCCCGCAGTTTTGGTAGGCTGAGGTGAGCCGAGTGTGGGTTATTTTATGCCGGGATCAAAATCGCATGCTTTGGGATATGAGGTGGTTCCCTCGATTTGATGTGATTTTTGGGGTTTAAATAGCTCCTCTTGATGGTCGAGAGGCTTAGGAAGAGTTTCCCCTTATTTTTCCCTTCATATGGGTGTAAATGGGGCATGGAATGACGTTTTTTGTGGAGTTCACAATTTTCGGTCTCGGAAGGAGGTGGCGATCATACATGAGACTGCCTCCTTCCCTGGCGGTCAGCTGGGGACTGCCATTTGGTCCCGTATGTTGGTTCCAGGTAGCGATCTCGTGATTGACCGCCACCTGATAGTGGCGGTCAGGCCAGGGCCGCCACCAGGCACTTTTTCACTGGGTCCCTGAGAATGCAGTCGGGTCCCTAACTGCATTCTTTAGGTTGCAGTCTAGGAGACGATCGCATTCTGCCCAGTTGTCCCCGGAAGGTAGCGGTCATGTGGGGACCACCACCTGACGGTGGTAGTCCAGAGTGTACCGCCATCTGAGGTGATGGTCTGGGTAAGACTGCCACCTGGTTTTCCATGCTAGCCGTGTTTCGCTCGCATCATTTTGGCCGCCTAGTCAACCTGGTGGCAACCCAATGGTCGACCTTTGGCCTCGTGAATGTCTTGGACACCTGTGAGTTCCATGACTGTATTTTTGGGTGTCCGGAGGTACCGATTTATCTCGATTAATATGCCCATAGGTTTTAGGGGTCCAGCTGACCCCATGTGTTCCAGGCTTTCGTGTTTTCCCTAGATCGAGTCGTTGTGTATTGGTACAAGTGCGGAGGGCCATTCCTGCACAATGTTAGATTCTTTGAAAAGTGTTTTCTGTGTGGGCCACACGTTTGGCCCTTGGACTGTGAATCCAATCACCCAGCTTGGGAAGATACTTCAGACTTTTGTGGTTTGAGAATATCGTGAAATTTTCTTCGTGGAGGTAATGTCCCCATATCTTTAGGGTGAAGATAACTGCAGTAAGTTCTAGATGATGCACCGTGTAATTCTCCTCATGACGCTTCAATTGTCTTGAAGCATAACATATTACCCTACCATGCTACATTAGAGCACAACCGAGGCTAATGCCTGATGCATCAGTGTAGACCTCGAAACCACCACCCTCAACTTGCAGTGCTAGCACATGTATAGTAGTGAGATGTTCCTTGAAAGTTAAGAAACTCTCTTCACAGTCAGTTGATCATATAAAAGGATTCCCCTTTCTTGTTATTCTGTTCAGAGGAACGATGATTTTTGATAAATCTTTTATGAATCACCTATAATAACCTGCTAGATCAAGAAAGCTTCTAACTTCGATCACAATTGTTGGTCTGCTCCAGTTTTTGACTATTCCACAATAATACCCACTTTTGAGATAATGTGACCAAGGAATGAAACTTTCTTTAGCCAGAATTCACACTTACTAAGCTTCGCATAGAGTTGGTGTTCTCTTAGTACTTGCAAAGCTATTCTTAGGTGTTCTTCTTGTGTCTTGGAGTAGATAAGAATATCATCTATAAAGATGACTATAAAATGGTCAAGATAATGCCTGAAGACATTGTTCATTAACTACATGAAAGCTACAGGGGCGTTGGTTTACCCAAATGGCATAACAACAAATTCATAGTGCCCATATCTACTTTAGAATGCAGTCTTGTGAATGTCTTCATCTTTGATCCTCAGTTGATGATAACCAGACTTGAGGTCTATTTTTGAGAAATATTTGACTCCAGAGATCTGATCAAATAGCTCATCAATACGTGATAATGAATATTTGTTCTTGATTGTTAGTTGATTCAATTGTTGGTAGTCAATGCATAGCCTAAGGGATCCATCCTTCTTTCTGACAAAGAGAACGAGTGCATCCTAGGGGGATGTGCTCGGCCTGATAAAATCCTTCTCCAACAATTCTTGCAATTGTTTCTTCAGTTCCTTGAGTTCCGTGGGATGCTTTCCTGCTATCTATCGGCTCTCGCGGCTTGCTCTCTCGCTATCCTTTAGCCCTGGGCCCGCTTTCCCGCTATCTTGGCTCCTGACCTGCTTTCTTGTTGTCTCTTGGCTCTTTGCCTACTTTCTCGCTATCTATCAACTCTCACGACCTGCTCCTCGATCTTGGCTCTCGTAGTCCACTCTCCCGCTCTCCTTCTCTCCTTCGGCTCTTGCTATCCACTTTTTCACTCCCGATTTTGGCCCTTGCAGCCTGCTTTCTTAATCTCTAAATTTCGGCTCTTAATGTCACACCCCGAGCCTTTATTTACAGTGGAAGACTCACTCGGGGAGACGCGAACAGCCGACATGGTAAGCCTCTCGCAAGCAAGCATGATCAGAGCGTGATACAATCACACATAAAGTCCCATGATGAATGACACCCAAGAGGGGGGTGAATTGGGTGATTACAGCTTTTAAGAACTTTTTTCGATTTAAACAGATATGATGAAATAATGACTTAGAAATTTAGATCTGTTATATTACTGATTAGATCTATCAAAATCTATCACACACACTAGTTCCTTAGTACTATGGCGGAGGTATGAATCAACAGATACTACTCACATAAAGTGTTATCTTCCTGACAAGACTAGCCTTGTCAATCCAAACCCACCTTTTGATATACCAAAGATCTAATGTCGAAATGATAGATTATGCTAAATCTTATTGAAGAAATGAAAAAGAAATAAGATACGTGCGTGCTAGCACAGAATAGGGGTAGAAGAAAAGGATCAAACCACACAATAGACAATAATTTTTAGGTGGTTCAGATGCAACGACGGCAACCTACATCCACCCCTCACGAACTGTGAAGATTCACACACTATCTTGTAAAAGATTACAAGATCAGAACACACACACACTCGTAAGGAGTTAGGAACTCCCACGAAGGTGCAAGCGCATCGAAACACACACGAATCTGAAAGAAAGCACACACACATAGATCTGAGTAGATCCACACACGCACAAATGTTTATAGATTACAAAGAACACACACTTGAAGCTTGAGAAATTTGGAAGAAGAAACACAAGAGAAAATATCTGATTTAGGCTCCCCCTAAGTAGATGATGTAGATCTTGAAAAAAACTTACTTCTCCACTTGATTTGAGGTTGATTGACTTCAGATTGATCTTGAAAAAATTGGAGTTGGATGAAGAATCCCTGGACGGAGTACTGTTTACGTAGCTGGTTGCAGTAATCTTCTTTCTCCCTTAGTAGCCTTCCTTTGATCTCCCTTCATTCATTAGGGTTTCTTGCTTCAAAATGTGCTTTTATAACACTTGGGTTGGTCAAGGGACATGCCAAGACATAGATCCATGTTTCCTGGCAAATTAGGGGGGTTTGGGACTCTGAAGTCTAAAAGAAATGGCTACCCATGATGGAGAAAACAAAAGTCAACAATTGCTATCTCGAAGGGTTCGGTCGACTGAAATTTTAGGTCGGTCGATCGAACTCTGTAACTATTGAGAAATTTCGTTACTGGGAAAATCGGTTGACCAAAACTCCCATTTCGGTCGATCAAACTCTATCAGAATTTAGTCCCTTGGTTGCTGAAAAATTAGGTCGACCGAACTAGTCTTATAGGTCGACCGAAGTCTGCTTCTTCTATAAAAAATAACTCATTAGCCCAAGTGATAGATCCATACAAATGGTCCTTGCCTTCAACACATTGTAACATCCATTTGGAGTTCATTTTGGCTCGTTTAATGCATTTAAAGTTTTAAACATTTGATTTTCATAGAAAATGGCCTTCACCACCTTCTTGGGCTTGCTCCTATGCAAATGTACTCGGCACGAGATTTTTAACTAGTTTGGAGGGTAAGTGCAAAAGAATGAACAAAAGCCAAAACCTTTAGTCTAATAAATCACAATTAAGACCATTTTTCACACTTGACACTATTGATGAGTTTAGATCAAAAGGGCAGCTCGGGGCCATGAGACAACCCCAATGCAGTGTCTGGGCATGTCAGTAGTATGATGCCCTAACAAAGAGGAGGTTTTCAGTTTTGAACCTGTTCTTACAATTCTCAAGGCTCACTCTCAAAGTTTAAATCACGACAGACGTAACTGTTGATCTGTTAATGATCCTAAATGTGGTCAGGGATCCATAATTAGACGGCTCATACACAATTCAAGTCGAAGAGCCAAGATGCAGAGTAAGACAGGATCCAAGTAATATATTGCCACATCTAACCAATGGAGTTAACTCATACATTCTTTTAGAGGCTTGGCATTGCAACTTTTCTATTTTTGACCAACAGACACTGTAAATAGGTGACAATAAATGTTGCACAAAGCAGTGATTCACAAACATGTCAAAGGGATGCTGTCACTGTCATGAATACCTTGCCACATGTTGGTTCTCATTGTTTGTCTCTTTGTTTTCATAGTGCAAGATGATTTAATAAACAGGTTGAAATATGTTTTCTGACCATATGTTTCAAACTTTCTGTTATTTCCTTATTTATTTACCACTTACCATGCCATTTTCCATTCTCAAATTCTGATATTGAATTACATAATTTGGTTCCATGGAAAACTAAGAAGGCTGCACATAAAGAGGCAAGACTATACTCCACCAGCCGGTAAACCTACATTATGACATAGGAAAGTTAATGGAGAAAATTGTTCAGGTAGTGCAATTTATAGCTCAAAATGATTTGACAACTTACACAAGGGTATAAGAAAATTAAGAAATATACTCTCAGAGGCAAAGAATGCAGCAGAAATCATGTCATTAGAAGAGAAAAGGTTACTCAAGCTCATCAGAATTCATTATTGTAGTCGGCAGGTTACCTCAGGTAGAACCCCTGTTGTTTTGGAAGAGGGTAAATTAGGTACCAGTCCATCAGGAGATCTTTCAACTGTTGTGAAGCATATATTATATTCCTGTAATGTGATTGAAGACAAGCTTAGGGGTAAACAATACATTGATATAAATATACATATGATCTTGCACCATTTTTACTAATTTTTCACCAAAATATGCATGAGAATAATCATGATTTATCTTTCATATGAAATGGAAAGCATATGGAAATCTTAATACCTGGATTATTGAAGGATAGAGGCTATTAAAGTCCAAAAGCAATACATTTTTATCATTCAGTCCTTTCTTTGGCTCATGAACCAAACCCCCAGCATAAGCAGGGCCCTTTTTCCCTTTTCCTTGATCAGTATGTCGTATATCATTTTCAACAGAGACATCATCTATGTTCAATGCATCAGCATCTTCATTCTCAACACCAGCCTTCATTTTCCTCTTAGTTGTACCTAGGTGCCGTAGGGCACGCCGTCGGCGAACGGCGCGTTCGGCGACAGCACATGCCAGCCCCACATCAGCCCCATGGCGACGTTGGTGTTGCCGCTGGCGACCATGCCGTTCAGCTCGGTCTTGGTCGCAGTGGCGCTTGTCGTCAGCCGCTGCAAGGCCTCGATCGAGCAGCCTTCGTTGGGGCCGTTGCCGGCCGTCTTGGCGCTCGAAGACATGTAGTTCTTTACGTTCGACTTCGAGTACTTCGACACTTCTCCCTGGTAGGGCATATAGTTTGTGCTCGTCGAGCTCGAATAGCTGTCGTTGGTGATATAGTTGTTTCGGAAGCTGTAGTAGCTCGTTCCCCCCCAGCCGCTGCTGGAGATGATCTTCTTCTTGTCCGGCTCGTCCGGCGCAAAGAACGGCACGAACAAGGTCGCCCCATTGGCGGAGTCCGGCGCGGCGTCCTGAATGTCGTACGGCGCGGGCCGGCTTTCGACGCAGCCGCCCCAGGAGACGCCCATCTGGCTGAGCAGGGTGAAGCGGTTGGTGTTCGACGACGTGAAGATGTCGCTGCCGTACGCCGTCGGCTGCACGCCGCTCAACCAGGTCTGGCCCTGGTAGTTCGAACCGACGTTCACCGTCATCGAGAACGGCACCACGGCGTATTTCACCGCGTTCGGATCGCTGCTGTTGGCCGCCGCCGCCGACAGGGTGTTCACCAGCGACACGGCCGCGGACTGCAGGGCGCTGATCTTGCTGCCGCCACTGCCCAGGCTCGACGCCATCGAACCGGTGTTGTCGAGCACAAGGGCGACTTCCAGGTCGTCCATCGTCCGCACCACTTCCGAGGAGGCGGAGATGTTCATGTCGTCCTTCAACCACAGGCCGGCGATCACGGGCGCCACCTTCACGGTAGCCGCGCCCTCGATGTAGACGCCGTTGAGGTGGAAGCTGGAGCTGGCCAGGGTCACGCCCGGCAGGGTCGACAGGTTTGCCTGCAGCGACGGGCTGCCGATGTTGTACAGGGCCGTGTCGGTGGTGGCGGTCGTCGAGCGCGCGGCCATCAGGGTCGCCGCGTCCAGGGCGTCCTGCAGCTGCTGCTTGGCCACGGTGGCCCGGTTCACGTCCACCAGGCCGAACGCCAGGACGCAGAGCGGCAGCGCCAGCAAGGCGATCTGCACCGCAACCGCACCCTCTTCGCGCCGGAACAGCCCCTTCAGGCTCGCCAACATCCCGCGCCGCGGCGTCGCCGCCGCCGTCCTGTTCGCCCGCTTCATCTTCCGCCAGCCCCAGCCCTCCGCGACGCCCGGAAGGGGCGTACGCGCCGTAGTTCAGCCGGCAGTGTCGTCAGGTTCAGTAAATGAAAGGCCCACCGGATAGGGTGAATCGAAAGGAAAGTTGCCGCAACCTGATGAGCTTCGTCCCCTGGCGGCCAGAACACGACAGCTTCAGGTGGCTTCCGATCGAAGCGGCCGTGATGTTTTCTTGATTAGCCATGAGGCGTAGCTATCATACCGACCTCTGTACATATAGTAAATAAATGTTACATAGATAGAATTGATAAAAGATATAAATGTGAGACTAATATATGGACAATGCCGTCGTAAGGGAAGTATATTATTTGGCACCGTAGTAAGTATTTGCTATGTATTTGCCTAATGTCCATGGACGAACGGATAGTTACTGAAAATTCGGAAACCAGAGTGGACGATACTTTGGCGGATGGTGTGGTATTGACCCCCGATTCAACACAGTTAATCAAAAGTCGTTAAGTCCCCCATGTTAGGCCATTCGTTAGCCTGCCTACGTATGGACATCACAGTACGTAATATGGCTCAGATACCCTTAATGTCATGGGTTTGATGTATGTCTGGTTGCTAAATTGATCTATGTTTGATAAATGACTTTGATTGTCTCTGTTAATGGCACTGATCATGTGAAAGTATAGATGACATAAACTGTGATTTTTCGGCCTGCAAATTTACTTGGCATATTCTGTTAAATGATTCAATTGTTATAGTGTGTAGGCCACCATAGACTGGATATATGGAAGCACATGCAAAATGCCACACTGCTCTGTGTATTCTTCCTTGAGATTAAAAGCATGACAAAATGCCTGATTACTACATAGCTATCATACATGTGCTTTTCAAATGGGTCCTATATGGTAGACGTGTTAGTGGCCTTGATGCCTACTGAGTCATAGAACTTCTGTCTACATTCTAACCTTTTCAAGGGTTAAGTAAGGTGGGCTCTGCAGGCAAGGGATCCTGGGAGCGCTTTGGAAGCCAACAGAGCTTAGTGATATAAGGTCTAATTCTTTCATTTTTCATCATCATCATCATCATCATCAGAGCTGTATCAATTTGGGGTCGACTACACGAATCTTGTTCTGCCAAAGATTTCTATCAAGTGCTATATTCATATTTTAACTCAAGAAACTAATGTCCTTCCTAATAACATTGCACCATCTCATTCTAGGCCTTCTCTGAGCTCTTTTACTAGCATCTACCAAGATTTGATAACATCTTTTAACCGGCGTTAAGTTAGGGCGATGAAGCACATGTCTAAACCACCCGAGTCTATTTTTTCTCATTTTATTATCCATTGAGGCTATCTCAAATCCTTATGGATGCACTCATTCCTAATCTTGTCTTTCCTAGTCTTATCACACATCCATCTTACCTTATCTGTGATACACGCATTTTGTGAATGTGTTCATTTCGTACTGCCCAACACTCGGTACCATATAAGTTTTACAACCATTCTATAAAACTTCTTTTTGAGTTTTAGAGACATACGACGGTCACAGAGGACTCCTGATACGTTTCTCCATTTTAACCAGCCTGTCTTAATCCTGTGTGCAACATCGTCATGAATCTCCTAATTCTCGTGTATGATAGACCCTAAATATCGAAAGCTACTACTCTTAAGAATGGACGGTCACACTCTCTCACCGTGGCAGTGATATAAATATAAACGAGCTAGAATCCTACGACACACAAGCAACGGCACAAAAGAGTATACTAAACTAGCAAGATAGACCAAGCAAGGTAGTGGATGCGTACCTCCACGCTTAGGGCGTGGGGAAGATGCCCGACCAAATCACACAACCACCTGGTACAAGAGCTAAATGAAGTACAACCCAAATAAAATCCCACTCCTCGCAGGGAGGTAAAAGGCTACACAGCGAATCCAAGGGTCCTGCGAAGTGGGGTGATGGGCCGCGAGTGGACATCGAGCGGCAACTCTGACGTGCTGTGAACTGGCACCACCTAGAACCAGCGGGAGGGATGGCATGTCATGGAGGCCGAGGAAGGTGCCCACATCCCTGGTAGCACACGGTCGTGGATGGAGAGCCTCCTGGATGAAGAGGGAAGTCGACGGCATTGGCTGGACCCTCCGGAGTAGCAACGAGTGGCAGGCCGATTGCTGGCCTATCTGCACGCGCGTAGGGAAGCATCAGAAAGAAGAGCCTAGAATGGGACCTTTTGCTCGCCTGATGGTCATGAAACTCGGTGTAGACACTATTGAGGATGTCCCAGGGATGTCGGTGAAGTTCCAACTGCATCCGAGTACTATGGAGAGCATGGCGAATTTTGTAGCAGGCCTCTACGCTTTTGGTCTGTTGGCTAGCAGTAGGACAGGGGGTAGAAGATAGGGCTGGAACTGGGACTTCCTGGAGGCAAATGGGGTGGGGTTTTCTCTGGTGGATAGGTGGGGGTCGTGGAGTGATAGGGTAGAAGTAGCGGAGTGGCGGGCAGTGGAGGTTCCGGGCGTGGGAGGGGGAAACATACTGGGTTCTGTTCTATAGTCCAGTGTAGTCAGAACAGAGGGGTTGAAGTGTGGATGTGGCAAGCAGAGAAAAGGGGTTCTAGAAATCACAGGAAAATTCTAGGGAAGGGTTTAGGGTGTGTATAATCAATTCTAAAAATCTCAGGTCATTATGAGATGATTTGGGGGCCATCCCTTTGGAGGGGTATTGGCACTATCTCGGCAGGACTGCACAGGGGCAGTCTGCGCGACTAAAAGGCCTCCAAAGAGAAGTTCGTTCACAGTGCGAGTTTGAGCTCGGGATTTTGAGGAGAGGTAGGGGACAGGGAGAGGAAGAAAATCTAAGAAGGGGTGGATGGGATTTGTGGACGGGATATGGGTGTTCCAACCTGTTCTTCCCAGGCCAACTCTGCAGACATACACCCAGAGAGGGGTGCGCAGGATTGCAAGGGTACTCCTCCACACTTGCAGCAACTCCAGGAACTCCGAGCTCCTGACTTGAGGAGAGATTTGGGAGGTCACCTCCCAGAACTTGTTACAGTAATAACCTGTAGAAAACCTTGGGAGTCACACCCAAGTAGAAGGGAAGAAGAGGGGAAGGAGTGGGAGTCACACCCATAAAGGAGACAGAGAGGAAGAGGGCGCAGCCTTCAATAGGGAATTATCCAACAATTTCTTCATTAACCTCTTCCAAAAAGAGTACATGTGTATTTATAGAGGGAGGGGAAAGCCCTAATTTAATTGTATAAAGGAATCCTAATTAGAATCCTAATTAAACTTAATTATTATCCTCTTTAGAGTCCTAAAGAAAGGGGGTGAGAGGATAAGGGGATAAGGGCTCTCTCCTAGATGGAGTAGGAAGGGAGGGGGCCCTCCTCCCAAGCCCAAGTGGGCCTAGGAGAGAGAGGGGGGCGCCCCCCAAGGTGAGCCTACAAGGGGGGGCAGCCAAATACCCCACTTGGGCCTACAATGACTCATTTGGCCCATTAACCCCTAATTAAGCCTCCTATGCACAAATGTGATCCAAATGAAGTCCAATTGGCCTCTAAATGGCCTACAAATGTCCAGAATAAAAAGAATAAAGGTCTCAAGGCTCCAGTCTAGTCCTCCACACAATCTCCAAGCCATAAAGAAGCCTGCAAGTCTCGAATAGTGCTACGCGACTTGCGGTGTCACTCTGTTACATCGCGCCGATCTCTAGCTCGAGTGTCCTCACCAGAGCCGATGGTTCATTGATTGACTTTGCCGATAATGACAAAAATTGATGGTAGGATTCATTCATCGGCATAGGTCAAATGCTGAAGCAAAAAAGGGTTGTGTTATCGACGGGGACAGAAGGCCTGGGCCGATGGTCCATTGATCAACTTCGTCGATGATGACAAAAATTGATGGTAGGATTTGTTCATCGGCATAGGTTAAATGCCACAGCAAAAGGGTTCATCACAGCATAGGCTTAAGGCTTATGCCGGTGGGACGTGACTTGTAGGCCGTACGCAGGAATCCTCGTGGGACCTGAATGGTGAATGAGATAACTGATTCCATCATGATTTCATTCATTCATTTTTTTAATTCATCATTTTTTGATCACATTACCAACCTAAGCGCCCTTTCGAGTTTTCGTCGAAGTCGGTCCCCTCTTGCTTTTGCCCACGTGGCCTTGCTGGTTTTCATGTGGTGGGGTACCCGATTTTACCTGTGGCGCCCCTTTGGGTACACACCATAGCCGGGTTATAGTCATTCTTACCCTTACTCAGCATGGCTGTGTAAGGCCGATGAGGCACCTCTATTTTAAGTCTCTTTCTTTTTTTTTATTTATAGAACTGATGCCAGCACGGGCAAAGATTTGTTCATCGACACAGGCTGAGTGCTGAGGCAAGGGTGGGTTTATTCGTTAACAGGGACGAAAGGTCCGAGCTAAGGGAAGTTGACCAATCTTGCCGATGATGACAAGAGTCAAACTAGTTCGCTCATTGACACTGGTTAAATGTCAAAGTAAAGGTATGTTTGTTGATTAACAAGGACGAAAGGTCTAGGTTAAGGGAATGCCGATCGATCTTGCCGATGATGACAACGGTCGAAACTGGTTTGTTCGTCGACATTGGTTAAATGTCAAAGCAAAGATAAGTTTGTTCATTAATGAGGACAAAAGGTTCAGGTTAAGGGAATGTCAGCCGATCTTGTTGATGATGATGACAAGGGTCGAAACTAGTTTGTTCGTCGACATTGGTTAAATGTCGAAGCAAAGATATGTTTGCTCATTAACGAGGAAGAAAGGTCCAGGTTAAGGGAATACCGATCGATCTTGTCGATGATGACAAGGGTCGAGCTGGTTTATTCTTCGACATTGGTTAAATATCGAAGCAAAGATATGTTTGTTCATTAACGAGGATGAAAGGTCTAGGTTAAGGGAAAATTGACTGGTCTTGCCGATGATGACAAGGGTCAGACTGATTTGTTCATTGACATTGGTTAAATGTCGAAGCAAAGATATGTTTGTTCATTAACGAGGATGAAAGGTCCAGGTTAAGAGAATGCTGACCGATCTTGCCGATGATGACAATGGTCGAAACTAGTTTGTTCGTCGACATTGGTTAAATGTCAAAGCAAAGATATATTTGTTCATTAATGAGGATGAAAGGTCCAGGTTAAGGGAATGCTGACCGATCTTTCCGATGATGACAAGGGTGAAGCTGGTTTATTCGTCGACATTGGATAAATATTGAAGCAAAGATATGTTTGTTCATTAACGAGGATGAAAGGTCCATGTTAAGGGAACATCGACCATTCTTGCCGATAATGACAAGGGTCGGACTGGTTTGTTTATTGACATTGGTTAAATGTCAAAGCAAAGATATGTTTGTTCATTAACGCGGATGAAAGGTCCAGGTTAAGGGAATATTGACCGATCTTGCCGATGATGACAAGGGTCGAAACTAGTTTATTCGTCGACATTGGTTAAATGTCAAAGTAAAGATATGTTTGTTCATTCTTTTCGGGCATGAGCCAATATAAGGGGAGATGCTGCCGGGATTTTGATTTAATAATGTTAGCCCTAATAAGCCAGGGAACGTCGCCAATATGTACCCCCTGTGGCTCTATCCTTCGGGGGAAAACTAACAAGTTGGGGGCACGGTTCCCGGTTCGAAATGGACGATCGCCTCACGCCCTTTGGTCTCCAGACAGCGGTATTGCGGGCCGCGATAGACGATATCGTCGAGACCATATTCGCGGTTGAGGGCGGTAGCAGCGAGCCGTTCGCCGACCGGCTTCTTATTGATCGGGTGGAGGTTCTTTGCTTCGCCCACGTCCATGGTGATCACCATGCCGGTGTTGGGGAGCGCGGCGATCTTCTCCTGGGCTTCGCGGAAGAAGGCATAGTCGGCCAGCGTCGGATCGGGCTGATCGTAGAAGAAGGGCGCAACCTGCACGTAATAGAAAGGCAGGTCACCTTGTTCGAATGCCTGGCGCCAGCTGCGGATCATGGTTTGGGTCAGGTCCGTATACGATTCCCGTTCGGTCCGGTTAGATTCGCCCTGGTACCAGCAGAACCCACGGATCGATAAATGGCGGAACGGATAGATCATCGCGTTGTATAGCAGGTAGGGGCGGGTTACTTTCTCGAAGGAAAAACTGCCGTCGATGTGTTCGTGCGATCTGGGGCTTTGGAGATAGGGTTCGAGATAGCGATGGTCGAGCAGGGTGTCATTAACCATCACCTCGCGCGGCGTCCAGGCTTGCGCGGCGGAGGCGCCGATGCCGGAGAAGATGAGGCCCACCGGCACATCGAGCGTTTGCTGCAATCTCCTGCCGAAATAGTATCCTACCGCGCTAAATCCGCGCACTGTCTTCGGCGAACATTCGACCCACCTGCCGCCGACCTCGTCGATGGGCGTGTCGCTGAAGTTCAGACCGGCGTAGAACAACCGGATGTTGGGATAATGTGCGGCGGCGATATCGGCCGTCGAGTCCAGCACGGTGGCCATGCTAAATTGCATATTGCTCTGGCCGCTGCAAAACCACAGTTCGCCGATGAGCAGATGCGAAAGGGTCTGCATCTCGGCGCCGCAGCCCACCGTGAGCGAATGTTCGCGGTAGTCACCGTGGGCAGCTTTGGGAACCGGGATGATCGCTTCGAAGGCGCCGTCGGCGGCGGGGTATGTGCTGACGGGTTCGGCGAGCCAATCCGCGTTCACCTGCACCTTTTCGCCCGGCGTGGCGTGTCCCCAGATCGTGAAAGGCTTGCCCTGCTGGATCACCATATTGCTTTGTAATGGTGAGGCGAGGGTGAGGGGCGTCGCCGGCGCCGAAGGCGCCGGCGTGGTCGTGCGCGGCCTGACTTACGTTCGCTCGGAGTTCAACGGCCGCGAGGCGTTCACCGGGGACCGGAAGATCCTCGTCGCCATGGGTGAGCCGGTCCCGCTGTCCGACTGCTCGCCCGCCTCCGCCCCACACAAGCTTGATCTATCTTCCTACTATCACTGGCAGGGACGGTTCAAGTTTTTGCAAGAATAGGAACGAAAATAGAAAAAGAGTAATGAAGAACTTCAAATGAGAGGAATGAAACACAATGCCAAATGCAAATGTCCTTGCTTGAAAACTGGAGGACTTGGTTTGTTACGCTCAGATTCGTTGCTTGACTAATGGTAGCTTCTCTTTGTTGAACACCAAATAGGGGGAAGATGAAGCTTGTAGCCTGGCTTTAGATCTTCACAACATGGCGCCGAGCTCTTCACTTTCTTCATTTTTTTCTAGAGGCATCGATTTCTCTAGTAGCACCAGCAATAGCTCCTCTAGCATGTCCTCTATCTTGTTCTTGTGGGCACACTTGCAGCCCTCTTCAAGCATGGAGATGCGTGTCCCAATTTGGCTTCTCAACATAAGAGATTTTCCCTCCCAAAGTCTGTCCATTGATTGGTCCAGCATAGGTAGAAAAGTATGATTTCAAACCCTATTTCTTTTGATTGGCCCAGAGAAGATTTAGAATAAGAGTTTTCTTTAGCTCCAGATCTAAGCATTTAATGATCCACATGGCAGAGATCTTGTTGTTTGCTTCCTCATTGGCTCAGGTCAATTCTCTGCTTTATGTACCTTTCTAGGACCATATCCCATTGGTTACCTGTAGAAAGTAATGTGTCATGACAAGTGACATTTCCCAGATTTGGACTCTAACATAGTTGTCTCCAAAAAGTCGGTCAGGTGTGGTGATGATGGCTGAGACATATGTCTGACCTTGGACCTTCCTCTAGATCTCAAAATCCATATTTTTGGAGGTTTATGGTTCATTATTTTATTCCCTGGATGACCTGACGTGTTTTACAGAAAACAACTTAAAGTGGTTCTGGTAGAACCATAGTGTCAACCTGCTAAAACAGTGGTGTCGACACTGCTTCACAAAATTCTATCTTCAACACTCCTGCTGTAACTGTAGTGTCAACACTGCCTTGCAAAATCCTATCTACAACGCTTACTGGAAGCACCGTGGTGTCTACCTACTGAAATAGTGGTGTCAACATTACCTTTAGAAAACCTATCTTCAACGCTTGTTGGAAGCATCAGAGTGTCGACCTGCTAAAATAGTAGTGTCGACACTGCCTTTAGAAAACCTACCTTCAACGCTTGCTGGAAGCATCATGGTGTTGACCTACTGAAATAGTAGTGTCGACACTGCCTTAGTAAAACTGCCAATAGAGCAGCTAAGCTGTGACGTTGATGCAGTGGCTCCATGAGGTCAACACTTTGTTATGTCTCCTCTGGATTTGATGATGGGTTTTGATGCTGGCAACAGTTTATGTTTTGATGAAGTAATAGTCATTTAATATCTTGTATTCTCTCCTAAGTTAGTTTGAGTCTCTAGCTATTTAAAGGTCGATGCACATTCATACATTGCAATAGGCAGGTCGGTGCACATCAGACATAATAGCCACAAGAACACTATGTAGTCTCACCACTTCCTTTATGTACAAAGTAGCCAACACATCCACACTCCACTTTGACTTAATGGACAAGAAGTGTGTGGACTTAGTCGGTCGATCTATAATTACCCAAATCGCATCAAAACTGCTACGAGTCTATGGTAAGCCCATAATAAAATTCATGCTAATGCTCTCCCCCTTCCATTGTGGTATTTCAAGAGGCTTCAATTTTTCGGCAGTCCTAAAATACTCGACCTTGACTTGCTGACACACTAGGCATCTGCTCACAAATTTGGCCACTTCCTTCTTCATGTTTGGCCACCAAAATATCCTCTTCAAGTCGCGGTACATCTTTGTACCTCCCAGGTGAATAGTATACTTAGACTGGTGGGCTTCTTTAAAAATCTTATTCTTCACTTCGACAGAATCAGGAACACAATTCTCCCTCGAAAAAGTAACCTACCATCATCAGCTATTAGGAAATCTAGTCGATTACTCATACTTTCCTTAATCTTGAAAATCAATGGATCATCATTTTATAGCTCCTTAATTTCAGCAAGCAAAGCTAACTGAAGCTTAACGTGGGCGATCATAACTCGATCTTCCTTCTCCTCGACATTAAGATCGAAGCTTGCCAATTGCTCCAACATCATTCATTCTTGAAGCATTAGACTTGACAGTCTGGCCATTGGCTTACAGCTCAAAGCATCTACTACCACATTTCCCTTTTCGGGATGGTACTCAATGGAGAAATCAAAGTCTTTTAAGTACGCGAGCCACCTCCTCTGTCTCATGTTAAGCTCCTTCTAGGAAAATAAGTACTTCAAGATCTTGTGATCAAAATATACCACAAAAGATTCCCTATATAGGTAACGCCTCCAGATCTTCAAGGCAAAAACAACTGCAGCGAGCTCTAAGTCATAAATAAGATAATTTTCTTCATGCTTCCTTATCTATCTAGAGGAATAAGCTATCACCTTCCCTCGCTGAATCAGAACACAGCCTAAACCAATTCCCAATGCATTTGTGTAAACTTCAGATCCTCCTTTCCCAGAAGGTAAGGCCAGCACAAGGACAGTGGTCAAATACTCCTTCAAGGTCTGAAAACTCTATTCACAATCTTCAGACCACTCAGTTCGATTCTCCTTATGGGTAAGTCTAGTCAAGGGTGCTACAATCTTGGAGAAATCTTTGATAAGCCTCCAATAACAACTTGTTGGGCCTAAGAAACTTCTGACCTCAGTTGCATTTATAGGTCTTTCCCAATTTCTTACTACCTCCACCTTAGAAGGATCTACTGCAATACCATCTTTAGAAATGATATGACCAGAAAAGGATACCTCTTGCAGCCAGAACTCACACTTACAAAATTTGACATATAGTTGATGATCTCTTAATATTTGCAAAGCCATCTTCAAGTGCTCCTCATGCTCCTAATTGCTCTTCGAGTAGACAACAAATGCATCATTTTATACAAACTTCAAATGATTTAAACCCTATTAACACTAAAAAAAGGTAAATAACGTTTAGAAACATATCAACATCAACACAGCTAAAACCAATAGGCAGAGTAACAAATACGTGAAAGATTCAGGTCATACTCGGCAGTGAAACAATTCTGCTGTTCTTCCTTAATTCTTCAAGCCCAAGTCATAAATAGACACAATATGAAGGTAAGAAACTATACAAGGGGCAAGAAAGAATAGCAACCCAGCATATCAGTTTTACATAAAGCAAATATATTTGTAAAATACCTCGAGCTTAATTCCTCAAAACTCTGCAACGGGGACGGAATACCATGTCCAGAAACATGAATACCATGCTTCTTACGCAGAATGGCATCGTGCTAGAACAGACACAGGAAAAATCAAGCAACAAGGACATTCTGCTCCCGAACGAGCAAAAAAAAAACGGAAAAAAGCGGCAATCGTTAAAGAAAGACGAAGCCAGCATCATGACTAAATGAAGGAATCCAAAACCTCAATCTGCCTCGCAATCCGCTTCTTCTCCTGTATTGCCTTGGCTTTGAGCGCCTTCTTCTTCTTCTTACTGGACGTTGCAGACACCACAGACTCTGACCTTTTGAACACATCGAACCCGTCCGCAGCTTCTTCTGGAGCAACCCACACGCAAATTTATAACTAGAAAGTAACATACGAATAAAAAAAAGCAGCTTTGGACACAAAGCTGATTCGAAACAGCAAAAGAGAAAATAGAGAAAAATAAAACAGAGGCGGGCACGCACCAGGACCCTCGTCCACCCGCTTCCTCTTCTTACGCTTGGTGTCACCGCCCACAGCTGCCGACGCCTCCTCCTCCTCCTCCTCCTCTTCGTGACGAGGCAACTCGGGCTCGGCGTCGCCTACCTGGGCTCCTGCAAAGCCTCCTCCTTTCTCCTTCTTCTTCTGCAACGACAAGTAGAGAACCCCGTCATCAGATGACATCCCCGGCGAAGAAACGAAGGGAAACGGAGGGCGCCCACCAGCGCCCGAGACGCTTGCCTGAAAGATGGCGATGTCCGCGGCGAACTTCTTCCTGTCGAAGCGGATTCCCGAGAAGAGTAAGGACCCCGCCCTCTCCATTGCAGGCTCCGGAGGGCAACGAAGACCTCTCTCTCTCTCTCTCTCCGCGCCTCGTCTGCGGAGTTAAAACCCTACCAAGCAACAAAGCTCGCAACATTCGGATCCTCTATGCACGCCTGTTTCGCCATGAGCTGTCTGGTCCATGGGCCATGGGGGATATCCGGGTATAGCAATGCTTCTTGCAACGTGCAATATTTAAAAAAAATAAATAAATGACCCTCGTTCTAAATTAACTTGATGTATTTATTATGTGATCCGATGATGTGATGTAAAAAATATATGAAAATAAAATCTTAATTTAATTAATATCTTATTTTCCACTAATTTTTTGAGAACAGACGGCAAGAAGAAAAGAGGAGAAGACGGGGAAGTTAGTGGGTGGTTGTTTTTTATTTTAGGCTTAAATTTATTTTTTAAAGTCCCAATATATAAATATTAATATTTCGGAAATTAATAAACTCTTGGTTATGACTTATTTTTTCAGAATTGTCACCGTTTTGCGGGCACGATGGTCCCCGCACTTGGTCGGTCATGACAATTACACGGAGCCATGGAAGGAATTAATAACTCGATAGATGAGAATCAGTGACAGACTTGGGCAACCGTATCCGCAAGAACTTATGGCTACAAGAGATTTAGATAATATGCGAACTGGAATATGTTGGAGCTCATGTTCCAAAATTAACAGTCCTCGTCACATAATTTATCTATTTGTATACGCTGGGTTGTGATCTGGCGTGTGACTCGTGAGATTCTTGCAGATGAGTTCAACTTGTGGGATTCTCATGTTAGGTCCCTTGAGTGCAACCGTATCGGGAAGGGGGGGTTGAATAGATTCGATAGAAATTTTACCCAATTAAAAAATCTAAACTAATTAAAATCCAATCCTCAGCTTGATAGGCAGATGGCACACTTGATCAATATTCATTGTGGTTCCAACAAAGGCAGATCAAACAGCACACCACGACACCAAGCATAGACGGACAGTGGAATGCTGTTGGAGGTGGCGGAGGTCGACACAGTGCCGCTGTGGAGTCGACGCAACCCTTTTGTGGGTTCAACAGTTAGACAGAACTGCTACTCATTGCACACCCAGTGAGTACGTGAAACAAAATAACGGTGCAAGCGGGTACGAAATAGGCTAGAGTATATGCTTAGAGTTCACAAGCAAGGCACAGACTAAGAAGATCTAAGCCATACAAGCACCTGTGAATGAGGATAGAGGATAAGAAACAGTCACACAAAAATACAACCCACTACACAGGGATTTTTAAGCTGGTTCGGTTGCATACCTACAACTTACGTCCATCTCCCACCAAACTCGGTGATGCTTCCTACTGACACATAGTTTGACAGCTGACACACAACTTGACGGTTGACTAACAGCTTGACCGCTGATTCTCAACTTCACAATGGGGACGACGCCCCCCCCACACACACAAACAAGGGATAAGAAAATAAAAACACAAGATGAAACAAAGAAAACGAATGTAGCTTCAGAAACAAGTTCAAGAAGCTATGATTGCAGATCTGAAATTTGATCGAAGGCTACTCACTCTGGCTCAGGCTTTCTGCAAGGCTACTATAGCGACCCGTGATCCGAGTACCAGAAAGGAACCGGCACGACTCGAATCTCGGCCTGCCTCCCACGAGCCTGGAGACTCGGAAGGGATAAAAGGATAGGTGTGGTGTACATAGAAATAGGAAATAAGGCAGGACAACAAATATAATAACAGAAATAAATAATCTAACTACAACAGAGTCCAGTCCAACAGAAAGTACAGTCTAAGACTGGAATATGCAACCACATACCTGCTCAAGAGTCTCTCTGTTACCATGCATTAAAGAAGCCCTGCCACCAAAAAGCCATTAAACATCAATCCTATCAAAGCAAACCCAAACATCAACAAGTTCAGTGAGAAATAAAAGCAAAAGACATACGGTATTATACAAGATGCAACTGAACTAGCTTGGGAAAGCTGCCATTGGCGGTATCTTCGGATCTGCACATTGACTATATCCCCATCGCTGATGGATTCTGCAGCACAGGCGAGCAAATTCATTCTCTTGACTCCATTGTCATCCTTACTCTCACAGATTGGTCGATAGTTTATGTAATTTTCCTGGGGGAAAAATGGCATTAGAGAATCAATTACAAAGTATTAGCAAATCAAGATCCTAGAGAAATGGATTTGCATACGGAATATATGGATTAAAAATGTAAAATTCATCTGGACTCCAGAGAAGTGATGTACGACATTTAAATGCATAATCATAGTTGTCAAAGACAAGGTTGACCCTCTGATCAGAGCATGAAATATTTGGCTCACACTTCCAATAATCACCTCATCCAACTCAGAATCAGGCACCTCAGATGGTATTATCCGGGGCAATCCTGTGTTATATTTACTATCATTTCAATGGAAAACCATTATCAAATCCATGTTGATTCCACTAAAATCAGTCTGATGCAGTGCAACTGAGGAAGTCAGACCAATCTATTCACATCTATCGACCAGGTTTGATCAAGTCTAGGCAACTAAACCATAGTTGTCAAGGCACTCGCCTAAGCGAAGCCTAGGCATCATCTAGGCAACTAGGCACCCTTATGGGACCAAGGCGCTAGCCTAAGAGACTAGGCACACCAAGGCGCGCTGCTTGGGTGCCTTGGGCTACCTGGCCTAGGCATAGCCTATAATACGCCCACAAAAAAATTTTGCGCCAGGGAGCTCTGTGATATGAGGCAGGATCATAGGTAGATCGGGATCCACACACTCCTCCAACACCCCTCTCTCTCTCTGTGTGCCTCTCTCTCTCTCTACCCCCTCTCTCCTCCCTCTATCTCTCTCAATTTTTAATATTAAAATTTATAATTTTTTCATGTATCTCATTCATAATTTGTATATTGTGGATATATGCTGTTTTAAGTTTTTAAATAGGTGCCAAGGTGCCGCCTAGGCAACGCTTAAGCGCTTAGGCTCCCCATGAACGCCTTGGGTTGCCTTGATAACTATGCATTGAACATAGTAGCAGAATAGTAGCAAGAAAGAAAATGAAGTGGAACATGAATTAGAGAGAGCCAGTCTTTTTTTTTGGTTTGTTTGTTTGAAAATGGAAGGTACCACTGTATATGTTAAGTGAAAAAGAGGGATTTACAATGTATACCGTTTGCTCCCAAAACATCCCAATATATCCCTCTACAAAAGATGATCACACCAAGAAGATGTGGCACCCTCTATGCCCCCAACGTTCTTTGGAGTATTTTGTTCCCCTTAGTTTTATCTAACTCCCCTCCAATTTTCGTGCTAGGAGAGCAAGTCTTTACAGAGATAGAAGCTCCCAAAGTCGCTGTCTCGCTACAGTATGCATAGGAGGCAGTGTGTCCGTCCAAGGAAGAAGAAGGTATTAGAAACCCTAAACGAGGTTAGTTCAAGTTATGTCTTTAGACCATCTCCTTTATATCTTCTACCTACCCTCCAATTTTCACTAACTTAGGTCAAGAGGATTAGAAGATAGAGGGGTGAGAAGTTACTAGTTTGGCACAGGACGTACAGAAACTAGAGTCATCTTCTAGTTAGAAATTCGGAGTTCCAAGCCCAACCCAGAGGTAGGTTATCTCATGGATGGCTTAAATAACATTTTAAGAGTAAAAGCCCTCTATTTCTCCTATTTTCATTGATTGTACATGGAGTATTTTACGTTTTTCTATCACTGCGCAACTAGGGATCTCATAGCATGCATGTCCCCATACCTTAAAGGAAAAAGATGTTAATTTTTGCCTAATACATGCTACCCATGCATCTGCATGATTTCATTATGTCCTATCATGTCATATTTACATGTTAGCATGATTCTCACTTGGTTATTTACCCTAAAATGGCCTCACACTGCTTTAAACATCTTCTACCCGTAGCAGGCAGAAGGCGGTCCTCCCTAGACTACTAAAATGTAATAGCGGTGCCAGCATGACCGCTACTATCAGAAACGATCCTCCCGAGACCATGTTTTCTTTTCTGTGTTCTGTTACATGTTAACCCGAAATAGATTACAAAACAGCCTATTAAATACATGTTAAGCCTAGGTAATTAAGTTTTATTCCCAATTATGATTTTTCCTTAGTGAATTTGGTTATATTATTCACTCATCATGATAGATTCCATGTCCTTTATGTGTTTTAAATCTATTTTTTGGTTATGCTACTTTCATGTCAAAACATGTACTCTTATATTAATGTTATATTTTCACATGCTCTATGAACATGGTTTATTATTGTTTGATCGGTGGTTTGCTACGATCTCTCCCCATCTCCATTCTTTCTTAAGTACATGGTGCGTACCCCGGTGTGTGGTCATTAGTTACACTTTACACTTATAGGAATACCTCTTGAACTTGTGATCCTCTCCGTTAGATATTCTTTTCACCGGACTAGTTGATCTTGTTTCAATGCCTCCGTAAGTCTCCACGAGCCTAGGATTCCTACTAGGACGTCGACATAGTTGTACCCTCAAAGCCCAATGAAGTAGAATGCACATATCATATGTTGGACGGACTCGATGATCGAGTTTTGTAACACCCTCAAATATAGCTAAGTTGTGCTCTATATCATTGAGGCCCCTTTTGAAGTATCGGTTCAGTTCTTGAAAAGAACTCCAAAGTTAAGCGTGCTTAATGGGGAGTAGTACCGAGATGGGTGACCTGCCCGGGAAGCCGTTCTTGGGCGGGTCGGTGTTCTGGTCGACGGCCAGGACGCGGGCGTTGGAGACCACGATCTGGTCGACCACGCCGGAGCCGGAGCCCTTGTGGTTCTGGTCGGTGTAGGACTGCATCACGTCCACCCGGTCGCCCGGCTGGATGAAGCCGCCGGCGCCGGTCTCCGCGCTCACCGGCACGGCCATGGCGCGCATGCCCGGCTTCAGCACCACCGACATGTAGCCGCCCTCGCCCGCCCGCACGAGCTTGCCCGCAACGATCGGCTCGCCCTTGGCGATGTCCGAGCGCACCACGGCGCCGGCCATGGCCTGCATCTGCGCGCCGCCGCCGTCCATCGCGTCCTTGGCCGCGATCTGGGCGTCGCGCGCCGCGCCGGCGACGCCGGCGGGCTTCGGCTCCGACTTCACCCCGTCGGTGATGTAGGCGCCGTTGACGCTGTCGGTGGGCCAGGGCTGCCAGGTCATGTCCTGGGCGCCCAGGCGCGTTCCGACCGGCAAGTCATGCGCGGCCACCAGCACTCGGGTGGTGAACTTGGGCTGCTGCACGACCACCGCCGGGGGCGGGGCCTTGGGCTTGGCGCTCACATTGCGAAGCAGCAGGGCCATGAAGATAGCCGCGACTGCGGCCACGATCAGGATCCCAATTCGAATAGGGTTCATCGGTCTCGCGCGGCTCCCGCACGCAGGATTGCTGTTGGCGGGCGCGCCGCTGTTCGGGCGTCATCCCCTGACGAATCGAGTCGCAACCCTTCTGGCGCCTGGCGAGAGTGGGTGGTCCATGGTTAACGTGGACCTAAACCCCCCGCCCAAATCAGAAGCCGGCGTGCGCGCCGCTCATCAGCACGCCCAGCGGGAAGGCGCCCAGGGCGCCGACGGCGATGGCGACGCCGTAGGGCGTCGCGCCGCCGGGGGTGGCCAGGCGGTCGACCCAGCCCGGGCCGACGGCGGCGAACGGCCGCAGCCAGGTCGAGCGCACCGCCAGCAGCATCAGCGCCAGGGCGCCGCCGGCGAGGCCGGTATAGAGGACGAACGGGGTCAGCCCCTGCAGCCCCAGCCACATCGAGACCGCGGCCATCAGCTTGGCGTCGCCGCCACCGATCCAGCGCAGGGCGAACATCACCACGCCCACCGCCAGCATGCCGAGCCCGACCAGCACCGACAGGCCGATCGTCGACCAGCTCTCGCCGGCCAGCGCCGCGGCCGGCAGGAAGGCGGCGGCCAGGGCCAGGGAGATCCAGTTGGGGATGGTGTAGGTGGTAAGGTCGCGCACCGCCGCGACCAGCACCAGCCCGGCGAAGACCAACAGCATCAGCGAACGAAGCCCTTCGGCAGACATGATCGATCCTCGGCGATACCGGCGCCGGCGGGCGCGGGACGTGGCCGCCAGCATGCCTCGAAGTCGGTAAATCAAGGGTTTCGCCGCAGGGTCCGAGGCCGGCACAGGCGCAAAGCAAAAATACTCAACACCACACTCACTGGTGGAGAGCGATCTCGTGCCCCTCACTCTTTCTCCTACATCTCTTCCACCTATGCTCTATCAGCTTGCTGACTTAAGCATCAGAGGGTTTTCCCCAGGATTCTAACCCTGGGCTCCTCTAATCTATTTCCTACCTTGTAGATCCCTCATCCGTGGTGATGACGAAGGCTAATCTAGGATCGTGTGGCTCAGGATCCGGCGTGAGATCACCCCTCTTCAAGGGTTGACTTCTAGCAAGTAGTCACGTGACTACTTAAGTTCTCACATGACTGGGTGACCTACTGGCAGACTGCACGAGTTGCAGACCGAAGGCAATATCAATCAAATGATATCCCAAATCAGTCGACTGACTTTCCCATAAGTTGACTGATTTTTTGATTTTTCACTCAACCTGACTTGGGAAGGTCGACAGGCTTTTCATTTGGCTGTCACTGTTGGCTGCTGCTGCTACTAGCTACTATGTTGCTATTGCTGGTTGCTTATGCATTTGATGTTGTTGCTAGCTGCTGCTATTGTTGTTGTTGTTTGCTAGCTGTTGGTGGTGTTGCAACAGATGTTGTTGGCTATGCTGTTGTTGTTGCTGACTTTGCTGAAGTTGCTAATGCTACTGCTACTATTGGGCTGGCTGTTGCTGCTATTGTTGCTTGTTGTATGTTGATGCCTCCTGCTGCTTGTTGCTGCATGCTTTAGTTGATATGAGTTGACTTGAGGCTTGCTAGAGTCGACTTGCTTGGATGAAAACTAGCTGAATGGCACTTCTTTCATCAAGTCCATGGTTTTATTGAGTCGACCCAATTTGCTTGTTGCCTTACTGGCCCTGCTATTGCTTGTTATTTATGCTGCCATTGCTAACTTTGTTGAAGCAGCTGACTGCTGCTAGTTGTTGTTGTCGGTTGCTTATGTTGCTGTTGCTGGCTTCGTGCTACTTGTACTGCTACTGCAGTTTGATGCTACTTTAGCATTGGATTCCCACTACAACATGCTTCTTTGTTCTACTATCTGATCGAGCACAATTAGAAGACATTGTTAGGCTTCAACCAATTTGTACACCCAGTCGGTCGACCGAACTGCTGAGTCTATCGATTGAAATAATGAAAACTTAGTCGACCTGATGACAAGTCTATCGACTGAAACTCACTTCAGTCGACCGAATTTTGCTCTTCTCTGTCGATGTGTCTGCCAAGCTAGTGAATATCAGTCAACTTGCTTACCTTTCAGTCGACTAATTTTTACTTCAGTTGACTGATTTTACATTCAGGCAACTGAGTTTGCCTTCTTTTTGTCAGCTTCTTTTCTAATCTGTTAGCTTGAAAAGAACTCATTTACTCACATCATGAGAGGAATAAAAGTCATTCACAATGTCATGAATATTAGATTTTAAGGGAAAAATAAAATCTTTACACACAAGAGTATCTTCGTGAAGAATAAAGCATGGCAGCATTCTCCCCGATACTGGTAAAGAACTCCAGCTTCCGCGCCGGGTACTCCTCCATCATCGTCCCCAGCTCGATCACCCCGCGCACTTTTCGCTCATAAAAGATGGGGAATGCCACGATGGTCTTCGGCCGCAGCGGCCTCGGCAAATCCAGCGCGGGCTTGGCTGGCGTTCGGCTCTCGGACTTGGGGGCGGGTCGTGTCATGCTGTCACCCTCCAGCGAAAGGCGCGCCGCCGCCTTGATGCCGGTCAAGGCCAGGCCGGCCATCGTCGGACATCCTCATATGGAGCCGCCAAGAGCGGTCTTTTTCGAGGATATGCGATATGATCGGTTGTTCCTGCCGCGCCGCCATGCTGGCCCTGATCCTGGCCTCGGCGGGCGCGCCCGCTCTGGCGCACCACTCGTTCGCCATGTTCGACGCCCAGAAGAGCGTCACTCTGGAAGGCACCGTCAGGGAGTTCCAGTGGACCAACCCGCATACCTGGATCCAGATCGTCGTCAGGGATGCGAGCGGCAAGGACGTCGAGTGGAGCGTAGAAGGCGGCAGCCCGAACGGGCTTGCGCGCGAGGGCTGGTCGCGCCAGTCGCTGAAGCCTGGCGACAAGGCCAGCATCGTCATCCATCCCCTGAAGGACGGCACCAACGGCGGATCGCTCGTCAGCGCCACCGTGAACGGCCAGCCTGTCGGCAAGCGGGGCTGAGCGGGACGATGATGCGCTTCATCCTGGCCATCGCCTTGATCGCCGCCACAGGCGCGCCGGCCTTCGCACAGCCGGCGGCGGTCGCGAGAGGGCGTCGCTTGGCCGAGACCCTTTGCGCGTCCTGTCATGCGATCGGGCCCCGCGACGATAGTCCGGTCGCGGGCGCGCCCCGGTTCCGTGATCTCGCCGCTCTGGAGCCGGGACGGTCGGTCGACGAAGTTTTCGCCAAGGGCGTGCTCGTGCTGCACCCGGGCATGCCCAGCTGGGGGCTGACGGATCGGGATCAGGCCGACCTTCTGGCCTACTTGCGGACGCTCCAGCGCACCGCCGCCACTTGAGCGTTCAGGGTGCTTTCGCCTGCCAAAGCTCGATCTTCGTGCCGTCCGGATCGAGAATCCAAGCGAACTTGCCGCTCGGGTCGGAGTCGTCCTGCCTGAGGATGGCGACCCCCTTCGCATTCAGGCGCGCGACGAAGGCGTCCAGATCGTCCACGGCGAAATTGAGCATGAACTCCCGTCGCGACGGCGCCAGATAACCCGACTTCAAGGGGAAGGCGTTCCACACCACCGCGGGAGGATGCCCTTCGGCATCGTAGCGGAGCGTGGCCCCTCCCCAGGGCTCGAGCGCGACGCCCAGCACGTCGCGATACCAAGCGGCCAGAGCTTTTGGATCGGCGCTGGTGACGAACACCCCGCCCACGCCGGTTATCCGGCCAGTGGGCTCGGCCTGAGCTGAATGAGACAAGCCGCCGATGACCGCAGGTCTAATTTTTTAGAGAGGGATTCATTCACCCCCCTCTGAATTCGTGTCACACCATTACACAGATCCTAACACGTGGTATCAGAGCATACCATCTGTTCCATCAAACCTTGACCCTAGGGGCTATTGCAAACTGACACTAGAAGGAGTGTCAGGCGAAGGTCTTGCACAGGAGTTGCATCACCATTGCTGGGGACTGTCGCGGAACCCTACCCTGGGGACCTTTGGGGGTTAGGGTGTCATCTTTCACAGTGAGCCTTCTTGTCGGTCAAGCTTGCTAGCCACCTAAGAACTTCCAACCAAGGTCCTAAGAAGACCTTATCGAGCTTCTCCCTCGGGCTAACCACAATAGCTAGAGCCTCGAGAGGAACTTGCCAAGTTTTTCCCTACAAGATAAAAGTTCTCATCAGGGTGGGGATGCCCTGTGAGAACTCTCTAATGCTTAAGTCAATAAGCGAGTAGGAGGAAGGAGAGAGAGCTCTCAGGAGTGGATGATGCGTAGGGCATGCAGGAGTATCCATGAGGAGGAGGAGGAGAAAGGTCATTGCTAAGATATCGTTGCCCATGTTTCCCTATGTGTTTTCTATACTTGGAGGAGGCTACGGAGACCCCCTTTTATAGCCATAGAAGCACGCCAAGGGTGATAAAACCTACAAACTTGAAAAGACCATATGGAGCAGCGCAACTGCCAGAGTAGTGGGGTGGCAGATTTCCATATTGCACAAGGAGCCGATCTGCTGATGTTGGTTGGCTACGATGACATTTTCAATATCTCTAAACTAAGTGGGACCTTTGTGTTCTCTAGGATATAGACCACGTGGCCAGAGCTGGTGTAATATACATGATAGACCTGAATAGGTTGGATCTTTATAAATAGGACCTTTGGGCTATATGCCAGTCCAAGGAAGAAGAGTGTAACAAAGTGCATGCAAGCAAAGGATTGTCATCATCTTGTGAAAGTGCTCGTCAATATCTTTCTGAAGCAAGACTTGTACCACATCTCATCTTCGCAAGTTTCAACATTTTCTTCCTTATTTATCTTCATTCTTTTAGGTGCTCGAATTATACTATGTTTCATCTTTCTCTCCCCTCCCTTTCTCTATCTTCCTTTCTCTTCTCCTGTTCTCTCTGATTCCCTCTATCTCTCTCCCTCCATGGCACCCTACCCCATTGGGTGGGGGTGCTAGTGCTAGAGGGGGAGACCCCATCCGATAGCGTACCCTCTTCTCTACTACACTCTCCCCTCCCTTTCTCTATCTCTCTCTCTCCTTCCTCTCGCCCTCCCACCTTGGCACCCCACCCCACTAGGTGGGGGTGCCAGCGTCAGAGGGGGAGAACCCCTCTGGTGGCCTCCCCTCCCCTCTATCACTCTCTCTCTCCTCCATCTCTCTCTCTCTCTCTCTCTCTCTCTCTCTCTCTCTCTCCCTCCCTCCCTCCCACCCATTGAGTGGCAGTGCCAATGAACTACAAGAAGCCGTCCGCTGTGCGATGGGTACGAATTTCGCACTAGCGATGCGTGATCCCGAGACGAAAGAAATCTCTATCCACAGGCGGAACAACCAACCGTGTCAGGGTGGTGAACTCCGGAAGTACAAGAAGACTCATCCAGAAGACTGTACTCGTCCTGACGATCCGCGTCCGGGTGATCTCCGGCATCCATTCCCGGATGGTATCCCGGAGGCCGTAGGTGTGAAGTTCAATAATTTCAATCCGGAGTTTGGCGGCATCTCTCCCCTCTTCGTCTGTGATCTTCTGGATTTCGGTCCGTATACGAGAGTTGCTGAAGGATATGAACTTGTCATGTCTAGATTTACGGACGAAGTAGTCGGTCTGATCTTTCCGAATACCGATGTCGACTCGACGGCGTTCGTCAACATGCTTCAGTTCATCAAAACAGCCCAGTTCTATGTCTGGGAAGACATGCTTGAACTCGGCTTCGAACGATACGAAATCGCGAATCTCATGTACTTGACGAATCCCGGCCAGTCCATCCGTCGTGGTTCAGTCCATCCGTACAACTACTACTTCTCTACGAACCTCAACATAAAACGTCTGGTGAACGGAGAGTTCAACGATCTGACCGGCGGGACTTTCAGGAATCGATTCGACTACAATCGACCAGAAATCCAAGACCTCTTCAAGGCACAGGAAGAGGAACACGCGACGAACTTCCCGAAGCTTCTCTCCGAACGGCATAAATGGAAGTCAATGATGACAGATTCGGACATGAATATCACGTTCGGACATCAGGACGACATCGTTCAGATCGTTCGAGATATCATCAAAGAAGAATTGGAGAAATGTGGATGAAAAAATATGTGAAATTTGAGTGTCTTCTTGGTCTAACTTTCTCGTCTGTCACGTTGGGAATGTGATGTTCGACGATTCAAATATGGTACTCCTCCCGGAATTCAAAAACTGGTCTATGAGGTAAAGTAATGAAAAAGTTTCTGCTCGGGTCTGATCCCGAATTGTTCGTGACTGACGGTGAGAAGTACATCTCTGCCCATGATTTGATTCCGGGTACGAAAGAAAACCCGTATATGATCAAGCATGGTGCGGTCCAAGTCGACGGTGTCGCTGCTGAGTTTAACATCAATCCGGCAGAGTCGGAAGACGAATTTGTCAACAATATCACAGTCGTATCGGGACGTCTTCTCGAAATGGTTCGGGAGAACAACTCCTCCTATCATCTTCGTGCTGACCCTGTAGCTACGTTCGATCAGGAATATTTCGACGGTCTTCCGATGGAAGCAAAGCTTCTTGGTTGCCAGCCTGACTGGAATGCCTATACGGGTGGAAAGAACACTCCGCCGGAGACTTCCGAACCTTTCAGGACTGGTTCTTTCCATGTCCATATCGGATGGACGCGAGACGAAAACGAGATGGACGACCACCACTTCGCTCTCTGCGGTGAAGTCGTTCTGATCATGCCTGGAATACTTTGCAAGGAATGTAAACATCTATCTTGAAGATGAAGGGGTGCTTCACTGATCCTCTTGTCCATATTCTCTTTAAAAGAATGGAGTTGTTGAACGAAAAAATTGGCATCTTATTGAAACTGCTAGGGCACTCCTTCAACGTCATCTGTCTAAATTCTTCTGGGCAGAGGCAGTTCATACTGCCAATTACATCATCAGTAGGATACCATCCAGAAGTTTAGATGGCAGTTGTCCTTTGCCCTTATTTATCCAGACAAGCCTGATTTCCCCTCTTACGTCGGGTGTTTGAATGTCTTTGCTTTGTTCATACTCTGGGACCAGGTAGCATCAAACTTGATCTATGAGCCATTTGCAGTGTTGTTCTCGGATACTCTTCTACTTAGAAGGGTTACAGGTGCTATGATCTTGTTTCTTGTCATTTCTTTGTCAGGAAGGATGTTACTTTCTTTGAGCTTGACTGCTTGAGTCCTATTACTCTCCCCATACTCGGCCTCAGGGGGAGAGTTCTACCATCCTACCTACTTCCTCCTCTTCTGTTACTCCTTTGTTACTTCGTCTCTTTAGCCCGACCATAGAGGGATCTTCTAGTGCTCAAGCTCCTATGATTGGTGCACTTAGTGTTGACAAGCAGAAGCAAGTTATTACTTACAGCCAAAAGAAGTTTAGAGAGAACTCTATTGATCCACCAATCCCAGAGGGTGCTAATCTTTCGAATTCCTCTACTCTTGATGACTTGAATCTTTCAATTACCGTTAAAAAGGGTGTTTGGGACTGCACTAAGCATCCCATCACCAATTTTGTTACCTATTCTCATGTTTCTTTTCAGTCCTATTCCTTTCTCTCTTCGTTGGCCTCTGTCCATGTTCCTACTACATTCTCTGAAGCTGTGCTGGATCTGAAATGGTAACATGCAATGGATGAGGAGTTGAGTGTTTTGAACAAGAATGAAACTTGGGTCCTTATTGATCTTCTAGAGAACAGACAACTAGTTGGATACAAATGGCTATATACAATCAATATTATGCAGAGGGTGAGGTACACAAGTATGAGGCCAAACTTGTGGCAAAAGGATTTACTCAGACATATGGGGTTGATTATCAAGAGACATTTGCTCCTGTAATGACACTGAAGTCTGTCAGGGTGGTTCTTTCACTAGCTATCCACCAATACTCTTGGGTTTGTATCAACTGATTTTAAAAATGTCTTTTTGAATGGTAACTTACAAGAGGAAGTGTACATGTTGTCACCTCCTGGAATGGATACAAAAGGGAAGGTGTGTCGTCTGGAGAAAGCACTCTATGGGATGAAACAGTTCCCTAGAGCCCGGTTTGATAGACTTCGCCTTTCCATGGTTAGATTTGTCTTTAAGCAATCTAATGTTGATAATATTATGTTTTTCAAGTGGATAGGGGGATATGTGACTGTGCTGCTTGTTTTTCACAGTACAAGAAGCATATATGGCAGTGAAATACAATATAGCAGAATTATTTTCCTTGAGAGCAACTGTCAGATATTGAGGGTGGAGTTCTATAGTGTCAAGACATATACTTTACTTATGAAATAACCAAATTTTGGAAGAATCACCATTATTGCAAATGAAAGAATGTAGATTAATATGTCGAGCCACACCCTGAGCATGACTAAGGTCTATACGAGGTTCTGATATGGCAGCAATGCAGATACCATGAGCTTTAATATACTGAGCAAGACTTCTTACAGTCGCTTTATTACCTACGCCTCTAACATTCCATATCAAGGCTGAATTAAACATGGTCAAAGGAGGAGTATGAATTAGCAGCCAGTACCTTGGCTTTGGCCCTAGTCAGGGGGCATCACTGAAAAGCACTCTAGGTAAGATGAAGACCTCATTCGACTTCAGATCATGGGGATTATTTTTACTTTCATTTGCTTGGCATAACATCCTGGAATTCTCCAAGGCTGACAATTTTGAGACAGCTTCCGAACTAGTAATTTTGTTGACATTCAAATCTGAGCATTGAGAAGCTCAAAATTGAGCAGAATTCTTGTTCTGTATTGCATCATTATTGTGATGGATTGAAGGAAGCTTAGCTAATTCTGCAGTCTCCTCTATTCGAGACAGAGCTGTAGTGATTACCTTATTAGTGTCATTTATATAAACAGATGGTGAGGGACCATAACTTCCTTTTAACTCTGAAGACCCTGATGTAAGGATTGTAGGCTGACAACACCCTAAATCTTCAAGGAAATCGTTATCCCCAGAGACAAGTTTATCTTGTACAGTAACTTCCTCAGGATCAGAGACATCAGATGTCTAGGTCAGGGCTGACAATCTATTTGTTTCATTAGATATTATCTTTGGACCAAAAATTTTGGGCATCCGAGGCCTATATTCTTGATGGATAGCTTTCTGAATTACAATGGGAGCCGCATTACTCAAAGATTGGTTACACACCAACTTCTTACTCTGTTTCTTTTTACAGTCATCTTCCATGTGCCCAATCTTAATGCAATGAGAGCATAAATGCGGCACTCTATGGTAATTGATTCGCTGCCAAAAACCACCACCTTCCATGCCAATCCATAGTCGGTCCTTTCTTTGCATAGAAAGGTCTAGCTCAACACATACCAGAGCCTCCGATGTTTCTATCATGGCAGATGTTGCATCATGAATCCGCAATACAGAGCCAACATTCCTTGCTATAGAATGAAGCATGTCTTCATGGTAAAAATTGACGGGTAACGAAGGAAACCCAATCCACACAGGGACAGCTAAAGGATCAGAATCAAAATCAAAGTCATGCGACCATCTGAAAAATCTAAATAGAAATCCCTTGATTTATAAGTTCTTTTGAAGAAGAACTTTGATGAAATCAGCTTCACAACCCAGCCGAATTAGAATATGTCTGGCATTCATCTTGATGCACATGCTCCGTATCGGTGATCGGGATCCAGAAATCTGGAACATCGCCGCTGACATTGTCATCAATAATCCAATGGTTAAGGAAGGCTACTCATTCGAGGATTTCCCTGCCTGGGTCGACCACAAATACGACAACTGGTCCACCGAGCAGGTCTACGACGATCTGTTGCAGCAGCGAGATGAGATCCTATCCAAGCTGCAGATCCAGTGGATCAAGCCAGGAGAAGACTTCGGTGATGAAGGAGGCATGTTCGATATCGAGCTGCCTGGAACTGATGAGACCCAGAAGGGTCTGGCTCACACCATCATCAACAATGTCGTCGCAGCTCAGAATGCTGCCATGATGTCCGGCGCCGACAAGCTTCCTGGTGAAGTTGAAACAGTGCTGAAGAAGTTCCTCTCTCCCAAACTCCCTTGGGAGAGAATCCTCGATCAGTTCTTCAACGAGCTCGACAACAAGGATTACAGCCTGTCGAGGCCCAATCGTCGCTACCAGGACGTCTATATGTCGTCCCTGATCGACGACAACGAGGGTCTCGATCATCTGGCTTATTTCCTGGATGTCTCCGGTTCGGTGACCGATGACATGATCATCCGCTTCCACTCGGAGTTCAAACACGTCAAGGACAAGTACCGCCCCAAGAAGATGACCATGCTTCAATTCGATACGAGGATCCAGAAGGAAGATCTGTTCGAGCAGGAAGATCCTTTCGAGGAAACTCACGTCATCGGCCGAGGTGGAACCAGTCTGGTCTGCGTCCGTGACTGGATCGTCGAGAACCGTCCTACCGCGGCGATTGTCTTCACAGACCTTCAGGTCTCACCCATGCAACCGCTAGATCCAGGAAGCATGATCCCGATCATCTGGGTCGGCCTCAATGCCAATACCAGGCACAAGCCGCCCCACGGAACCGTCATCCACATTCGAGAATGATCTGATTATCTCGAATATCCATTAGCCATTAACTTCGATTATCAAGGAAGGAATTCCAGATGAACTGGAATGACTACTACCAGTCGTTTGCCCAATTGGCTGCTCAAAAGTCGAAGGACACCACCAAAGTCGGTGCTGCCTTGGTTGGGCCAGAAGGCGAGATCCGTCTCACTGGCTATAATGGCCCTCCGAGAGGTGTCTGGGACACGATCGAACGTCAGCAGAGGCCTGCCAAATACCTGTACACCTCTCATGCTGAGGCGAACCTGATCGCCTTTGCAGCTCGAGAGGGTATCCGGACCAAGGGTTGTACGGTCTTCGTGACACATCCCCCGTGTGCTGCATGTGCCAGGACGCTCATCCAGGCCGGCATCTCGTGTCTCCAGATTGGTGATGGGCAATTCGCCTCATCGGCCACCTGGGAAGAAGAGAACCAGGCCGCCCGAACCATGCTGAAGGAAGCCGGTGTTGCGGTTTTCTCCTGCCAGGAGATCACCTGATGGCCAGTATTCAACTACACCCGAGCTTCGTCATCCACCTCTGCAACGCCGCGGTGAAAGAGGAAGACGAGATCATCGCTGCCTACCAGGCCCGGATCGATCGCCGCATCGAAGAGCATAACGAGAAGGTTGCTTCGATGAGCAGACTGGCTCGGTTTTTCTTCGGCAGAAGTGAACCAGATCCCTGGGACGAGGACGACATCAACGATCATTTTGCTCGTAGTGATGCTCGTGCCCGCAGAGCCAAAATCCAAAAAATCATCACCCTAGCGCATCTCGCCGAACAGCAGGACGTGAAGGTCACCATGACCGAACAGGACCTGAAGCTGCTTCAGGATGCCATCCAAGGAGCTTCTCTATGCTGATCATCAAATACGCCGTCTTCATCCTGTCCTGCTCGGTGAACCAGCCGGCAAACTGCGACAAGGCCTATGTCGGCGAGATCGTCACCCCCACTCCGATGGGCTGTCTGATGGGCGCCCAGCCTTTCATGCGGAAGTGGATCGAGGACCATCAGGGTATCCGCACCTTCAAGAAGCTCCGTTGCGTCGACAGCCGGCGCAAGGACTTCGAGATGGGCCGGGATATGGCGTGAACCAATGGCCAAGAGAAAGAAGAAATCCAAGGCGCCTAAGCCTGAACCAAAGCCAGCCGAGATCGTCACCACTGTCTTCGCAAGAGGCAAGTGGTGGCACAAGATCTCTCCACGCTGGGTCAAGGGCTATCGGCCGGTAGTAACCTATCGAGAGGCCCAATGAAGAAGCCAATCAAGGCTGCGTCTTTAGCCATGCGGCAGCTGTTCTCGTTGATCGATGAGAGCAGCCTGACAGCTCGACAAATTGCACGTCCTGCCGGAGTGCATCCCATCACACTTTCCTACTGGAAACATGATGGACGGTCCCCTCGGCTGACTGACTTCGAGAACGTGGCTGAAGTGCTCGGCTACCGCCTGAAGCTCGAACCAATTGGGGAGAAATCCGATGGGTGATCGTTGCTACCTAAGCATCGAACTTCGAGGTGAAATCAAGACTATAGAAGATTTCGAGGCTGTCGTTAAGGCTTTAGAGGATGAGCTCTGGCTCGAAAAGCAAGACGTTATCAATGAGCTGATGGAACCAGCAGCTACAAATCCTTTATTTGAGGCCGACGAAGTCAATTATGCCAACATTGATGACCTCGAGAGCGTACTTCGGGAGCGAAAGATAGGTTTTCACGTCCATCATGGTGCAGGTGGGGATTACGGCTCAGGCGATCGCAGCTACGATCCAAACGATGAGGCATACATAGGCTGCGATTGTCTTCACGAAGGTGATGCAGCCATCACTCTACATAAGCTGAAAGAAGCCCTCCAATCAGAAAACCCCCTGGAAGCCGTCAAAACACTCAGCAAAACAACAGCACGAGCTACCGGCGTTGGGCTACCGCAATTCTCCATGTCCCATGAAGTCCAAGGATGGCTGGCTATCGGCGGACCTAATCTCAAACTCAAGGAGAAATCCGATGCCTAAATTCAAGGTGACAAAGTGCGTTGATGCCTTCGTCCACTACGAAACCGTTGTTGAAGCTCCTGATCCCAAACTAGCTCGTTACCTGGCTGAAAGCCTGAACGATAGCCTTGAGTGGGAGAGGGGTGATGTTTCCGAATACGACCACATTGAGTGGGACAACATCCCCCCGGAAGAGATTCCGGATGAGGAATAATCATTCCCTCTACAAGCCAGGCTTTGCCGAAGATCCGATCCCGCAGCCTCTTTCCTGGGTCGAGAACTGGGGTCCGATTTTCATCATCGCCCTGGGTGTCGTCATCCTTATTCCCTCAATCTGGAGGCTACTCTGATGTGGATTAATCTGGATCCAGAAGAGCTGGAACTAATCAGAGACAGTTTAAGAGCACCAGGCAATGCGGCCGCCCAGACGTTAGCTGACAAAATCGACAAATGGGAGGCTGATTCCAAGTCCCCCCTCCACAAGCACTTCAACGAAGTCGCCTGGGAGCTTTACGAAGATGAAGGCACCTGGGAAATCGATCGACAGTCAGACGGTACAGCCATGGTCTCGATCTCCGAAGACGGCGGCGCCTATGTCATGTGCTGGCGTTGGGTGGACAACGACACAGCCGACATCTGCACTGAATGCGGTGATCATCCTGGTTCCGAGACCTACGGAACAGTTGGCGATGGTTATGACGGTCTTTGCCCTAGCTGTGCTGATAAAGCCGATCTGGAAGATGATGAGGATTAATTCATTAGAATCGGAGCGCCCACAACATAATGTGGGCCAAAACAAGGCCGATCACGTTTTTGTGATTAAACTTGCAATATGTAAAAAGGTATTGGTTTTTATCGCCTGTGATTTATGAACAAAAGGGCAGTGCAAGGCGGGGCCCGAGGATCAGGTTGATGTGCGCGGCGTTGGCGGCGTCCATCACGGTGACCATTTTACCCCAAGGCGCATTTTTATCGGCGCGGATGGCGAGTTTGAGCTGTGGATTTTTGGCCGCTTCGTCGTTCAAACGCGCTTGCAGTTGATCAGGTGTCACCACGTCCGCGTTTTGGCCGAGGCGTAACAGGCCGTTCGCATCAATGCTGATGACGAGCGGCGGATTTTCGTTCGCGCCGGATTTCAGACTTTGGGTGGAAGTCGGCAGCGTGAGTTTCAACGCCGGTTGTTGTTTGAACGTCGTCGTCACGAGCAAGAAAATGACCAGCACGACCAGCACGTCAATCAATGCGACGATGATGACGGCGGGCGCGGCGCGGCGTTTGCGGATGAGAAAGCGCATGTCAGGAATTTTTATCGCGATACTGACGGCGGATGAAATCGTCGCATAACGTCTCCATCTCCACGGCCAGCACTTCCACTTTTTTGGTGAAATAACTCCACGCGATGAGTGACGGAATGGAGATCAGCAAACCGATGAGCGTCGTCCACAAAATGTAGCTGATGCCTTGCGCGAGTTTGGACGCGTCGTTCACGCTGTTCAAACCCGTTTGACCCAAATTGCCGAAAACGCTGATCATGCCGAGAATCGTGCCGACCAAACCGAGCAGCGGCGCGATGCCGACGATGATTTCCAGCACGACCAAACCGCGTTCCAGTTTGACGACTTCATGGCGCGCGGCGGTTTCTAGTGAGCCGATATTTTCCGTTTTCGGCCAGTCCAAATGATTTGAGGCGAGCAGTAACAATCGTCCGAGCGGGGACGGATGCGCTTCGCAAAAATGGCGCAGTTTTTCCGGATTTTCACCCGCGCGCGTATCGCTCAAAGCGTTGACGATTTGAGGTGGCACGACTTTATCCCAACGCAACGCCCACGCGCGCCAGACGATGACGCCGAGACCGGCCACCGACGTGAGGCCGAGAATGATTTTTACGATTGTTTCCATAATTCAAAACCGATTTTCAATAATAATAAAACGTGAATGTGATATCCCGATAATTTTCGCCGATCATCCGGCGCATGTCGTCCGGCCATTTGCCGAACGGCGCGGATTCCTGAATGGATTCCTGGCAAACGTAACCCAACAATTCGCCCACCGTATTTTCCAGCACTTGTATGTCCACCACCGTACCGTCGTATTTCAGTTTGAACCGCACCGTCACCCTGCCCGTGCGGTCGGACGCGAACTGCTGGCTGTCCAATAAATTATACCAGCGTTGCGTGACGGCATCCACAATGGCTGCGTCATAAGCGCCAAATGGTGTCGCCTTGGCGTCAAACGACGGTTGCAACCGACGATGCGCACCGCCGTTCTGTTTCATTTGAACGCCGGGCAAATGCTGTTGCGCGCGCGCTTCGGCCAAAGTGCGCGGACGCTGCGGCTGTTGCGGCTGGTTTTTTTGGCTTAAATAAAAACTCAGTATTCTGCTCCTATCAAAATTGTGCGTACAAACAATGCATTAGAGTACACTCAAACTTTTTTTTCGTCTTTTTGCTCTTCTCATAGGATCGTCCATCAAACTTCTTGTATCTGTACATCCTAGCAAAATAGCATTGCAGAGAGATATAGGCATCTTCTTGATGTTGGTCGGCTTATATTTCATATGAATGCTCCAAAACAATACTGGGGTGATGTTCTTCTTACCTCATGTTACCTTATCAACCATATTCCCAACAGAGTGTTGGATGGACAATCACCTTTTTTATGCTTACATCCCGAGGAGGCGCCATTTCCTCTGATTCCTAGGGTGTTTGGGTGGTAAGTGTTTTGTTCACTTACTCGGTTCGAGTCATGATAATCTGTCTCCCAGGTCGGTTCCCTACATTTTCTTGGATACTGTAGAACACAAAAAGGGTACCGTTGTTTTGAACCCCAGTCCAGGACGTCCTTTGTCTCTGTTGATGTTACTTTCTATGAGACTACACCTTTTTTGCTTACATCAGATGTACAAGCCTCTCTGTCTGTTTTTGATGTTCCTATTCCACTTGTTTTATTTCCTTCTGACTCACCTCCTGTCACTGACAATGAAGCCTCTACAAACAGCTGTATCCCCACCATCCTCTCCCTCGGTGGTGGATCCTCCTCCTTCAGGTGAACCTCCTTCCCCATTTGTTTTAGGGTCGTGTACAAGTATTTGTCAACACCCCATTGGTAATTTTGTTTCCTATACTTCTTTGACCCCATCCTTCTGTTAGCTTGCCTTGTCTATTTCTGCCATCTCCATTCCTAAGTCTGTTTCTGAGACCCTTTCACAACTTGAGTGGAAAGTTGTTATGGATGAAGAGATGCATGTCTTAATCTCCCGAGGTACTTGGGTCCTGGTGCCCCGACCGACTAATGTTACTCCTGTTTCCTGTTGTTGTGTGTTCACTGTGAAATATTCTTCTGATGGGACTGTTGACAAATACAAGACTAGATTAGTTGCCAAAGGATTTATACAAACCTATGGGGTTGACTATTTTGAAACCTTCTCTCCTGTTGCGTGGTTGTTGCGCCCACTATTTGTCTCAGATAAATTGAGACCTTTCCCTCGAGTTGGTCGGGGTTCAATATTCGGCGTATTGCCACTCCGTGGAATATTTTCACACATTGGGACTCCGTGTCCCATATATCTCTACAATTATAGACCCCTCACAGCAAGAAAGGTGGTCGGGAACCGGATTAATCTACCACGATTGTCAGGATCGCGTGGTTCTGGGCAAAACCCTGAGGCCCTGTTTGTTTGGGCGATAAATCGGAATACCCCACTAAAAGTTCTCCTATTCGCTTTGGTTGCTCGTATAAGGTATTTCATTTGAGTTAGGATATATAGGCTCTTATCTTGGTTTATCTCGAGATAAGTTGTTCTACCAAAAAGGTATACACGTTCTCTCTCCTCTCTCCCCCTTTCACTCGGTTCGTGGTCCAAACGGACCCCGATCGACGCGTGGGAGGTACCGACGGGACGGGCTCGACGCGAGGATCGCGTCAATACCCTTCTTCCCTCGGATCGTGGAGCGTGGAGACGCGTGCGAGCAAGAAGTCGACGTGGCCCCCGTCGCCTGATCGGCACTGATTCGCGCGAACAAGCAGCATTTCCCCTTGTCCCGAAGGCATCGGAGTGCAATGGGAGCGCGCCATACAGAGAACCTCCGACGGCTCCAAAACGCAGTGGTGCGTGCATGAGCGACGGCACTGATAGGATTACCCCGTTGGAGCCGAAAATCTCGAGGGCTAGCCTACGAGGGATTCCGATAGTCCACGGGTTGTTGCGATCATGTGGACTTCTCCCGTATGGGGTCGGAGATCCCGAGGGCTAGCCTACAAGGGATTCTAGTGACCCGAGGGTCATCTCGATCGTGGCCGAACACCACGTGAGAGCCGAAGCCGACAGGATACCATGGCGGAGGGGAGATCCAGGGGATGACAGAAGATTTTTTTTTAGGCTATGGGGATATAGGGAATGCAGAACACCCCACAGATTCAATGGAAAAAATGAAACCAGCATAGACCGAGCATGGGGGAGGATGAAGCACAAAAAAAAAGGGAGAGAAGCTCTCTTTTACTCCATGGCCCAAAGAACATCCACTATGTCCAAGGGGATACAAAGGGGGAGTTTATAGGCTAGAAGACAATAATGAAAAATGAAAGGAAGATTGGTAACATAGAAGGGGATACAAAGATAGAGGGGTGGGGGGAGGGCGGAGCTCTCTTCTCCTCACCTTTCTCTCTCTTTTCTGGACGAACAGTTACTCGTAGCCTCGATCGATCAAAGAGCTTTCTCTTCACCGGCGGCCAGCTTTTATCGGGGATCTGGAGACCTCTGTCTGAAGCCACCATCGGCTACTGCTGCTCCATGCCACCACTACTTTACTGTCATTGCTGGGGGTCTGGTTACTATCATGGCTGGCTGGGAGGATGACATGGCCGCTGCTCACGCTGTTGTCGCAACCTTGCTATCGATCGCACCGGGCCGCTGCTGACATTTTTGGTAGCATGGCTATTGCAGGGGGAGCGGCGGAGCAGGTGGGAGGCGACCATCGGTGGAGAGGGTGGGCCGGCGGAGTGGGCGAGCCGATGGAGTAGGGAAATGGGCCAACGACAGGCAATGAATGCCCAAGGGTAAAGCACGCGAAGGTGAGGGGGGCAATGCGCATGGGAGAGAAGAGAGGGGGAGAGAGAGAGAGAGAGGCACAACGGAGGTCAAACCTCGTGCGTTCTCTCTCCCTGCCTTCGACATTCCATTTTTTTTAAAAAAATTCTCCTCTTTTCTTCTCACCCCCTCCTTCTGGCTCATTTGCTCATATGCCCTCCTGCGCCCCTCTCCTCTTGCAGTGGGCTCGATCCGCGCCCTGATCCGGAGGACTTTGGGGACTCGATCCCGTTCTAGTCATGAAAGGCTTCATCAAGAAAACGTTGACCGGTTGGGTTCCTGCGGATGAGCGGGCGAAGGAAATCCATAAGCGCGAGAAGCTCGGCAACGTGTACCGAGCCGACATCGTGCAGCCGCGCAACTATCAGCATCACAAGATGTTCATGGCGCTGATGGATATGACGTTCGAGAACCAGTCCGTCTATACGGACGATTGGGCATTCCGCTCTGCCGTGGCTCTGGAGGCCGGTCACGTTCGTCAGTTCGTGACGCTGGACGGCGAGTTGCACTTGACCCCGATGCGCTACAGCTACGACGACATACCCGACGAGCAGGACTTTGCGATTGCTTTCGGTAAGGCGATGACTGTGTGCGCTCGCATTCTGCGCATGAACGATCTGGAAGAGTTGGAGGCGGAAGTCTCCCGCTACGCCGACGAGCACTACGGTCGAGCCGCAGCATGAACCTACGCAAGCTCGCACAAGGCAAACCTTGCTACCTCCGCATTGAGGGCTGCACGCATGACGCATCACAAACAGTACTCGCGCATGTCCGAAGAGGCGGTGTTGCTGGCGTTGGGCAGAAGCCGCCTGATGTTTGTGGCTTCCCGGCTTGCGACTGGTGTCACGGCGTATTCGACGGACGCTACAAGGCTCACGGATATACACAAGCGGAGCTGGATGCAGAGGCGCTTCGGGCGCAGAACCAGTGGCTAGCGTGGCTGTGGAATCACGAGATCATCATCGTGGTAGCCGCATGACCTACCCCGAGCAGTTCGTACGCAGCTCGTGGGAGATGGTTGCGATGTGGTGCAACTGGATGCCGGAAGGATATTGGGAGAGGTATTACAGATGACACATACCAAAGAAGATATGGCTTCTGAACAGGTGGTTGACTCTCTTTCCCTTAAGTGGGGAACCCTAAAGAGTTGGGATATCCACAGCGTTAACGTAGCGCCGATCGCGAAGCTGACGGTGCGCGATGGCCTAGTGCAGCGTGCAGGCTTGTATGCGCCTGGACTTCCTGACGGCGATCACGACGTATTCCCTGTGCCGCTCTCGCCGAAAGGCGAACTGCGGCCACATGTACTCGCTGAACCGCCGTCTGCGTGGCAGCCAATCGAGACTGCGCCAACGCTCGGTAAGTGGGTGCTCTTATGGTGGCCTGATGTGACTGACGCCGCATTCGTCGGCTACTGCGTCGACGGTCAGTGGAGAGCGGCGACGTCGGGCGATAGATGGCCCACGTTGCCAGGGCCTACGCACTGGATGCCGCTCCCTGCTCCTCCACTCGCCCTGACAGAGGGGACAGACCATGACTAGGGACAGGCCAAGGCCGCAGAGGAAACAACTCAGCGTGTGGGTATCGTCCACGCCAGGCGGCGAGGCGCGCCTGGAGGTGCCAGAGCCTATTTCGGTGGAAGACTTCGGAAAGAGAGTAAGAGTACTAACCTTGATTGCATTCTCACGTTCTTTATTTGGCAAATAAAAAAAATAATGAGATTAGAAGATAAAGAAGACTTACCTCGAGGAGACACAACATTTGTTTTTTGCATTTTCAAAATTTTCTATTTTTTATGTTTTTACGGATCCTTTTGTTTTTCTGCAAAGATAAGTGTGAGCACTAATATACATACAAAAGAAACTACAAGGCTATCAACTTCAAATACAAAACCTCCCCGACAACGGCGCCAAAAATTGATAGCATGAAAACACACGTCGTTAATACGTCCTCTACCAAATTTAAATATCTGGCCCCTAAATTAAATAGAATAGTTAAGTGGTGAGACCGAGTCGAATCCATAGAGAGGTTTAGATTTAAAAGTTGAAGACCTTGAATGTTTAAGTTTGAAAATCGCCCCAAAAGTATTAGGTCTTCCACCGTTTGTGCGAGGAATCTTAGGGGGAGAGAGCAACGCAACTCATCCCCCTCCTAACCTGAAGGAAGAAAAAGCCCCTCCCGGCCTGGGTATGCTCTTTCAGTTCGTAGAAAGCATGAAAGAGGTCAAGGGAAAGGGGAGGGCCGCATTGGCGGCTCAAAACGATGAAGGGAAAAATGAAGGTGTAGGAGTTGGAGACTAACTGGACAGGGGCCAGTCGGTAGGAGGCCAGTAACTTGATCACAAAAGGGTGGAGGGGGAGGTAGAAACTGCACTTCTAAGTGAGGAGGTAACTACAAAAGGAGCCCTTGCGAGTACTGAGGCTAGACTCATGCGATTGGTAGGGGGAGAAGGTGTACCACCAGGGTAGCCAGAAACAGACCTCGAGCTCCTTCACGTCTGCCTCCGTAAGCTCGCTGCTATGTGGACAGCCCAACGTCAGGGTAGAACTTCTCGCTCCTTGCTCCACCTCCTGGCCTTTGACATCCTCATTGTGCTCCGCCATGGAGGAGGTAGGGGAAGATGGAGAAATTCTCTAATTCGAGGAAACCGCGGGGGGTAGAAGCTATTGAATCGCCTCCACAGTCATCTCTGCAAGCTCCTCAAAAGCACTAGTGATCTCCTACTCTCTCTGGCTCCTCTCCCAGAACATGTGTTTCTTTGAGAACTCGTGAAAGTAGAGGAGGCAGGAAAACCCTAATGGGAAGGTGGGAAGGATGAAGCCCTGGAAAGCTTTTATAGCCCCAGCCAGCCCTAAGGAAAGAACCACTGCAATTTTTCGTTGCCTGTCACATCCCGAAGTGGTGCATTCAAACCGGCGCCAAAAGTTGGGATCATTACGCTCGAGCCCCCACCCATTAGGACAACTACATTTATGGACCCGAGAAGCGAGAGTGGGATAGCTCTGGAAGGCCTAATTCCAACCTTTGCCGATAATTGTCTCTACTCTCTAAGCCCATCCGTGACTTAGGAGTAGGGGGCAAGTGGAGAGGGGGAGATTTGAGGCCCAAATCCTTTCAGGGACAATGACCTTGCCGTTGAAGAACTCGAGGTGCTCAATCGGGCCGCTCATTCTTCGCATTATTAATGGTCGGCAAGTTGCCTTCAAGCGGCGGAATCCACTTGTGGTAGATTAGCGTTCAAATTTGCGGGGCTTTACGCTCGATCGGCTTGACACGACCCATATTTGACCGCGATGGGGCATTAATCTTCCTGACGTTCGAGGAAGCGATGAATCCGGGAATTGACCTCCGCAGGATGCGTTTGCGGCGCCAGATGTGTCGCGCCGGGAACGATATACTCCTGTGCTCTGGGGATAGCAGCTGCTAGCGCATCGGTGTGGGCGCGTCGGATCTCGTCGCGTTCTCCAGCCATGACCAAGGTCGCGTTATGGATCTTGCCCAGCTGTTGCGGCGTGTAGTGGGGCTCAGTCCGCCACATCTCGACAACTTTACGATAGATCACGGGCCAGTGCGCCGGATCAGGAGCCATCCATCGATAGAGTCGGGGCGCCGGTGGAATGGGCGAATCGGGCGCTGGCAAATTGACAAGCCCCGATGGATCGAAATTCGCTCCAATGACCACCATCCTGTCGATCCGCTCTGGGTAGCGCAGGGCAAGCCTGATGGCGATGATGCCACCATCGCTCCATCCGATGACATCGGCTTGACCAACTTGCAAACGGTCGAGCAGAATACGCATATCCTCAGCCATCGCGGCATAACTTAGCGGCGCAGGCGAGTCGGTTGAGCGCCCCTGGCCGCGACTGTCTGGCGCGATGACAAGGTGGTTTGCAGCCAGGCTCTCGATCTGATGCCGCATGTCGACACTTGAACCAAGTCCGCCATGGAGCACAAGAACTGGCGGCCCGTTGCCGAATGTCTTGTAGTAAATCGTCACGCCATCGACGGCGATGCGATGTCCGCTGTGCGCGCGACCGGAAAACAGGCTCCAGAGGATAAACCCCAGTTTGCCGTCGCTTTGCCTATCTATGGCCGCGGCAGCGAGAGCTCCAGAGGTGATTAGCGCCAGAACGCCAAAGCCAAGACACTTCGACAGCAATGCCATCAACGTCCTTTCGCTATCTGATCGACGTAGGGGTTTCCGAGCGGCGGTTAGGTCGTACCGCCGGAGGCGGCAAATGACGTTCGGGCGACTTGCCTTAAGATATCAGTAGCTTTGTAGGATTATCGCCTCGAAGAAATGTTTTCCGATGAGATGGTCAACTCCCAAAGCCACGCTGGCGTCGTGTTCATGTTATGTTCAAGTTCGCTACGTAGTGGTCCTCTTGCGTTCGAGGCCTTGGCTCTATTTGTCCCTATGGTTTGTCGGGTACATCACAAAATGAAGGTCAGGCCGCATTCATGATGCAAGAGCGAGATTGTTCGGGACTACCGGGTGGACATCCCGGCTTGCCAAGAACAGCACGCTACGGTTAGAAGGTCCGCATCAGTTTCCTTGGTATGGAGATCATTAAAGATTTAATAACAAACTATCATGGTATATCAATGAATTGAATGATACAATGAATATAACTATTGAATTGGCCAAATAACATTAGAGTTCTAAATAATAATTCACCCCTTTTGAGTCAAGAACAATCTTATCATATCAATCAATTTTCTATTCGATTCGATCATTCAGTCATTGGTAGTTGAAATGTCTAGAATCAATCTTGCGTTGCGTTTCGGTGCAATGCCAACACCACTTGTCCTTACTCCCACGGTTAATGAGTAATTTGGGTGCTCCTCCTAGGATCCGACAGGGCTCTATACGCACAGATATTGGGGTCATTTGGACCAAAGTCCCATTAAAAGTTTCTAGACAATTTCCCTTCAATAAATAATGGCCAAACGGATCCAAGGAAAAGTCATATTCTAATAGCATGAAAGGAATCAAGTAAACTATAGGACATTACAATTGCAAGTTCTGTCAAGAATCTCATTGAAATAAGGACTATGCGTAGAACTCTAAGATATCAATTGAATTGGATTCCTCGAGAGAACCAGAAGGCATAAGCTTATAAGGATGACAATCAGACCAATAAACAGGTCAAAATGCATCAAAATCATCAATGTTAGGTAGACAAAACCTTAATAAAATAAAATTAATGAACGGGCACATTTCATAACATGGGTTGAATGCGGTCAGTCACCGGGCTGCCTTTAAGAGAACGCGACTGAAACAAGAGCCACATTAAGAAAATAGATGATCAAAGCCAGGGAATGGACGCAGTTCAAGAAGAACGTGGTTAGGGTACACACTGCGAACATGTTAACGTAGTCAGAGTTATGGCCGTGCTTAGGATAGATGGTTTCACATGAACGTAGTATCTAGGTCAACCGCTTCCACAAACATAAGCTGAATGCGCTCTCTAGGTAGGCCACGTTTAGTACAAATAGCACAGAACTTAGACAGAACCATGTTCTGTCATTCCAAAGGCCGGTTGAATCCGTCTTACATCAATAGGACGTGATTCTAAAGGTGTTTAGGGTCTTAGTGGTACAACTAACTTGACGTCCTCGTGGGAATTAAAGACTCGCGGAGTCTTACGGAAGTCTTGATAAAGAAGTTCCAATCCGACAGAAGGAGTATCCAGCGGAGTTCTAACTTCACCAAGAATTGAGGTTCCTACAATACTATCGGAAATTAGTATGGCGGTAGATCCATTGCCACCAGGGTGACATAGCCTTCAAATAATTCAAATAATTATAAAAGAAACATCAGAGGTTTAACGGAGACGAATCGTATTCTTTAACATTCATCTAGATATCTTTGAACGTGGATGAACAGAATCATAAAGTCATATTTCAAAAAGATGAAGAGATGAATAACAAGAGGTAACTCATTAGATCAAAGAACAACATCAGAAGATTACTCATGTTCCATAAGATTTACCTATCTGATGGGTTGATTAGACAACATGCCACCGCGCTGCTCGGCGTCGGCATCGGGGCCGGCGCCGCCGCGGCCCTGGTGGCTCTCGGCGATCCGAACGGATTCGAACGGCTGGGTGCGAACTGGTGGGCGATCCCGGCAGGAGTCGCGGCGGCCGCCGTGCTCGCGGTCGCGGTGCAGTCCTTCCTCGGCACCCGCCGCGCCTCCCGCCCCGACGATCCGGCACGCGCCGGGCGCGGTCAACGGATCGCGGGCGCGGGCGTCGCGGTGCTCGTGGTGCTCGGCGCGGTGCTCGCCACCTGGCAGTTGCGGCTCTACGGCTCTCCCGTCACCCCCGACTCGGCGGGGGGCAGCTCGGTCGACGCGATCGCCGTGAGCGCCCCGGCCCTCGTCGTCGTCTCGCTCGTGCTGGCCGCACTGCTGCTGTTCCCGCGCATCGCGTCGCTCGCCGAGCGTGGGGTCGCCCGCCGTCCGCAGGCGGGCGTGCTCGCGGCCCGCAGCGTGGCGCGCCGCCTTGCGCTCGCGGCGACCCCCATCGCGCTCGTCGCCCTCGCGGCATCGCAGCTCATCATCGCGGCCGGCTTCGCCGGGTCGTGGGAGCGCTCCCAAGCCCAGTCTCATGCGCTCCGCTCGGGAAGCGAGCTGCGCGTGGACGCCGGTCCCTCGGGCTTCAGCGAGAGCCAGCTCACCGCGCTCTCGGGGGTCGCGGGCGTGACTCGGCTGGCCGCGGTGGTCTCCGACACGCTCGACATGGGCGATGCCGACGTGCGCCTGCTCGGGGTGTCCGCCGAGGCGGTGGGCGACCTCACGCTCGCCGGAGACGGCACGATCGATCCCGCGGCGCTCGCCGACGGCATCCGCGTCGACCCGCTCGGCACACTGCTGCCCAGCGGTGGGCACGCCCTCACCCTTCGGCTCGTGCCGGACCAGCCGCTCGTGCTGGACGACGTGGCGGTCTGGGTGCAGACCGACGACGGTCTGCTGCGCCGATCCGCGGCCACGGCCGATGCCGGCGACAGCTACACGGCGCCCCTGCCCGCGGCCCCCTCAGGCGCCGCCTGGCGGATCGTCGCCATCGACCTCACGGTGCCGTTCGTGCCCGACAAGGACGACGAGCCCGACGGCATCCAGGTGAGCCTCGACGCGGCAGCGGTCGACGGCGCGCCCGTCGAGCTCGTCGGCTGGCGCGGCGTCGAGATCGCCGAGCGCGTGCCGCTCATCGCGGTCGGCACGAGCGGCGCGGTCGTCGCCCCCGGCACCTCCGCGCGGCTCCTGACGCCGACAGGAGTGGCCGCAGCTCGCGTCGTGGTCTCGCGGGTGCTCGCCGAGACGATGAGCGCCGGGATCGGCTCCGAGCTGAGCCTGCCGCTGCGGAACGTCAACCTGCGCGCGACGATCTCGGCGATCGTCGACGGCATCCCCGGGTCCGACCGCAGCGACGCGGTGCTGATCGATGCGCGCGCTCTCGAGCTCGAACTGCTGCGCAGCGTAATACATGTGTAAGGGACGACTGGACCCGCTTTGGGGGAATGAATGTTAGAGGGAATACATGATGGGCTTAGATCTCTCCCATGCAGAAGGTTTCTACATTGTTTTGTTCATGGGAAGTCAGCGAGGCCCCTGCATGTGGATATGCATTAGCTGCATGTGAATGAGGAAGATGATTGATATGTGCAGATACATGACCCATGAGGACAGTGATCCGATACAGGTGGTATGATATACAATGATATCCATTAATGTATATCACAGATTATTCATAACTGATCGGTCAATTATCTCTTACAATATTTAGTATGAGGCAGAGTTGATTACATATGATAGTAATGGGTGATACTGACGTGGCCCCAAAGGAAAAAATAAGGTGTATACATGCAAAATTCTTAAAATAGAGGGAAGACTCCAACTACTATATACCCTAGCTTAATAAAGAGCCTGTAATGTCGACTAATGCTTATAGTATTGTGAGCCTAGACGTGATGTATGGCATTCCTATTATCCCAGGTGACTGGGAGACGCCCTTCAATGCTTCTAGAGATTTGGCCTCTTCTCTAAGAGCTTGATAGGACGCTGGATGAAGCTTTTGAATGCTGCGCTGGACTCTAGAAATCAGAGCTCCTTTGCTCGTTGGACTATAGGGAGCTGATGATCAGTCTACTACCTCGAACTATCTGGCTGGGCTTGAAGAAGACCAGGAAGGAAGAGATTATCGACCTTCTCTCTTTTTCCTTCTCTCTATCTACCAGCTCTTCTCCTTTAACTTCGGAATGGGGGCTCTTGCTTCTTCCACAAGCACGCACTTCTTCAGATGTCCATATTTTCTGTTGTTCTTCTCTTTTGTTCTCTTGTTCACATCTCTCTCGTGCACGTCACATGCACCGATCAAAAGCAAATCAAATCTCTGTGGGGTCCACTTCTAGATAATGCAGGTGTAAGGAATAATTCCTTTCAAACATGCATTTCCAAAAGCTACTATCTCGTACCGATGGGACTGCCAATGATTACAAACAGATCCTTGGTCTAGATGGCTATTCGATATAGATCTGTGCTAAAGTTATGAAGTATGGTTGAGGTCATCATTATGGTGTCGACACTTCCATGCTGAAAGGTCAACACTGGTAGCACAACCGCAGATTGATAGATTGCCTTTTGATCTGTAGTGTCAACACTTCGACCTCGCGGTGTCGAGGCATAATCCCCAGATAGAACCGAGTTTTTGTCACATTTGTTCTGTGGTGTCGGCACCATTAGTTGGTGGAATCGACACACTTAGCACACCAATGCTAATCCAACCTGGTTTCAACTGAAGTGTTGACACTCTACAAGTAGAACGTCGACCTATCTTCAATACACTTTTACATTCCTGTTAGACAAACAACAATGATTTACTTGTTATCATTCCATCAGCTTCACATAACTAGGGTTGATTGAAAACTAAACTCAAGTTATACTAAGCAAGTGCAAAAATGGCTTAAAACCCAGTCATGGCGAAAATTCGCGAGGGCGCTGTGAGCAAAATTGGGTACCCTGCCACGTGAAAGCTTGAAAAGGCCAGTGGGCAAAAACAAGGAGGGGCTAGCTTCGACGAAAATCAGAAAAGACGCTCGAGTCAGTAATGTGGTAAAAAATGAATGATAAAAAAAGAGAGGTGGGACAACACCCATAGTTTTGAAGCTACTCTGTTGATTATGGAAACCCTTTCATTGGAAACCCTTTCCTTTGAAGAAACCTCCTACAATAACAAGAATCCCATGAACGAACAAACCCCTTTGGCAGTGGACCTTCCGTCTATGCCAATGAACAAACCCCCTTTGGCACTAACCTCCCCTTTATGCCAATGAACAAACCCCTTTGGCAGTGGACCTTCCCTCTATGTCAATGACCCTTTGGCATTGACTTCCCGTCTATGCCAATGAACAAACTCTTTTGGCACGTACCACCCGTCTATGTCAATGAACAAACCCCTTTGGCAGTGGGCACTCTGTCTATGCCAATGAACAAACCCCCTTTGGCATCTGACCTTCCGTCTATGCCAATGAACAATCCCTTTAGGCGTCTAACATTCTGTCTGAGCTAATGAACAAAAATAACTTTGACATCTGACCTTCCGTCTATGCCAACGAAGAAACCCTTTTGGGTGCCCATCCCTTCGGCTCTAGTTCGTAATCTTGTATTATTTGATTTCATCAATAAATAAAGATTGACCTTTGTGGTTGGTGCGGTAGAGCGACCCTCTCATCCCTTCGCTGAAGGGGTGAGCGCTCTCCTGTACTCCCACTCTGGTTATTCCTTGCAAAAAAAAAGAGCAAATCCTTTTGGCACTGACCTTTCATCTATACCAATGAATAAACCCTTTTGGCACTAGTCTTCAATTTACGCCACTGAATAGACTACTTTCAACATCATACATCCCGTCCATGCCGATATAAAAAAAAACCCTTTTGGCATCCGACATTCTGTTTGAGCCAATGAACAAACCCCCTTTGGCATTGGACCTTAAGTCTATGCCAATGAATAAACCCTTTTGGCACTGACCTTCCGTATATGCCAATAAACAAATTGCTTTGGCACTGACCTTCCGTCTGAGCTAATGAACAAACCTAAGAAACCCTTTGACATTGATTCAGACTTGTTGTCTGGTCATTGCAAAGTCAAGAGACCTAAGGACATTGGCTTAGATACTACACTTGAGTCCATGTCAACAACTGGAAGCTTGTCTTCCCGATTGTCAACCTTACGTTGCAACTGGTAAATGAAACCCATTTTTCCTTTGATGAACTGAGAAATCTGTAGTGAATTCTTCTTTTCATTATGGGTCTCTCTCAGCCTTATTTTTGGACTTATGATTAAATAAATAAAAACTAGCTTAAAATTGAGATGTCTCACAGGACTTGCTTAGGTTCTATAACGTCGGCAGCCAGTACGGCTGGTATCAGATCCAGGGCAAGGCCGTGGGCAAGGTGCTGTCGGGCTACGTCGACAACGCCAACGTCTACCTGACCTCGACCGCCGGGTCTGTGGACGACACGGCCGTTGCGGGCGATCTCGTCCACAATGCCAAGGGCGCTTCGGCGATCGGCACCCCGTCCGCGGGGCTCGCCGAGTTCGAAATCGCCCGGCCGTGGGTCGACAACGACGTTGACGACCTCGACGTTTCGTAACGAGACGCACGATCGAACGACAACGCGGGCGGCCTTCGGGCCGCCCGTTTCGTTTCAACCGCGAGAGGTTCGCATGACCGATACGCCGCAGATGCCGGCCATCATCCCCGTCGAGTTCCGCACCGACTATGTGCCGGTCAACCCGAAGGACCCCGGTTCCGACCTCGTTCCGATGGATTCGGTTCGGTGGGTGAAGAAGGGCGACGCCTTCCACTCCTCGACGTGGCAGCGCATCAACCAGCTCAAGCGGCTGGAGCGTGCCCCGGAGCCGAACGAATGGACCATCGTCAAGCCGGCCTATGAGGCGTGGAAGCGCGGGCAGGAAATCCCGCTCGACGGCACGCCGCTGGAAGTCTGGCCCGGCGTCTCGTCGGAACAGGCCGCGGCGCTCCGCCGCTTCAACATCCGCACCGTCGAGGACTTCCGGTCCGCGACCGACACGGTGCTGACGAAAATCCCCTTCCCGAACGTCCGCATTCTTCAGCGCAACGCGGCGGCCTATCTCGAGGCCCGCGATCGGGACATGTCGGTCGAGCAGGCCCTTGCCTCGCGCGACGACGAACTCGCACAGCTTCGTGCCGAAGTCGCCCGGCTTCGCGGCGGCGAGGCGGAGGAGGAAGAGCAGCCGCAGCCCGAGGACGAACCCTCCCCGGAGCGACGACGCCCCGGCCGCCCGCGTAAGGTGGCCTGACCGATGACGCTTCTCACGGTCGTCCAGAGCGCATCGGCTAAGCTCGGGCTCCCGAGCCCTTCGGCTGCGGCGACCTCGTCGGACGACCGCGTGCTGCAACTCGTCGACCTCGCCAACGAGGCCGGCGTCGATCTTCTCGACCGCTACGCATGGCAGGTCGTGACGAAAGAGAAGACGTTCACGACCGTTGCCGCGGAGACGCAGACCGACACGCCGATTGCGGCGGACTTCGGGCGCATCATCAACGAAACCGTCTTCAACCGGACCATGACGCGGCGGGTTTTCGGCCCGCTTTCGGCGGAAGAATGGCAGGTCCAGAAGGCGCGGGACATCACGGCCGTCGAGGATCAGTTCCGGATCAGGGGTGGCTCGTTCCTGATGTACCCGGTCCCGGCGGCTGGCCACACCATCGCCTATGAGTACGTCTCGAAATATTGGGTCGACACCGGCAGCGACGGGGTGGCCGATGCGGACGCCTACACCGACGACACCGATGTTGCGGTTCTCGACGAGATGACGCCGATCTCCCACGAGTTGGCGATGATCGCGCTGGCCTTGCCATCGGCGAGGATCGTGTCCTGGCTGGGGGTGTCGGTGTTGAGGGTGCGGGACGCCGCGTCCGAGTAGGTGTTCTGGAACGTCTTGAACGCGGTCAGACCCTGCTGCGCCGAGGAGGACGAGAACGAGCCGTCCCACTTGCTGCCGCTCTTGGTCGCGATCGAGCCGCCGGCATCCCAGACCCAGCTCATGCCCGCGTACCAGTACTGGCCCGGCAGGTACATGGCCGAGAAGTCGGATGCCGTGTTCTTCGCCTTGATCTTGTCGAGGACCGCTTGCGAAAGCTCCTCGTCGCCGAAGATCCCGATGCGAATCTTCACCGTCGTCAAATTGCGGGCGGTGTTCTCGAGCCGGATGTTGATTTTCTTGTCCGCGGCGTTGCGCGCGACAATCACGTCCAGCAACGCGTCCTTCCGCTCGCTCACCTTCACGAATCGCGGTTTCCAGCCGTTCCCAATCGCGGCGATCACCCGACCCGTCGATCACCAACAACACCTTGCCTTCGCCTTCGACGAAGATGTAGTTCAGCACGGTGTTGTTCTGCGCGAGGCTGTCCTGATCGCGATCCGTTTCAATGGTGGCGGTGTACTCGTAGTAGCCGGCGTTTCGCAGGGAAATCGGCAATGTGAAGCGGTTCTTTCCCTCCTGATACTTGATCGGCGCCTCGCCGATCAGTTCGCCGTTTTCCCGCAGCTTGAGCACCCCTTCGCCGGCGCTCATTGCCGAGAGGATGACGGCGGCTTCGTACTTCTCGCCCAGCTTGACCGCCCCCGGCAGTTCGAGGCGTTCCAGCCAGACTTCGTGATCGTAGGAATAGTCGATCGGCAGAACGTCGACAGCGACGCCCCGCGACTTGAGGTCGTCGAGAATCCGCGACAGGTTCCCCTCGGTCTGCACGCCATCGCTGAGGAGGACGAGTCGGCCCTGGTTGTCCTCGGGGAGCATCGCCGCCCCGAGCGACAGGGACTGCTCGACGTTCGTCGAACCACGGTCGACCTGCGTGTTCAGAGCGTTGTCGAAGGGAAAACTCTGTCGAGGCGGCAGTTCGACGGCAGGGGTCTTGCCGAAAACAATCAGCCCGGCTTCATCCTTGCCGGGTTTCTTCTCGATCGCGGAGGTGATGTACCGGAAAGACTGATCGGCGCTTTCGCTCTTGATCGAGTCGGAGACGTCCATCAGGTAGACGACAGACAGGACATCGCGCGTGCGAACTGCCCGCGGTTCGGCGAGCACCATCACCAGGACGGCCAGCAGTCCCAGCCGCAGGCCGCACGAAATCGCTCCGCGGATGCGCGGGAGTCCGGACCAGCCGGCGGCGTACATCCACCAGACCCAGACCCCGAGAACGGCGAATCCCAGCCGCCACGGTCGGGCGAACATCAGCACATGGCCGCGTTCCAGGAGCACGCAGACGCAGCGAGGATCGCGCGAGCCCAGTCTCCAAATGAGGTGAGATCGGGGCGAGGGTTATCTTTGTCTGGCGATTCGAGCGCGTGCGCGTAGTCGAATAGAAGATCCACGACGACATTGACGGCTGCGTCGAACCCTGGAATGTCACTCACCGTCATCACCGGCCGCTCCGTCCGCACGGCTCAGACGAGTCATCACCTGACGGACGCTCAGCGGGACGTGGTACTCGGCCCCCCGTCGCATCGACGAAGGCGTAGTCGAGCGACAGCTCATCTCTGAACATGGCGCGGATGTCCACCATGTGGTCGATGGCCTTCTGCTGCTCGTCCCAAGTGTCCCGCTTTAGGACGATGTCTATGTGCTCCGTGGACGTCAACGAGTCGCCGGTAACCACCACAGCGCGGAGCGCTACATCCTTGCGGATGTAGTCCACACACTGTTCTAGGAGTGATCGCATCAGCACGTCGAACTCGTTCACGCGACTGTTCCCTTGGTGACCACCGATCGGCCGCGGGCGTCGGACCCACAGACGCTCTCGATGTCATCCAGTCGGAGCCATGCTCCCGCTAGCTCAACCATCGTGAAGTTGCTCATGTCTGGTCTCTCCCCTCAGCGACAGAACGAGCGACCCAGGCAGCACGAGTAAGGCCCTTGTTGAATGTCACGTTGCCGACGGCATACCCAGGCCGGTCCCGGTTCGCTTCCGCCCTCTGCGCTTCGATGGCTTTGGCGATTTCTTCGGCGGTGTCCGATATTGCGTTAAGTCCGAACGCCGGGAACATCTCATTCCGCTGTGCGAGGTTCGCTTTGGCCTCCGCCACCCCAGCAGCCTGTTCCAGCACTACAGGAATGATGGCACGGGCGTCACGGTAGAAGCATTCGTTGACCTTCCCAACGCAGCGTTGGGCAGCTAAGCAGCCGGGACCGCAGTTGTCGTCGTATTCCGACGTGGTAGCCCAACACAACGCACGGGCAGCCGCCTCCACAAGCTCTTCTCCCTGTAGGATGGGGCTAATCATGGCCGCCTCCGGGCGCATCGGCGTTGCCGACCGCGCTTTCGTCCTTCGGATCGAGCCGCCTGCGGCGTCTCGCCGCTACCGCGCTTCGATCGTTGTCGCGGGGGAGGCGGTGATGGCGCACTACAGAACCTGCCGCCGCTGCACTCTACAGCACAAGCCCTGCGAGCGTCGCGAAGCGGTGGCCGCCAGCATCAAGGGCCTCGGGCTAACGTCCGTGTCGTTTCGGTGCTCGCTCAAGGCCCCGCTCTTTCGGAGCGGCCAGCGCGTTGCCGTGGCGTGGCCCGTCTATCCTGACGACTGGTCCTACGAAGATGGCTATTCGCTGGAACAGTGGCCCGCGACTGTCGTGCAAGAAACTGAAAAGGGCTTCGTCATTCTTGTCGATGACGGGCCGAGCGATCACGAAACGCCCGCCCGCGAATACATCAAGAACGACCATCTGTTATTAAAAGTAAAAGAACTTAAGAAGAGATATGCAAGTATAAGAATAACCTGCATAATGAGATTGGCCTTGTGTTTGTGCAATTTGTTCCCATGAGTCTTGTGCTTTTGTGCTATAATCTTGAGGCTAAGTGTCCCATTGTGAGTGTGAGCTCCCTCCATGCATGGATGGCAGTTTCGGCCGAAACAGAAACGTTTCAACTGTAACGTTTCGGTTTCGGAGCAAAACGATCCGAAACTACCCGGCTAAAATCGGGCGGAAACCAAAACTCTATAGTTTGGCAAAATAATAATAATTTATTTGGTTTCGGACCGTAACCGAAATCGAAACGGTTTCGATTTTAGATCCGGTCGAAACCAACACCGAAACCGACACTGCCATCTATGCCTCCATGCTCTTGCTTGCCCCAACCCCAACCACTAGTGTCCCAATCCTGAGCAACTCCAAAAGTATCATAATCGTGATCATCTTGTTCTTGTCGAGCAGCATGCATTGCCCAAAAAGCTGAACCACCTCCTCCAAACTGTACTGGTCCTATGCATCTTTCATCATCATCTGATTCATCTTCTCTCCTACGAAATGATTGACTGCCCACAGGCCCCACACGAGGTGATTTGGGTTGACCCTCATCTCGATGTCGTATGCTTGACTTTCTTTTATAAACTTGGCTTGGCTCTTGTTCTGGTTGTTTTTGCTTTTGATGTTCTGGAGCTCTGGATGGAATAAGAGACTTAGACATCCTTGGTGGCTGAATGTCAGACTGAGGTTCATCAAATTCTTCCTCATCAACATTGTCAACCCTATCAAGCTCAACATTATCTAACTCTCCCTCTACCCAAGCACGATCTTGAGGGTCAAATGCAGGTTCATTTAAAGGGCTTCTTGCCTCAACTCATGCACTCAAGGGATGTTACTCATCAAATAATTCATCCAAATCAATTTGTCCCTCACTAGCAACCCCTTCTTCTGCCCCCTCAATGTCAACTGCCCTCTTTTGGAATAGCTTTTGTTGTCTTTGTTGATTCTTCATTCTAATTAGGATAAGGCTCTGATGATGATGATGATGATGCTGATTCTTCATTCTGAGTCTCATGTTGTAGTGGCAGAAGATCAACTTTTCCAATCTTTGAGCCTTCAATATCTTCCTCAACTTGGTATGCACAAGACTAAAGGTGCTCCAGTTCTTTTCACATTCACTAGCAGCTGTAGTTTGATTAAGAGCCCGAATAGCAATATCTGCTAATGCATACATGCCTATACTTCTTCTTCTCACAGTTACCCACCAATCAGCTATTATAAATGAAAAAATAATGTTAGCATAGAAATTAGTGTAACAAACTAAAAAAGTTATCTCGTAATTTATTTATACTTGGACTATACTTCATAACAGTAGTTTAACGCTTTGATAGGCCAAAAACTCCCATTTTCAGTTTGAACTCATCGATTTGGATTCTCTGCTTCAAATCTCATTTGCTCATTTCTCAACATACGATGTGTGACACTTAACAACCCTTGTATCACCTCATCATCCGCTTGAAATCTTGCACTATATTGGTAGCGAGGGTTTAAGAAATATCCTGCATATATTATACCATATTCACAATAATCAGAGATCTTAAATTGATTAGTCATTGTAAAATTGATAAGTTATTATAGAATAGAATATGTTTATACACATCTTACTAGCTGCATGCAACTAATGATGAAGTGTACTTTCCCACCTACTATCAATGATATCCCACCATCTCTGATATGTGTTTGGGAACCTTTTTTGGATTCTTTCTTTAGCCCTATCCATAGCTTCATATAGATATCCCATGTCGTTCTTGTCATCGTCATCTACCATCCTCAAAACTTGCAAAATTGGCTCAATTAACTTGAGATATCTTTGAATATTTTCTTAGGAGCTTTGTTTCTCCACATGTGCTTGCACCACTTTTGCAGTTTTCTTTGCATTTTGACTAAGAGTTTTCACATGCTTTACATACTCTTTATCCTTGATGAGATCTCTAAGTGCCACTCTATGCTTAGACAAGCTCTCCAAAGCCAAGAACGGTGTGACAAATCTAGTGGGGCCTGGTCTGATGATGTTGTGATCTCCTATTTTTTGCCTGAACATGGCAAGGATCTGATGATGGCCATAAATGAAACTACTGATTGCCCGTGCTTCGTGAATGACAGATCCAACCTCTGCTTGTGCTCCAATAGCTTCTAGTATGAGATCTAAACTATGTGCTGCATATGGAACTCAATACAAATGTTTTCATCTCTCAGCATATGACCAGCCTTTCTATAATTTGCTGCATCATCAGTAACAACTTGGACCACTCTCTTCTCCAACTTCCTCAACAATTTGATCCATTAAATTGCATAAGAATTCAACATTTTTCATATTGTCAGAAACAACAAATGATTTCAAGAACACTGTTCCAAGTTAACAATAAACAAGAAAGTTTATCAATTGTTTTCTAGTGGTCCCTATCCATCCATCACACATCAAGGTGCATCCTCTCTCATCCCACTCTTTTAAATGAGTCTATCCATGCCTATAGCTCATGAACTCCCTCATCAAGGAAAGGGCCATATATGTCCTTTGGTTTAGGTGCAAGAATACCTAAGTCACCTCCTGCAATGGAGTCAATCATGATTTGAAAGTAGGGATTATCAGCTGCATTTGCTGGAACATTTGGATAAAAAAATCATTTAGAAATATGCTTCCATTGCTGTGATGCAACTTTTTTCACTTGCTTCTACCCCCTCAAAGCATTTTCCTTGTTTTTTGTTGAGCATCATCTTGTCTAAACAAGTAGTGATCCATTGGCCCAACCGATGGATCTACAGGAGATGTAAGATCATTACCACAACCAAGTAAAGATGACTTTTGTTGAGCAGACAATGTTTGCTCTGACAAATAAAGGCAATCTTACTCCCCCCATTGCAGTACTCCTAGAGCGTTGCAATTCACCAGCTATCGAAGCGACATGTCCAAATCTACGCATCTCATCCTCATGAAGTTGTCTCATGGTGTCGTGCATTACTGCTCTGAAAATTGCATCCTCATCATTGTCTTCATCACCTTCTCTATGAAAACCACTTCTTGGTGCTATGATTGGTGGACCTTGTATACCTTGACTACCAATCTCCTCCATCATTTCTTGCTCTTTTCTCTTGTTCACTTCCCTCTCCTTTTGCTTTCCTTTCAGATGGTCTTTGGACATTTGCCTTATCTTATCTGATGCTTTTGTGTAAGGTAGAACCTCTCCTCTTTTTTTTTTACCAAGTGTTCTTTTATTCTAGATATCCCTCCATCCATTTCCTTGCCACATAAATTACATTTGACTCTCTTTGTCTTTGGATTAATTGAAGTGGCATATTGCCACCTTGGATCATCACTACAGCCTGTCATATCTGTAGAAAACGTATTAGATATAACATATTAATAACTAATTAAATTAAATTGAAATGTAATTGAATGCTCAATAACCCCAATGAGGCCACATAACATGCAATTGAGGCTCAATTGCATCTAAATCAAGCTAATTTTAGAAAAATCTCAATTTAAGAACCCTAATTAGGTTTAAGGATTACTTGAAATTACATTAAATTAGAGTGCAAGCAAGCAATTATTAACCTCAACCAGATCACATAAGGTGCATTGATGTTCTATTGCATCTAAATTAGATTAATTTGAGAAAAACTCCATTTTTAGAACTCTAATTAGGGTTCAAATTGGGGATTTTCGTATTTTACATCAAATTAGAGTGCAATCCAGCACTCGTTGGCTTCAATCAGATCTCATAAGATGCAATTAAAAAGATGCAATTGATGCTACTGCGGAGGTGACTTCTGCGCGTGCCACAACCACGGCGAGAAACCCTGCCCCCGATGCGGAGGGCTGTGACCAACCAGCACTGACATGAGAATCTACATCGGCCTAGACCCCGGCCAGTCCGGCGGCATCGCATTCATTCCAGAGCGCGGAGACCCATGGGCAGAGAAGATGCCCGACACCGAGCGCGATCTCTTCGACCTGCTGGAGATGCAAGACGAGTGGGAGCCCTTCGCCTTCCTTGAGTTCGTCCGATCCTCGCCTCAGATGGGCGTCACTAGCGCGTTCACTTTCGGCATGGGCTACGGCAAGCTCAGGATGGCACTCACGGCTCGCGGCATCCCTTTCGAGGAAGTGACGCCGCCCAAGTGGCAACAAGCCATGCGCTGCCAGTCCAAGGGCAATAAGAACGTGACCAAGGCGCGGGCTCAAGAACTGTTCCCCAAGCTGAAGATCACGCACGCCACCGCTGATGCTCTCCTGATCGCCGAGTTCGGGCGGCGGGCGAATCTGTGAATAAATTCACCACCTATTCCCAAGTTATCCACAGGGATTTTCCTTGTTAGGCCGTTCATTCGCACTCTAGCCCGCCAGTCTATACCCTACTTATTCACAAAGCGCCCGGAGAACTATTCACAAGTTGCTCCCATTGACCCTAGGCCCCAAAAAATGCCATTCTTCTAGCTGATGAAAGCCACCAAACACGCAGGCAAAGCCTTCGCCGATGGTTACGCGAAGGGCAAGTCGGACGCCGCCGACACCATCCGAAAACTACAGGAGGCGCTCAACAAGGCCCTCTCTGAAAACCTCGCCCTCCGGGGCAAACGCTGACCCATGGCTGGCGACTGGATCAAGATCAGAGCAGACCTCCCCACGGACCCGAACGTCATGCGACTGTCGGACATCTTGGGGACCGACGATCCGACCACTGTCGGCTTGCTGGTCACGTTCTGGACATGGGCCAATAAGAACACCGCCGACGGCAAGATCACCACCACTGTTTCACGAATCGATCGTTTGATTGGAAAGCCCGGCTTCTGCGACGCTATGAGCAAAATCGGTTGGCTCGAGTCGCTGGCAGACGGATTCATGATCCCGCGTTTCGACCGGCACAATGGCAGCTCTGCCAAAGCTCGAGCACTCGAGGCCGAGGCTAAGAGGTTGAGGCGCAATGGTCCTGATAAAATGTCCGACATGTGTCCGACAAAACAGGCCGATTTTGTCCGACCAGAGAAGAGAAGAGAAGAGAAGAAAGAGAGAGAGAAGCCGCCCGCGTTTCGCCTCGAGTCGGAAGATCCTCCGCCATGTACCATCGAACAGGCCGTTGCTTATGCGCCGATGGCACGCCGCACGGCAGCAGCGGCACGTGTCTGGTGGCATGAGCGAAACTCCGCAGGTTGGCTTAAAGGAGGAGCGGGGAATCGCAAGATCACATCGTGGCAAAGCGATCTCACCTGTCTCCTTACAACTTGTTGACGCTGCGCGACGCGATGACGTTCGGAATCTTGGCTGTTAGCTTCGATTACATCTGGGGAAAGGCAAAGGTGCTTACTCTGGGCCACGGGGTGTTTTTTGGTCTTGGTGCTTATGGGCTCGCGATTTCTGGAACAATGCTGGGCTTTAGCACCTTCGAAGGAATTCTGACCGGCGTGGCATTCGCGACTCTTCTCGCAAGCGTCGTAGGCTATTTCCTGATCTTCGCGGGCGTGCGCTTGCATTTCTTTGCGATCATCACCATCGCAATTTTGTTGATTGTCGGACAACTCGTAAATAGCTGGGCGACCGTTACAGGAGGTGATGTCGGTATTCTCGGGATACCGGGCTTGCACTTCTCGATGTTTGGCCGAGAGTTTGATCTCAGCGGTGGTCCGAGTTCCTACTGGTTTGTTTTGGCCGCGCTCGTCGTCGCTGCCGGTGCTGAAGGTTTCCCACCAGTCGGCCAGTTCGGCGGGCACCTTGCCGACGACGGCGTCGGGTGGTGGCGGCGGAGAGGCGCCATGCGGTTGTGGCGCCGGCGCGGCGCGAGCGGATACGGCAACGGTGGCGAGCGACGAAGTCAGCAGGGCGCGGCGTGACAGCATGGAGTCCTCCCGGGACGTTCGTGTGACCCTAGCACGATTTATGTGTCCTTTATCCGTCTATGCCACGAAAGCCACACCCCGCTTATTTGCGTCGCCGGAGGCGCCGCCGAGCCTTGAAATATGGTTAAGATTTGGTAAGCATTTAGCGGGTGCTGAAGTTCCGCCGGGTTTGGGCAGCAATCTGTGACACCGCGCCCGCGGGGGGTTCCATTGGGCTCGCTTTTGCCAGAGTCGATCGACGTCGCCGCCGGCCTCGTCTTCGTCTATCTGTTCATGAGCATGGTGGCGACGATCGGGCGCGAAGCGCTCGAAGCCTTCCTGCGCACGCGTGCCCAGCACCTCGAAAAGGGGCTGATCGAACTGCTGTGCCAACGCCTGCCGGCGGGGACCAGGAACAAGACCGGCGGCGTCAACTACCAGATGCTGCAGAACTTCTACGATCACCCGCTGATCATGTCGCTGTATCGCGGCAACTATACCATTCCGCCCAAGCGCGGCCCGCTCACCAACCTGACCCTGCCGTCCTACATCCCTTCGGGCCATTTCGCCTATGCGGTGCTCGACCTGCTGGCCGAGGCCGGCGGCCAGACCAGCGCCGGCAATCTCGATCTCAACGACATCGTCGCCGGGGCCAATTCGATCGACAACAAGAAGCTCGGCAAGATGGTGCAATTCGCGGTCAACAATGCCGCCGGCGACCTCGACAAGGCGCGCTCCTTCATCGAGAGCTGGTTCAACGCCACCATGGACCGCGTTTCGGGCACCTACCGCCGCGAGACCCAGACCATCCTGTTCTGGATCAGCCTGATCTTCTGCATCATCCTCAACGTCAATGGCTTGAGAGGATTTCATGTGCTCCTATGACTTTTGGCATAAAAGCCATCTTATCCTCATCCCCTTGCTTCATCTTCTTCAAACCCAAAAACATCTCTACCTCCTCTAAGAGTATGGTGGCTTCAAAGGTGGAGAAGAGGAAGGTGTGAGTGGTGGGATGCCAAGTTTCAATTAGGGCCCCTATGGCACTCCAATCTAAGTGAATATCATTGTAATGCTTAGCATGGGTCACCAAACCAAGCATGTGCCATCTAGAGAGGTGGGTTCTTATGTCTAAGGATAATTTAGAAAGGAGGAGGGGGAGCCATTTGATCTTTAAATATCTCCTTGCACCCGGGACATGAGGGTAGTCCTGATGAAAAGAAAGAAAAAGAAGAAGAAGAATGAATTAAAAAGGTTGGAAGAGTAAGAGGAAGGTTAAGGGAAGAAGAAGGAAAAATAAATTCTAATTTCAACACTTACTTGATTGGCAATGATTCTCCCACTTATATGCCCTTCTATCTCATTGATCCTTGCAATTGAAGCCTTGAGTTTCTTTGAAGAATGCTCCAAGGACCCTGCCATCTTTTCTTCTCTGCTACTGCAACGAAGGGGAAGCTTTCTCTGCTACTGTTCCTGCGAAGCCTCTTATGTAGATTCTGTTTGATGCAAAACTGAGCCCTTCAACCCTCTTTTATAGTGATTTGATGCCTATGATTGTGAAACTTGGTTTACAGTAGTACTCGGATAGGAAGAACACAGTTGGAATCAGAACAGGGCTCTGTTGTTGGGTTCTGGTACGAATACGGAGGTCTGGTTAATTGACGACATTTGCTTTGGCGTCATTTATTTGATTAGCGCCCGTTTCAGGGGCGTCTTTTTCTGGCGCGTCTTCACGGAAGGCGTCATTCACCCTTAACCTGTTACGAGTTGAACTGTGAGTTTGAATAACGGCCTTCTGCGTGTCGTCAATTGTCTAAGTAACGCCTGGTGATAGGGCGTCATTTATTACAGTAATCCATTTTCTATTCGAACAATAACAATGAATGGCGCCACTTGAGTTTCTATTATTTACAGATATAATGCCTTTGTTAAGGGCGTCATTTCATTTGAGTCTAATGTTGCTTAAATACCACATGAGCCTTATTTGATGAGCTATTTGATGACTTGTTTGATGAACTTGTTTTATGAGCTTGTGCATTCTTATATTCATCTCAAACTGGTTGAGCTGATGAATCTTTGAGCGCAGGATAAGACAGGTCTCTCATGGCGCTCGCTGCAAGTTTAGTCATGTATTCCCCCTGTATGCATTGTTACTATATGGCATCTTACTCTATTATAGCATATCAAGGACCTTGTGGTTCTGATAAACCTGAAATTTGAGTTCCCCTTCATCAAAAATAGTGATAGTTCCAGGGGAATCTTAATCGCACGGATAGGCCGTTGGGTCATCCAAAGGTTTGGGACGATGGTTCCCGCCTCTCTCCTCTCAATCCCTCACACATTCTCTCTCCTCCAACCCCCATTCTCTCGGTTCACGGTCCAAACGGACCCCGATTGACGCGTGGGAGGTACCGACGGGACGGGCTCGACGCGAGGATCGTGCCAGTACCCTTCTTCCCTCTGATCGTAGAGCGTAGAGACGCGTGCGAGCGAAAAGACGGCGTAGCCCCCGTCGCCCGATCTGCACCGATTCGCAGTCTTCGCCGCGCAAAAGGTAGGGGATCAGACTCCTCATCTTACCAGGAATCTTTTGACGCCCTCTGCATCGCCATCCGTCGTCATCTTCCTCGTTTTCTGTGTAATTCTTATTTTGAGTGACTTTGGGGTTAATTCTCAGTTTACGTGCCTTTCTCGATTTCTGGTCCAGACGGCTGCTGATCGAAGCGGGAGAGGTACCGTTGGATTGGTTGCGTCGCGAGTATCGCGCTGACGTCCACCTTTCCTCGCTTCGCGGAGCGTGGAGTCGAGCTGGGCCGGGAGGCGTCGCGTCGCCCTCTCGCCGGTTCGCCGTCCATTCGTCGTTTTCGTCGTCATCCAGGTAGGGGGATGGATTCCATACTTCGTTAGGACACCGTCGGTACCACTTGCGCCGTGGTCCAACGCCCTTTATCTCGTATTTCGTGCATGTTTCTGTTTAGTACATTTCAATTCATTTTTAGCCTTAATTGCTTGAAATTATATCCATGGGCATTGCATTTCAATTCTAGTGGCATGCGTAGGCTTGTATGGTCGGTATGAGTTGCCAGGTTGGCTTATTTTTGTATTCCGCCGTGTCCCCCGTCGATTTCGATCGGTGGGGAAGGGGTTCCGATTCCGAACTCCGGAGTTGCGAAACCGAGGTGACATAACGCGCCACCCCCGATGCGTTATGGTCATTTAACGCATCCCTATAGGTGCGTTATATCATCTGTGTCTGAGTTTTCTGTGGATTTTCATGTTTCGGTGACTTTAACGCGCCTGCCCTGGTGCGTTATATCCCCTATTTGTTGAGTTAAAGGTCCGTTGCCTTTAACGCCCCTACCCCTATGCGTTAAATTCAATATAACACCCCCTTCTTGGTGCGTTATATTCCGTGATTTTCTGTGGATTCCAGTCGTTTTGGAAGGCATAACGGCCCATGAGAGGTGCGTTATGTTCACTATAATGCCCCACCCTTGGTCAGTTATATCCCCTGTCAATTGTGTTACGTGCGTGTTGACTTTAACACCCTTGATCCAATGCGTTATAGTCCTATGGCGCGCCTTCCCTGGTGCATTATAGTTCCATTTTCCTGTGGATTTTCTGAGTTCTGTGAAGCATAGCGGTCCTGATGCGGGACGGACCCGCGAGGATACTCGAGACCGAACTGGGACTCTAAGCAAGCTCGGATACGTCCCTTAGCGAGGGAAGCGGTCGGACCGTGCGCGGTTGAGGAACCGGCAAAGAGCGAGGGTAACGGAAGCCTTACGGAAAAGACGCCCCGGCCCGGCGTGATGCAGAATCCTACATCGCACTGTCCCGCGACTGGCCTCAGTGTTTCCAACGCGCGATACCATTGCAGAGTTCCCGGGATATATCTCAGCTTATTCTTTGGATCTATTGGCCGAATGCGAGCCATTTGCCGTATCCGGCGCATAGAATGGAGATATACGGGATTTCGCTGGGAGGGGTCGTGGATCAGATCAATGCGGGAGTGGCGTCGATCTCCGGGGCGGCGCGGGAGGTGCTCGCGCGGGCACGGGAACTCGACGCCGGAGGGGATGCGGCGGTGGCCGAGGCGGTGCGCGAGGTGATCGTCGCGGTGGGACGGGCCGCACAGACCTTGCACGGGCTGCTGCTCGCCCTCGTCGGCGAGGGCGATCGGCTCGTGGTGGCGCGCGGCGGGATCGGACCGTGGCTGGCTACCGTGCTCGATCTCACCGAGGGCCGCGCCCGAGCGCTGGCGCACGATGCCCGGATCCTCACGAGCGTGCCGGAGATCGAGGAAGAGGTGTGTTCCGGACGGGTCGGGCAGGATTCCGCCCGGGCGATCGCCCGGACCGTGAAGGCAGTGCGTGGCACGGACCTAGACCCGGCCGGCGAGGCGGGCGAGACGCTTCGGGTGGCCTGCACGAAGGGCGCGAAGGCCGGGTTGGAGCGCGTGCGAGTGCTGGAGGAGCATGTTGATCCGGGCAGCATCGAGCAGCGCCACGCCCGGCAACGCGAACGCTCCCACGCTCGGATCGGCATCGGCGACAGCGGAATGCATCGATGCGAAATCCTGCTCGACCCACTGCGCGGCACGATCCTGCAGGCGGCGATCGAACTCCAGGTCGCCGATATGATCCGCGCCCGGCAGTACGACGGTGTCGAGGTGGTGCCCGATGATGTCCGTTCGACGGAGCAGATGAATGCCGAGGCGATCACCCGGATGGCACAGGTATTCCTCGACGCGCCGCCTACCCGACGCACGGCGCGGTTCTCCATCCCCACCCTCGCGGTGACGCTCGAGAAGGATTCTGCAGCGGATCCGGAGATCCCATCGGGGTGCGCCCGCACTGTGTACGGGGAACTCGTCCCGGCCGGGCTGCTGCCGAAAGCGGACGACCCGAAACGCCATCACCTGGTGCTCGACGGTGACGGCGGCACACTCGACGGGGCGCCGGTGGACCAGGACCCTTCGGCGCGGCTGGCGTCTTCCAGTCAGCGGGGATATCTTGCATGGCGCGATCGGCACTGCAGATTCCCGGGGTGCGACCGGCCGATCACCTACGCTCTCCATGCCCACCACACCATCCCGTACGCCGAGGGCGGGCAGACGTCGGTGGGGAACATGAGACTGTACTGCGCCCACCACCACACCGTCATCCACCAGCGGTGATGTAGGATTCTGCATCACGCCGGACCGGGGCGTCTTTTCCGTAAGGCTTCCGCCCATGCGAACGTGTCCCTATATTCCTTAAGAACCCTAACTAATGCCTCCTCTTCGGACGATGACAACTTGTCACTTACGAGGACGATCTTAGGGTCTTCCTCGGTTCCCAAGTTGATCTCTTTGGTGGGTTCTTCTACAGCGGCTGACGGTTCGTCAAATCTCCTCATTCCACTAGCATACGCGTCAGCCACGTCCTCATATTCTTCGTCCCCTTCTTCAATCGGGTATTCTTCATCAGTGATCTCGTAGACTCCATATCTTTCATCAATTATACCCTTCTCCTCGCATTCTATCTCCGACAGTTGAATGAAATTTTCTAGCAGTTGAGGGATGTCTAGGTATGCGTGACACCTACTGGCTAGATTTAGGAGGAATCAGCGAGGGATTTGCCTACCCTTGGATTTCCTTTTGGGTACTACCCTTGACCCATTATTCCTAACCTGACCGACTTACTCTAAAGAAGAAGAAGACCTAGGAGAATATACAGGAACAGACCCCTCAGAGGAAGGGCAAAGAATGTCACTCAAGGGACCTTGAACGAATAGCCCGTAAGTTGGGGCGCACTCGTGAGAGATGTAGGAGGTCTCCTCAAAGGAAATGCACTGTTGAGGAGTTTAGAAATTAGTATTTTTTTTCATTTTCATTTTCAATAACACAACAATTAAAGACAATTGTGGGAGGAGAGTAAGAAATTATGGCAAGGTGGTTGGATGGCTCGTAGAGCAAATCATGATTGAAAACTCTACGGGGGTTGAAAAACCCGCGCAGGAGTGTAAGGAGAGAAGGAGACCTGGGAATATCATCAGACAAACGTCTGGCCCAGGAAAGAGACAGCAGTAGCGGCTGAGGAGAATGATTAGATGGGATGACGGAAAGTGATCCGTCAGTGGCGACGTCCTCTTGACGGGGAGAATTTAGAGTCTTGGCGATGCCAACGACACCTTTTGGCATCTCGGAGATCAAAAGTGGCCCTTCCAAGTCCGGAGGCGAGAATATCCGCTGTAGTGCAATGGAAGCATCATGTATATCGAACCACTTGTTCCACTCGCTGTCCGGGTCATCGTGCTTTCCCTTTTTGGCAGCCCTCGAGCAAGCTTCAGCTACATAGGGAATCTGTAACTCCCCCTGTGATTCTTGTGGGTGATCCTCCAACTATATAACTGGCCCCTTTCTGAAATGAAAGTACAATGTCCATATAAGAGGTTCCTCATATGCTTCAAGTGACCCTTCAAAGCCCAGGCCAGCTTTAAGGATTAACCTTGTCTTCCTTGGCGGTCTCAGCCTCCCTTGTAATTCTGTGCCTAAGCCTTTGCCCTGCTGGTAGCCCAAGTTCTTCATGATCTCCCATCCCTTAGAATGGGTTGGGTGGCATGACTTTGGTGCTGGAAGCAGCTTTTGTGTTAAAGGGGCGCGACGAGGGTCACACACCTCTAGTAATGAAAGAATTGGCTGGTGGGATGTACAGCGGCCTGTTGTGGCTGGGATTTGGAATCAACATGTCATCTTCTGTGAAAGTGACTGCTGGCCCAGAATTTACTTCTGTCAGTAGCGCCTCATATTGTGCCGGTGACTGCAAAGCGTCGATAATTGCTTGGCGAGCTTCCTCACTCAAGGAAAGAATCTCCCATATAGAGAACCTGGTAGGGAGCTTCTTCAGCATTTTCATGATTCGGCTACCTGTCCGGACACTGGAGAGCCGCATCTCTTCGGCCCAGCGAGGCTTCGGAGGCTCGTGAGGTGCCTGTGGCATTACCTGCCCATTTCTTGTCTCAGTCTCTTGGTCTGTTTCTTGAGGGGCTTCCTCTGTGGAGACGGTCTTCAGTACTGCCGGGGGACCCTTCTCTTCTTTCTCAGCTTGCTTGGGCTTCAGAGCCGTTGATTGCTGGTGCTTGTTATTTTTAGCTGGTGCGGCGTGTATTGGTTTCTCGCCTTCCAGGCTGGACAGGAATTCAAGGAATGACGGAGCTTCATCCCTCTTCTTCTCTTCTCTATATAAGTTTGCAGGAGGAGGAATCTGGACACCTCGCACTTCTGGCTCCGGAATCTGATAAGGCTGCTCCCCCCTGAATATAATGTTGTGGTTAGCTGGCAGTAGACGCCCCCACCTTCTCCCATAACGGGTAACATGCACTGAGGTCGAAGCTTCAGTGTGGTTGGCTTCCAATGGCACGGTTGATGCCTCTCCGTCATCACCCTCCCCTGGCAAAGCAAACAGCACTGAGAGAGTATTGCAGTGTACTGTCACAATTTTCTTTTCTTTTCTGTTCCTGGGCCGTTTCTTTTTCTTTTGGGACTTTGGACTTCCCGACTCTTGCCCCCAGAAGGGTTCGGTCTCATCTTTTTCCTATTTTTTCTCTGGTTTCTCTTCAATGGCCAATCCCTCCAGTTGCTCCCAGAGTATGCAATCTTTCACTAATAGGGTCTTCGGCTCAGTTTGCTCATATTCATCGAGCCCATTGATGTACTGCTGAGGATGTTTCGCCTCAGGACTTATTTCTTTACATGCAGGAAGTGGAGTCTGCCTCCTCCGATTATGGGTAGAGATTCTGATGACTGGCCTTGTCTTAGTCTCATGCCAGACCGGTATTACCGGAGGTGGACCCGACCTCGGGATAGTGTTCCGGACAGATGCCCCCGGTGCCCTGACAGCAGGTGCCCTCTTTCTAGTCTTAACCGGCTTTAATTGCCATCCTCCTTGATCCTTTAATTGTGTGAGGAAGCATGCTTCATAAGTGTGTCTAGTGCATTCTTCAACAGCCTCCTCGGGCAACTGCTGGTATACAGAGATCGTATTTGCAGCCATCCTTAGTGCTATAGGTTCATGAGGTCGGGGAGGGACTACCCGGTACTCCCCCAACTGCAACTCACCTTTCTTGAACATGCCTTCCATCACATCCTTGAAGACATAGCAGTCTATAAAAGCCATTTTATCTTCATCTCCTTGCTTCATTTTCTTCAAGCCCAAAAACATCTCTATCTCCTCTAAGAGTATGGTGGCTTCAAAGGTAGAGAAGAGGAAAGTATGGGTAGATGGGTGCCAAGTTTCAATCAAAGCTCCCATGGCACTCCAATCTAAGTGAATATCATTATAATGCTTAGCATGGGTGACTAAACCAAGCATGTGCCATCTAGAAAGGTGGGTTCTTATGTCTAAGGTCAATTTGGAAAGGATGAGGGGGAGCCATTTGATCTTTAAATATCTCCTTGCACCCGGGACATGAGGGTAGTCCTGATGAAAAAGAAGGAAAAGAAGAAGAAAAGAAAAAAAAGAGAAGGTTGGAAGAGTAAGAGGAAGGTTAAGGAAAGAAGAAGGAAAAATAAATTCTAATTTCAACACTTACTTGATTGGCAATAATTCTCCCACTTATGTGCCCTTCTATCTCATTGATCCTTGCAATTGAAGCCTTGAGTTTCTTTGAAGAATGCTCCAAGGACCCTGCCATCCTTTCTTCTCTGCCTGCTGCTACAACGAAGGGGGAAGCTTTCTCTGCTACTGTCTCTGCGAGGCCTCTTGTGCAAATTCTGTTTGATGCAAGACCGAGCCCTTTACCCCCCTTTTATAGTGTTCCAATTCTTACGGTGATGGAATTTGGTTTACAGTAGAACTCAGATAAGAAGAACATAGTTTGAATTAGAACAGGGCTCTGTTGTTGGCTTCCGGTACGGATACAGAGGGTTTAGTTAATTGACGGCATTACCATTGGCGTTATTTGATCGATTAGCGCCTGTCTATAGGGCGTCTTTTATGGAGTAGCGCCCGTCACATGGGCGTCATTTTCCTTATAGTCAAAACGGTGGTTTTGATTAGCGCCCTTCTATCAGACGTCATTATTCATTATAACGCCCTTGTTTAAGGCGTCATTTCACTAAAGTCTGATGTTGATTGAATACCACATGAGCATTCTTGATTATATTTCTACAAACTGGTTGAGCTGATGGATCTTTGGGTGCAGATAAGACAGGTCATATTAATCTCGTGGCGCTCGCTGCAAGTTTGGCAACATCAAGTCCTGTATCCCCTGTATGCATTGTTATTATATGGTATCCTACGCTATTATAACATATCAAGGACCTTGTGATTTTGACAGACCTGGAATTTGAGTTCCCCTTTATCAAAAACAATGATAGTTCCAGGGGAATCTTAATCGCATGGATAGGCCGTTAGGTCATCAAAGGTTTGGGACGATGGTTCCTGCTTTCTGAGTTGATGCGTGGACGCGCTTGGTGTCAGCTTAGAAATCTAGATTCTTGACCAAATCTGGATGGTTTGACAATATTATCCTTGATTACTTTCTATTTTAGTTTGTTTTAATTTTTCTTTTAGCCCAGCATGCATCATATAGGTCTTTGAGCTTTGATGAAGAAATCTTCATGGCCGCGCCAAGACCCTCCTCGCCCTCGGCAAACTCGATGCCTCGCGCACCCTCTTCGAGCAGATCGCCTCCAACCGCCAGTGGCGCGGCGAAGCCACCGCGCAAAGCGTCTGGTCCCTCGGCGCCATCCTTCTCAAGCAAGGCGGCCGCGACAATCTCGCCGCCGCCGAGGCCAACTTCCAGCGCGTTTACATCACCTACCGCAAATACCCCGTTTGGGTCGCCCGCGCCTACCTGAGCGGCGGCCAAACCTTCGAAAAACTCGGCCAGTTGAAGGAAGCCCTCGCCACCTACCGCGAGATGCTCGCCGACACCCGCCTCGCCGCCCTCCCCGAATACGAGCAGGCCAAGGCCCGCGCCTCCGTCCTCGCCGCGCAACTCCCCGCCGACGCCGCTGCGCCCGTGACCGGCCCCGCCGCTTCCTCGACAGGAGGCACCCCATGAAAGTCAATGCCCTCCTCCCCCTCGGCCTGACGCTCCTCGGCGCCGCCCCCTCGCTCCTCGGCCAAAGCTACATCCTCAAGAACGGCCGCGCCCTCAACGCCGCCGACGTCGCCGTGCAAGGCTCCGCCCTCGTGCAACACCTCGGCGTCGGCGCCGACGTCACGTATCCCTTCGACAAAGTCGTCCGCCTCGACTGGCCCCGCCCCGCCGAACTCGACGAAGTCGATGCCCTGCTCGCCGCCGGCAAAGCCGCCGCCGCCCTCGCCAAGATCACCCCCGTTTACACCCAGTTCGCCCCCTTCGCCAAGCTTCCCGGCTCTTGGTGGAGCGCCGCCGCCGCCCGCCGCATGGCCGCCCTCCTCGCGCAAAACGACCTCGCCGCCGCCGAAGCCGCCGCCCGCGAAATCACCGCCGCTGAAGCCGACCCCGAAGACGTCAAGGCCGCCCAGCTCGTCCTCGCCGACATCCAGCTCCGCAAAAACAAGCCCGATATCGCCGACGCCATGCTCGACCTCATTCTCAAGCAAGGCGCCTCCTCCGACATCGAAGCCCGCGCCCTCGTCCTCCGTGGCGACATCGCCTCCGCCAACCACAAATACGAGCAAGCCATCGAGTTTTACCTCCAAGTCCCCGTCTTCTACGGCGTGCACGACGAGCTGATCCCCGCCGCCCTCCTCGGCGCCGCCCGCGCCTACAAAGGCTACGGCGACCCCGCCCGCGCCGAACGCGCCTACCTCGATCTCATCAACAACTACCCGACCTCCTCCCAAGCCGCCGCCGCCAAGGCCGAGTCCCACCTCTGAAAACTCGATGCCTTCCCCCTCTTAAAACTTAACACCTAAAACTTAAAACTAGATGAAAAAGCTCCCCGTCCTCGCCCTCCTCCTCACCGCCGCGGCCACCCTCGCCCGCGCCGCCGACGCCGCCGCGCCCGTCATCGTCAAACGCTCGCTGTTCCAGGAACTCAACATGCCCGCGATCTGGTTCCTCGTCGCGTGCAGCATGATCGTCCTCATGCGCCCCCGCTTAGGGGTATTGGAGGAAGAGACATATCCCACCCGGGAGTACAAAATCTGTAAAGAATGTACCCCCCTCCCGGGACATGAGAAGCAGGAGAAGTCACCCCGGCCTGGGAGCAAAAATCCACCCTGAAAGCATCAGAATTGTACCCCACCCGGGGACGCGGAAGCTACGAAGGAAAAGTATACCCCGCTGCTGGGGGATATAAAGAGAAGAACGCACCCCGACTCGGGGGTATTTGAAGAAGAACCGTACCCCACCACGGGGGGCGTAAATAAGCAGCAGTTCCACTCCGTACCTAGGGCACGAGAAGCAGAGGCTACGCCTCAGCCTAGGGGCATGTAAAGAAAATACGCCCAACTCAGGGGCATTCGAAGAGGTCCTATCCCGCCTCGGGGGCACAAGAAAGAGAAGAATGCACCCCGGCGCAGGGGCAGAAGCAAGCCCTCTCTCGATTGATCTCTCGAGGTTTCAGGGATGAGGATGGAGTAGGAGGATGGTAGTTGAAGACTCTTAAATCCTCTGGGTGCTCTGGCCTTTTTCCTAGGATTTCTGATTGCCTTCTGTCCCCCTTTTCAGTGGCTGGAACTAGCCTATTGATAGGCAAAATGGGGGGCAGTGGTGATCCGACATGAGCGTGATTGGGCATCGGATCACCGGCATGCCCCTTCTTCTCACGCCAGTTCAAAGTGGCTGGAGGCCCACCGAATTGAGCTACTTGTGAGGGTGTCAATTCACCCATACGCCGTTTCAACTAGCACATGAGGTCGCCGATTCAAGGGCCCCTTCTTGCAATTTTTGGGCTTTCAACTGCCATGTGGGATCCAAGCTAGCCCAAGCGAGTGCCTTATGCTTGAGATTGCTCCTGACTCATCAAGTCACACGGGAGGGTCACCCTCGAGGGCTTCGGGCTTCAGACCGAGTGGTTTCAGTTGCGTGCCATGCTTTAATTAGCTCACTCGGGTTCTTCTACCGACATTGCCTTCAAAATCTCGTGTTGTAAGACTAGATACATTTCTTCACCGCAGGAGGCATTCTCATCAGGTGCTGGACCACTAGGGGTATCTTCATCCTTATCGGATGGGATGTGGGGTATGTTCGACACGATTGAGTCGATACCGATTTATTGAGTTTGTTAATTTTAGCTTGCCATATGGCGTGGCCGGGCTGTCGTAGAGGTAGATTATGAGATCCTTGGTATTCCATCGGGTATCCTAAGGCTCGCGCACTCTGGGTGGACCTTTCTTCATGTTTTTTCGGCCTTTACACACCGGTCGGTTGTGCTTCATCATTGCTAAGACGTGCTATATAGTAATATTTTGGGTGCCAACAAATGCCCCCCAATCGCAGGTGTCGCAAGTGAGGGATGAGTGAGTGGGGCCTACGAGTGTAACCCATTTATATGTGTTTGTTTATTCTTTGTTTTCATTCACTTCATTTTTCATCATTTTTGGTGCAGATCAAAATAGTACTTCTGATAGATGCGGTATGGCAGAATGTTTACAGCAGCCCCTGGATCTATCAATATCTGGCTTAATGGCTGACAGTTGAGGTATCCTCTCATGTACAGCGGCCTGTTGTGGCTGGGATTCGGAATCAACATGTCATCTTCTGTGAAAGTGACTGCTGGCCCAGAATTCACTTCTGTTAGTAGCGCTTCATACTGTGCTGGTGACTGTAAAGCGTCGATGATTGCTTGGCGGGCCTCCTCACTCAAGGATAGAATCTCCCATATAGAGAATCTGGTAAGGAGCTTTTTCAGCATTTTCATGATTCGGCTGCCTGCCCGAACACTGGAGAGTCGCATCTCTTTTGCCCAGCGAGGCTTTGGAGGCTCATGAGGTGCTTGCGGCATTACCTGTCGATTTCTTGTCTCAGTCTCTTGGTCTGTTTCTTGAGGGGCTTCTTCTATGGAAATGGTCCTTAGTGCTGTCGGGGGACCCTTTTCTTCTTCCTCAGCTTGCTTGGACTTCAGAGTCGTTGATTGCTGGCACTTGTTATTTCTGACTGGTGCGGCGTGTACTGGCTTCTCGCCTTCCAGACTGGACAGGAATTGAAGGAATGATGGAGCTTCATCCCTCTTCTTCTCTTCTTGATATAAGACTGTAGGGGGAGGAATCTGGGCACCCCGCACTTCTGGCTCTAGAATCTGATAAGGCTGCTCTCCCCTAAATATAATGTTGTGATTAGCCGGCGGCGGACGTCCCCATCTTCTCCGAGAACGGGTAGCATGTGCCAGGGTTGAAGCTTCATCGTGGTTGGCTTCCAACGGCGTGGCTGATGCCTCTACGCCATCACCTTCCCCTGGCAGAGCAAACAACACCGAGAGAGTATTACAGTGTACTATCATAAGTTTCTTTTCTTTTCTATTCTTGGGCTGTCTTTTCTTCTTTCGGGACTTCGGATTCTCCGGCTCTTGCCCCCAGAAGGGTTCAGTCTCATCTTTCTTTTGTTTTTCTTCTGGTTTCTCTTCAATGGCCAATCCTTCCAGTTGCTCCCAGAGCATACAATCTTTCACCAACAGGGGCTTCGGCTTAGTCTGTTCATATTCATCGAGCCCGTTGATGTATTGCTGAAAACATTTTGCCTCAGGACTTATTTCTTTACATGTAGGAAGTGGAGCTTGTCTTCTCCGGTTGTGGGTAGGGATTCTGATGACCGGCCTCGTCTCAGTTACACGCCAGACCGGCATCACTGGAGGTGGGCCTGGCCTCGGAGTAGTGTTCCGAATAGATGCACCAGGTGCTCCGATAGCAGGTGCCCCCTTTTTGGTCTTGACCGGCTTTGATTGCCATCCTGCCTGATCCTTCAATGGGGTGAGGAAGCATGCTTTATAGGTGTGTCTAGTGCATTCTTCAACAGCCTCTTCGGGTAACTGCTGGTATACGGAGATCATATTTGCAGCCATCCTTTCCATCATTTGAGTGGCCACCGCGGAGTGAGGTGAGAGTAACCACTTAACCCACGCCCTTGGCGTGTTGGTCGCCTGTGATTTGGGGCATCCCTGGCCCTTAGGGGTTCATTCGTAGGCTAGCCAACCATCGGAGCAGCGAGGTTCTATCCCGGACCCTCACTACCATCACCGGATTACCTACGGATATGAGAGTGCGCTTAGCGGGTAAGTCCGCTTGAGTGAAGTCACCGATCCGTGCATTGCTTGCTTGCTAGGTCCGAGGGATCTTCGGTCTTGTGACTATCACCCCCAAGGTGGGTGTCACATCACTAACCCTGGATGTTGGGAGATGCTTTTCAGTTCTTCGTCCAAGCTAGCAGGATACCAGAGCCTTTGGGATGCTTCCTTCTCCTTACGAGGCTAGCTGGAGGGGATATACTGCTTTTGGAACATCTTAGCCATCCGGTTTGTTGTGAACGTCAACCCTTGAAGGGGACTGACGGGTTCTCTATATCTTCAGGGAGATGACAGTCGATGTCTTCTTGTGCGGGGTGTTCTTCGGCCGTGTAGAACAAGCTACTGGGGCCTTCAGACTGTGCCACCTCCCATGTTTTAAAAGGCTCGACAGTGACATGATCGAGGTCGAGCATTGGCTTGGTGAGAACTTTCAGGATTTGAATATGGTCGTGATGTTGATCGACCTCGACTTCGTCGACTTCAGGGTAGGTGGCCAGAGGTGCTGCTCTACCTACGTCCCCTGTGCTTGCAATATGTGAGACCATCTTGGGATTGACATATCCTGCTCTGCCCTGGCAGGGGTCTTGGCATTAGAGGTCTTCTGTGACAGCTCTGCATACAAAGAAGCGTCAAGTAGATGACACTCGAACCCTTCAAATGGGTGGAGGTCAGCAAATATCCTCTCCTCCTTCCCCTCTTGGTTGTATTTGATACATTGGCGTAGTGTGGGGGGCACCACCATATTTTCATGTAGCCAAGGGCGGCCAAACAGTGCTTTGTACGAGGTGTTGGAGTTGATGACATGAAATTGCACCCTTATAGTAAAATTCACCATGGTGAGAGTAAATTCTGCCACTGTCAGCGGCACTTCAAACTTCTTATTGTAGCCGTCGATACGCATATCTCCTACTTTATCAAGGCACACATTAAAGTAGAACCTCTGGTATATTCTGTACGGCAGGATGTTGATGGCTGCTCTGGGATCTACCAGAATTCTATTCAGCTCCCGACCATTCAACTACCCCTTCATGTACAGCGGTCTGTTGTGGCTGATAGTAGGAAGTAACATGTCCTCCTGGGAGAAGGTCACATTGGCTTCCGATAGTGTTTCAGCCGGACAAGTTTCATATTGGGCAGGCGTCTGCAGAGTAGTGATGATCTCCTGTTGGGTCTCTTCACTCAGGGAGAGGATCTCCCAGATAGTGAACCTTACTGGGAGCTTTTTAAGTAGCTTCATTAATGTGTGTCATCTATTTTTCCCACGTGAAAAATAAATTCCGTGACCAACAGTAGTCAAGGGCACAACCTCCACTCTCGGGAGACTACGGTCTCCATGCCGGAGAAATCTCGGTCAAGAACCAAAATGGCAGCCACGATCTCGCCGTTGTGTAAGCTTTGTCTCAACTGTCGGGAGGGCCGCGATAGCACTGTTGGTAACTCTACCTTGGTCGGCCGTCTCTCAAGTCTCACGCACGCGGCCCACACCTTGTCCTCGAGTGGGGTGGAGACACACACACCCCTCTCCGTCGGACTGGTTAGGATCCGTGCCTTTGCATCCGACAACACGGTCGTGTCTTGCAACTCGACACGGGGTACACGCCCCTGCGTTCACCAGCGACGTACACTTGTCTTAATCAAGGCGCTCTACGCTCTAGGATGTCCTCTCTGCTGTATAAACGTTGTGTACGTAAGGCTGCCCTCGCTGTGTCCGTCCACGAAATGCCCCCAGGGTAGTACTAAAAACCAGTAAACCTGTAGTCTCACGGAAACTATCAGAGTGCCAACGCACGTACACAAAACCCGTGTAGAATACGGCCTCGAGCCGTGGTACAAGATCAGACATAAACCAAGCAAAACCGGCATGAGCTACTCTCACCCACACGTCCCTCGAGTTGGCACACAAGGCTGACTAATAACTTAGAAACACTAACCCCAAGTGACTTACATAAGAACACCCAACCATGAGGTTAAATTCTGCAGCACCCGGGGTGGACCCCACCGGCCTGCAACACCCGGAGGGGTCACCTCTGGGTTGCTGGTGCGCTTCCCACGGAGAGAAACAAAGGAGAGAGGGGCGGCCCCCCTGGTCCCCCCAATTTAAAAGTATAAAAACCACTCTTGACTGTCATTTTTCAGCACTTTTTAAAGACTTTCTACTCCTCTCAGCAAGGTGGCAACACTTGGCGGCTTCCTTTTGATTTTGTTGACTTCTTTGGATGCCGTATTGCTGACCTTGGTACCAGAGTGGAGTGATAACTCTGTGGCACTTCCAGAACACCCCTCAAACCTGGGAATCACAATTATTTGGCTTTTTTTTGCATGGGTAAATGATTTTATCACTGTCCACTAGGTGTTTGATGACATTACTGTGCATTAAAAACACATTATTTCTTTTGTAGAACTTCGCCCAACGGAATGTCAAGGGCGTTTGGACTTAATCCACGTGTGACGGCTGCAGTTCATACCACTTTATGCTGTCATGTGGATTGAATTTACTTAATTTTCTTAGTTCTGAAATTAATCAGAAATATGTGGGACTTAGACCGTACAATGACTCATACAATGACTACCCTAGACTCAACTGGCGCTCTGATACCAATTTGATGCGGGACGGACCCACGAGACTCGAGACCGACTGGGACTCTAAGCAAGCTCGGGTACGTCCCACGCGAGGGAAGCGATCGGACGTGCGCGGTTGTGTGATTATATCGCGCTCTGATCATTCTTGCTTGCGAGAGGCTTACCATACCGGCTGTTCACATTTCGCGAGCGAGTCTTCCGCAGTAAATAAAGGCTCGGGGCGTGACAACTAAGTTGGTATCAGAGTTAGAACCTAAGTCTCAGGATTTAGGAAAAGGAATCATGTCATAGGATAAGTCCAAGGTTTAAGGACCCCTACCTACGAAACTAAGAAAGAAATTTTCACACCCATGTGAGAATTGGGTAGAGCCTCGAGATAAGATAGATAAACATTTTAAGATTAAATTACCCTACTCCCACGAGAAATAACAAGTTGTTATATTTCTCTCAGGTACCCTATTCTAATCACAATGGCACATCACGTAGATTGGGATGGCATGCAACAAACAATGGCTGGCCTCACCCAAGCATTGCAAACAATGGCTCAGGCAGGTGCAGGAGCTAGAGCAGACAGTTTACATCAAAACTTTCAGAGCCTCAACCCTCCGCGTTTTTATGGTTCTTCAAACCCCGACGAGGCAGAAAACTGGATCGACGAAATGAACAGGATTTTTGATGTTATACAATGCACCGACCAGGAGAGGGTGCATTTAGCTATATTCCAATTAAACAAGGATGCTCAGACATGGTGGAAGTCAGTTCCGGCACCACCGGTTGATGCCCCACACACATGGGGAGGTTTCCTCACCCTATTTCGTGCCAAGTATTTTTCAGAGCATGTTAAGGAAAGAAAAGCCATGGAGTTTGCATCCCTTCGCCAAGGGATGTTATCAGTAGCAGAGTATGAATTACAGTTTTCTCGACTAGCCCCATATGCACCACACCTTATCAGCACCGATTTATTAAAAGCCAATAGGTTCATGGACGGGTTACGGCCCGGTTATATTCAACAGTTGGGTACCCAGCATATCCGCACCTATGAAGAGATGGTCCAACCAGCCTATCTATGTGAAAGGACCTTAGAGAAGGTCGAAAAGATGAAGGGAAAAGGAGAAGAATCGAGCCGACGATCTGATCGGCGATTCAAGAAAGAGAAGTTCAGTATCACGGAACCCTATAAGAACCGTGATAACAAGAAAAGATTTAGGAGCGGGAACGGTGGAAGTTCCCAGAAATACAAGAAAGTAAAAGAAGAGGAGAAGCAGGTCATGGCGGCCAGCACGTTTTGTGAGAAATTTGGCCACTCAGCAGAAGAATGCTGGAAGCGCCTCGGCGCTTATCTACGATGTGATAGCAGGGAGCATCGCATGCCCGATTGCCCCCTTATGAAGGAACAGGCAGCAGGAGGAGGACGCAGGAGGCAAGCTCGCCTCAATGCGGTATTAGAAGAAGAAGAAGAAGAAGCGCCCAGGGACGGTGGGCTCATGGAAGGTACAATTCAAATTTACTCTCATCCTGCATTTGTGCTATTTGATACTGGTGCTTCTCATTCTTTTATCTCTACTTCTTTTGCCTTTAACACAGCTCGTGTTGTTTTGACAAACAACAGAGCTCGTGTCGTTTTTGAACGGCCCGTGTTGTTTTTCGAAAAACATTCACCTCGTGTCGTTCCCTCTTATAGTCCGTGTTGTTTCTTCAAACAACACCTCGTGTTGTTTCTTCAAACAACACCTCGTGTTGTTTTCGTAGCTCGTGTCGTTTTTATGTTCCGTAGCTCGTGTCGTTTTGTCAAACAACACCTCGTGTTGTTTTTGCAAGACCTCACCTCGCATCGTTTTTCCAGAAACAACACCTCGCGTCGTTTTTCAGAAACAAACACCTCGTGTCGTTTCTCTGTGTTCGAACCTCGTGTGTTCCATACCCCGTGTCGTTCACTGTAGCACTTCGTGCTACTTTCGAACCTCGTGTGTTCCATACCCCGTGTCGTTCACTGTAGCACTTCCTGCTACTTTCGAACTTCGTGTCGTTTCTGCGTCTTACGCTTGTTTTGTGTAAGACATGCTCGTGTTGTCTTTGTGTCTTTAGTCTAGCTCGTGCACTTTTTGTACACAGAAGAACCTCGTGCACATTTCACATAAGGGAGCGAACCTCGTGTAGGTTTCTTGCTCTGAAAAGAACACGAAGTGTCCTTGAGACACTGCTGCACCTCGTGCAGGTTTTGGGCTTTCGAATGAACACCTCGTGTCATTCTCATACCCATGCTTCACTTGTTCACATGCACACCTCGTGTCATGTTTTGCAGTGAGCTTACCTCGTGTCATGATTGCAGTCTTCATCTCATACCTGTATACTGCAGTCATGCTTTACTTCATATGCTTTCTCTGCAAGACAGTTTACATGACCCTATCTGATATATATATATATCCTGTCTGCAGTCTGTTTTCACAGAGGATAAGGTAGCACGTGATCCAAGGCCGAGCAACCTCTGCCATGGTGACACGTGCAGTCTATTGCTGGATGGAGGGCGTGGGAAGCACACGCTAGGTTGCTGCTGCTGCTATATAAAGAAGCCTGATCCTTCCAGAGAAAGTAACAGAGATAGACATATCGAACGCTGAGGAGGTGTAAGGGAAAAGACTTGTGGAAGAAGCCACCCCTGCTCCTGTTCGATCAAAGAAGCATCAAGAGAAGAAAAGAAAGTGAGAATAGACGAAGCAGAAAAGAAGAGAGAGAAAGTAGATCTGAGAAGACGCTACGGCGGCTCTGTTCATGTGCTGATCTGTAGAAGGAAGAAAGAGAGAGAGAAGGAGAAGAAGACAGAGTGAAGATCTGCTCCAACGGAGCTACAGTTTGCTTTACATTGTTTACAGCTTTTAGTTGCTGTTTCATCTTGTCTTTGTTTTTCTTTTATCGTTTCTTCAAGCTGTTAGTCAGCAGGCTGTGGTGGATTCCACAGGACGGGTAAGCTGTAATCCCCAGCGGGCAGAGGTGTGGTATCCTCTGGACGGCAAGCTGTAAGGCCCAGCGCAAGCGTCCGTACCTTAAGAGTCGGCCTCTGATTAGGTGGGGAGCAGTCTGGAACTGTTAAAAATGGGGGGTGGGGAGGAGCCGCATCCCCGATCCCGGTCCGGACGCCCGAGCCGCCCGGGGGGTGATCGCCGGGGGCAGAGAGAGACAGACGTCCACCCACGGGTCCCGCCCCATCTCGGACGCAAACAGAGAAACTAATGAGAGAAAAGAGTGGTGGACAAGGGCCATCAGTGAGACGAACACATGAAAGCGGACTCATTCCTCGCAATAGATTCTTCGGCGTTGTTGATGTGGAGGAAGGTGTATCTTGATTAATTGTTGTAGAGGGCAAGAGAGAGAGAGAGGAGATAGATATGAATGGAGGGGCCGGAGGACAGGGGTTTAGAGAGCAGTTGAAGACGGCACAGCATTCCTTTGTACACTCCCCAGTCGATCGTCATCTACACGGCCTTTTAGGCTACGAAGGGGGTCGCATTTGGACCCCCTAATTAACCAGAAGCTGCCTGCTGGGGATGGAGAATACCTCCCTTCCCCCCCTTACACACAAATGCGCACACGCGCCCCTCCTCCCAGACGGTAGCCCGTCGGCGGGGAAGTCCGATCGGTCCCTGTTTGGAGCTTGGAAGCTGGCCTTCAGGTGATGAAGACGAAGTGTGCAATCTTTTTGCAGATGGGTGATGCTGTTAATCCTCTTTAAAAACAAAGGAAGACGGATGGATTGGATGGCATTTGTGGCCACACTAGCACTTCACTTCTCTCTCTCTCTCAACATATAATTTGGTAGCCATCAAATCAAATATCAAGTCACTGACAGGAAGTGACCAGTAATGTCACCCTTGGAGGCCGGATGGTGGTAGCAGCAACCTCTTGCCATCGTAGAATGAACCACACAAGAGCAGTCATTATTGTAATCATAGCCATTTTGAAACCTTGCATGGAGAGGGAGAGGGAGAGGGAGAGAGAGAGAGAGAGAGGGGAGGAACTTTGCTCTGGGATCGTGGGGGATGGCTGGCAGCACTGTCTTGCAAGCGGGCCGTGGGTTAGGCCTCCTCGTAGCTTTTTCCGCTCCCGCCTGTGGAAAGGATCTCTCCTCCGCCTTGCTCCACACCTTGGAGACTAGTGGCCATCTTCTTCTTTAACTTTCTTACTGTGGTGTCTTATTCGGCCACCAGCACGTACATAGGAGGGGTTGAATCCAGGGTTCACGTCAACGTCTCCACAAAACTTACTGGAGCCACCGGGTAGGACTGCATGTGTTATATATCGAGAGCCACGTACGGCATAGTCGAATGGAGTGGCCCAAACAACGTACGACAATCCAACTGCATTGCCATTTAGCAGGAGGACGATGATTAGTATCACTAGTTTCCTAGGATCAGCCGACATAACCCTCATCGAAAATATCTCTCTCTATAACATCTCCAACTGCTAAGATGTTTAATTATCAACTTAACAGATATATAAAGCTTTCAGGTCGCTAAACGGCCACTTTCAGAATCTCATGCATCTTTAGTTTGGACATGCGGGTTTTTCGCTGACACGGCCCTTGGCACTACGATTTGTGCTATCGGCTCGGCTTAACTTGCATTTGTAGCTTTCCCAGGGAGTGGAACACTACCCGGGGTGTTTTTGCCTTGACTGATGGTCATTTGGTTGCTAACGGCCCCCACCGTCGAGAAGACATACCCTTGACGGGTTACTCAGATCTTTCGCTGATGCGGCCCTCGGCATCTTGTTCTGAGGGGTCAGAGACATCCTATCACCTCAGGAGGGCTTCTTATTAGGTGGCGGACCACCAGGTACATTCTTGCCCTTGGTCGGACGATGAACGTTGTTTATGCGACATGATCGAGTCGATGCCGGTTCATTGGGCAGGCCTGACGACACTGCTGGTTTGTTATGGATTCTTCTGATCCTCTTAAGGTGAAGTCTCTGGTGTTTGCGTCAGATGACCTAAGGCTCCAGTACTTCGAGAAGACCCTTGTGTATTGGTTTTCTTCGGCTTTTGTGCTTTAGTAGGCCACATCATTCTTCTTGTTTAGGCGTGATTGCCATTGAACATATTTTGAGTGTCAACAGCATCAGGGATAATGCATGAATACCAAGGTAGGGTCAACCAGGTTGCTTCCATCAAGCGGCATCTAGGGTCATGCACGAATATTGAGGTAAGGCTTGGGCAGGGTGCTTTCGTCAAGCGACATCTAGGGTCATGCACAAATATGAAGGTAGGGCCCGGGTGGGGTGCTTTCATCAAGCAAGATCTAGGGTCGTGCACGATTATTCCACGACATTTAGGGTGCGTTCATCATAGTAGGGGGGCCACCTTTTAGGAGGTTTGTGTTTGGGGTAGATGTCGTATAAGGGACAATCATGCGACATGCCCTTCGCGTGAGCCTAGCAAACATGAAACCAGCCAACCAAAGGCTTCAAGCGCCGTTTGTAGTCTCGAGGGTGAGCTCCATGTATGTTAGGACCCTTGGCCACCCCATGGGGGGTTTTATAGAGTTTGGAGGGGGGGTTTTGGCAGACCAACCCGAAGGGTATGGGTTGGTCCACGTAAAGTGGGGGGGTTTGCGCGGGTTTGACTGGCCCTTTTTACTTTTACTGGGACTCTGAGAACGCGGTCTCCTTGGTGACTGCATTCTCAATGACACGTGGGCTTTAGGCAGGTTTGACTGGCCACTTTTGAATGCGGTCACCTAGGCGACCTCCCCCCCCTTTTGTGTCTCTCCATGGTGTATGTGGAGCTGCTTTCGTCCCTCAGGATCCTCTCCTAGGGGCAGGTCACGTTTTGTTTCCTACCTCAATCCTTTGTTCGAGTCCCCCACGATAATGTCGTCGTTTGATCACTCTTACGCCCAAGAGGATTCTTTGCCTCAGGGGCTCTTGGCTGACCCGTCCAGGGTCATTTCTTTCCCCACCATCCCAGTCTGAGCGAAACCTCGAGTCCTCGCCAACTCCAACTCCAACGCTAAAGTATTTTTCCGCGTGTAAACATTCACCAGCCATTTCCTTATATCTTAGGGCCTCTATGCCCCATCACCATGTGGGGGTGGCATGCCACAGACCCAATATAGCATTTTATCCCTAAAGACTTTGATTTCCAAGAATCCTTAATGACTTCAGAATGGACATATTCCTTTATGTCCATCAAGAATCAGAGGAGTGAGTTCGGTGCGAGGATGAACAGAAGAAACTATGCTTTTTGTAGTCTATCTGAAAGAACCACGAGACTAGAAACAGAGAAACCATGTTTAGCAGAACATATCTTATCACATAGAACCAAAAATAAAATGAAGAATAAGATGGAACATGCAGCTTTTTCTTTGATGCATTCTGAAAAAATGGCCTCTGAATTACTGCTTATACATGCCTCATTATGTGTGAAAACAGCTCTCTCACTACACTGACTAACAGAACATTGATGCATAGAAAAATACAATATTTTATTTCTAATAAAAATGCAAGAAAGAAAAGTGCAACATCAAAACAAATTTTCTCTTCAGCATTACATACAATAGCTTATTGCTACCCAGCTATGCATACCTCTCCTTCTCAATTCATCGTAGAAGGCAGGTGACCGTTTTATGCACTACATCTACAGACAATGAAAGATGCTTGCGAAACAGCTGCAAACCCATATCCCACAGCGAGCGCACATTTGGAGTTTGTTTGACATATGTTCTATCAAGATATAATGCTATACCACGAATCATGAGCATCTGATCACAGAAGTCCTGCCAACATTTCTCTACTAAGCACAAGAATACCACCAAATCAGGGCTCTGTCCAACCAGTGATTGCAATGCCGTTGATATATGTACTTCACATTCCCTCTGGATGCGCTGATAAAGATTTCCCCCCATCTTGTGCAGACAAAGATCACTAACGGCCTGCATATAACATGAAGAATGAATTGGCAGTGCACTTCACAAAAAAGTTAACAAATGAAAAGGCAATGTCACTGCATCAGATTTATATAAAGCAATGACCTGATAGAGTTTCTCCAAGTCACAGGGATCTGGCTGCTTCAAAAATATAGCTGTAGTAGCTGACTTCAATGTTGCCCAAGTGTCCTCTTCAAAATTGGTTGGCAACTTTGGCTTGCCTGAGTGAGAAACAAAAAACATTATTAATAGATGAACAAACCAACATTAGAGAAAAAGTACCACTAATAAAAAGTTCTTGCCCAAGCAACTAAGATGAGTTTTTCACAAATTATTGTATACCATAAAAAAATAAGAATATGTTAGCTCTCTTCGTTACTCCTATCGACACTGTAGTGTCCCTGGACTTCAATGGAGTGTTTTATCATTCCAGTCCACCAAGATAATGCAAAAGGCTGCATGCAGTATCATCCACTATGCTTTTCTGCCCTACATCCCTGTGCACTCCCTTATCCATCCTGAGAGTATCTCCATAAATTCAACTGGAAAGGATCATCCCAACGCTAAGCATCCAGCAAGAATCTTGCACTTCGTCATTCGCCACCTCCAAACATGTAATAACTCTCACAATACCTGCCACTTTCCAACTAACACGAGATATTGTGGCATGTAAAAGGTGCAACATCACACACCTAATCGCAGAGTCAGAAATTTTCATTGTAAGGACCGTAAGCACATCATATCACCTTAAGCAAACTTTGCATGCAAGTCATTCTACATATGGGCCTTCAGATATCCCCAAAGAAAGATGGGCTGAACCAAGCGGATGACACAGTGGGCCTCCATTACTTTTTGGACCCAAGCCCGAACCCAATTACTCATGACTTACCTGCTCTTGGGGGGCGTAGGGACTCCCGGTTTCGCGAACCCAGTATGCATCATCTTTCCCTCCCGACTTCTGCCACAGGGCCTGCGGCCCACGGTCAAGCAGCCGACACCGGCCCTGGGTCGTGCTTGCCGCTGGTGACGGTCAACCACTCCAGTCCTCTCTGGAGAACCCCAATCCGGATGAGAGGTATTCGGCAACAAGGGATCTCTCTCCGGTTGCCAGTGAAGTACAGCCCTGATCTCCTCCCTAGCAGAAGCAGCTTCTATCGAAAAGAGGTGGTCATGGCCTCTCTCAGATGGTCTCGGCAGCTAGCCCTGGTTCTAGGCCACAAGCGCCCGCCTACCAGAGGCGATGCAACCATCCATTCGCCAGCTCCGGCGGCCAGGTCCACTGGACGCCAACCTCTCACAGGTGGTGTCGGAGGCAGACTGTAGAGGCAGCGGTAGGTCCAGCATCGGGCCACTATACAGAAGCAAGATCCTCGGTTCCCCTCGGGCAGCAATCCATTGTTCCCCTGCACGTCATGGAGGCCCAGGCTGAGGGGACACAGTCGGCTTCCGAGGAAGAAGATCTGGGAGGGGAAAGGGAGTTGGAGGAAGAGCAACCAGAAGAAGAGGGTATGGTCGAAAGATGTGGACTGAGAAGGGAGGAAGTGAAAGAATTGGTGGGGGTAGTGCAGAGGATGATGCAGGCACAAGTTAGGGAGTTAGCGGACAAGATTGGAGTGTCCTTTGCAGGGCTGGAAAGGGATATCAAGGTAGTGTTTACCAAAGTTCAAAAGAGGTGGCTGATTAACATGGCGAGAGAGGCGAAGAATGGGAAATCGTAGAAGAGGAGGGTAAGGAAGGTTGATGGGGGAGGAGAGTAGTGAAAGGGAAGGGGAGAGAGGTAGGAGCATCTATGAGGATCGTCTCTAGGAATGTAAGGGGATTTGTGAGGATGAGAAAAAGAGGGCAGTGAAGGAGATGATTAGAAGGTGCAAGATGGATATTATGTGTTTGCAAGAGACCAAATGTGAAGGGGACGGGCAGTCTATTATGAGGGAGATTGGGAGTATCAGGCTATCCAAAAAGGTGACCTCCCCAGCGGACAACAGGTTAAGTGGTATCATAATCTTATGGAATCAGTTTAAGGTGGAGGAGGTGGAGGTAGATAGACAGATCAGCGAGGAGCCAACTCCCTCCATTTCCTCAATGTGAGGGACATATTCTCTTAGGATTTCTCAGGAGTCTATGGCCCTCAAAGTAGAGGAGGAAAGAGGGTTCTATGGGAGGAGCTGATAGACTACCATCAAAATTCAGGCTAACCTTGTTATGTGGATGGGGACTTCAATGCAGTGGCTGCACCATGGGAGCGGATAGGCGACCATCTTCAACCACGGGAGACGGAAGATTTCATTGATTTCATAGAGGAGGGGACACTGATTGGCATCAGTCTTCCCAACACTTAGTTCAATTGGTCCAATATGAGGGCAGACCCCGCATGCTCCAAGTTGGACAGATTCCTAGTTTTTGTTAATTGGGAGAATCATTACCCTCATGTACAAGTACGCTACTTGACAAGATTTGTGTCAGACCACAAGCCAATTTTACTGAAGACTAATGACAGACATCAGGGGAGGTGGTCATCTCGCTTGGAGAGATTCTAGTTCAGAGAAAATGATTTTGTGGACACTGTCAGGCAGGTCTGGAATGTTCAAAGGCAGGAATCATCCCATATGGCTAGACTGGTAGGTAAAATGAAACATGTGGACGGCGACTTCAAGAGTGGGGTGCAAACAAAACCCTACCTAGAAAAATGCAAAGGATAGGGTTCTTCAACAAATAAGGGGTTGGATTGTCAGGAGAAGATAGGGCTACTAGATGAGGAAGACAAGCTGCTCAGATATAGTCTCAAGTCAAGATTTGAGGAGATCTTCACTAGGGAAGAGATCCATTGGAAGCAGAGAGCGAAAGAAAAATGGCTCCCGTGCACGCCTTCATATGGTCCGTGGAAGCCAAACCCCGTGCACATTCTGGACTTAGTGTATTGTTGATTGGGTTGTATCCCAAGTCCGTGCACGCCTTCACAATGTCCGTGCACGTCAAACCCCGTGCATATATTCAGCTAGCTTGTGCATTTGTTAAAACATGTGTCCATGCAGGTTTCAGAAGTCTGTGCACATAGACTTTTAGCTTAAGACCGAGTATTACAAAGTCCGTGCACTTTGTGTTGTGCTTAAGTCCGAGCATCTCAATGTCCGTGTAGTTTTCTCTTCTCTGGACCAAAACAAACCCCGCGTACGTCTAAGTCATGTCCGTGCACACTAATGTCTGTGCACTTTGTGACTATCCAAAGTCCTCGCACGTCTTCACAAATCCCGTGCACATCAAACCCCGTGCAAGTTTTTCAGATGTCCATCAAGTCTGTGCTCATTGCTTCAAGTCCGAGCACATCTTGAAGTCCTTGCATTTTTTTCTGTAAACAAGTCCATGCACATTGTGCACATTCCAATATGATAACCCCGTGCATGTTTCTCATCCCTACATACATACCTTATACTAACTGAGTGTTGGTTAAATATGACAGGGATTTGATTATTTTGTGAAACGTCAATCTGAAGAGGGGTTAGGACACATGATCCAAGAGTCCATGTCACTGACACATGGCACAGAGGCCTGATTTGTTCTGGAAGACTCTCAGGGGAAGAAGCGTGGTCTCCACACTCCATCCTCTTAGAAAGCTCATATATATACTGCTGGAGCTTGTACTAAAAGTAGACAAGGACTGAAGAAAAGAACAGAGCCGATTGTCCTTCATCCCGACCGAAGAAAAACACCGCATCTGTGAAAGAGAGAAGAGAAGAAGAGAATAACAGAGTTGCGATGAGAGGAAGAAGAAAAAGAGAAAGATAGAGAGAAAGAGAGTAGCAGAGTTGCAAAGAGAGGAAGAAGAAAAAGAGAAAGAGAGAGAGAGACAGAGAGAGACAGAGAGAGAGAGAGAGATGGAAGAGAGAAAGAAGAACCTCAACTAAAGATCTGCTTCTACTGGACCGTGGATCAAATCCAGGCCAGTTCGCTCGTGCAAGAGCTACATCTGTTTCTACTTTTCCTTTTATTTTTTCGTTTATTCTTTCCATTCTCGTTTGTGTCTTCTGATTCTCTAGTTTGAGATCGGGGTTCCTCCTATGGACTCAGGAGAAGAGAGACGTGGGTCTCTGGCTGCTAGTGACTGAGCGTCGCTAGTGTCTTCCCTCTGGTTTAGAGGAAGAGAGGCAACTCTTGAGAGCGCCGCTCACTGGCCAAAACCAGTAGATCTCTGAGAGTCTTCCACCGATCATGGAGGTGGCGGTGGGGGAACCCCCGCCACTGGCTCCAGCTTCTTCCTTGGTGGATGTCCCAGGCACCGGTCGGCTCCAAACTTCGCAGCCTCAGAGTCGTACAAGTGAGATGTTTATCATGCTTCGTTCTATATCTGGATGCCCTTGAGATCATATCTTGATCTTTTGTTTAGCACTTTTCTGCTCCATGTATTGCTGCGATTTTCATCTTTTGAAATAGAGAAAAGCTAATGTGTTCCATCTTTTTGCAAGGGGTTTTGTGAACTAGGAGGAGGTGTTGCGCACCTTGAAGGAAGAGGAAGACAAGGAGGATGCCACTAGCAAGTCTCTATAGATTGGAACTTGCTTGAACGCCGCTGCTATATATTCTACTAGGGCGGCTCCTGCGGTTTCGGCCGGCTTCCACTTCGTGATTAAAAGCGTTCAACGCACCCATCTATCCTATCCATGGGATTCATTGAAGATTTGAGGGAGTTTCCTTAGTCATTCATTCCTACTCTCCTTATTTGATCATAGATCAATTTTCTTGTGGTCATTGTATATCCTTTGTGTTTGTTAAACCTTGAATGTCATTGTGTGTGTGGACGAAGCTGCATCTCCGTATGGTCTAAGTGTCCAAGGCGTGTTCCCCGAACGTGTGTGTATGTGTGTGCTGCGGTGGCAGCATGTTGGGGCTTGTCCTCGTGTGGATATTGCTGCGGAAGCAGCGTGTGTGGTTGGGGTTCATCCCCGTGTTGCTACATTTCATAGCGTGCAGTTAAGCCTCACCCGGTTGGGTGAGTGGTGGACATAGGGAGCCCGTCGTGGTCCCGAACCACCTAAAAATCATTGTGTAACGTGTGATTGCCTATGTGATTGTCATTTCTTCTATCTCCGTTCACAGGTACATTATATAGGTCATTATTTCACTGCCAAGTCACACACTGCCACCTCCGTTATCTATGCAGAGCTTAATTCTTCTGATTAGTTGCATTATCTATCCGTGTGAGATCGGGAAGTTTGAGAGAACGTCGTAATCTCACTTGAAGTTTTTGTTAATCTACATTAACTGTTTAACTCTACCGTGTTAAGTAAAGAAAATTTTTAAAATTTGCCATCTCGACAAGGGGACAATTCAACCCCCCTTCTTGTCCACCATCTCTTTGGGCCAACAAAGATTTTCAAGGAAGGTGTTTTATACATATAACTACGATCAAGCATACATGGTGGTATCATGCAAGAATGAAAGAAAAACACGCAAAGTATGCATGCTTTCATACAATCTACCCTTTATGCATTAAACTTTTACACACATGGAACACTCAACCTAGTGCAGACCTAGTATGTATGCTCTCACCCTTGCACATCCCGAGTTCTCTTCTTATTTTGCTGAATTGTTCCTAGTTTAGGGGTTTTGTGAAGATGTCAGCTAACTGGTTGTGTGTATCAATGAATTAAAATTCAAAGACCCCCTTTCCTACATGATCTCTCAGAAAATTATGCTGAATGTCAATGTGCTTTGTCCTGGGATGTTGTGGAGGATTTTTTGACAAGTTGATTACACTGGTATTGTCACATAGGATTTAGTTGGTCTTCTCTTCTTCCTGTGTGTGTGTCTCTTTTCTCTTCGAACGGACCTTATATAGCGGGGTTGACCACGATGGCATGGTTGATGTGTGGCGGTCGTCGAATCCTCAGAGGAAATCATCTCTCTACGACATCTCAGCGTGGCTCATCTGTGTGACAACAGACAGGCAGATCCAGCTGGCTGGATGGGAGTCCACTGCGCGCCAAGTAGGGGACCAGCAATGACCGCTGGACTTGTGAGAGCAAAGCCTGCTCTTTGATGCCAGAGCCACCATTTCACGGGAAGAAACGAGCCATCGTATTGAGGCATGACCATGTCACCACATGGGCAAACAAGCATTGGCACCGTATCGTTTGCGAGCAACCCCACCAGGGCGTGCCTTATCAGCCGTGGAAGTGGGCAAGCCACCGTATCAAGGGTTGGTCGAGTCTCCGTATCAGGCTGAAAGGGGGTCACCGTATTAGGCGATGCTGGGTGCTACCGTATCAGGCATCAAAGGGGTCGCCGTATCAGTGCCAAGGGGCGCCCACCATATTAGGGCCAAAGCAACCTGCCGTATCAGGCTTGGGAGGAGCCCACCGTATCAGGTGCTTTAGCGCCTCACCGTTTGAGGGGTGAAGGTGGGTGCCACAGTATCGCAAGGCCAAAATGGGGCACCGTATCACTGGCGAAGGGTCTGCCATCTCTGATGCGGGACGGACACGCGGCGTGGGACTCTAGCTCGCGGGCGTCCCTAACGAGGGATGCGTGGCACCGTGCGCGGTTGAGAAATCGACAATGAGTCAGGTAGTCGGCTCTTCCATGCTCGGATCGAGTCACGGGATGGGTCTCTCTCTCTCTCTCTTCGCAGTGGTGATTGAATGTAAAACGAGCTATTACCTTATCACATGCAGCGGCATATAGAAAATATACGAGTAAAGCAAATGCTAAAGAGAGGAGCGAAGATGATACCTCCACGCTCCGAGCGTGGGGAAGACGATCCCGGCCAGTTACGATAACTCCCGATTAAAATAATTTTACAACAGTTACAAAAGTTAATTTCTTCGCCCACTCCACGTAGGGAGGTAAAGGGCTACAGTGGGGCCCGGGAGGACCGACCCTGGGTTGACGGGCACAATCTGGAGGTGCGTACGGGGTGAACTCGGCCTGCTGGTCTGACTCGGTCCTGCACCAACTCGGTGCTACGCCGACTCGGTCCTGACTCACTGGATAGTAAGCCGTGATTTCCAAAGAGATATCACCTTCCTGAGCTCTTCTGGAGGCGTCGCTTGGCTGGATCATCGGCGGGACGTCCCCGGTCGACTCATGGGAGGGGCGATCGCTGAAGTTGGCCTTTGGTATTTAATTGTGAATTTTTCCTGGACTGTAAAATCAGACCTGCATAGAGAACAGATCTGCGTGCTTCGGTAGCTAGAATTTCTTCGATCAGATCTGGAGGCAGATTGAGGCGAGACCTGGCGTGAGTGGTACCGTTGCGATCGGAGCGTTCTGAGGATCGCGAAAACGTGATTTTCTATTTTTTTGATATTTTTATGAATTTTTAGATTTTCTATAAATAGGTCATTTTCCTTTTCATTTTTCATTCTTCTTCCTCTCTCCTCGCGCATTCCTCTCCCTCTCTCTCACCCATTCGACGCGGTGGAGGCTCCATTCCGACTGCAGACGACGGCGGGGCGACGGCGCGGTGACGTGGGTGACGGTGAGGCGATCGTGCGGACGTGCGGCAAGCGTGGGAGGCGTGGGGAGGCGAAATCGTCAGTGGCGTTCTTCGCGAGATCAAGCTCAGATCGGCGTCCCATCGCGAATTGGAGGTAAGGTGACGATCCCTAGCTCATTGCCGTTCCATTCCCGTGATTTGTAGGCCGGGGTGAGGCCGAGTGGGGCTTATTTCGTGCCGGGAAGGGTGAGCATGCCACGGGGAGCGATCGCCCGATCTACCGTTTTAAGCTGCTAGGGGGCATGGGGGTTCGTTCCTCTTCGTTTTCCCCCTCCGTGGAGCTTGTTTGGGGCCGGAATGGGCGACCTCGGTGGAGTTCGCCATTTTCGCCCCCGCGACGTTGTGCGGTCGAACCAGAGACCGCATAAGCCCTGTGCGGCCCTGGGCTGACCGCACAACAGCTCGGCGCGCTTTGAGTGAGGCTCGACACGCAGTGGGGTTGTGTGGTCTATCGCGAGACCGCACATCCCTTTGGGCGGCCCCAGACTGACCGCCCATCTCATGATTTTGACCATTTTTTGACTGTTATACAGTGTTTTGGGATGTGCGGCCAAGGGCTGGCCGCATAACCCTTCGTGCGGCCATGGACTGACCGCACGTCCCCGATGCCTTTTTGGCTCAGCGCGTAGTGGGCTTGTGCAACCTGTCAGGGACCGCACAATCCTTGTGCGGCCCAAGAAGGACCGCCCATCCTGCGAGCTTTGACCGTTGCTTGTGACCGTTACACAGTAGTTTTGGGGTGTGCGGCTGGGGCCTGGCCGCACATACCTTTGTGCGGCCTGAGCATGACCGCACATCTCTTGGAGTCTGGCAGGACGTGCGGCCAGGGTTGGACCGCACCTGCCTTGTGCGGGTGTATCCCGACCGCACAAGTTGTTCAATGTTGGGGTTGAGCGGCCGAGATGTGACCGCACATCCCTTGAGTGGCCAATGATGGACCGTTCATCGTCTGAGGCTTAGCCGGTGATTTTTCGTGCCGATTCGAGTCCCGAGCGAGCGGACCTCGATCCACGTGTTATCCTGTGATCTGACTGATGCTGGACATCAAGTGGGGACCAGGTGTAACGTCCTGGATCTTCGGCGGATCTTTATTGGGTCCTGCTGAATCGTTATTGAGTTTCGGATCCTTTTAGAAGAGTTTCAGACTGCCTTTGCAACCCTGAGTTGAAAGTACTTCGTTCTGATTATCCTTCAGGGTTCTCCCTACAGCTTGCAGGTCGGGTCCGCCATCAGAAAGGCCATCCGACGTGCGACATCAAGACACCTACCGGGCGCAACAAGGCCCCCAGATGTCATCAGGTGTCATCCGACCCTGTTCTCAGCCAGACCATAGGGGTCTGGTCGTGGAGCAAGATATTGGTCATGCTCCTTAGGCCCCCCCTCATCAGAAATCCCAGCCACTGTAGCTAAGGCATCAAACTGTGCACATGTCTTCGGACACCGACGCCAGTACACCAACTCAACAGGGGAAGCCTTCCTCGCCACCGCGACTAAGGCATCAAATCACGCATACATCCTCGGACACCAGTACAAGTCAACCAGTTCCCGGTAAACTCCCACACCAACCGCGACAAAGGCAACAAGCCATGTCCACGTCTTCGGATGCCAGTCCCAACATCCCTACTTACCAGGAACTACCACTCGAAGTCATCGAGCAGGCGATCAACACTACCTTCCAACTACAACAATCGGAAGGTGCTTGGATTGAGATCCGGGCAAAGAGGAGTCACCGACCTCACCCAGCCAGCTCATCGGCTCGACGGTATCCTCGTGCGGACCTGTCAGCTCCTGTTCCAGTGCCTCCTCCTCCTACTCCCCTGGAGGCGGCCATCACCAAGAAATAGGAAAGGAATAGAAGGAAGAATCTCAAAAGGTGGCTCAAGAAGCAAGCTGAACAAGTGGCTGCCTTGCAGTCCCCAGCAGAGCTGATGCCTCTCCAGAGGTTACAACGGCTCATCGTCAACTTGGAGGAATACATTCCTCTTCGCCCTACTAGGCCCATCCCACTCGATAGCTACATCGCGTGGGAAGGCATGCAGAAATGAGCTCGCCTCTGGGACTGGGTCCAAGAAATGATCCAGAATGTCAAGGAAGGTGAAACTCTCCGTGTTCCGGAAGAGCTCACCTTGTTCTATAAGGACAAGAAGATCACCGTGGAATAGCTGGAACAGATGCTTCGTGGCTACACCTGTAACATGGTGGCCATCCCACCCCCAGACAATATCAACGCCTCCCGGCGAGGTGAGCCGGTAGTGTCCAGAACCAGACAAAAGACTGCGGCTCCATATAGACCACAACCAGCCCCAGAGCACACCGGTCGTGGTCGAGGTCGTGGTCGTAGACGTAGCAGAGGCTGTGGAAGAGTCCCTGAGACATCTCTCCGCTCGTCTGCCTTCGATCCAGAAAGGGTCACCCTCTTGCGAGGAGAACAACCTACCCCGATCCCACCGGTGGAGATCCGAGGGCAACCCAGCATTTTCAACCCTGCTGGCACCGAGGAGATCGTCACCAGCACCCCGGTCCCGGCACCAAATCCAATGTGTCCTGTAGAACAAGCAGGGCCATCCAACAAGGATGAACCAGTCCTCCAGTCTCCCTCAGATGAGCCATCGTTGGCTTCTTTCTTCCAAGAGTCTACGGCTGGCCATAGCCAGTCCTCCACGCTCTGAGCAAAATCCTCCGAAATGAACGAATGAGAAGCACCCGAATCAAACAAAACGCGAGCCGCACTACCCAAAATCGAAAGAGTACCTTCCACCAGCTGCAACGCCTCAACCTCTGCCCTGGTCATGTGGGCCACTCTGCCTCGGGATCCCTGCCTCTCCACAGTGGCTGACCGAGACAACTGAGGAAACTACTCCTGTCGCTGGTACTGCTGCGACTGCGCTGGCACATGTTGGGGCTGAAACTACTGCTCTTGCTGAAACTCGGATGGCTGACTCAGCCTCTACAGACAGTCACGTGCCATGTGCCCTGTCTGGTCACACCTGAAGTGAACCATGGGTGCTGAACACGGCCTGCCTGGGTGAGAGCCACCGCACCTGGGACACCCATCCCGGGCACCACTCACTGAACTCCGACACTACAATGTCACCGATTGCTGAAAACTACCAGTCGACTCCTGCTGTGGCTGCCCCTTGTGACCTCGACGCTTCCCGCCAAAGCATGCATCCTTGAGTAGCTTCCTGAGCCTTGAGCTAAAGGACGATGACTCTGGCACAGGGACAACCGACTGTGTCACCACGGGACTTCCTGCTAAGAGCTGGACAATACTCTACTGCTGAACCTCCATCGGCTGACCAAAACCTGCCTGAACCTGACCGGCACTGCCCTACCCTCGGGTTCACTACAAATCTCTCTCCAATACCGACATTGCCTTGCATGCCGCGTCGAAAGTGGTCAAACCTGATGCAAAAAGATGGTGCCTCAGCTCAACCCTTAGACCACTGACGAACTAATCAGTCTTCACTTCCTCATCCGCCATGATGCGCGACGCATAATGGCCCAACTCGACGAACCTGTCACGGTACTGCATCACTGACATGTCACCCTGGGTCAACTCCATAAACTCGCGCAGCCTTTGCGTCCTGATGAAAGACAGACACAAGGCACGCTCGAACGCCACGATGAACTCCTGCCACATGATCTGCCAAAGGGGACGAGACTGGAACGCTGCCTCCCACTCTGACGTCCACCTAGTACGGGCCACTCCATAAAGGCGATGCGTAGCCAACACCACCTGATCCTCTTCAGCACATTCCATTACACCGAAGATCCTCGGCAAATCACCGAGCCACTCCTTGGCCACCTCCGAGTCTAGCTACCCACCGAAAGAAGGCGGCTGAAATTGTAAAAACTCCTTCAACACCCGACCGGGACCACCTCGAGAAGATGAACCATCGCCAGCATCACCTCTCTGTTGTTGGTCCACCTGTTGCCACTGCTGGAAGACATAATCAAACATGCCTCAGAAGAAATCGTCCATCCTTGGATCTCGTGCACCTCCAGCTACACCCTCTGGAACTGTGGCTCTACTCTGCTCCTCTGGACCATCGCTCGACTCCCCCTGCTGGGAACGAGTCCTCCTCCGTGGCGCCATAACACACCTGGCATTTAAACAAGGAAGATGGGGATATTTTTTGTGGACGGATGTGTTTAAATCCCCACACTTTTTATGAAGAGCTCAAGACCTGAATCAGAGGTCTACCTCACGGTCAATGGCAGTTCTCAGGAAACCTTTCTACAGATCTGAGGTTTCAGGCACAGTCCCACAGCAGGTTCAAAAATTGATAAAAGATAGATCCGCCCAGATCCATCTCTGATCTCCAGCCCTGTGTTGGAGTACTTCAAGAGAGCTTTCCAACGATAGCTCATGCGTCCCGATCCGACGTCGGGATTGGTCGCAGCGGCTGTTCTCGCCGGAGCACGCGCCTGAAAATAGTAACAACCAGTCCGTGAGCAGCCCCTCCAAAACTTGGTAATCGGAGCTGTTCGGTCTCCGACCAGCGTTTCTGGCCGATCGTCTTCCAGGGAGGCACGCTACCAGGGGTCCCCATCACAGCGGGCCCCACCTCGCCAGAGCCGAAGGTTGGAGCTGTCCGTGGGCCCCACGGACCCGTAGATCGCGCCGTCCAGACAGCACAATTACGACTTTCGGCACCGACGGAGGCGACATCAAGATGCTGCCCGTCAACCCAATTGTTGTGACTCCTGGGCCCCACATGTGACCTTTTACCACCCTGTGTGGAGTGGGTCAAAATCTTTGTACTGCTGTAATAATTGTTAACTGGGAGTCCGAGATTGGCCGGGGTTGTCTTCCCCACGTCAGGAGCGTGGAGGTAACGGTCCAAACTCCTTGGCATTTCATTTGCTAGTTTAGTTTATGATCGTAGGCCGTTGCGAGAGTGTAGGAAACTAGCCTGTGTGTCCATGTCACTACTGTGAGCGTGAGAGTGACCGTCCTGTGACTCGACCCGAGCACGAAAGTTGAGAGGACTACCCTTTACTCTGCCGGTTCCTCAACCGCGCACGATCCGCGTTTCCCTCACTTGGGACGACGAGTGAGCTTGCACTTCTGTTAGCGACGTATATCCCATAGGAACTCTACGTGTCGGGCCTAGCGTCTCTCATACTCGTAAGTTGCTGGTCGTGTCCGCATTTAGAGTCTGAGGTCCATATCACTTAGAGTCAGTTCCCGTGTCCGCCCCATGTCAGTTTGGTTTTAGAGTGAGTCGAGTCTAGGGTAGTCGTAGTACGAGTCTTGCATAGTCTAAGTCGAGTCTAGGTTCATCATTGTTTTAAAAATAAAAAAAAAGTGTCTCAAGTCTTAAGCCTTAGGTGTGCCATTGCATGCCCACCCGTCGAGGCACCCACTTCTCACCACCACCACCTATGGCGGACTCCCGAGCCCGTAGTTTCGATGAGCCCTCGATGGCCGAGATGTTTCGTGCCCTCATGGATCGTCTCGATACGCATATGGATGGTCTTAGTATGCGTGTAGACGGCATAGGTTCACGTCTAGATGGTGTAGGAATGCGTCTAGAAGGGAGGATGAAAGCCCTCGAGGATCGCGGCCAGTTGCCGCTTGGCGTCCTCCAGGTCCGCCGTGTTCAGCGAGGCATAACGTACCTTACGGGCCGCCGCGTCATACCACGCCCGGTAGAGGCTGGTGGTGTTTGGCCGGTCGGTGACCCATTGCTCCCCGAACTCCCAGAGTCGTTGCACGCCTGCGCCTCAATGAACTGGTCAAGCCACTCTGGCCTGTACCTTGGGCGTGGGAGTTTGGCATACCTGACCCGGCCAAGTCGCCGCTGCTCGGCCAGCCACCGCTTGGTGCATTTCAGGTAACGGGCCGCTTCGGCCTCGTCCATCAGTTCAGCAACCCCCATCACCCTCTCCTCTGGTGGTCATGCGGTCGGGCGTCATGGCGCCGTCGCCAGAGTTTCTTTCAGTGCGGACATTACGGACTCGCAGCGGCGGTGAAGGGTCATCTGCTCCGGTACGGATCGGGTGCGGCCTAGCGCCTCGAAGGTCTCGATCACGGTGTTGGCCCGCTCCCATAGCAGATCGTACCCGCGAGCCTTTGCCATGACGCCAGCCAGGTCGGACCTCGCATCGTCATATGGCATTCCGCAATGTTCCTCGGCAAGATCAATCGCACGTTCAAGCGTTTTCACGACCCCACCTCCCCCGCGCCGCCCGAGTCTAGGGCGAGTAGGCGGACGGTTTGGCCCTGCAACGCATAGATGGCCGGGAAGTCGGCCTCCGTCGGCGCGCATATCCCCAGCACGTCGCGGGTGTCCATGATGGCAGTGGGCGCCGCCTCAATCTCCGCGACCAGCGCGGCCAGCAGCACGTCCGGATGCCCGGCGTATCGCGTGCGTCCGTCGTCTTTCAGAGTGGCGAGGTAGGCTTTGGCGTTGGATAGGGCGGCGCTCACAACCCAACCCCCACCGGTTCGGGGGCTGCGGGCGGTTCGGGGAGGGGTTGCCAGTGGGTGATGGTTGGCGCCCATTCGTTGCAGGCCGGCATGAACTGACCCCACCACGAAGGATGGCAAGTCTCCTGCCATACGCCTTTGCGCGGACGGTCTGCGTCGAACGCAAGCACCGAGCCCATGCCGACCCGTTCCGGCAACCGATCCTCCACGCTGATCCACCCACCAGCCCGCGAGGCGAGGGCGCGGATAGCGGTAGCGGCTTCGGCCATGAGGATTCGGCGAGGATCGGCGGGATCGTAGTAGTCCCCGCTGCTCGGATTAGATTGCATGATGCGGCGGCTACACTCGGCATCAAGCCTATCCGCCAACCCCACCAGATCGGTCGTCATGGGGTTTTGTCCTTTGGAATTATCGCGGTCGGCACGTCTTGCCATTCGCCCCACTCACCAGGGTAAACACGCCCGCCCATCACGAAGCCAGGAGAGCGCATCCGCCATTGAAGTTTCGGCGGCTGCGTCGTCGTCTCGGGAACCTGCACCCATCGCAACTCGATCATGGCGACCCCTCCGCGCCGGGCTTGGCGGCGAGTTGATGTTGTCAAAGGGGGAGAATACTTGTTAGGGTGAGTCATTAATTCTATGTGACAGATGTTGTAATGCATACTCTAGCAAAGTTGCATGATGCACTCATATTGCAATGACTCCTCAGAATATTGCCATCATCAAAAAGGGAGAGATTGTTGGATCTCTGTGGTTTTGATGGTGTCAAATATTATGTCAATGATGTCAATGTTTTGCCTAAATGTCAATATAATCTCAGATATTATGACTCACTATGTTCAATCTTGTTGAATGAACTAATGATCTCATCACACATAAAAGTATAAAAAGTCATGACAATAACAGGTCAACCAAAGTCAACGCATGCATTAGGGCATAAATGTGGTCAAATCGTCATTTTGCATACATGTGTTAGTTTGCATATAGATGCATTAGTGATTGAGCACTTTTTTGCATAACATGCATTTAGATCTGAGCACATTTTCTTAATGTCTTACACATCCAAGTTGGTGCAGATGTTGAGTTTGTGCAAGTTTCGCCTTATGCACATAGTCGGTGAAGATGATGAGGTCTGTGCAAGTTTTGCCTTGCACACACAAGGTTTGTGCATGTTTTGTTCTACACATAATTAAAGTCTGTGCACATTATGTTACATAGTGCATGAGGTCTGTGCATGTCTTCCTCATTAACTCATAGTCTGTGCACAAGTGTGTTAAAGGTTCGTGCACAATTCACCAAGGTCAGTGCACGTTTGTAGCCTCGCATTCTCAGGTCTGTGCACGTTCTCATACTTGCATACATGGTCAGTGCTAGTCTTGCATGAGGTTTGTGTTACCTTGCATTGTCTTGTGCACTATGTTGATGCTAGTTAGCCTTGCTTCGCATGTAAGGTCTGTGCTAGCTGGATTTACTTCATGATTGAAGTCTGTGCTAGATGAATAAAGTCTATGTTAGTTGGTATGGTTCATATATAAGTCTGTGCACATTGCATTTCCTACTTAACCAGGTCTGTGCATACACTATAGCAGTCGATGCACATATGGCACTTTACACACTGAGGTCAGTGCACACACTGTAGCAAGTCGGTACACACTTTCTAGCCTAAGCACATGCATACTAGGCATGGTCTAAGCATTTGTCTCATGCAAGTCTGCACATGCATTATTTATTGTTGTTGAAGTCTGTGCATGTTTGCAAATGGCAAACTAAGGTCCATCAATGTCTTTAGTCTTTGTTGAAAATTTAAGTTCGTGCACATCATAAGTCCATGCACGTTTGTACATTTACCACTCAAGTCCGTGCATAGTGTGTAGGAATTCATGCCAGCACGATCCCAAGTCCGTGCATGTTTCATTTGTTACATATGCACGGTCCTAGTTCATCTTGACTCTGTGCATATTCTAAGTCTATGCATGTTATGTGTTAAGGTCAGAAAGCATAGTCCGTGCATGTTTCCAGTCTTGCTGAAACACCAAGTCCGTGCACGAATAGGGGCATTCTTTAATCCTTTTTCACCTTTCTCTTCTTCTTCCTCTTTTTTCCTTCTCCTCCACCGTGAGCGCCCCCTCCTCTCTCCCTTCGACTGGCAACGACCGCGGCGTGTCCCCTCCGACTGCAGAGGGCGCGGGGCGGTGGCGTGGCGACGACGGTGACGGTGTGACGTTCGAGGTGGCGTAAAACTCGTGGGGTTTCGTGAAGGTTCGAGGGTTATAAAAGCGTTCTTCGTGATTTCGACATCGATTCGGGGGAGCTTTCACTCCATTAAGGTAGCGGGATGAATCCCTATGCTCATCCCATCATCCCCCGCGATTTGTAGGCCGAATGGGAGCCGAGAGGGGTGTTTTTGAGCGGGTTCGGGTAAAATCTTGTTTTATGGAGAGTTCGCCCGATCTATGGATTGGAGTCGCGATTCGGTGTTTTGATGGCCTAGAATCATGCTAGGGGTCCCCGGGGGGCTTCCCCTTTGATTTCCCCCTCTTCCGTGGAGGTATGGGGGCGTGGTTGTAATTTTTGTGTTGAGTTCGCCATTTCACCGCCGGGACGCTGTGGCGGTCGTTCCAGTGACCGCCACAGTGTGTAACGCGCCTGGGCAGGTGTGTTACACTCCCTTTATTTTGGGCATTGGCGTTCGTGGGCCTGACGGTCCCATGATAGACCGCCAAGTGACTATGACGCACCTATGTTGGTCTGTCACAGTGTTTTGACTGTTGATTTTGGACCGTTGGAGGTCATAGTCACCTGACGCACCTGGGGTGGGGCGTCAGGATGGTGTAACGCCCCTAGGAAGGCGCGTTAGAGGTAACGCATCCAACCTTTCACCTAACGCACCTGAGATGGTTCGTTAGGTACTGTAACGCCCCTGGAGGAGCGCATTACAGCCAACTTGGTCCCGTGGCCTAGCGCACCTGTGTTAGTCCGTTAGGTGACGTAACGCCCCTGGAGGAGCGCGTTACGTTCTGTGTTTGCTCATGACCGTGACGCACCTGCATTGGTTCGTCAGGTGCTGTGACGCATCAGCGTAGGTTCGTTATAGTTCATTTCACACCGAGTGTCTAACGCTCCTGAGTTGGTCCGTCAGGTTACTGTGATGCACCAGGGTTGGTCCATACAGCCTGTGGGGCACCAGGGTTGGCGCGTCACAGTACGTTTTGCACTGTTGGCCTGACGCCCCTGTGTTGGGCCATCAGACCATTGTGATGGCCCAGCGGTAGACCGTCAGAGATTGTGGCACGCCTGGGTAGGTCCGCCAGGCTCTGGATTGCACCGGGTGGTTTGTAGTTCCGTTTCTTCTCCGATTGTGGTCACCGTGCGACGGTGCTGGTACGTGGGATGGTCCCCGTACTTCGTCGAGTTCGGACGTTATTTTTCGTGGCTTGAGAGTCTACTCCTTCAGAGACACTCCACTAGTCGTAGCCCGCCAGTACGCGTGTGCTGGTATCCACCTTGTGTGAGAGAGGAGGGAGTTTAGCATGCGAGGACAGGGGGGGATGGGCATGGCAGTGTCTACAGGAGAGTGGTCCGGGGTAAGACGATGGACAAGAGGTGGGGTGGGTCGCTGCCTGGTGTTCTGCATGGTGCTTGGAGAGCTGTAGACGGGAGGCAGAAAGAGAGGGAAAGAGGGAGAGAAGGTTGGGAGAGGAGGATCTGCTGGGTAGGGGGGAAGGTGGCGCTGTCATGACGGCTACGGAGACACTGTCCCCGCCATCCTGCTGCCGCTGTAGGGTGGCACCTTCCGCTCGGGGCCGTCGTCAGGATGGGGAACCCGGTGGGAAGCAGGGCCACGCAAGAAGGGTGGCTGCCATTAAACACATGATTAAATGAGCTGAAATGCATTTAAAATTTGTAGTGTATAAGCGGTCGAATAAAGGGCCGCTACAGTAATCAGACGGTCGAATGACTAACCTCTAAATGGATATAAGCGGTCTATTAATGGGCCGCGAGGCTCCCACCGCCATACAAGTTCAAGTGCTCACACGGTCGAGGATTGGGCCACGAAGGGGACACAAACGGTCACATGATCAGCCGCTAAAGAAGGTAAACGGTCCAAGTATGGGCCACTACACTAAACCACCTTACGGGTCAACGGTCGTACGCAGTCTTAATGTAGGCCGCTAAGGTCAGTAGACGGTCCATCGTTGGGCTGCTACACAGGATGAGACAGTTGTAGTGTAGACCACTAAGGTCCACCGCCATACCCATTTCTGTTAGCGGTCTCCGGTAGGACTTCTACCCTACCAGAGAGTCGAAAACGTGGTATCTCCAATGGGATACCCTCCCAATCGACTCAAATTGATGGGAAACGAACATTTAACCTGTTCCCTACCATTCCACCATCATCCCACAGTAGTTAAATGGCTAAAAACTCAGCAACAATGGCCATGGAAGGATTAAAACATAATTAGATGATGTTCATGCTCCAAAGACATAACGATGATGTTAGGGCTATTTAAGGCATAATGACGATGGGCATGGGCAGAAAATTGATCCTAATGAGGTCGGGTAACCATCCCCTTACCTATTTCACGACGAAAATGGCGTTAACTCGCCATGCAAGCTGAGGGGAGCCGCGCCTTCAAACGTGCATTCCCACCTCCACGCGCCGCGGTTCGCCTCCACGTCGACGTCAACGCACTCCTCACGCCTCGGGCTCGTCGATGACACCTCCCGCGCCTCTTGCAGTGGCCCGACACTATCGATCCACCGAGAGGGTGAGAGAGGGGAGAGAGAGTGATCGTGGGAGAGAGAGGGGGATTGAGAGGAATGGGGAGAAATCCTCCCCCCCCCACGTTGGCTTTAATAAAAAAATTTTTGTTATATTATTTTTTTTGTTTTAAATCTTTTATTGCTATTTAACCCTCAAAGAAGCAATATTATATATATGCCCATAATATTTCTAAAAACCAAGCATCAGAGTGGGGTGTGATCACACCGTCTAGGTCATCCTCGGAGGAGACAATGGGATCTCCTAGATGGCCCCGGGTGGAGATCCCACGTTGGGTGTCATCGCTTCGGTCCGCAGTGTGGATGGCCATCGCGTATTGTCACCTCCTGCTCGCGCAATCTCCCCCCGCGGCCGGCCCCCCAGAGATCATCATGATCTCCTTTCCGTTGGGCCAGTTGTCGATCGGTGGGGGAGTCTTCTGCCGTCATTCCGCGACTTTGGTGAGGAACTTGTCGAGGAGTCCCCTCCAGATGAGGTCCTTGATGGCGTCCCTCAAGTTGATGCAGTCGGTAGTGTCGTGGCCGTGGTCGGGGTGATAAAGGTAATACTTCTTGCTCCTCGTGCTCGGATTTGACTTCATTCGGGAAGGCCACTTGAGAAATAGCTCCTCGTAGATTTTCATCAGGATTTGGTTAGGTGGAGCCGTTAGGGGCATGTAGTGGCGATAATTGTCCCTTTCCTTCTTGGAGTAATCGCGGCAGTCTCCGTCGCGTCGCTCTTGCTTGCTCCGACCCTCTCACGGTGGGTCGACAGATCTCTTGCGGTAAGACCGATCGGTTCCGACCGCACGGCCCAGGGCCGCTGTATTCTCCTCGCAGCGTGCGTGCTTCTGTGCTAGGGCGAGGAGGTCAGGAAGGGTCACCGGGGCCTCGAATCCAAGGGCACATCGGAGGATGTGGTCTTGCGTCCCCTGGGTGAGGGCTGTAGTGGTGATGCCGATATCGAGATGTGGGATCTGTAGTGCCTCCGCATGGAAGCAGGAGACGAAATCCCACACCGTCTCTTCTTTGCCCTGCTTGAGGGCGAGCAGAGTCACTGCAGACTTGGCCACCTTTCGGCTGCCAATAAAGTTTTCCTTGAACAGCTTCTTAAGCTGTTGGAAGGAAGAAATAGTCCTGGCCGGCAGGGACTCGAACTAAGCCTGGGCGTTCTCTCGAAGGGTCGTTACGAATGCCAGGCACTTCACAGTGTCTGAGACTCAGTGGAACACCAGGTGGGACTCGAAGCTGTGCATGTGGTCGGCCAGGTCAGTGGTGCCTTCGTAGGAGGTGAACGATGGCAGTTGGAGCTTTGGCGGGATGGGGACTTCCATTATTTCCCTGGAGAAGGGAGCATGGAAGTCTAGGTCGTCATCGATCAGGCCGTGATTCTTGGCGGCCAAGAGGACGTCGTCCAGGTAACAGACTTTGTCCTCTATCTCCTCGAAGCGCTGGAGTCGGCAATCCATCTCCGGGTTGGAGTGGAGTGGGCTACGTACCCTCGGTGTGGGCACACTTCGAAATTGTCGGGTCCTTGTGGCCGAGGCACGGGATGCCTCTCGCGCTTGACAGGGGTTCCCCCCAGTCTAATCCCTCTCGTCCTCCTGTCGCTCAGGTAAGACGCGTTGGGGGTCAACCCGTTGGTCCCGGAGCTCCTGGCTACTGAAGGTAATATTTGCAAGGTGGGACAGGAGGGAGTCCGTTTATCCCTTCATAACGGAAGGGACAGGACGTGCCACTCCGGTCACTAGACAAGTGACTTTTTATTAACGAAAACAGTAATAATATAGAGGAGTACAAGATTAGGGACGACATCTAAATCAAAAATAGAGAACAACAAAAAGTCTGAGAGCCCCAAAACTAAAAGAGGTCAAATAGATAAAAAATTAAACAAAATCTCGATATCAAGTAGAGCTCGTAGAGTTACGGGTCTAGTCTTCCAGAGCAGATCCTCTATGGTCAACCGGCATCATGTCTATCGCCGGATGGTGTTGAAAAATTTTACAAACAATCTTTTACTCGAATTTAGTTCTAGTAGCTCAGACACGAGTTATTGTGTAAAATTTTGTGAGCTGACGACTCAAAAACTGAAACTAGATTGAGTTCGGTTCGATCTTAAACCGTGAAATAAAAGATCTTCGTTAATTAGTTGTTGAATTCTATCGAAAAATGATAGCTGAAATGAAGATTTAAACCTAACGAGGAAGGTGGAAGCTTGGTGTTGAAGCCATCGTCGACCAATAACATAGCATTTCTGCAGTAGAAGTGAAGAACTTATCCTCAACTACCAACAAATGATAAAGATCAAAGCAAAGATTATCGTGATCTCCGTTAACATCTCCACAAACTCCATCATTATATATTGAGAGGTAATCCAAAAATAATATTGCGGCAGATCCAACGATCGAATCACCAAGAAAATAGGAAAGTCCAATTAAAACACATCTCTCTGTAGCTTGCCGAGCTCTTCCTACATATATTCTCATCCATTCTCATCGTATCAGAGCATTGATCCTTTCATCCCCTCCTTCCCTTGATGCAAATGATCTTCGTCTAGTCATGGCCATTCCCCAGATAGCGATGCCACCAACCCTTACCTCTCTATTCTAAACATCACCAACTTTGTGTCGCTAAACCTTGACTCGACAAACCATGTCTCATGGCGCATGCCAATGCGCAATTTGATGGAGAGTCAGGCATCACCGGCGAAGGCCCGACTCCTTAGCATGCTCTCCTCCCCGCGAGAACTCCATTAATATAAGCACATTATATTTTAACCTCTTTAGTACCATTAATATAAGCACATTATATTTTAGTCTCTTCAGCATGCTCTCCTCTCGAGAGGACTCCTGATGTGAAACAACTTTGGACCTACACAAGCAAGCATAAGTCGCACACCGAACGGGCTGATGTTGGCGGCCGACTCACCCGACACTCACCCAAACTCTGGAGTAACTCGGCGATGCCGAGTCGAGGAGGAGAGGGCTGGTCCCTTGCTGGTAGAGGGCCAGCAAGGCCAGACGGTCTCCCAAAGGGTATGTCTAGTCCGATTCTAAGGGCCGACCCGGTGCCGAGGGCACGGGTAGTCACTCACTCCCACGGTGGTCACTCGGAAGTATATAGGCAAACTACACTAACGGTAAATGGTGGATCCAACTCCCCTGCCACTCCAAACAACACGATCTCAACATGTCCTCCAAAGTCTGGTGGTCCTCTCAGACTGACCGTCTGACTGTGGATGATATGCTGAGCTAAAAGCCAATTCCGTGCCTAAAGCTCTTTGGGAACTCCTCCAAAATCTCAAAGTGAAGCTAGGATCACGATCGGACACAATGGAGATAGGGACTCCATGTAACGGGACGATCCGCTCCACATACAATCGGGCCAACCTCTGCACACTCCAACTGACCTTGATCAGTAATAATCGAGCCGTCTTCGTCAATCTATCCACCAGTAACCAAATACTATCATGCCCACCGGATGTCTTCGGTAACCCAACCACGAAATCAGTGGTCACGTGGTCCCACTTCCACGTAAGAATCTCCAGGGACTGAAGTGTACCTCCCGGTCGCTGGTGCTTAGCTTTCACCTACTAACAGGTCAAACACCTGGCCACAAACTCCGCCACATCTCTCTTCATCCCAGGCCACCAAAACTGTCTCTTCAGGTTCTGGTACATCTTTGTCGATCTGGGATGCACGGTATACCTACTCCCATGAGCCTCCCATAATACCGCACGCCTCACCTACTCCGCGGCCGGGACGTACAACCTACCTATGAACCTCACGGCTCCATCCTCACCAAGCTCCACCTCGGCCATCGACAGAATTTGAGGTAGCTCAGGGTCGCACGCTGAGCCTCAGTCACCTGACGATGAATAGCTGGCGTGATAGTCAAGCTCACGAGAATGGCTGAACCCTGATCCCGAGGGATCTTGAGCCTAAAAGTCGTGGCCGACACCTGTTCCCATAACCTCCACTTCCTCAACAACATCTGACTGACAACCACCTTTCTACTAAAGGCATCAGCTACCACATTCATCCTGTCAAGCTGATAAGATAGAGTGAAATCATAATCCTTCATGTACTCTATCCACCTCCTTTGCCTAAGGTTAAGGTCCTTCTAGGTAAATACATACCTCAAACTCCGATGGTCAGGGAAAACCTCGAACTTCTCACCATACAGATAATGCCTCTAGATCTTTAGGGCGAAAATCACTGCCGCCAACTCAAGATCATGAGTAGGGTAGTTCTCCTCATGTGGCTTCAACTAACGTGACACATACACCACCACTCTATCATGCTGCATCAGCACGACACCCAAGCCTATCCTAGAAGCATCCGTACACACCACGAAACTTACCGATCCTGAAGGCAACACTAACACCAGAGTGGTAGTGAGCATTCTCTTCAGCTCCATGAATCTCTACTCACACTCCTCTGTCCAGATAAATGACACATCCTTCCACGTGAGTTTGGTCATCGAGGCAGCAATACGAGTGAAATACTGGATGAATCACCTATAGTAGCCCGCAAGCCCTAAAAAGCTTCGAATCTCCGTGACAAAACTCGGCCTTCAGAATAAGGGGTAACGAGGACATCAAAAATAGCTTGGTCAATGAGCCATGTGACACTAGTAAGCGCAGCCTTGGCCTTTAGTGGCATTAATTTTTGGCAATATTGTTTAGTGAGCTCTGGCATAAGTACGCGAATTGGCATCCGACAAACAAAATCTTGACTCTTGAGTAGCATGGTCACGACAAACTCCTTCTTGCCCAGTTCTTGAACACACTCAGCACATATGCTCATAGAAACACACCCACTCCAAGGGATAACCAGAGATGAGGTGGAGGTGGTGGACTTAATACATAATGAGGGTCTAATGGATGGCATTAGCGGAAGGATAAGCAGAGGCAGAGGCTCAAACACGTCAGCCTTCTCCTCTTGCTCGAAAGTGGACGGTGTTGGACCCTACTCAAGCTCAGCCACGGGTTTGGATAAGGGGATAGGCAAAGTCAGGTTTGAGGTGGTAGATATAATGAAGGGCTAAGGTGGTGACAATGAGAGGTTGACTGGAGAATGTTTGGTTGTGTGCTTGGCGAGGGCCGATGATAGAGGTGTAATGGGGAGTTTAGTGGGAGGTTCGGCGAGGGCCGATTTTGCGAAGGTTGATGGTGTAGGAGTTGGGGGTATGATAATGAAGGGCTTGACATGTTGGAAACGTCATATTTTAGTGGCAGTACGAGAGGTTTGAAGGGTAGGAAGCGGGCCTTGATGCGCCAGTGTGGGCGATTGAAGCATTGACCCATCATCGTAACACCAATAGGTCTCAAAGATGGGGGTTGGATTGGGGACGATGGCATCGTCCTGAGCAGGGAATTCTTCTGGTGGTGATAGAGGAAGAGGAAGGCGGAGGAAATTCGAAACGGGTGATTGCAGAGCTTCATCTTTACGTGTCATCTTCAATTTCCCACATGCCATACTGAATTCTTCATAATCATCACATTCAAGTGGATGCCATGGTGAAGGCGTATTAATGGGTGGTGGAATGTAATGGTGTTGTGGAGGATTTCATGGATATAAATGTGTATGTGGAGGCAAAGGCAGAGGGCCATATTGATGAATGGCGTGGTTATGTGGAGGGTAGATGGCGTCCCCTTGATCATTAAAATCTACCGGCTCTTGCTCACTTGAACTGTTGATGCCGTAATCATCTCTCCTCTCCTTCCATTCTTTCTCCATCTTCGTAATACTGTTCATGAAGGCATGAAGAGGATTGACTTGATGAGGCAGAGGCAGTCACGGGCTCGTGACCTTCTTTAATTGTTCCTCCAATGAAGCGACTTTATCAATGAGAACCTGTTGGAGGGGGGTAACTTGAGCAATGGGGGGGTGGCATTGACGCCATGGAGGATCGGCTTGACATGAAGGCCGCAGAGGAGGGTGAACGGGCTGGCCCATAGAAGGACTTGGATGGGTCAGATTGCAAGGAGTGTAAGGGCCTTGGAACCTTGACAGTGGAGGAATAGAAGGAGCTTTTACTTGTTCCACCCTCGCGGTGTGTTTACTTCCTTTGCTCCACGCTCCGGCGTGTGTTTTTATTTTTCCTCTTAGATTAGTTCTTGATTGAGAGCGTTTGCCCATGTCTGGAATTATGATGATTGCGTAGGTTGGTGTTGTGCTAGTTTAGTGGTAGATTGATCACTTGACTTATTTCTACACTATTCATCATCTTGCAATTAAGAAATTTCAGTTCTCATTCACATCATCAAACAAATAGAATAATAAATATAAAAATCAACAGAATTTTTGGCGATCACGGTGGGACATCTGGTGCCAATCGTGCCTCTTGATCTTTGTTAAACCAACTATCTATCTGTTCCTTTCTCTGCCCGTGTTTCCCCCAGATTTTCCTTTTACTTCCTGCTATTTTTGGCTCCCTGGCTTATTTGGCGGACACGTCCTGGTGCGTCATATTGATATAACGGCCCCTCTCTGGTCCGTTAAGGTCTTCTGGTGCAGCTTCTTTACATCTGTCCTTCTAGCTACAGGTACGCATCCCATGGTGCAGTTTATTTCCGCTGTTTCTACAGTGATATTCCTGATTGGGTGCTACTTGTTCTCCACTTTACTTGCTTTATATATCCATATCATTGTGTTGCACATTGATTATTAGATTCTAGGCTAGAATTTGTATGCACTTCAGTGCACATAGCTTCATGCATTGATATCATACTTTAGATTGCATTGTCCTACCTTGGTGTTGTGGACGCACTTCTGGATTAGATCGTTTGTTGGTTTTATTGGGAAGGGTTCATTGGTTTATTGAGTGCGTGGGTGTGCCAGTCACCGAGGCGACGATTTATTCAGGCTTCGTGGAAGCCCATGGTGCGCTCGATCTAACTTTGTCAGGTGATTGTGTAGTTCAGGTCGGGACCAAATCCCGTCGCGTCATAAAGGTCACGATGTCGTTTACATTCCCCACACGAGAGAAAACCCTTGATTAATTGCCAAAATTAGGGGCCCTGCGGTTGAAAGAATTAGTACTAATTGCACAAAAAAAGGGCAGGAGTAGATCGCACTAGGGAGCCCGTGCCAGGGCATGGGCAATCGGATATGTCGGTTGCTCATGGACCTTTTCATGTTTGGACGGGAGTCCGATTCGAGAAAAGTATAATTATCACAGAGAAAATCAGAGTATACGTACAGCGGGACACGACAAGTTTACTGTTCGGAGGAACGGGAAACGTTCGATTAAATCTCGATTAGTGCAGTTGAAAACCGGTGAATCTGTTGGCCCGGTGCAAGATCAAGCCGCGACCATACAGCGGTGGGTCCCCCATGGTCGAGGCAAGACTTGCGTGAGCGTCGTTAGTATATCCGAGGCCGAAAGGCAACGGGAGGCTAGCCCAGGATCGGATCCCAAGGTCTTCATGTGTTCGAGGGGGACAAACTATAGGCCGAGGGTGTGGGTTGGACAATGACCATGATCGTGGTTGCTGCCATCGTGCAGCGTAGTTTTAGTGAAATCCTCTCGAGGTGAGAGGGGTGACTGTAGGACGGCACTTGGTGCATCCGAACCACCTAAAAATCACTGTGCCTTGGTTTGCTATTGTGTGATTGCATTATTTTCTATCTATTCGTTTGTCGAGTGTGTCGGTGAGACGAGTGCTTCATAAATTATCTGTTCAATCATCGTTATCTGGGTGATATCATCAGGTGTTGAGAGTTGTAAGTGCTTGTATGCTATTCATTTGTCCATTTTAATCAAGCTTGTTCTTGTGGTTGTTTGTCATCCTTGTGTTCTAATTCAACTTAGTTTAAATTGCCAAAGAAAGGGTGGGCAATCAATTAACCCCCCTCTCGATTGCCTCCTAACCGGGCCAACACAGACGCTGGGGGCCGGTTCCTCAAAGAGGAGGGCCCGTGTTGCATAAGGTTAGCGTAGGTTCATCAAGATATTGAGGTCTACAGGGTTAGCATTGGAGATTGATTCTGGAATGCGTCGGTTATAAGTCGACGCCTGAATGCTGGTTATCTTTATGTCGTTGACTAGTGGTGTAGTCTGCAATGGCTTGAGAGACTAGGGCTGGGCTGACTGGATGGTCTTGGAAGGCATCGTAGCCAAAAGGTAAGATTGGGGACTGGGGTTGGTCGGCTGACCTGTGAAGGATTTGTAGCCGAGATGTTGGAACTGGCGACTGGCACCAGAATTGAGTGGCTGGCCTGTGGAGTCATTGTGGCCATGATATTGGAGCTGGTGACTGGTACTGGGATTGGGTGGCTGGCCTATCGAGGCGTTGAAGCCATGATGCTGGGACTGAGAGCTGGTACTGGAACTGGCATGGCTGGCCTATAAAGGCGTTGAAGCCACGGTGCTGGGACTGAGAGCTGGTATTGGAACTGGGTGGCTGGCCTGTAAAGGAGTTGAAGCCATGGTGCTGGGACTAAGAGCTGGTACTGGAACTGGTGTGGCTGGCCTGTAGAGGCGTTGAAGCCACGACGCTAGGACTGAGAGCTGGTACTGGAACTGGGTGGCTGGCCTGTAAAGGCGTTGAAGACACGGTGCTGGGACTGAGAGTTGGTACTGGAACTAGCGTGGCTAGCCTGTAAAGGCGTTGAAGCCAGGGTGTTGAGGCTGAGAGCTAGTACTGGAATTGGCGTGGCTGGCCTGTAAAGGCGTTGAAGCCACGGCGTTGAGACTGAGAGCTGGTACAGGGACTGGGTGGCTGGCCTGTAGAGTCGTTGAAGCCATGGTGCTGGAACTGAGAACTGGTACTAGGGCTGGGGTGGCTCGACTCTCGAGAGTGTAGTGGTCACTATTGTCGTGGGGTGATACTGAGGTTTCCGTTGGCAGAGTGTCAGGGTCGACGGCCCTCATCGGTGAGGAGCAGAGAAGGAAAGGATTTTTTTTATTTTTCTCTTTACCTGCTCTACCGCCCTTGAGGGTTCAAATTTCATGTCACTATGTTGACGCCCCAAAGTGAACTTCAATATTGTCATAATATTAAGTATTTTCATTTTTATGTATTTTCCCAGCATTTTCTTGCATTTTTGGAAGTCACGGCCTGAGGCAGGGCGTTACTTAAGTAACGGCGTTAACCAGGGCGTTTTCAACACAATTCGCGACCTAGCGAAGGGCGTTACTTTCTGGCATTTTCCAATTTTCGAAAAGGAAACAAAATAAGAATTGTTTATTAAAAGCGCCCTATGCCAGGGCGTGACTTTCAAGTAGCGCCTTGTCTGAAGGCGTGTTTTGATATTCTCCCAAATAAAGAAATATTTTATTTCCTAAAATCATCCCAGGAAGTCACGCCCTTGCTCAGGGCGTGTTTTAAGAAATGCCTCCAGTGGAGGTCGTCCTTTCAAGAATTAACGCCCTGGCCAGGGGCGTGACCATTCAGTAAGTAACGTCTTGGCTCAAGGCGTGTTTTAAGTAACGCCCTGTGTGAGGTCATCAATTCTTTAAGTAGCGCCCTTGCCAAAGGCGCGTTTTAGTTGCAGAGTCCTGCTTAATTCGGCCTTTCCTCCGAAGATTGTTCCTCCATTTGGACTCCTTTCCCCAGTTTTCTTCCCCGTTTTGGACTCTTCCTTTGGTTTAATCCCTCCCCCGAGATATCTACTGCGGTAGTTTATCTCCCTCCTGGATTTGGCACGTCTCTTTTCTTATAAAAGAGGCTGTTCTCCTCCGTTGAAAGGTTGGCACACAGGGTCTTTCGAAGGGGCATGCAGGGTTCTTCGTCTTCCTCGGGTGTTTTGTGTTTCTTTCTGGCGTTGCTGCGTTGCTGTTGTTCTTCCCGTTCCACCTCCTGGTGTTGTGGTGTTCCTCCTGCTGCTGTCTCCTCTTGTTGCTGTTATTCCTGCTGCGTTTCCCTGCCTGCAGTGCCCCTTCATCCGTGCTTCATCTCCCATCACCCAGTGTTTGCCCTCTACTGTTCAGGGACAGCAGGGCATTTTTTTATTGTTTTGAGTTTACGTCGTTGCATATCATCATATTGGTCTTTTGCATTTGCATGCATATCATCTCCTCCCCCATCCCTTTCATTATAGGGGTTTAAAACAAAACAAAAACAAGGTGCGTATGTTTAGTTCTCATCACCTTCATTGTTTATTCTTTTTGAGCTAATACTACACAGCACTAACTCTGGCCCGTCTTTCTTTTGTTTATTGTTTTGCAAGGTAATCAATCAAAAGAGAACCCTTCTTATCGGCCGGCCGATTTAAGAAGGAGGAAGCATCCACAATCTTTCCCGCACTCCGCACTCCCGTCAGGTAAGCGATCATTTCCCCAATTTTTGAGGCTTTCGGGTCTCTGGCGATCACACTCCATGTTAGCACCTCGTGCTTATTCTTCTTGTTGTTTTGGATACATGCTTGATATTGCTCATATTTATTTATTATTGTTTATAGACGACGGCTACCGAACTAACCTCGGTACCCCAAGCTACTCCAAGCAAGGGCAGGTAAGCGACTCGGAGTTGACAGAGTCAGGAGTTGCCGGCTGTCGACGGAAGGAACCTACAAAACAGACCCTACAGCAAGCAAAGATAGAAGGGTGAACTCTGAACTAAAGAAGTCAGAAGCTTACCGAACTGTCCACATGACGCCAGGCTCCAAAGGAAGACCTGCAAGGATAACAAGAAAAGCCTAGGGAAACCTAGACAGATGACTGATGACACGACAAGGACGTCGTGCACACTGCCACATACACAACTAGAATGTCGTGCAAGTGGCAGACACTGACCCCAAGTACAGCCACAAAAGGGCTAACCCAGAAGGTCACGACGCACGAGGAACGCAAAGAGAACCGCGAAGAGAAGAGTCACGTGTCACGTGACTGGAGTGCCCTACACTAGAAGAACAGCCAGCTGCGTCCACTAACGTCTTATGCTGCGCCTACTAGCATCTTATCTTCGATACCCGCAACCTGGCAGAGACTAAGACACTGTCAGAACCAGAACAGTAACCAAGTTGCGAGTGACTAGACAGGGTAATGCCCGTCGGCATCAGTCCAAAGCCCCTGACCACATGTGCACACACTAGCTTTTGCTGAAGCCAGGCCTCTAGCTAGTTTTCTCCCCCCGTGGACGCACGGGAACTGCGGGGGCTGACGAAGACTAGCTTAAAAATTGTGAACCGAAAGTGCCCCGCTGTAAAAGCCGTCACGCCGAAGTGTGCCGTAATGCTATGACTAGTGAAGGCTCACAAGATGCGCACTCCAAAACACAAATGCCAAAGTACATAGGGGCAAAAGTGCCCAGAACCACGTACTTCGAAGGACCAAAGGCAGCGCAAGAGACTGCCGACAGACTCAGGACAAGACAACTAGATCTACAGCTACACTGGTCCCTGAGTGCAAAGACTCTGAGTCAAGATTGTCACACATGACAAAATAAGTCACCAATCGGTCTAATCCTAAGCCAAGAAAAATGACAGTCTGAGGAAAACGACAAACGGAGACCTGAGGGGACACCAAAAACCCTCAGTACACCTGGACACACAAGCCGAGGTAAGACAGTACCTCGAAGCATCCAACACCAATGTCTCGAATTGGACAAGGCCGCCGAGACACAACAAGACTTCTTGCCAACCACTAGGTAATCCCGGGTTGACCGGAACCAGACACGACACTGACACATGGACACATCCACCGCCACCGCAACACAAGCAAGCCGAACCAACAAGGACAGGAGCGACGGGAGACGATAACACTCTGGGCAAAGCAACTTGTCAGTCAACTGCTAGGGGGAAACCCAACAATTAAGTGATAGCTACTATGCAACCAGAGACAAGGACAATGGTAGCTTCTAGATTAAGTCGTTAGGGTACTATCGTAGTCTAGGAAAAGACCACAGCCAGTCACCTAAGAATTGACAGAATCCACTAGTGCTCTTTCTATCTACCCGACACCCAGCATAGTCAGCATCAGAGTAAGGCGGAAGCCAAGAAAAACGTCGGCTACGGCCTGACCTGGTACCTCAACGCGCAGCATATATATCCGCCAAGCCTCATCGCCAATGAGGGCATTGACCGGCTCAGCAAAGTGCTTCTGTCCTCCGATCACGCGGGGCAGGTGGAGCCGAATTGAGCTGCGGCGAATCTTCCATGAAAAGAGAAGGCTTAATACTAGCGGTATGCCTGTTCGCGACCTGCGCGGCGACAGCTTCCGAGAAAATCTCTCTGCCTTTGGCGGCAAACATGAGCCGGGCAGATATCTATATTATGCCTGCACCCGAGCGTTCTGTGGGGATCCTGATCTTGTGTCCCGGGCATAACGGAAACGGGGAGGAGATGATTCGAGATGAAGCGTGGGCGCGATTCGCGCGGAAAGAGAATCTCGATTTGGTGGGGCTCTCCTTCGCATCCAATGACAATTCTCAGGACGAGGGCTATTTCAAAGCGGAGTCAGGATCGGGCGAGGTGCTTGTTGACGGATTGAAGCAAGCCTTCGGAGAATCGTCGCGCCCCGTCCTTCTATATGGATTTTCGCGCGGCGCACAGTTCGTCGACAGTTTCGTGCGATGGAAGCCCGAGGGCGTCATGGCGTGGTGCGCGTATTCCGCAACGGAATGGGAAAGTCCTGAAGCGAGAGTGCAGGAACCCCGAGGTATCATCGCGTGCGGAGACGAAGACGAGCCTAATTACAGTTCCGCCGTCTTCCAGTTCCTTCGTGGCCGAAGCATGGACAAACCGTGGACGTGGGTTTCGCTGGCGCACACGGGGCATTGCCGTTCAATCGCGTTGGAAAGCCTGGCGCGCACTTACTTCGCAGCCTTGCTGCTTAACCCAGCGACCGGCGGGCTGTGGCTCGACGTGGATACGAAAAATCAACTCGGGCCGGAAGAGTTGCGAGAACATCCGACGCTGGCGGCGTGGCTTCCAGACAAGAGTGTCGCCGAAGCCTGGAAAAATTTGCATCAACCTTGATCCAGTAAGAAGGGAGGACGGATGAAGACAGCCTATTGTGTCATAGCAGCGCTTATCGTGACCGCCGCCGTAAGGATCGAGGCGGCTACTTTCAGCATCGATAATATCCACGTCCACGAGCAGCTCCAGACGAGCGGCGACGGGATCATGGTGCACGATCCGGCCTTTCCTGCGAATCCCCGTGCACAAATCTATATTCCCCAGATTGAAGTGGACGTGAAAGTCTCGGAGCAGGCGCAGAGCAAGAACCTGCTGGCCAAAGCCTACTTTTTCGATGGTGCCGGCAAACTCACGGCTACAGTCAATCAGCCGGCGGCGGCGCAACATTTTGTCACAGACGGCTTAAGAGGTCATCTTCATCCCTACGCATGGCCGACCCTTGTCCCCGCCAATGTCAGGCAGGAGATCTTCTTTCCGCTGCCCGAAAACCTGCCGGCCAACTGGAGCGTAGTGACGGTCTTCGGCAATGCCAACGGCACGGTTGCCGCCGCCGCGCCGGATGGGCAAGAGCAAATCCTCGACTATCCGGAAAAGCAGCTCGTGGCGAAGACTCTGCTTTCACCAGACGTGCCGCTGACCGATACGGCAGCGGTCACCCCGCTCATCGAGCAGAAGGTCGACTCGGGTAATCCGCGCTATCCCGCGTTCACGCTCTTGCTGCACCTGCCGCACGGCGTTTCCAGCGTGCGCGAAGTCAAGGGAGTCCTCGCCGTGTGCCTTATTGCCGATTCCGTCGGGGGGATCCGGGACCGACTCAACGCGATCAAGCCCTCGGGTGATCCCAATCCGTACTTTGCCTTCGCGGAAAGTCACAAGCTCGCCATCGTCGCGTGGGGCGCGCGATGGGTTTGGAGTTCCTACGCCAATTTCGACGAGCTCAATCGGGACCAAATTCATATGTGGGACAATAATTTTGAACAACTCGCCGATGCGTGGGATCGCGGCATCGGGCAATTGGTGCAGAATTATGGGCTGCCGGATCACGACTATCTCATGTACGGCCTGTGTGCGGGTGGCGAATGGGTGCATCGTCTGGCCCTGCACAAGCCGGATCGGTTCCTGGCCGTGCAAATGCACATCAGCACCAGCTACGACGAGCCTACACCCGAGGCCGGACGCGTCATGTGGCTTCTGACGACAGGAGAGTTGGACGTCGGCTGCGATCGCGCGAGAAGATTCTATACCGCGGCTCGCGCTATGAATTACCCGATCATTTTCAAGGCGGTGATGGGGGTGGGGCATTCCGATTCGCCGATTGCCGATCATTTGGGAATCCACTTCTTTGAGTATGCGCTGGCCGAGAAAGCCAGGCGTGATGCGGCGAATGCCGGTGATCTCGCCAAGTCGCAGATGTTGGATCTATCGGCCTTTAGCGCCTCGCCCTACTACGGCGATCTTATGAACCAGGACATGTTTGCCGCGCAGGATAAGGACATGATCCCGTCCGGCTTTCTTGTGCCGCTTCCCGACAAGGACATCGCCGACGCTTGGAATAAATAAATATGGATTTTTATTATCATGGCGCGTGGCGGATGGACTGGGGATTCGGAAATCCCAACAAGACCGCCGTGTTCATCGCCTGCCTGATGCTGGCCGTTTGGGCAGCAGCCTGCTTCTGGCGCCGCGGATTCTGGCTCGCGCTGCCCGTTTCGACAGCCCTGAGCTATTGCCTCGTGAGCACCTACTCACGTGGTGGCCTGCTGGCCCTGCTGGCGGGCGTTGCGATTCTTTTGATATGGGCGCCGCGACCATGGCCGCGCGCGCGCGCCTTCGCCGGGGTGGCCGCGATCTGGATCGTGGCACTCTTCATCATCCATGCGAAAGCGGAGACGCGATATGGCCAAGGACTGTTCAGCGACGACCAATCGATTGACAGCCGGCTCGTCGTCTGGAGGCACTTCCCGGAAATGCTTGCGGCCGCTCCCTTCGGCTGGGGATGGGGCCGGGCAGGGGACGCCTACACGCAATGGTATCAACCGACGAACCAATCGATCAATTACCTGAATTTGCTCAACAGCCACTTTACGTGGATGGCGGAAGGTGGCTGGGCGTTCTCTCTCTTCTATGTGGTGAGTTGGTTTGCCGTGATCCTGCTTTGCTGGCCGGAGCGTGAGGCGGCGTTGAGGGGCGTGCCGCCGGCGATTTGGACGGCTTTCGGCATCGGCGCCTTCTTCAGCCAAGTGGAGGACTCGATCTGGCTATGGCTTTTGCCGCTGCTGTTTTTGGGTTTTGTCGTCAGCTTCCGGATGCGGCAAAGGATCTGGCCTGCCTGGAGGAGCATCGGGTGGGGCGGCCTTGCTTCGGTCTCTGCTGTAGTTGTTGTAATAGGGATTGGCTGCACCACGGCAATGTTGCCGATCAGAGTGGAGGGCCAGGCGGTCGAGATCGGCCGCGGTGCGAACAAATCGCTCATCTATATAGACCGGGGAGTGATGGGAAAACTCTATGGACACACGCTGAGAAAATATTGGCGAGAGAGCGGCGAAACATTATCTGAGCAGGCTTATATTATAACGGAGACTCCAGCCTATGCCGCGCCTTTGGACGTCTTTCAAATGATTGTCTGCGGAAGAATGGCTCAGACGGTTCGGATTCCCGCCAGTCTCCAAGGAGTGGGCCGATTCATCTTGATCAACCCGGAGTGCTTTCCCGAGGAAATGAAATGGGATGCATCCGTTGCCACAAAGGCGCGCGTCTATTTTGGCGAGTACTCGCAAGGCCCTTCGCGCTCGTCGTGGGAAACTTGCGCCGGCGTGCGCTATGTGGTGATCGACGGCGCGGGCGACTTTGTCCCAGCGTGGCCTAGCGCCATCTGGAAACCGGCAGGAACCTAAAGGGCACCTATGTGGAAAAAACTTATTCTAAAGGACGCACTGGGCGTCTGGATGTTGCTCACCGGATGCCTCGCAGCCGGCATCATCCTGAACGAAATGCGCGCGAAGCCTCTTCCCCTGGTTTATTCCTCGCCGGAGGCGCGTCTCGATCGGGCGGTTGAGAGGCTGAGCGTGGGGAAGCCGCTTCCGGTTCGAGAGGACGGCGACGTCAGCCTTGAGGAAATGCAGACGATCTGCACGGGGCGGTCCGCGCTTATTCTGGATGCGCGGCCGGAAGTCTTTTATCGGGTCGGCCACATTCCGTCTGCCCTCAGCCTGCCTCGCGACGATTTTGAAAACGGCTACCATGTTCTGGCATCCGTGCTGGAGTCGCACCGTAGCGATGTCCTGGTCGTCTATTGTTCGGGCAGCGATTGCCACGACAGCGAGATGGTGGGTGACGCATTGCGACGGCTGGGATATGCGCATGTGCGACTCTTCCGCGGTGGCTGGGGCGAGTGGGAGGGCGGAAATCTCCCTGAGGAGAAATTGTGAAGCGACGAATACCGGAGATCTCTGCTCGCGTTTTTTATGCGTTGTGCCGGATGGTCCTCGGTGCGATTTTTATCTACGCGGCAATCTCCAAGCTCGGCGCACCGCAGGAATTCGCCGATAGTATCGCATCCTATCGCCTTGTGCCCGAACCCGTCATCGGCGTCATTGCACTGGGGCTGCCGTTGTTTGAACTCGCGTGCGGGCTTTTCCTGCTGACCGGCTATTTTTGCGCGACCGGCTTGCTTAGCATTATCGGCATGCTCGTTCTTTTTCTGGCCGCGTTGGTCATCGCGGTCGTGCGGGGGCTTCCGGTCGAGTGCGGGTGCTTTGGATCGCATTCCTGGTTCGACGCCAATCCGTGGATGGCCCTCCTGCGGGATGGTGTACTCCTGGCAGGGGCCGCTTATGCTTACCGGCATTGCCTTGCAGTGGAGTTGGCAACGCGAAAATTCAAGGACGTCCGGGCGTAATCAAAAGTCGACACGCAGTTCCAACGTATGGGCTGCCCCCTCGCGCCCCAGCACACTGGAAAACAGGGCGAAGCCGGTGACGTGGACCAAATCAAACTCGGTTTGCTCGAATTTTCGCAGGAAGCCCTTCAAGTCGTGACGCGATACATCCGCGGCCCGCGCCAGGGTGACATGGGGATGAAACGGACGCAGATCCGGCTCGAGTCCCGCGCGCAGCACCGTGTCCTGAATGCGCTTGTGCAGGGCGAACAAATGCGGATGCCCCTTTCCCACGCCAGCCCACACTACCCTCGGGCGGTCGCCGCCGAAGGCGCCCACGCCGGTCAAGGGCAGAAAGAAACTCCCCACGCGAACTCCCGCCAGTGCAACGCGCAGCTTTTCTTCCGCGTCAGCTCGCAGTACGTCGAGGAAACTCATGGTCAGGTGCATTTGCGCTACGGTCGTCCAGCGAACGCCGCGAATCTCCGGGTCCAGCGCGGCCAACCGTTCGCACGTCGGCAGCGGCAGCTCCAAGGCGACGAAAAAGCGCTTCGACACGCGCCAAAATACGCCACGGAGACCGCGCGGCAAGGCCTGAACTCACCCGGAACAAAGCGCGGCAAAAAGGTTGCGTCCCACCGGGGGGTATGATTTACTCGGTGCCCCTGTTCCTTCCGGAGTAGCTCAGTGGTAGAGCGGTCGGCTGTTAACCGATTGGTCGTAGGTTCGAGCCCTACCTCCGGAGCCCCTTGTAGCTCGCTTAAGCTGAGTGATTTGCAAGCGGTAAAAATGAGTTCTCTGGCAATTGCCAGAGGATTTGCCAGAGGAACTCGAACGACACGGTTAGGACACACTTTCTCCTAACCTTCCTACGCTTACTCGATGTCTGCTCACTAACGGGCAGAGGCGAGAGCGGGGTAGCATGCTTAATTTTTAATTTTTGATAGCCCTTATTGGCCAAATATTACAATAAAGCTCACTTTTTAAGGGTCAAGACTGCCCCTATTTGAGACCTCTCCCGTATTGTGGAGTGCCTAGGTTGGTCATCTTATCCATCAATCTCTTGCCCCCACACTCGGTCGAGTAAAGAAGAGAAAAGACCTTTGTGCATATCCAGAGTATGGCCAAAGCAGCAATGGTGTTACTCCAAAGAAAATCGGCTATGGCTTACTGTGAAGTGTGTAAAAAACCCAAGCTAAAAGGACACCCTCAACGATCGGGGAAAGAACCTAGACTCCCAGTGCGGAGCTATCACCAGCCTAAAGGTGTTGCAAAAGTGAACTCATTTTGACTGAACAAGACCAAATTGCCCTAGACCTAAACCACTCAACCATGTTGGGGAAATTAGCATTATAACCATGCGCAGAAATAACTAAATACTAGCAATGATAGCATGTTCTTGCACAAAATAAATATACCTTTGTAAATCCATAGCATGGAAACCAGCATCCTGAAGCAGCTTTGATCATCGACCTTTGAGTAGTGCGAGCAACTTTGTATTCCTTGTTTGACAGGACAAAGAGGAAAGGATAGCAAAAGATCAAAGATTCCTCTACACGAAGGAGCGACAGATACCAAACTGGATGAAGGAGGATAAAAAGAAAGAGAGATGAGGGTTAGAACTCCCTCGTTAAGGCACAGAGACCCTGATAACAAGAAACCAGATATAGAAGAAACCAGATCAGCTGAGATCAAGGCGGGCTAAAGTCTCGAAAATAACAAGAAGAAAGGTGAGAATCCCGAAAGGGTGAAGAGGAGAGAATGGACAAACCATGAGAAGATTGTGGCAAAGATAAGGGAGAAGAGGAGTGGTCATCCAACATGGTCGGAGAAAAAGAATAGGAGTCATCCGACGAGGTCGGAGAAGGAGAATGAGAGTCACCCAACAGAGTCGGGGAAAGAAAATGATAGACACACAACATGGTCAGGGAAGAAGAATGATGGTCAGCCGACAGGGTCGGGAAAAGAAAAGGGGAACTACCTGACATGGTCGGGGAAGGATCAGAAATAGAGCCCTGGGACACCGAAGTAGAAGGATCAGAAGAAGTCCCAAAAATGGAATGAAAGGATGACATAGGCCGAGGCCTAGAATCATGAGAAAATAGAGAATTCGGAGGCTCCGAATGAGGGGAGAAAGAAGAATGGGGGTATGCGGACCCGAATAGTGAGGAGAAAAATCATGAAAATTGGATTAGAGGAAGGGAAGTACACCACCCAAGGGTGGGAGCTGAGCAATAGAAAGGTTGAATGAAAGGAAGAGGAAGAGGAAGAAGTGGACCCCTAAGTGCACAAAGGATGGCCCTTAAACTTACGCCGCCGCCTCTTCTTAGCTGACAATTCCTGAACATGGACCCGCTTGGCGCAGACTCAGACCTTCGGCCTTCTCAATTTGTAATACCTTCTCAAATAATGGGCCCACTTGGTAGATGGCCTGGCCCGACAGTGAACATGCAACTTCATCAGGGCGGTTGCCCCTAGACATCCAGTGCTAACCATAGGTGGACATTCTTGAACAAATAACTCCTCAAATGAATGAATATTAGAAAACCATGGAGTTTTGTCACTTGGCACTAGTAGCATGAGATTCGACATCTCCACTCGGCAATTGGGCATGGAGCATAACTCCCTTACTGGAAGAGCAGGATGAAACTGAGGGAGAGTAATGCGCGGCGTTGACATGGTCGACTCACCAATAAATCAAGGAAGATTGCATAGGTTGTGCAGAATATCCTTGGAGAGTGTAGAAGATACGGCCAATTGCCCCTTTAATATAGAATTCATAATCTACTTGACAACCGTATGAGTTAGCATAATACGGATAGAGAACCCTTCCTGACCAGTAATCTGAATAGCAACAGAGTGAGGGGACATAACAGCATTAATCACGGAATCTCCGACAAGTAATGAGATTGGCACCGGTCTCGCTCGAGAAAAAACTGGCATCAACGCAAGGGAACCCTTCTTAGCAACTGTCCTCTTTGAAAATGGAGGCACATCATTCCCAAAAATAGCCCGAGACCAGGACGTGGACCGACATGCAGTAGATGAAATCATAAAGCTTGAAATGCAAAACCGGTACCGAATCATCCTGACATGGCTTATTATCTCCCTGGGGACCAGACCCGAGAGTCACCAAGGCTAGCACGCACCCGCTCTGTGGGGTGGAAGTGGATAGAGAAGTGGAGATAATAGGTTCGGATGGTGGAGGTGAAGGTTTAGAGGGCGTGGAGGCCTCAGGCAAAGATGAAGGTGGAGGCAAAGGTGGAGCTTGCTCAGGCTCGGGCGTAGGTGATGGCGGAGAAGATGGAGGTTTAGGCGATGGTGAGGGTGGTGGAGATGGTGAAGTGGGCACTGGGGGTGAAGGTGGAGATGGTTTTGGTGATGGAGAAGATGAAGAGGAGGGTCGTGGCACCCATCGTCGGCGTATCGACATGACACACCGGGTGACATTAGGAGAGAAGGTTGTGGCGGTAATGGGAGTAGAAGAAGTAGAGGCACTAGCCTGAGCGAAGGCTTGGGTTTTTGGAGGTGGAGCCGGAGTAGGAGGTGGTGAAGGTAGCAGGGTAGGTGGAGATGGAGATGGCAATGAGGTAGACAATGGAGCAGGTGTAGCGCTAGATGAGGGATCACAGGGGTGCCCCTGGCCTTGTAGAGACGGAGGCGGTTGCTGCTGCTGCTTGCTGTAGAGATGTAGAATGACCATATCAATAACGGCCCAATCAATCCTCTTCTGATCTTCCAAGTCATAAACAAAATCTTGAAACTCGGGGCAATCCTCAACCAAATGCCCCTGTTGGTGATGATAATCATAGAATTGAAGCATATTCCCAACCGCGGGTCGGCAAGGCACAATTGGAGGGAGCAGCAACGTGTAAGTGGCCATCAAAGCCCTAAAAACGTCAGTAAAAGACTCCGGCAACGGAGAATGAGGAGCCCACTTTAGGTAAGGGGGATGTCGAGGGGTATGAGATGGCGGAGACGATTGTGGTGACAAAAATGAAGGTTGCGTGGGCAATAGTGCTTGGCTGGCGACGAAGGAATTTGGTGAAGCCATATGTGGAGCGGGATGAGGGGGTATATAGACAGCGTCCACCCGCTTGGGACGTGGTATTTCCTTGACCGGGGGTGGAGATGGATGTGGGTATGAGGAGGCGGGAGGCTGACTCATGGAAGGTTTATATGTGGAGGGTTGATATGCAGAGGGTGTGATCTAAGTGGGAGGTTGATATGAGGTGGAGTGCGAGTAGATGGTAGATGTGGAAGGCTAACTTGTGGAGGGTTGATATGTGGAGGGATATGTGGAAGGCGAAGTGTAAGTGGTGTAGACGATGGAGGGGACTCAGTGTCAAGGGAACTTTGGATTTGTTGGCAAATGAAGCGGGCTCGGCTATAAAGTTGTTGCCAGGAGGTAATGTCATTAAGGGCTAAGACGAACCTATATTCTGACATTGCGTTGGATATCAAGATCTTGATCTGCTCCGGCTCCAAAATGTGCCCCGGGACTTGCGCGGCCAAGCCACGCCAGCGGTCAGCAAAGGTCGAGAACTCCTCGTCGGGCTTCATCATTTCGTGGGCCAGATCCACAACAGAATACCTGGGCCCAACCTGGTCCTGATACTGCCGAATGAACTTGTCTTGCACAGCTTGAAAATCCACAATCTGATCTTACGGCAATGAAAAGAACCAATCCTGTAAAGTCCCGCGTCAATGGCACCCAAGAGGGGGGTGAATTGGGTGTTTTCAGGTTTTAATATAGGTATATGCCTATCTTAGTCCTACGTTTTTTTATAAAATGTCATAAAATGTAAGGTATTCCTACGATTTTGTGCGTGATGTGTGAATAGATCTTAGATATTATTTTATTTTTAATAAAATGTAGGAATAGATCACTTTAAAATAATAATAAAAAATCTAAAAATGTAGGAATTGAGGGCGACCCAGATGGCGGTAAAATTGTCACTCGATACTTTTCATTTATTCTCTTTTTAACACCCGATTTTCCTCCGATCACACCAATCCTATCCCTGCTTCTCTTCCCACCCCCGCTCCCTCCTTCGCGGTGGCCTGCTAGCTGCCTGAGCTCCGACCATGGCCGGTGGGGGGGCTGTGCCCCCCTTTCCCTTCTGGTCCCTACTGCCCGCCGCTGCCTGCCGTCGCTGGTGGGTCCTTCGTCTTCCTCACCGCATCCTCCGCTCATGGTTTCGGTTGCACAGACGTGGTGTTCTGGCCCCCTCCAGCTGCTGTGGCCAGTGCCGGGGCTGCTCCTTCAGGCTCTGGGCCCCTGACAGTCCCTCCTTCCCTCTCTGGGGGTCCCTCTAATGGCGCCTTCAGCTCTCCGACTACTCCTCCCACCTAAGGTGGTTGACACGTTTTTGCCTCCTTCCTCACGCCACCTCCTGTGGAAGGCTCTACACCCATCACCTCCTGCCGTGCAGGCCCCTCTGCTGGCGTCTCCCCACCCTCTGTTGCCCCGTTGGCATTTCTTCCCTTGGCCTCTGGTCTGTTGTCGATGCCGGTCGCTACCGCCCGTGGCCCCAAGCCACCTCCTGCCTCTGCTTCCCTCCAGCCTCCCGCTTTTGCGGCTTCACCTCCGGCATCGGTGGGTGCACTTGGGGCATCTTCTGCCTCTGCTGCCACCCCAGGTGGTGCTATCTCTGGCTCCGCAGTGACTCCAGTCATCTCTAGTGAAGGCGCTCCCTCCTCGGCACTCCCTGGTCCTACTGCGGGTGGCTTTGCTTCCGTGGACCCCGTTGCCTCTTTGCGTGACCTGCCCGGGGAGATTGTTGCCCCGCCGTCCTCTGCTGATGCCCAGACGTCTTCCTCCTCTGTCGGTCTCCTGCCCTCGGCCTCCAGCCTTGGCCTTCCTCCTCCTGCTCCATTTGTGTCTGTCGCGACAGCAGGCTACATCGCATTGTCCTCTGACCCTCCTTCTGGCGCTAGTCACTTCCCCGGGCCTTCTGTAACTGCTGGTGGTGCTCCCTTGTCTCTTGCTGGTCCTCTGCCTGTGTTGCCAGTGGCTGGTGGCTGCGCCAGTCCTGCATCTTCCTCGGCCCCACTTTGAACCACTTTTTAGGTTTTGATTTATTACCTCCCTTGTAATTTGTAAATTCTGTAGCAACAATTATAACTAGCATATCGCGTGGGCCTAGTGCTTTTCTCAATGTTGGTTTATTTTTTGGGGGTAGGTTTCTCATTTTCTTTGCCCTATTCAAGTCCGGAGCGCATCGGCCGTTCCCGGAGACCGATGCCCCCGAGGGGCGCCGGGGCAGCCTGCAGGAGCGCCCCCACAGCCCCTCGGCCCAACGGCAACTGGAGCTGTCTCTCCGACTGCGAGACTTCGAGAGGCGTTTCACAGAACAAGAGCGCGCCCTCCACGCTCTGCAGAAGACCTCGACTGTGGAGGATAAGGAGCAATCCCCGTTCTCCGACCATGTCTTGAAGGCTGACATCTCCCCCAGGGTCTCGCTTCCAACCTTCAAGTCATACGACGGCCAGGCAGACCCGGCCGACCACTACGACAGCTTCAACGCCCTAATGACCTTGCATGGGGCATCAGACGTCATCAAGTGCCGAGCGTTCGCGACCACCCTGGTCCAAGGCGATCAGGCTTGGTTCCGAGCCCTCGCCCCCGACAGCATCCGTGACTTCCAGCAATTCGGGCGAGTGTTCAAGGAAAGCTTCGTTGGCAACGGTCCTCCCCAGTCAGTAGCGGCACTATTGGCCCTTAAAAAGGAACAGGGGGAGAAACTCCAGGCCTACATTAACCGATTTAAATCGGAAGCCCTGCGTATCCCCCGCCAGGATGTTGCCTCGGCCATCACCCCGCTGACCGGGGGCACCCGCAACAAGAACCCCCGGCGCGAGCTGGTCCTTCATCCCCATACCTCCCTCGCCGAGCTAGCGACCCTGGCCCTGTGTCACGCAGAGTGCGAGGAAGTCCTCAGCGCTTGCCGCGGCACGACGGGCTCGGGTCGGGAGGGGGACAAGAGGCGACCGTCCGAGCAAGGCTTTGGCCAAGGAAAGAGGCGGAATCGGGACGGAGACCACAAGGAGCCCTCTCGGAAATATGAGTGATACACTCCTCTGACCACCCCCGTCTACGAGATTTATGAAGATATCAAAGGCTCGGGCCTACTCCGCCAACCCGAGCCTATGAAGGCAAAGCACCGCAACCGCCACAAGCATTGCATGTTTCACAGTGACCACGGGCACCACACCGGCGATTGTCATCAGCTCCAAGACGAGATCGAGCGTCTCATCCGCCAGGGGCACTTAACTCGGTACGTGTCCGAGCAAAAGGACACCGCTGCTCCCGAGGAAATCGACAATCTCCCCTGCAGAGTCCACATTAACGTCATTACTGGCGGCGCGGCATCAGGCGGAGATAGTAGCCGAGGAAGGAAGCGTCACGCAGAGCAGGCGAGTCGGGTCTCTGAGCCCCCCAATACCCCGCAGGCGAGCGAACAACAGGCCCTGGTGTTTTCCGACCAAGACGTGGAGGGGTTAACTACCCCGCACGATGACGCTCTCGTTGTATCGGCTACGATAAACCATTGTAACGTAGATAGGATCTTAGTTGACAATGGTAGCGCTCCCGATGTACTTTCATATGAATGTTTCCTCAAGATGGGTGAAAATCCATCTAGACTCCGCCCGATTCGAACCCCCAGAAGGCACAGCAACAGGAATATTAGGAGCAGCAAGCGCGATCACCACGTGATGGGGTTGCAAAGGAAGCGAGGGGGTCGACACAAAGCCCGTGGAAGAAGCCTGCATAGGAGGAACCAAATGAGGGGCTAATGCTAGCCCTTTACCACGAACAAACCCAGACTTGGGAGCCACAGGAGCACAAGCTAGGATAGCACCGGACGTCGAGACTGGAGGAGGGCCCAACCCGGAGGAAGAAACAGCCACCCCAATGGAGGAACCAACGGGACCTGCTGAAGTCTTCACCGTGACAACACCATCGCCCTTAACAGGGGCATCACCTGCATCACCAACAGAACGGTGGGCCTTAGAAGATATAGCAGCCGCAGATGAAGCCAATGAAGAATCAGCAACAATAGGGACCCCATCAACCTCTGCCAAAGAAGCACCAACAGTAGGCGAGCTCGGGACCCCTTCCACACATCCAACCTCAATCGAGGGAGAGAGGAAAGGAGCATGCAGTGCACAATCGGTGGCAGCAATAGGATCACCAGCATGGGTAGAAGGTGCCACCATGGGGGAAGGAGCACCCAGAGTCACCGAAGGGGAAGCAGTAGTAGCAGCATTGGTGGGCGTACAAGCAGCAGGGTGGTCGGCCCCATCAGTAAAGGAGGGTACAAGGGAATCACTAGAGCCACCAGTAGGAGTAACAGCCACCAAAGAGGAAGGGGCAGCAGAGGCCGGATGCCAAGGAGTGGCTGCAGCATTAAGCAGGGGGGGAATCCTTTAGAGGAGACCAGGACGCCGCCTGCAACAGGTTGAACAGGAGATAGGGGGTCTGGTCTAGAAACACCAGCAGCACAAATGGGAGGAACGTCCCCTGGCCCACGAGCAGAGAAGGTGAACTCTTCAGCACCAACAGAAGATAACGCATGGGTAGCAGGAGACGACAAGCCATCAACTGTTGAAACAAGGGTCGAGGTCGAGTCCAAGCCACCAATAGTCACTCCAACCGAAGCATCAAAAGAAAGAGGCATAACAGCAGCATTAACATGACCATTAAGGGAGGACATGCCACCGGATGCGGCCACATCAGGTGTAATAAGTGAAACAGGGGCGACGGAGGGAGCATGATCCATATCAAGTGTGGGTCCAAGGCCATCCTGATTCGCACAATCAAGGCTGGCTGCAGGAGGGCCAAGAGCCACAGCTGGAGCATCACCTTCAAAGAGGTCGGACCGACCAGAGCTACCAACAATTAAAGTAGACATTAGAGCAGCATTAACATGGCCAGGCAAGGAAGGCATCTGTTGGGAGATTGAAGCGCCAACCGGCTGCACACTGGACACCGAGGGGCCAGCAACGGATGGGCCAGTAGTAACGGCTCGCAACGTCTGCATGATAGGCTTCACCGGAGCAGGCTTCGCTGGAGCAACATCGCCGGACGCCGGGGGGGGGGGTAGCACCTGCATGAATAGGCTGGATTACATGACTTATATGCCATGAAAGGCATTTATATGGGGGCATGAAAGCCCAATTACAAGTGCTTGCAAGCCGCGGGACAATTTCGTCATTCGTGACGGTCCCCGGGTCATTGCATTATTATGTGGGTAGTTCTGCATTCGTACAGTGTCCGTCAAAGGACTTGGGACATAGCAGAATGCCGCCCGAGGGGCGTCACAGTGTACTCCCGACATGAAACAGTGTCGAGGTCGAGGTAGTAGGGGTGCCGTGGGCACCGTTGTGTTGGAGCAATTGGGCGTCACCAAGACCGAGGCGACCGAATGGCGTAGGCACCACTTGTGACTGGAGCGACCGGGCGCTGTTGAGGCAGAGGCGGCCGAGTGTTGTTGAGATTAGAGCAATCAAGCGGTGTGAACATCGCCATGAATGGAGCGACCAAGAGCCATTGAGCTCGGAGTTGCCGGCGCTGTGGGCACCGGTGGAACCAGAGCCGTTGAGGCCGTAGGCCTCGCTTTGACTAGAGTAGTTTGGCACCGTTGGCACAGCGGTGACTGGAGTAGGTGGGCGGTCGGGTGCCGCGGGGCATAGTTGTGATGGAGGTTGTTGAGTGGTCGGGCGTTGCAGGCCCCAACGTGACTGGACTAGCTGGCAATCGGGTGCCGAGGGCACCGTTGTGACTGAAGAGATGGGCGCCGTGAGACCTCGATGGTCGTGCTCAGGGCCTGTTGACAGAGACAGAGGCCTGACACTTCATCTTGTGCCGGGACTTGTGAAGTATGCCCATTGTCCGGGTAACGGCATTTAGGGCATGCTTATTGAGGCAGGGAGCTGGACAGGGCGCTTCGATTGAGCTGCGTTTGACGGTGCACGATCACTGAAACAGTGACTGGGCAGGGTACTCTCATCAAGCAATGTGTGTATCGTGCACGAATGTCGAGGCGGAGACCGAGCAGGGTGCCTCGATTGAGCAACATTTGATGGTGCACAATCATTGAGGCAGGGACTGGTAGGGGCGCTCTCATGAAGCGGCATCTGGGTTATGCACGAACACCGAGGTAGGGCCGAGCAGGGTGCTCCCATAAAGTGACATCCGGGGCCGTGCACGATTATCGGGTCAAGGCCAGTCAGGGTGCATTCGTCAAGCAACATCTAGGGCCATGCGCGACTATCGAGGCAGGGCCGGGCGGAGTGCTTTCATATAGCAATGTCCCCGTCATATGCGATCGTCAAAACGACACCTCAATAGGGCATGTTCATCAAAGCCGGGGCCGCACTTAACGGGGTTTGTGTCTTTGCTAAAGGCCGAAGGGGGCGCAATTATGCGGCATGCCCTCGGCGTGAGCCTAGCGAACACAAAACCAGCCAACCAAACTCCTCATGCGTCGTTCGTAGTCCGGGAGATGAGCTCCATGTTTTGATGCTTCATGATTGCCCCTTTGGCTTCCAAATGGGAGGTTTTTATAGCGGAAGATGGTTTTGCACGGGTTGGAGAGAGAGGGCCCCCCTCTCGCCATAAAATCTGATTTTTTTACTAAATTGGGACCACTCTTGACTCAGTGTGACTGCAAGAAGATAGAGGAGACAGAGCTTTGACTAGTTGGCCGGTCGCTCACGCACATAGACTGAGGAGGTTGACCCACATGCTTCCACGTGATCCCGAGACTTCATCCTTCCACACACTGGTACATTGATTGATCCTTGCATAGGACTGGAGAGATTGCGGCTGGAAGAATGGCCGTGGGGCCCTTGGACTAGGGGTAGGCCGCGACCCCAAGGGAGTTCACCCTCCTTGGGGCACGACCGTGCCTTGGGGCGAATCACCCCGGGGGTGAGCCGCGGCTGGGGGGTTGGCCCTGACGACTTCCTGACATCATTTAGGGCTGTCCTTTGAAGGACTTTGTGATCCGGGATGTTAGGATTGGCCCGTGGGGGCTTGTCGATGTCATGTTGTAGTTGTCGCTCATAAAGTGTTCGGGAAAATTCTTGACACAACTCGGGTTGTCAAACGGCCTGAGTAACTGACTGACGGACCTTAGAATTGGCCTGGGGCTGAGGGTAGGAGCTTGCATAAGTCTGGAGAAGGCAATTTGGGCGTATGGGCCCTACCTTGGTGGTATATGCCGCGTTATAAGGCGGGCTGACGAACAAGCCCTCGGTTGCCCGGGAGCTAAAAGTTCACGGCTCATCACTGCCTATCTGAGGGTCAGGGGTGGCCCCGACTTATTGGAGGGTTGTTGTAGGACCTGACTGGTGTGCTGGAGCTGTGGGTTGGCCCGCGATTTGCTATAGAGTGGCTAGGATATACGCGGCCGCAAGGTGTTTGGGGAAATTCCTGACACCCGTGCATGGGCCGTACATGCATGCTACAGGCCTCCAAAGCTTGGGGTTGACTTAGCTAGGTATCCCTTTGGCCTTGGAGCGCTGGAGGAAGGCGTCACGGGGGGCAGACCCCGGCCTTATTGTAGGGTACCACAAGCCATGGCTTGTAGACAAGGCACCTCCGAGTTGCCCTGGGGGCCGTGTAGAATGCAGGAAAAGCCTGCGACTGAGCAATCGAGGGTAAGCCCAATCAATTGTTGATGTTGCCGTGGGTCACGGCTAGCTGGTTGGAACCCTTGGTTGGGCATAGCGAGCCATAGGAGGGGCAGAGTAGCCCAAGTCTTAAAGGTGTTCTGGGAAATTCCCGAAAGCTCATTCCTTGGTATTGTACTGGGAAATCATCTGGGTACAACAATCATCTAGCTGTTGAGGCTCTCCAAGTGATTTTGATGATAACAAAACCCTGGACTTAGTTTCCATCTCGTGCCGTGTGAAAGTGATCAAGAGCGAGCATTGAACGTGTTTAAGGCCATTTTGTGTAAATGTCAAATGCCCAAATGGTTTAAGGTTTCTAAATGCACAAACAAAGCTAAACCAATCTGAAAATGAATGGGTAGCACCGGGTTTTTCCGTGCGAGGTAGGGTTCGAGGGATCCCTACTGAGCCTTCGTTCTGGAGGCTCATCCCCTACGTGTTTTCACCGTGTTTCAGGCGGGGCCGGCACGTCGAGTGGTGTGGCAGGCGTTCAACGCGGTTCCAGTAGCTGAGGTTAGTGCCAGTTGCTAGAGCCGGGGTATGCCCCGTGTACTTATACTTTTCTTTCTGTTGACTGTACTTTATTTTAGACATGAGATGTACTAGACCTTGTAGCAGTTATTTATTTAATTTCTGTATTATCATTTTGTTGTATATTGTGCTATTCCTGCAGTTACTTTAACTTCTTACACACCCTCACACCATCCCTTCTTCTCTTCCGAGTCTTCGGGCTCGTGGGAGACGGACCGAGATTCGAGTCGCGCCGGTTCCTTTCCGGTACTCAGATCCTGGGTCGTCACAAGGTGCGTTATGCTTCGTATGATTTGAGTCTTGTCATCGAGGGTTTCACGGCCCCTAGACTGATTGCCATGCCCGACATGACGTCCCAGTGCTGGTGCGTCATGATTTCTGACCGTTGGTTTTTGACGGTTGGTTTTGACCATTGGGGTTCTTGTCACATAACGCGCCTAGGGAGGCCCGTCATGTACTACAGCATCCCAGGGAAGGTGCGTTATGCTTAACACCCTTGCCTTCCACTTAACGCGCCAGAGCTGGTCCGTTAAGGCCCATAATGCACCTTGAGGAGTGCGTTATGGTATGTTTTGCTCCGTGACATGACGCACCAAGTCTGGTCCGTTATGTACATAACGCCCCTGGAGGAGTGTGTTATGTTTGCTTTCATGACTTAGGGCTTAACGTACCTCTGTTGGTCCGTTAAGCACTATAACGCCCTTGGGTAGGCACGTTATAGTCTATTTTCTGTTGGGAGTGATGGATGGCCAAGTGGGACCGTCCATTCTCCCCTGCACGATTGTGAGTCGGTCGTGCATCTGTGAGTGGCCAATGATGGACCGTTCATCGTCTGAGGCCTAGCCAATGATTTTTCGTGCCGATTCGAGTCTCGGGTGAGTGAACCTTGATTCACGTGCTGACCTGTGGTCTGACTGATGCTGGACATCATGTGGGGACCAAGTGTGGGGTGCCGTGAGGGGTCCTGAGATGTGGCATCTTCGGCTTACGTCACCATGAGTCGGTGTCGTACGAGGAGCGATCCTTGTACTCGTTTACTTTCAGAGTCAATTTTCGTGACTTGAGGGTCTGTGCTTCCGGTGACCCATCCACTAGTCGTAGCTTCCACGGCACGCGTGTGTCGGCGCACTAGGAGCACTGGTGTGGCGCACCCGAGAGAGATAGTGAGTAAGCTGGTTACCGTAGGGCCCCCGCGTACCGTCGAGTCAGGGCTGGTGGGGGAATTACCAGCTAGAGGACAGACCTAGGGCGTATGGTCTGAGTGTGCACACGAGGCTGAGGGCTAGGGGACCCTAAATGAAGAAATATATATAATAAAACTCACATTGTAGCCCCGTCTCCCCCGTGACCCGGTGCTGAAGAAACAACAATGTCGCCCTTGCGAGTTGGGCTTGAGCCTTGGGAATTACCCCGAGATGGCCATGACCCGACCATGACTTGGGCTGATATTCTGACTAAACCGGACCCATTTTCTGATCCAGACTCTTTCCGAGTCGTCATCAAGATAGCCGTATTCGCGGCACACATTTGAACGGGTCCATCCCGGCCTCCACCACGTTTCTTCCACAGAACTTCGTCTGAACATAAGATGGTCCATGGATGACCAACAAGACCTGAATAAAATGAGACATCTCTCGTCATCCCGTACCCTACATTCGGGAATATCAATAGGGCCCTTGTGGGCCACGCTCAGACCTCGGGTTTGCCCCGACCATGGTCACTGTTTGACCAACATCCTCTACCTATAGTTTGCTTCCTTCGAACGCATGCTGGTTCTGGGATCCAACCCCAAAATAGCCACTCGTTGCCCTTGGGCACCGAAAATATCGATGACACCCATGTAAGTCTAGCTTCGACCGCGGGGGGCCCCCTGCAGTATGGTTGCAACTCGATCTCGCGTCGAGCCAATAAACTTATCAGTTTTCGACTGCTCTAATTAGGATTTAACTGAGCATTTTTTGTTCCTCGGAACAATGAAATTGCCACGCACTCGGCAAACATTTGAACAAATTTGCCTTGGTTTTCACCACATCCTTGTCACGGACTTTCGTCCAAATATGAAAGGGTCCATGACTGACCGACATGCCCGATCGCCCGCGTCTCGACATAGGCTCTTAGTGTGATTTATCCATGCTTATTTTCTGTGCAATTAGCATTAGTTCATTGGCCACAAGGCCCCTAGTTTCGGTAATTAATCAAGGGTGTTCCCTCGTATGGGGGATGTAAATAACATCGTGACCTTTATGGCGCGACAGTATTTGGTCCCGTCCTGAACCACGCAATCACGTGATGAAGTCAGATAGAGTGCACCATGGGCTTCCACGATGCCTGAATAAATCATCACTTTATGACTGGCATGCCCATGCACTTAATAAACTGAATAAACTAGTCTAAAAAAACCAACAAATGAAATGACGATAACGTGTTGATCAAAAAGTGCATCCACACCTGACCCTAGGCAGGGGTCAGTGTGTGCACACGTGGTCAGAGGCTTGGACTGACACTAACGAGTTTTACTTTGACTAGTTCTCGATTCTGGTACTTTTATGCCTGTCACTTGTTGCGTTTGTCTGACTCGCGAGTTGCTTGAGACACAGTGTAAGCCATCAGTGGACGCGTCTGGTTTCTACCTTCTAGTGGGTTCCTCCATCTCTCACTTCACCTAGTTAGTTGAGGTTTATTCTATTGGTAGATTTAGTTCCTGTCGCTAATAAATTATATTTAATTGGCATATAGTTAGCTGGGCCGCGGGGCCGCGCTGGCGAGCGGGTGGGGGGTTCGCCGGCGGGGGGTTGTCGTGACTGGGGCATCGCGGGGTGATAGGGTGTGGCCGCGGGTGTTAGAGAGGTCGACGACGGAGGTGTGGTAGTGGCTGTCGCGGCTGCAGGGGTGTGTACATGGAGGGTGCGCTTGGCATGTGATGGGACCGGAGGTGGGGGCGGGCGACGGTGGACGTGGGTAGGTTTGTAGGCTCGCGGGCGGGCGAAGGGTGGCAGCGGTGTGGTGGCTTGTGTTGCGTGCAGGGAGAAGAGCGGGAGAGGGTGCAGAGGTGGGCTAGATCGCAGACGGTGGAGGGGAGACCGACTACATGGCTGTGTGTGCAGGGAGGGGAGCGACGATGGCGACGGTGGGGTGTTGGCTGAGGCGAGGAGGGGACGCCGGTGGCGGTGTCTGGATGGTGGCAGCGGCCAGTGGAGGGGGTGCCGAGCGGTGCGGCTAACGGGGAGAGAAGAGAGAGGGTGATGGGGAGGGTGGCGGTCGCGGCCGGTGAGAGGAGGGGACGCCGGTGTGGTGAAGGGAGGTGGCAGTGGCCGGTGGAGGTGCAGGCGGAGGGGGTGCCGAGCGGTGAGGGTAGTAGGGAAAGGGGAGGACGGTGGCAGTTGTGAGGGTCGAAGGTGTTGAGGAGGAGAGGAGGACGTGGCCGGTGTGGGGTGGGGGTGTCCGCGGTGTAAGGGAAAGAGGGTGACGGTGATCGCCGGGAGGTGGACGATGGGAGGTCGACGGTGGTCAGTGGGAGGTCGACGGTGGTTAGCGTGGGTTTTGCTGGGTGTTAGCAGGTGGTGGAGAGTGAGGTGCGGTGGAGAGAAAGAATGGAGAGGGAGAGAGTTCCGTGCATGGGAGAGAGAGAGAGACCCATGCATGGGAGGGAGAGCTGTGGGTGATGAGGAGAGAAGAGTGGGGGAGGGAGATGAAGTAGAGTGTGGCGTCGGCGGAGGGCTTGAGAGAGGAAGAGAGTGGGTAAGAGGGGGTCGGCCGCGGCGACGTGAAGAGAGATCAGAGATGGGGAGGTCACCAGGTTCTGCAGGTGGTGAGAGGGGGAGGTCACCGGCGGGTGTCCGAGTGTGAGAGAGAATGGAGAGCTGGGGAGAGAAGAGTGGGAGAGGGATCCGCGGGAGAGAGGGGGTGGCGTCCGCGGTTCCAGGGTCGGCAGTAGGGGGGCGTCGACGATGAGGGGTGGTAGCAGGGGGGTCACAAGTGTTGGCATATGCAGAGGAGATAGAGTGGGGTGGGGCTGTCACGGTGGCGGCCTGGGAGTAGAGGTGGTGTACGTGGGGGCCTTTAAGTTGATTCCTAGACTGCATGCAGTAGCTAAAAGGATTCTAATGGCTTCTAGCCTAGCTATAGGGGCAAAAGATTCTTCAAAATCAATACCAAATTCTTGGTTGTAACCCTGAGCTACCAGTCTAGCCTTGTTTCTAACCACCAGGCCGGAGGGAGGGTGTGGCCCCCAAGGAGGTTCGCCCTCCCTAGGGAGCGCAGCCGCCCCTGGGGTGAACTGGCCCCGGGGGAGGTCGTAACCCTGGGGGATGGCCCCCGGGGGTCTTCTTTCATCATTTGGGGTTGTCCTTTGATGAACTTTGGACCCCGGGAAACTGGAATGGGCCCGTGGGGGCTGCCGTTCTTTGAGATATCGTAGCCGCCCGCAAGGTGTTCAGGTAAATGCCCGACACACCGCCGGATCGCTGAATGGCTTGAGTAGGTGGCTGAGGGGCCGCATGCCGGCCCTTGGGTTGACGACGGGAGCTTGCAGGAGCTAAGGGGAGGCACTTTATGGCTGTAAGCCATGCCTCGGGCTGTGTGCCGAGTTGTACAGCGGGTTGACTGGGTAGCCTCGGGTTGGCCCGAGTGCTAAGGTTAAATGGCTTGTTGCCATGTGTCTGAGTGTCGGGGTCGACCATGACTTGTCGGGGGGTCGTTGTAGGACCCAGTTAAGGTGCTGAAACCATGGGTCGGCCCATGGTTTGGTGTAGAAGGGCTGGAACATACGCGCCCATGAGGTGCTCGACGGAATGCCGAACACACCCGTGTTTGCCGTATATGCGTGCGGCGTGCCTCCGAAGCCTATGGTTGACTTAGTCAGGTCTCCCTTTGACCTTGGAGGATTGAAAGACATGCTTCTAGGAAGGCCCTTGGCCCTTTTTGTTGAGTGCCATGTGGCGTGGCTCGACGTCGAGGCGCCTCTGGGTTCCCCCGGGCGGCGATGCAGGATACTGGCAAGGCCCGTCTGTGAGTGGCCGGAGTTGACTCCGGGGAGTTACTTGTGTCACCGTGCATCACGGCAAGCTGGTCAGGGCCCTTGTAGGGACCCATGGGATTGTAGAGAGGGCTGGATAGCCCGTTCCTGGAAGGTGTTTAGTGAAATACCCGAACCCTTATTTCTTGTGATTTTACCGGGAAATAATCCGGGTACAACAAATGCCCCCCACGGGTCATGCGTCGGAGGTGGCGATGAGGGCGTACGGCCCGTGAGACTCCTGTCCCGAGCTATTGTAGTTTTATTTGGCACTTCAAGTGCCTTTATTTTTTTCATGTTGCATGTGTTGATTTTGCTGGTATTCTGACCAATTTTCCATGCTTTGTCTTGCAGCTATGGCGCGTTTTGGCAGAGATGGACGGGTCCCGAGACGGATGGCCTGAGGGGAGGATCACTAGGTGTGGAGGACTGATCGACAGGTACCTCCTCTAGGCCCGCCAGTGGTTATAGTGGCTAGCATAGAGCAGCTGGACAGTGGGGGCACAGTGATGGCTGAGGGTCCCCTTGGCGAGAGAGCCGCTGGCGTCGGGACCGAGGAGGTGGCTAGGATTCAGGAGGCCGGTGGCATGTACACCTATGACATGAGCGGAGGGTATCCATTGGAGTTCTCCCTGGATCGGCACCTATTTGAGTTTCTTCAGAGTTACGTTTCGCCCGGCATGGCGGAGGATGACTCACGAATTCTGGGAGCCCACTATCGACTTGAGCGGGCCATCTTGATCGGAAGGGACAGCCTGTAGGGCGTAGCCTTCTACAGCTACCCTAGCTTCTCAGAGGACTACTAGAGGCAACGACAGTTTCCCAGTGCTGAGTGTTTGGGGTTCTTTGGTGGAGCGGAGAGATCTGGGGTCATAGTAGGACCGCTGGCCCCCGCTTCCTGGGACTTGCACGGTCACCATCGTGCCAAGACAGAGGGGACCGCCAGATTATTGTTGGAGCCCGCAGGCTTGCAGTATGCTGGAGAGGGCTATGATGACCACAACATGCTGGATGGGGTCATAAGGCAGACTATCACGAGCTGGTATGGTCACTGGGCCATGATTCCGTCGCACTACTACCGCCAGGGTGCCACTGAGTGGCTGATGGGGGTCATCCATCACTACCGGGTGCTGTTGGACTGGGCCAGGATCTGGTACGCGGTGACTGTCACCTTGTACGTGTACCCTTGCTACACTAGGCTGCTGCAAGGGCTGCTAGAGCGCTTCAACCGCCATTGGGACATGGTGGCTACAGCAGAGGGAGAGACTTCGCTGGACTTGTGGTCTCTGTTTAGGATCTCCAGGTTGCCGGTCAGCGGCGAGGGATACGAGGAGATGGTGCTTGATGACCTTCATCGCAGCCACAATGATGGACAGGGGAGGTACCGAGTGCCGTTCAGCTATCAATATCCGATGAAGACCTGGAAGGACTTGGCCCTTGTAGGGAGAGAGAGGGTGGCACAGACTCCGAGAGTGTCACTGAATGTATGGGTCCATCATTTCTACAACGGGCCGTTTTGCTTTTATCAGGAGTTCGCTAGGGACCAGACTCCCTAGGAGGAGTATACAGAGGTGGAGCTATGCTTCAGGACCCACAACCGGTACGTCTATGCTTCACAGGAAGGGTGGAATCCCCACGGCTTGACGGACGTGACACACCTTGCCGCCTACTTGGCATACTGGTTAAAGATGTTCATGGTTCCACATGGGGAGGATGGTCTGCTGATGGCTGAGCTACTGTGGCCAGCCTGTCTGTTAGCTGAGGGGAGAGAATTGGCCTTCGCTCCTGCTGCATTGGCCAACATCTACCAAGGGCTGGGAGTTCTGGTGGCACACCCAGCGTCGAGAGAGAGAAGCATACTCCTGCCGACCCACTACCTCAGGGTGTGGGCTGGACTGCTATTTTCGGGACTGGTGACGCGAGAGACAATGATGAACGCAGCGGCACCGCTTTTGTTTAGCTTCCCCGGATAGCCTGACAGGGATGCAGAGATGCAGCTAGAGGGGCCTAGGAGAGCCCTTTGCTACTTGCCTACCCGGGGCGAGGAGGGGATACCTTTTGACAGTGCCACGTGGGACTCCAGCCTTTTTCTGGGGCCTTCAGGTGGAGGGGCGACCAGCGCGCACCCTGTTCAGGAGGTGGCAGACGTCGGGCTGCAGACGGAGTGGATACGGAGTACCCAGTCAGTGGTGCTGACGTTACACAGGTCAGCGATAAGTTCCTTGTAGCCGTACTATCCACATCAGTTTGCAAGGAACTTCGGGTACGACTAGGGGATCCCGCCGAATAGGGAGTTCCCTTTGGTAGGCAGGCAGTACCAGGGCAGGGATGCCCACCTACTTGCGGCGGCATGGTGGGACTTCTACAGTCACTGAGAGCCGGAGTAGCTCCCGATGCTGGGACAGGGACGTCGAGGGAGGTTCGACGTTCACTATGCCAGGTGGTGGTTCGAGCACAGCCATCTGTACCGTCAAAAGGCTTTCACGATCCGGAAAGCGGAGGAGAGCTGCTTGCTGAGGGAGGACCTGCCTCCGATTGTGCTGGACGACGGGTACCTGAGGACCCACCCTACTCGGGTCCATCAAGAGATCGAGCCGGTTATGGAGCAGTGGCCCCGGGGTGGCCGGGGTTTGACTTCTGGGAGCTGGAGCAGTGGTGGGGCACTGAAGCCCCTGAGACAGGCTTCGGTGAGGGCAGCAGTGACAGGAGCGAAGGTGTCTCGATCGATGGTGCCTAAGGCCTGGTGGGCCTAATTTTTGGCCGACTGCAACTTTCAGAGTAGGGGTTCGCTAGATCGGGAGCTCCCACACGGGAGCTTTGCCAACTCAGCGATTGACAACTGGCGATGACACATCGGCCACGCGATCGGGTCTGCTAGGCCCGTGGAGTTCCTGTCCCAGATTGAGTGTGCCCGCACTCTACGGGGCATCCAGGAGGCCGTGGCGAATGCGGCCCAGGTGCTGGCACTGAAGCCAGAGCAGTTGGTACTCCTGCCACCGATCCCCTTCGCCTTTGTTTTGGGAAGAAACCTCTGAGATTAGGAGCTAGGGGATCACTACATGCAATGCTACGTACTTACCTGGAAGATGTGACGCAAGTAGGAAATGAGGGCTAGGGGTTCAAACCAGCGTGGGGAGGAAAGAGGAAGATGATGACTCCTCTCACCCTCTAGGAAGAGCTCCCGTCGCTTCGATGTTCCCCCGATGGCCTCCTGCACCCAAAGAAAACCAAAAGTGAATAAATCCCCCTTCTCACTGGGGAGATCCTCTGTTTTGTTCCCTGGGCTGGGAGTTGCAAGTCATGGGAAAAATCATGTAGAACAGGGGAGAGAAACGTGCCCACGAGCTGGGCCACGTTCTCTGACCGGGTAAACAGGGGAGGGCGGCCAAGCCTTTGGTCGCCCAGCAATAGAGGGCGGCCATCACCCTGGCCTCCTTGAAGGGAGGGCGGCCAGGACTCTGGCCACCTAGCAGACCAGGGCAGCCATCGACCTGGTCGCCCAAGACTGGGGGCGGCCAAGTCTTTGACTGCCTAGACCATGCTTCTTGGGCCCCTAAGTGGACGAGGCCCAATAGCTTTAAGGCTACGGGCTAGGCTTTAAACTCAAAGCATCGGTAAACCAAGTACCACAATTAACGTCATTTACATGAAGGTCCATTAGGAATCCACGGGATGTCCGAAATTAGGTGTCTACACATCCGCCTGAGCATTCTATCCCTGATTGATATGCTCGACTTTGATGAAGTAGAACCTCGCCATCAGGCGGAGTGCCAACTGGTAGAAAGGGAGGAGCTCTTATTTCCACACATCGAAGTCTCCTTCTAGCTACTTTATGGCTAGCATGGAATCCCCAAATGCTTCTAGCATCTGAATTCCCATGGATAGAACAATCTACAACCTAATTATTAGGGCCTCATATTCTGCTTCATTATTTATGCAGGGCTTGTTTATTGAACAGGATGTATATATGACTTCTCCTTCTGGAGATTTCAGGACTATGCCTACCCCCGCTCTGACTCTGGCTGATCTAGTTGTTGGGGTGTCAATTCTGGATGAGCCATCAAAGTATAATCACCACAATGAGGGCTGCACTTGGCTGGCTTCTAGGGTCTCATCTTCAGGGAGCTCTATCTCTAACGGACAGTCCTCTGGTACTGGGTGCTCAGCAAAGAAGTCTACGATGGCCTGACCTTTGACGGCCTTTTGCGGTACGTAGGAGATATCAAACTCCATAAGAATCACTACCCATTTGCCTAGGTGGCCTTTGAGTGCCGATTGGGACATGATATATTTCAGAGGATCCGCCTTGAAAATCAGCCTAATTTCATGCGACAACATGTAGTGTCAGAGCTTCTTGACTGCGAAGACTAGTGCCAGGCAGATCTTCTCAATGTAGGTGTACTTCTCCTCAGTTCTGCCTAATCTTCGACTGAGGTAGTAGAGGGCTTGTTCCTTCCCTTCTTCATTTCTCAAGCACCTCGCAGTCAAGCTCGTGACAAGCGAGTGACACAACAGTACCACACCGAGTGACTAATCAGAGTAACACTCGTCAGCGTCAGTCCAAACCTCTGACCACGTGTGCATAAATTGACCCATCGCCTTGAGCCAGGCCTCTAGCTAGTTTTCCCTCCCAGTAGGACGCTGCTGGCTATGCGAGAGGGCCTACAGAAACTAGCTTACAAACCGTATAACGGGAATACCCCGCCACCTCTCTCGGGTGGGCCAGCACGGACGTCATCAGGCTACGACTAGTGATTCCATCACAAGGAAAGAGAAAGCTGCTCTTATGGGATGTAAAAGGATGCTACAGTATATAAAATATTTTAAATATGGCGCACATGGAACATGAATTGCATAGAAATTACACATGTAAGCTTTTGAAATCTCCAGGTATATAACGGACTAGAACTGCCCCGTTATACACCATAACGGACCGGGGAAGGACCGCTATGCTTCACAGAACTTAAGAAATCCATAGATAAATCAGACTATAACGCACCAGGGTAGGCGCGCTATAGGACTATAACGCACTGGAATGGGCGCGTTAAAGTCACCAGTCACAAAACACAACAGACGATGAGTATAACGGACTAAGGGTGGGGTGTTATAATGAACATAACACACCTCCCATGAGTCGTTATGCCTTCCAGAATGTCTAAACTCCACAGGAAACTACACATATAACGCACCTCAATAGGGGCGTCATATTGGACATAACGTATAGGGACAGAGGCGTTAAAGGTAACGGACCTTTAACTCAACACACGGGGAGCATAACGCACTAGGGCAGGCGCGCTAAGGCTACCTGAACATGAAAATCCACAGGAAACTCAGACACGGACGATATAACACACCAGGGCAGGCGTGTTAAATGACCATAACGCACCAAGGTAGGCTCATTATGTCACCTGGGTTTTGTGACTCTGGAGTTTGGAATCGAAAATCACTCCCGATCGATCGAAATCGATGGGAGACGCGACGGATTACAAAACCTGTTGAACCTACCAACCCATACCGATCATACAAGCCCAAGCATGCCACTAGAAATGAAATACGATGGCCATGGAATTGATTTTAACAATTAAAAGATTGGACCGGGTCTTGGGAGAGGTGGGCTTAGTCCAACATGGTTGGTTGGGGTAGGAAAAGGTTGGTGGTGAGTAAAGTGGGCGGGTATAGGAAGGGATCTAAGGGGTCGTGGTAAGGGTGACATGGGGAGAGGAACTATAGGTCCTCATGGTCCTCACATAGTGGTGAGTCATCCTCTAATGAAATAATTAGGCCAAAATCTTTGGTGGGATGGTCGGCCATGAATGGAGGGCTTGACATCCTACCCGAGATAAGTAATTCTAATTCGTGGATAGCATCGGGCTCATCGGGTGTAGGGAGGAATAGAAGGAGGTCGCTAGTGTAGCAACCCACAGTCATAACACCCCTCTCTGGGTGCATTATGTCGATATAATGCCCCTATGCTGGTGCATTATATCAGCTGGCTATAGGTTTTGATCTGGTTGGCATGACGCCCCTCCTGTGGTGCGTTATGTGGGTATAGCGCCCCTCTGCCGAGGCATTATAGTCATGTTGACCATTTGCTTGTCCTGTGTTGTGCGTCTGTGCGTCTATCTGTCCTAGGTCCTTGTTTAGGGCAGCGTCCATCTGTCGGTGGTTGTCCGGATTGATCGGTTTAGGTGACTAGCTGTGGTCTTTTCCTAGACTATGACGGTACCTTAACGACTCAATCTAGAAGCTATCATTGTCCTTGTCTCTGGTTGCGCAGCAGTTGTCTCTTGACTGTTGGGTTTTCCTTAGCAGTTGACTGACAAGTTGCTCTGCCCAGAGTGTTGTCGTCTTCCACCGCTTGTGTTCCCGTCGGTTCTACTTGCTTGCGCTGCTGTGGCAGTGGATGTGTCAGTGCGTTAGTGTCGTGTCTGGTTCTGGTCAACCCGGGGTACCTAGTGGTTGACAGGAAGTCTTGTTGTGTCTCGGCGGCCTTGTCCAATTCGAGACATTAGTTCTGGATGTCTCGAGGTACCGTTCTACCTCGATTTATGTGTCCAGGTGTACTAAGGGTTCTTGGTGTCCCCTCAAGTCTCCGCGTGTCATTTTCTTTCGAAGTGTCATTTTCTTGGCTTAGGATTAGGTCGATTGGCGACTTGTTCCGTTTTGTGTGACGATCCCAACTCAGAGTCATAAGACTCAGGGACCGTTATAGCTGTAGGTCTAGCTGCCTTGTCCTGAGTCTGTCGGCAATCTCCTATGCTACCTTTTGGTGTTTTGAAGTACGCGTTACGGGTGCTTTTGCCTATATGTACTCTGACACTTACGTTTTGGAGTCCGTGTCTTGTGAGCCTTCACTAGTTGTAGCCTTATGGCACGCTTTGGCGTGACGACTTTTACAGCGGGGCACTTCCGGTTCACGATTTTTAAGCTAGTCTCCATCGGCTCCCGCAGTTATCGTTGCATCCACGGGGGGAGAAAACTAGCTAGAGGCCTGGCTTAGCCAAAAGCCAGTGTGTGCACACGTGGTCAGGGGCTTTGGACTGATGCCGACAGGCATTCCCCTGTCTAGCCACTCGTGACTTGGTCACTGTTCTGGCTCTGACAGTGTCTTAGTCTCTGCCCGACTGTGGGTATTGAAGATGAGATGCTAGTTGGCGTAGCATAAGATGTCAGTGGATGCAGCTGGCTGTTCTTCTAGTGTGGGGCACTCCAGTCACGTGACGCGTGGCACTTTACGATACCCTTCACGGTTCGCTTTACGTTTCTCGTGCGTCGTGACCCTCTGGGTGAGTCCTTTATGGCTGTACTCGGGGTCAGCGTCTGTCGCTTGCACGACATTCTAGTTGTGTATGTGGCAGTGTGTACAGCATTCTTGTCATGTCAAGACAAAGGAAAAGAAAAAGAAAACGATTGGATTTATATAAAAAATCTAAAACATTAGAAAAATATATTTTCTCGATCCTCGCGACGCGTCGATCGCAATGGTACCGCTCGCGGGTAGGTGAACGGCTCGGTTCACCCACTACAGGGTTCCGTAGGTCCTTCCGAGTCACACACGCAGGAATCGGAAAACACGCGGAAAAAGTCGCGGAACGCGTTTCGACCTCCGAAACTGACCCGAATCGCATGGATCCGATCACGAAAGATGTCCAGAAGATAGTTTCGGACAGAACGGGCACAAATTCATCGAGAACATAGATCTGGGACCCACGAGGAAGGATCTGAAGGGTCTGGGACATCCCCCCTTAAACAAATTGCATCCTCAAAATTCAAGAACGAAGCATAGGAACAGGGGAAAGACTCGCGCGAACAAATAAGGATACAGCTGCCGCATTCATCCTCACACTCCCAAGATACCTCACCACCAGAATGACATTGTCAGACCACCTTAACCAGAGGAATAACCTTGTTCCGCAGGCGCTACTCATGTCGATTCTCAATGCAGACAGGATACTCCGAAAGGGACAGATCTGGGGTCACCTCAGGCCAAATAACGTCCTCTAGAACATGGGAATCATCAGGCAGATACTTCCGAAGCACTGACACATGAAACACATCATGCACAGCAGATAGCTCTGGAGGTAACTGCAACCGATAAGCAACTTCCCCAATGCGCTCGACAATGAGGAAAGGACCAATATAGCGGGGACTCAGCTTCCCACATCTACCGAAGCACATTACACCCTTCACGGGAGAAACTCTCAGGAAAACCCGATCTCCCATAGCAAAACTGAGAGATCCCCTCCTCTGATCGGCATAACTCTTCAGCCGGCTCTGTGCTGGCAACATCGTCTACCGAACGAGGTGCTTCACCTCAATGCACTGCTGCACCAAATCAGGTCCTGTCAAGACACGCTCGCCCACCTCGAACCAATCAAGCGGAGTCCGACACGGTCGCCCGTACAACGCCTCATAGGGAGGCATACCAATGCTCGAATGATAGCTGTTGTTGTAGGCAAACTCCACTAATGGTAAATGGTGGGTCTAACTCCCATGCCACTCCAGGCAACACGATCTCAACATGTCCTCCAAAATCTGGATGGTCTGCTCAGACTGACCGTCCGACTGAGGATGATAGGCCGAGCTGAATGCCAACTCAGTTCCTAGAGCTCGCTGGAAACTCCTCAAGAATACTTATGTGAAGCGCGGATCACGATCTGACTCAATAGAGATGGGGACTCCATGCAACGGATTGATCCGCTCCACATACAAACGAGCCAATCTCTGCACGCTCCAACTGACTTTGATTGGCAGCAACCAAGCTGTCTTCGTCAGTCTATCCACCAGTAACCAAATACAATCATGCCCACTGGACGTCCTCGGTAACCCAACCACGAAATCTCTATCGGTGCTATTCAATTTGGCAGATTCTAAAAAAAGACATGAAAAGAAAAAATGAAATATGCTTCGCAATAGTAAAGGAAGACCTGGCTGGAATTTCAACTTTCAACAATACCATTAGATTTGAAAGAAAATGGGGACATTCTCCATGAACTAGCAATAACATAATATTCAAGAGTGGAAGCCAGACTAAACTCATGTGACTAAAGTTAGAGGGATTTAGATCCCACCTCCACTCGGTCCTCACTCAGTGAAGAGGAGTAGCAAGAGCATCTACTCGTTCACTGAATTTTTACAATCAAAAAGTTAGCTTAGTAGATATAAATACAAGAGAAGGAGAATAAGTCACCTTGTGAATCAGTTTCGCTGGTATAGGATGACATCAGGTGGGTTACATTTGAAGAAGTGAAGTCGGCCAATGTCAAGGCTAGCAACATAATGATGAAAATGTTGAAGTAAATCTCTGAGAGATACTCTCTCCAAATGAAAAGACTCGACAAGATACAATGGCAACTATACAAGCCCCAGTACATTGTGGAAGGTGCTTTATGCAGCCAGGGACAACTGTCATTCTTCGTGAAGAAGATGCGCTCCAGGCCCTCCGCAATCTGTAACAGGCCACTCCACATAAGAGGGGGACAACTAAATGATCAACTATCGAGAAAAATTTTAATTTGTCTGGAGGCACCTAGCAGCATACTCTCTTTTTATAGTTATCAGAAATACCATTTCAATATACACCTCACAAGGGTTAGGAATATGAAGATAGCTGACTGCAAATAAATTTCAAATGCCTTCAAGTACGGCAAAATTCCACCCCTTGCTTGGGGAATTCACCACCAAGGTGCGGTGTCATGGTGCCCCCTAGTCTCCACCAACGCATCAAATACCCTCAATGTAGAGAAGAAGAGAAGAAATTTACTGAATTACACGCACTTGGGGTGTCTGGATGTCACCCCCTTGAAGCAGGCCCATACATGAAAAGGGGGCAAAGGACCAGTTTACCAAGGAGGCTAAAGATAAAGAAAAGAAGATGATGTAGACTAATGATTTGTTCTCCCTGTCGCTGTCCGGTCACCTGACTTGGCACAAAGAAGTAGAACTACCCAAAGCAAAAGACGTACCCCGAGCAGTTCCTCCAATCATCGGCACCCCTACCCATCCCGGATCGACCTTGGGAGGATTTGAGTATGGACTTCGTCCTTGGCCTACCTAGGGCCTTGTGCAAACATGATTCCATCTTTGTAGTGTTTGATAGGTTCTCCAAAATGGCCCACTTTATCCCATGCTCTAAGACCTCCAATGCTTCTAGGGTTACCCGGTTATTCTTTGATGAGGTAGTTCGACTCCATGGGTTACCTAAGACCATTGTGACTGATCAGGATGTGAAGTTCACTAGCTACTTTTGGAAGACTCTTTGGCATCTGATGGGAACCCTCCTTAAGTTCTCCACCGCTTGTGAGGGCTCGTCGACCAGGGGTGACCCAAGCCGAGCAGTGAGGGATTTCATGTAGTTCCATCCACCTTACTATGACGGCCAGCTAGACCCTGATTTGGCTCGAAGATGGCTCGACGAGATGGAGCTGGTGTTCAGTTCCATGCGGTGTACTGCGGAGGACAGGGTGATGTTGGCCTGTAACCAGTTGCAGGACATGGCTCGAGAGTGGTGGGATTCCAAGTGGAAGACGTCCTTTTAGTCTCGCCCCCTTGAGCAGATCTTGTGGAGTGACTTTGTCAGTGCTTTCGAGCGTGCTTACTGCCCAGAGTACATTGCTACGTAGAGGATGTGTCAGTTTCTAGAGCTGGTACAGGTCGACATGTCCGTGTTGTAGTACAGGGCCCAATTTGTTGTGCTAGGTCGTTATGCACCTCACATCATGGAGCATGAGAGGGTGAAGATCGAGCAATTCATCCAAGGCTTGAGGTAGGAGCTGAGGCACCATTTGATCGTGAATGCTGCCTTTGATTTGGAGACGGCAACTCATATTGTGGCGTCTTTGGAGCTGGATATGGAGAGGACACGAGGACCGATTAGCCAGGGGCAATCTTTGTCAGGCCGCAGCCACTAGACGACTACTCAGCAGCAGAGCACATTCCAGCTTCCTTCTGGTAGTTTGGAAGCTTCGACTCTGGCATCTTTAGCGGTGGGTTCTGCATCCTTTGGCACCAAGATCAAGAGGTTCTTCGGGAAGGGTTTTCGGAAGAAGAAGAAGGAGGGCCGAGAGTAGCGGTAGGCTTCTTCGGGTAGTGTTCAGCAGTCGGTACCTTTGCAGCGGTAGGGGTCAGTCGATGGTTCTCATGCAGGGTGTCCCCGTTGTGGCGAGTCGCATCCAGGCAGGTAGTGTTCGGCGTCAGTGATCTGTTTTAGATGTGACCAGCCCGGTCACATGGCGTGTAACTATCCGCAGTGGCCGCGTCAGCCACCCCAGTTTCCTCAGCAGCAACAGTAGTACCCACAGTAGCAGTTTCAATAGCAGGGGTAGTATCTGCCACTACCACGGTCAGCAAGTGTGGGCAGGCAGAGAGCTCGAGGCCAAGTTTCTCACATGACCAAGGCAGAGGCAGAGTCGCCGTAGCTTGTGGAAGGTACTGTTATGATTTTGGGTTGCGCAGTGCGAGTTTTGTTTGATTCTGGTGCATCGCACTCGTTTATTTCAGAGGATTTCACACGAAGTGTTGAGGACCCAGTCTCCCAGATGTCTTGTGATTTGATGGTGGAGTTATCGTCTGGTGACTTCTTGGTCACTCCATTTTGCTTCGAGAAGGTTCCGGTCTGGATCGAAGGGCGGAGTTTGCCAGGCAGGCTGTACGCGTTGTGGCTTCGGGACTATGATGTGATTTTGGGCATGGATTGGCTTGAGGCCCAATGAGTGGTGGTGGATTGTGGAATGAAGAGGGTCTACTTTCAGCATCCTCCAGGGTCTTCAAGTTTGAAATTGGAAATTTGTAAGAGGTTTATATTTGAAATAAAATTTTGATTGTCGTTTTGAATTATTTGGTCTCATGACATTGCTCTTGATTGTTCACGACTATTTAACTGCCACGTTCCGAGCAAACGACACGTTCCGCTGCTATCGGTTCGGGGCATGACATGGGGCCTCCTCAGTTTGCCGATCGTGTGTGGAGATCAAGTAACACCTCCTTGATTCCCTTTGGTATCCTCGGACTTCTCCCAACCTCCGAGGAGTGGGAAACTTTAGCTTTTGATGATTGGAGAAGGGGACGCCATAGAGAGTATTGAGAATAACTTGTCCTATGACGGCATTGTACTCGGCCATTCCGTGTACTATAGTGATGTCCGCTAGGAACGTCACATCTCTTGGTGTGGTCCCAGATGTGATTGGCAATGATATATGTCCTTTTGAGAGGGTGGTTGTGCCTGAGAAACCATACAAGGGTGTGTGCTGTGACACTATCTGTGACAAATCCACACCCATAAGTACTAGGCAATTGTAAGAAACACGTCGGTGCAGCTTCCGTTATCCACTACATTGGTTGATGGTCGCCAAGACCACTAGAGCATCAGAATGAGGAGTGGTTACACCTTCTAGGTCTTCGTCTAAGAAGACAATTGGATCTATGAGGTGTTCCCAGGTGGCAGTTTCCTAGTGGTTACTATCGCCTTGCTCCACAATGTTGATCGCTGATGCGTACTATCAGAGTCTTTTGGAGCTATCAACGCCCGAAGCTGGCCCTCTAGAGATCACTATGATCTCTTTCCCATTGGGTTGGTTGTCGATGGGTAGAGGAGTTCACTTGTGCTATCACTTTTTTGTGCCCTTGGCGATGGACTTATCAGGGAGGTCTCGCCAGATGAGGTCCTCAATGGCATACCAGAGCTGGATGTAGTCGGCCATGTCATGCCCATGGTCACAGTGGAAGCAATAGTACCTTCTCTTACTTCTTGTCCTCAGGTCAAACTTCATCTTGGGAGGCCACTGGAGGAAGGGTTCCTCACGGATCACCATGAGGATCTGGTCAGGAGGGGCCGTTAAAGGCATATAGTGCTGGTATTGACCCATTTCTTTATTCCTTGAGCGGTCTCGATGTTCTCGATCTCGTCACTCCTGCTTGCTCCATCCCTCCCGAGGTGAGTTAGTAGACCTCTTACGGTCGTGCCAATCGATCCCAGCCACGCGACTGAGGGCCATAGTGTTCTCCTCGCACATCACGTGCTTCTGTGCCAAGGTGAGGAGGTCTATTTGGGATGCTGGGGCTTCAACTCTGAGTGACCGTCGGAGGATGGAGCCCCAGGTTCCCTGTGTCAGAGCGGTGTGTTGGCCCAGATAGAGGGCGCACAGACAAGAATGGGGGTTGAATTGTCCCCTTAAATAAGTTGAGAGATTTTAAACTAAAATGCAAAATTAACGAGATTGTGAGAGAGTGTCGTCATACCCGCCCTCGGGCACTGGTTCTGCCTCGGCTGAGTCAGGCGACCTTCAGACCTTAGGCCTGTCCTCCCCCGTATACTCTTAGCTGCTCCAACCGTGTTGGCTGCCCGTGGGTCACCGTCCACCCCTCCATCGTCGGGTTGCCCCCGAATCTGAGTGACGTGCGTGGTCAGTCCGCTAATGCTTGGGTCCTTGGTTCAAGTCGTGCTTGCCATCACACAGGTCCTAGGGCATATCACCCCCTCTCCTACTGCAACTCGAGCCCGCCCTCCACAGCTCCAAGCATCCATGGCACCCCGGCGACGCCCTGTCTTCTCTACGCCCTCCCGTGGTCCGAGGAGGCCACACTACTGTCCCTGCAACCTACCTGCAGCAGAAGTCAAGTTTGTAGAGACTACTCCGACGTCCACGGTGCAAACCAGTCGACACTTCCTTCTGTGGAGTTGTACTTCATCGAGTCAGCTTCGATCCAGGAGTGATCCCGCAGCGATCCGACCTCGGCACCGTTCGCGTCGCCTGTTCTCGTGCAACTGCGCCCAACTCAGGTCAGAACCTGAGCTCCATCTGGCAGCAGCTCCACAGCCCGCCCCGGCGTGATTCAGCCCGAGCTCTCTTCACAAGAGTTCTGCTCCTCCGAAGCGCCGACGCACCAGAGGTGGTCCCGCCTGCATTCGACATCGTCTCTGTCCGTGGCATCCAAACTCCCACAGGCACGCCAGACCCGGAGCCCCTGTTTGCCAAGAAGGATGCTGACGGACTCCTGGAAGTAGGGTGTCAGGCTGACGGCGCTGGATGGGGACAGCGGCTGCTGCAGCAGGCTGGTGCAGTTCTGCTCGGCTGGACTAGTCGGCACAGCTGTGGTGCGACAGCCGGTACGGGCGCTGCAGAACTCCAATCACGACGGGACCAGGTCAGGGACGTTGCTGACTAGGAGGGCTACGAGCCCTCAGAAGGGGGTGGCCGTCCGATCATCTCGCTGGGCGTGGTCGCAGGGACAGTCGGCGTTGGGTTTCTGGGTGAATAGCAGGATAGGATGTCAAAGATCGGGGCAGAACTCTTGGTGCCGATGTCGGAACGCGACGAAACCACTGCATTGGTTTCGTTACGTCGGGGGCTAAAACTTTGATGAAGACATCACGAACTGAAACTGACAGGAAGAAAGGGTGTCTGGGCCGACTTGACAGAAGTCCATCTTGGGCGAACAGGGGCTCCGGGTCTGGCGTGCCTATAGGAGTTTGGACCCCACGGATAGAGACGATGTCGAATGCAGGCTGGACCACCTCTGGTGTGTCGGCGCTTCAGAGGATCAGAACTCTCATGAAGATATCTCGGGTTGAATCATGTCGGGGCGGGCTGTGGAGCTACTACCATTTGGGACTCAGGTTCAGACCTGAGCTTGGCGCAGTTTCACGAGAACGGGCGGTGCGTGCAGTGCCGAGGTATTCTCCACAGACTGTGTAGAACCAGCCCGGCCTACAACCAGAGATGGCTTACAGAAGCTCCAGCGACCACACCACGGCTCCCCTTGGCGCGCCACTTAGCCAGAGTGTAGTCCCACCAGTCTTCTGTCCAACGCAATAAGAGGGGCCTCGATTGAAGCCCGGAGCAGCCCGTTCTGATTTTTCTACCCCAAGGTAGCAGATCAGGTCAGTGAGGATCCGTCCAAACCTCCTCCCACTCTTCCAGACATTTCTCTCTGCCCCGACCTCCTCTGGTGTCCTTCCTGGTTGGAGATCACAGAGGACTCATTCACAGAAGCGTTCGTCTTGGTCCCGCACCATTTCGACCACGGGAGTGTTCCTGACAGTGACTTCGACCTGCTACTGTGCCTTGAGAACAGTCCCAGTCCGAGCAGAGCGACCCAACCCCAGCGCCAGCCACGATGAGTGACGACACCAGACATTTCCTCAAAAATTTTGGAGCCTTCCTGGACTAGTCAGTGAAAGATTAACACTGGTTTTGGCATCTTCCAAGTTCGTAATCGTCCGTGGTGGCATCAACAGCAATTGTAGGTCAGTTTGTTCCTGAAGCTGGCAGAACCGGACGAGTGACTTTTCGATAACCTAGTGTTCTTCTCCCTCACCCCGCCTGGCCGGCTTAGCACCCCTCCCTGTGTGGAGGTAATATTTTGATGTAATATTAAGTCCCCCTCCCCTAGTCCAACCCCCCTATGCAGGGAGTAGTGCATGCAATTTTAAACAGGGGAAGCGACTTCGGCGCAGTGTGTGGGGAACCCACACTTCCCCGCTCGCCCTCGTCTCTGAATGGGGTCGGTTTCTTCAAACCAACCAGGTAAGCTCGAAACCCTCGCTCTCATTTCCGTGCTTGTTCATTTCATATATGCAAAATTACTCTGTTGAGTGAGAGAGAGAGCACCCGACCCCGTAGTGTTCCACCTCTGAGCGGTCACCGTGGGTGTGTGAGAGAGGGACCTAGTGCCCTAATCGGCACCCGGCCAACCCTTGACTTGTTGGCCCCGTACCCTTGGGAGGGCCACCCTAGCCCTGTTGGCACTCTACCAGCAAGGGACTTGACCTACCACCTCCACTCGGCATCACCGAGTCACCCGGGGTTCGTGTGTGTGCAACGGTGGTTCGGCCACTTTTGAGGACCTCGCTCTGTTGTTGATTGTGTTTGCGGAATAGGTCCAAGGGTCCTTGTCTTGTTGCTGCGTTACCCCTAGTGGTATCACATCAAGTAGTATCAAAGCATGTCCTAGACTTGTCTCTACCAAGTCTAAGTCTTAGGGCCATGCATTGCCATCATCTGTGAGTCGTGCATCATTTGTCATGTCCACCCGTAGAGGAACCTTGTTCCGATCTGACCCTTCAACCTCGGCTCCCCCCATGGATTCCAATTCCCAAGACGACCAAGAGTCCCCGAGAGAGAGCCTCCCATTCTAGACATGCAAGAAGAAGAAATAGAAATATCCAAGTCTATACTTGTCACATGGTCAGAGTGGCCAACCGTTATGGGGCTTTGCTAGAGGAGCCCGAAGAGGTTGCCATAATTACCGAAAGGCCAGGCCCTCTCACAAGAAGAGGGAGAGCTGCTATCGAGGTGTTACAGACCCTCATCGAGACAATAAATCTAGGAGAGACAATAGCGGTCTTGACCGCCACTGTTATTATAACCGAAGATGATGGTGGGGTGCCATCCACATCATCTAAAGAAGCACCCGCTGAGGACGGGGGTAGCCTCCCCAGTCCCTCTATCAATGACCCGGCTTTGCTAACATTGCTGCATAGATACCAGTAAGAAATTAAGGCATTGAAGAAGTAGCTGAGTGAAAGGGATGCACATGCCCTTACCCTCGAGGCAATTGGAGGTCAACTCGGAGTGTCAGGCGGCGGGGGCCAAACGTTTGAAGCCTAGCCGCAGGCAACACCATCCCAATCAGCACCCAGCTACACTGGGGTATTCGTCCCCCACAACAACAACTTATGGCTATGCCGCAACCCTCAGTCTTCCAATTCCAAGGGACCCCCTCTACCCCCCACGCGGCCGTGTTAACAATGTTGCATATGTAACAAGCTCACTTCTACTCGAGCCCAGTTGATCCGGTAGTGATGAATAAGCTCATGGTCGAGCAAATGATAGAAATGAAGCTGGCGGAGAGGAACAATGGCGATTCCACCTCATTTAATGTGTGCAGGGTGCCATACCCATCTCACCATGCTGCCAAGAGGCTGCCTCCTGGCATCACCAAGCCCCCGAAGTTTGAGAAGTTCAATGGGCAAGGGTCTCTGCACGAGCACATTGCCTACTACACCAATGTGATGGGTGACTTGGCAGCCGACGAGTCGTATCTGCTAAAATTCTTCGGGTCCACATTAACGAGGCTCATCTTTGAGTGGCACTCGAGCTTACAGTCTGGGTCGATCACTGATTGGACCGATATGTAGAGAAAGTTCAAAGAAAGGTTCAACATTGTCGAGAGGGAGGTGACCATGGCCAAACTATATGAAACTAGGCAAAGGAACGACGAGTCTGCCCTGGAATACATCAAAAGGTGGAGGAACCTCAGCATGAGGTGTAGGCGCCCACCGCACCGGGAGGATGCTGTCCAAATATGCGAGCAGAACCTGCGAAGAGAAGTGCTGGAAAGAATGATAGGCACTGAAATCAAGTCGTTTGATCGACTGAATAATGTGGTAGCAGAGGTCGAGGCATTCCTCTCAAAATACTCTGCCGCTCCTACCACTTCAAGCCAGAAGCTAGGTCGACCGACAAACGACTGGCATCTCAAGAAGTGCACACGGTCGACTTCAGGACCTTCGAACAGTAGAAGGAAAAAAATAAAGGGATAGCTGAGTCTCCCCCGTCCAAGCCCGCCGATCGGCAAGAAGGCCCATCCTATCAAAAGGACACATACACACACGAGATTTGTCATCATTAAAACATAGTAAGCAAAATCAACTAGGAGATCCAACACTTCTGTTACCCAACCTAGAGTTGATGGGCCCAGAATTCAGCCCATTCCAATTGATCTTACTCCGGTCCAGCCAAGGACCATTCGATTTTCTAGTCTGGAAATGGGTCAGTCTTCTGGTTCGGCCTTAGACAAAGGGAAGACCATCCTCCCTCCTTCTGTCCAGGTGAATTCTTATAGGTCCATTCCATCACTGCCGCAAGTTCTTGTCGGCCCATCTGATTTCATGTGCCCTCAGCAAGGGGCGGCCCAGGTCCCCTCCAATCTGGGTCATCCTCCAGCCTAATATCCTACTTATGGGTCTCCCCCTCCATCTATTTACCCTTCAGCTCCCCATCTTGAGCCCACTCCTTCTTTCACTACCCCTACTCCATCCAGGGAGCAGGAACTATTAGACAAATGGACCTCCATGCAATAACAACTTGACTTCCTTCAGAAGCGGGTTGGCCCATAATCTTTGGCAGATGTTCCAGTTCCTAATTTCCACAACATCCGATTCCCTCTGCAGTCTGAGCTCCCCACATACCGCAAATACGATGGGAACAACAATCCCTTCATTCATGTGAGAGACTTTTTGTACAAGTCAGCCCAATTTCAATGTGATGATCGCCTTATGGCGTACTTATTCCACCGCTCGTTGGATGGATTTGCTCTAGAATGGTTCTACTCTCTATCGTTGGAAGATGCTGAGAGTTTTAAGGTGGTGAAGGAAAAGTTTATTCAGAGGTTTCAAGACTGGGTCGATCCGGAATATTCCTTTATAGATTTAGTGGTCGAGAGAATGAAACCAGACGAAGATTTCACTACATATGCTGATAGGGGGAGGCAGATGGCCGCCCGAGTGCCAGACCATATTACGGAGGAAGAGAAGATCAAGCTATTGATTTCAAATGCAACTCCTACATTGTGAAACATCTTGGCCATAAATGATATAGCCAATATGCACCAACTATATAGCCGGGTGCGTTTTATTCAAACACAATTCAAGGACTCCCCGATCCATTCACTCTTCGAAGCCCAAATACAACAGAAAATCTCAGGGGCCTGTCACAGAAGGAGTCCAGACAAACGAACAGGTGAAAGTCATTGTATTCCATTTCCCGAACCAGTCCACTCAAGTCTACTTCCCACAGAACCCCCGCAACCACCAATTCGCCACTCCGTAAAACCCTCCACCCGCTTTCACCACTCCACAAAACCCTCCAACCGCCTTCTCCACTCCACAAAACCCTCCACCTACATTCACTGCTCCGCAAAACACCTTCCCCGCTCTGTAACAACCCTAGCGACCCCTGCAATACCACAACGTCCCTCCACCCAACGGCTACACCAACAAGCGCCCTGTCCCGAAGAGAGCCCAATACCCTCCTTTGCCAGAATCCCTTACAGACATCTTTTTCGCTCTCATGTCAGTTAGTGCAATCCAGCTTCCTTCGGAACGGCCCAGCTGGGACCCGACCGTTGATAAGACAAAGTATTGTATATTCCACAGGCAGTTGGGGCATACGATAGAAGGCTATTTTCAGTTTAGAGACTTGGTCTATGATCTATACGAAGGACACATGATAGATTGGGCCGAAATGCACAAGGCCATTATGGAAATCAAGGAAAAAAGAAGGCAAGTGCCGAGGCAGTAAGTGCAGCAGCAACAAGCACCGCCACCACAGCAGCAGTCACCACAGCAACAACAGTTGGTCCAAGACTTGGGGATCCATCAAAACCCCATGCCTAACCATCCTCCCGCTTCGCAGCCTCAGCTGCCGGCACCGGCTCAGGTTAACTTAGTTCAACCCCCGGCTCCTGATGCCGGGTGGTCATATGATGATGACGGTTCAGTCCAACAGCTTCTGGCCCTCCACCATAACCACCCCAACCCATCTTCACCCCCTACTCCTGTCATCCTCATACCCAACCACCAAACCATTCCTTCTCCTGCCAGACCATTCGTCTTGCCACCTACTTCCACCATCACTCCACCTGCCTCCGCTCCACCACCAGCACCCTCACCCACCTTTCCGTCTCGCTCATTGCTTGTCACCCCCACCTCCGTCCATACGCCTTCGCCCAATCCTTTGCTCACCATGCCTCCACTTGCCTTTACGTCTCCACCAGCACCTGCACCCATCGTCATCGCGTCCGTGCCTAACGCTTTACTCGTCATTCTTCCACCACAACATGTTACCTCCACCATCATCCCCACCACTCCTATCATCTCCGCCATGCCCTCTTCCATGCCACTTATCCACCCATTGGGCCCATCAAGCCGTCAACTGATGCCGTGTAGGCATAGAACCTTGCCCCACAGAGCGAGCGTTTGTTTCACATGAATTATACTTCCACCGGTGCACTTGCAGCCAATCCCCAGTCTTCACAACCAGCTGCTGATCAAGAAGAGGTCGAGCCATTGCCATGTACCCAATATGATCTACTACATCACTTAGACTAGGTGCCCACCAAAATATCCGTGCTGGAGTTAATAAAAAGATCCACCCTTCACTAAGATGCATTAAGAAATTTTCTTCAAAAGATGATGGTTAGTTAAGACATGGCAGTTGACTGCCTGCCGATGGCCTTGGCAACTATCTCAAAAGGGCCAGCAATTACATTCTCTGAGACAGAGCTAGCACCTCTAGAAGCTCGACAAATGCCACTTTCCATCTCCATAATCTTGAACAAAGTGAGCATTGATGTGGCTCTAGTTGATACAGGGGCATCTATTAATGTTTGCCCACTCAGCACTCTTAGGGCTTGCAACCTATCAGAAGAACTCTTACGGCCGACCCCAACCACTATAGAAGCATATGATAACTCAAGGAGAGCATGTCATGGGATTGTGACTATTCAATCTGAGCTCGGGCCTCTCACCATGCCCGTGGAATTCTATGTACTGGACATCGACCCTATGTTCAAGGCTATTCTGGGTCGCCCATGGATCGATACTCTTAGCGCCGTGCCATCCACTGTCCATCAGTGTCTCAAATTCCCTTTTCAAGGGAGGGTGGTTAAGGTGAGAAGTTTATCCACAGTCCAGTCCGTCAAAGCTATCTCGGAGCAACTTCTGCCAACTCTACGGCCTAGCAGTCGGCTCGTTATTTTGGTGTTAGACCTGGATTTTCCTTGGGCTTATGCTCCACGCGAGCCCACCACTGCACCTGTCAACATTAAAGAGAAGCAGAAGATCTGGGATTCCAAAGGCTGGTCTATCATATTGAAACTAGGCTATCAACTGGGGAGAGGCCTCGGTGCACAACTCCAAGGGCAGACCAAATCGGTCCCCAATGGAAGAAAAATGAACAGAAGGGGTCTCGACTACCGAGAGTCTGCATTTTTAATTTTGGGTGACTCAGGGCCACTTACCTGGGACTACCGCCAGCATTTTATAAAAGGTCCTCTCCAGCCAGGTACATTGAAGACATCACTTGGCCAGTCTGAGAAGAATACAACTTGTACAGTCGATGGCCCACCACCTTTGCTGCCCAAGGGGCCCGTTGATGACATGCTTGATTTTAATCAGGCCTTTGCCAGTCTATTCTATGAAGAAAATTACTGCTAGAAGAATCAAGAAGTATGACTTATGCAATGGAAGCCGAATAAGCCAGCTGACCGTCCACGAGAAAGGGTGAGCTTGCCTGTTATTTTTTCTTGGTCTCCTACCCATTTAAAATCTCTCCCCCAATGAACTCAATGCGTGGACGCCATGACAAGAATGAAGAGATAGTAACACAATGCGTCTACGCACACCCCTCTCGAGGTAGTGGATCAAGACCCTAGCTGGTAGAGGGCCAGCAGGGCTAAGGTTGCCCTCCCGAGGGTACGAAGCCCACAACTAATGGGCTGGCCGGGTGCCAAGTGGGGCACTAGGTCACTCACTCTCACGAACTACAGTGACCATGGGGAAGTGGAACACTCAGGGGCCGGGCGCTCTCTCTCACTACTAGCAGAGCAATCTCATAGATATTAAAGGAACAAATACTGGTAATGGGAGTAAGGTTTAGAGCTTACCCGGTTGGTTTGAAGAAACCAACCCCATTCGGAGATGAGGGCGAGCGGGGGAGTGTGGGTTCCCCGCACACTACGTCGGTGTAGGTTCCCCTGTTCAAATAATACATACACTACTCCTCACGCAGGAGGGGGTTCTTGGGGTGGGGGTTAAGGGTTGCAGCCAAAACTACCTCCACACAGGGAGGGGCCTTAAGCCGGCCAAGCGAGGGGAGGGGAAAAGACTGAACGAAGACTAAACGGACTGACGACGTCAGTTCTACCTGTTTTTGGAACCACTGGACAATTGGACAAATAGGGCACTGCCATGGACACTCCAGAACTCCAAATGAACTGAGACCAGTGCCAAAACTCTCCCACTTGACCTAGGAAGACGCCTGAATTTTCTTGATTCACTCGGAGAAGGTCTCTGGCTAATGCTGGATTTGGAACAGAGCTGGACAGTTCGGGTTCTAGCTGCTCACAGGGTGGTGTTGCTGGAAGAAGAAGTCGCCAAGGATTGTCATGAACTCAGTTGGAGGAGAAACTGGTACCGATACGACCGCGGAAGAGCCTTCTTTCATACGGGACTGACGGTAACTTCCGCTGATGTCGGGGATGATCAAACTGGCCAGAATGGTGGGAGTGGTACAATTCAGGAACTTGGGAACCAACCTGGTGCACTTCAAGGAGAAAATTCAGAACTCTTGATGCCGAGATCCAAACTTCACTCCGCTTCTTGGGAATGAAAGAAGACTGGTAGAGGATGTTCCCAGCCAAGTTTGATGCCCATATATGCTTAGGAGAAGCTGTGGTCAAATGTTTTCTGAGGCTCTGGTTTGCTGCTTGAGTGGCTTTGCGCAGTCGGGGGAGATCGGACCTCTCGGACAGCTGGCAAGTCCAATGCTGGCGAGACCACCACAGTGACGAAGCTATCTTGACGAGATTTCCGTCGATATATGGTGCGCCTCCAGCTGATGTCGAATGACTCTGAAATGGCTTCTGTAAGTTGATCTCCTTCTATTGCCTGCGAACTGAGTGGAGTGATGGAGGCTCTTGATGGGTGTTGGGTGGTATGACGTGGAAGGAGTGGCAAGGGGAGAAAGGGATGGCTGGTAGTGGTTGTGGGAGATGTGGTTCTCTTGAAACTCATCTTTCTCTTGTATTCTCTCATATTCTAAGTTTGAGTTTCAAAGTTGTACATTGAGCATTTCCTCCACTAGAAAGATGGTCGGAGAACACCAAGGCCTGCTGGTCGTTTGCTGGTGGGGCTTTAGGGGGCTCAAAAGCCCGGTAGGCTCGCTCAGCGTGACATTTCCTTCCTCAACTGCTGTCCCCTCCTGAGGTTGATCCCCCTGAAATGATGTTGATGTGGACCCCACGGGGGCGGTTGTCGATTTCTTCTGGGGGGACCCCGCGATGCTCCTTCCGCTTGGCCACGTACTGGGAGAGATGCCCTTGGTGGATGATACTCTCGATCTCATCCTTGAGGTGTTGACAATCCCCAATGTGGTGGCCGTGGTCCTTGTGGAATTGGCAGTGCTTTCGGTGACTGCGGCGTTGGGGGTCAGCCTTCATTGACTCGGGTCGATGAAGAAGGCCCGAGTCCTTGATCTCCTGATATATTTCGTAGATAGGGGTGGATAAAGGACTGTACCACTCAAACTTTCGGGGAGGCTCCCTGCGGTCTCCATCTCAGTTCCTCCTCTTCCCCTTGCCCGAGGCTTGCTTGGATGGTCATTTCTTATCTCCCTCTCATCTCGAGCTTGCTGGATCTTGGCAAGCGTTGAGGACTTCTTCGCACTCTGTATGACGCAGAGCCAGGGTCACCAAATCGGCGAGAGAGGAGGGAGGAGGGAGGGTGGAGTACCAACTCTCGTCGAAGGTTTTCATCTTGCGTGTCTCCGGTCAATGTGATAATGGTCGAGGTGACATCTAGGCGGGGGATGCGCATGGCTTCCGACTTAAATCGGTTGATGTATGCTCGCAGCTTTTCCCCCTGTATCTGTTTTAGCGCCAACAGTTCTGTAATTGACCTTGGAGGGCCGCTGCCGGTGAAACTTTCCTTGAACAGTCGCACGAACTGTTTGAAGTCGTAGATATGCTGGGGGTGAGTGCTCGGAACCAGGTTTAAGCGCCTTGGACCAAAGTGGTCACAAACGCTCGGCACTTGACAGCATCAGACGCTCCGTGTAGGGTCATTAGGGCGTCGAAGCTGTCATAAAGATCGGCCGGGTCACCCTAGCCATCATAGGACTTGAAGATCGGCAGTGAGACTCTCGGTGAGACTTCGGCCTTCAAGATTTGGTCGGAGAATAGGGATTGCTCCTCGTCCTCTAGGGCAGAGTTCTTTTATAGGGTGTGAAGGGCGCGCTCTTGTTCGACGAAACGTCGCTCGAAGTCCTGCAGGCGGAGGGACAACTCCGGCTATGGTGGAGCCAGGGGACTACTAGTATGTCCCCAGCCTGCCGCTCCTCGGCGATGGCTTTTGTTTCCGAGTGTTGCTGAAGTAGCCCGAATTTCTTTCCTCTTGGATTGGAGGAAGCTTCTTGCTCTGGGGGCGGGATTTGCGAGGGCCCACCTTGCCCATTGCGGATGAGTCGCCTGTCTTGGAGGGTGAAGCGGCCTCCAGCCGTTTGCCGAGAGGCTTCTGCTTGGGGGGGACTCACCTGAGGAAGCCGCGACCGAGGCTTCCCCAGTTCCTGGTATCGGTATGTCGGTATTATCGGTATATCGGTATCTCGAGCTCTGGGTCGTCACACCTTGGACCAATTACTTTGAAGGAGGATGACTCACCACCTTGTGAGGACCATGAGGATATGGAGTTCCTCTCTCCAGGTAACCCTTTCCATGATCCCTTTGACCCCTTCCAATGGGAGCCCAGATATCTATGTGACCCAACCGCCTTACCCACCACCCACCTTTCCCTACCCCAATCCACCATGTTTGACCTAAGCCACCAAATCCTTGACTCAGGTCACACCATGGGAGCCATGACCTTGGGCCACATACCTCTAGGTAATGAGGTAGTGTCCCACTCCATGTTGTCCACCTTCCTAGATCCCTTAGACCCTTTCAAGTGGAAGCTCAAATGACATCCCACAATCCCACATATGAAAGTCATCTTTAAGATAGGAATGCATATGTCTTGGCATATTACACCACTTGGCATGATTAGTACATTGGGTCCACTCGTTCATGTCACCCACATGTCAAGTAGGATGCATGATTGGACCATATTCGAGTGTAACGGCCCTCCCCAATTCATCATTGGTCTTACGCATGTTAGGAGCATTTACAGATGTTCGGGACCCCCAGCATTAGCCACCCCCATGCACGATAGATTCACCTATATATGCCCCGGCCCTCCTAGGTACATTAAAGTCTACATGGCATTGCATGATAGGTCCCTTTATGGTTGCCCCGGTCCACCTTTTCATACCATACACTTCACACCCTCACTACATGACATAAGTATACACGCAAGCAATTCATGACGAGCGATGAGTTTCACAACAAGCGGGCAAAAACTCATGAGCGCCACTTGGGATTCCAAGTAGGCAACCTTGCGATGGTGAGATTGGAGTGGCTCTATCTTAGGGTCACCTCCAAGTCGAGGGCATGAGATCTTGGACCTTCCTAAGTTCTGAGTAGCTTTTGCAAACTAGCTTACGAGTTGGACTTACCAATGGGTTTTAGGATACACTCCACTTTCCATGTGGCGGATCCGGCACCCTCTAAGGGCACTGTGGTGGATCCTAGAGAGCACCTCGAGCCTATACCCTCCTTTGAAAGTGATACCCTCGGAGTGCCTCCACATATCAGCCTGAGCGTCTGACGTGCACACACGGAGGTAATACTAGGCAAGCAGGGTACCATCGCCAGCAAGAGGGTGTGCCTAAGCCACCTTGAGAGGCTGAAGAGCCGTCCCCCGGCTAAGGACGCGAGGTTGAGTTTGGAGGTCGTGGCTCACCCGGAGCTGCATTGGAGGACCACTTCCCCGGTGAACCCATACTTGACGGAGTCGAGTTCTTCGCACCCCGAGGGTATGATGGGGACATCTCTTGCCCTTCATATTTTTTCAAAGCTCTGATTGCTCTCCAACATGGGTCCATTGTGTCTATCACATTTTTTTGAGTTGAGTGTTTTTAGCCTCTAGGAGCCTTTTCTCGTTGTATGGCTTTGTTTCCCCTGCGCTTCAGCGTGAATGGGGCGTGGAATGGGCCAATTCGGCCATTCCACTATTTCTCCCGCCGTGATGGTGTAACCGTCGTTCTAGAGACCATCACAGTATGTGACGGTCCTACGATAGACCACCACAGCCATTAGTCGTTTTAGCTCATTCGAGGCTAGGTCAGTGTGACAGACCAATTATGTGCCGATACATGACTGTGTCACCCCTATAGAGGTGCGTCACAGCCCCGTTTGTCAAGTTTTGGGTCTGTTGGCCCTGACGCCCCAGTCCTGGTGCGTCAGAGCGTGTAACGTGCCTATAGTAGGCCGTTACAATTTGTTTGACTGAGTTTGACTGGCTATGTCGGTTGGCTCTATCGGTCCAACCCCCATGCGCCAGGGTGCTGTAACGCATCCATATTGGACCGCTCCATGCCATTCATCCAAGTTATGTTTTAGTCCTGTTCGCCCTGACGCCCCAGTCCTGGTGCGTCAGAGTGTGTAACGCGCCTATAGTAGGCCCTTACATCTTTCGAGTGTAGGTTTTAGGCCTGTCGATCCTGACGCCCCTACCTTGGTGCGTCAGAGCTGTGTAACGTGCCTATAGAGGTGCGTTACAATCTTGTTGTTGGCCGTGATGGCCATTGTTCTATTCTGTGTCTGTTCGTGAGTCGGTCTATCTTAAGTTTGTCTTCTAGGATGATGTTTGTGTGTCGGTGATTTCTGGATCGGTCGTTTTAAGTGACTAGATGCGGTCTCTTCCCTAACTGTGACAGTTCCCTAACGACTCAATCTAGAACTGCCAGTGTCCTTGTCTCTGGTTGCATAGCGGCTGTCCCCTGACTGTCGGGCTCACCTAGCGGATGAGTGGTGGTTCGCTTTGCCCAGTATGTCATCTTCTCTGCTTGTGTATTGCTATGTGTGCTTGTGTGTCTGTGTCGTGTCTGGTTCTGGTCAACCCGGTGAGACCAGGGGGTGACAGGAGACCTTGTCTGTGTCTCAGTGGTTCTGTCCAGCTCGAGACAATGTTATGGATGCCTCGGGGTACTATCCTACCTCGGTTGTGGGTCCAGGTGTGCTAAGGGTTCTTGGTGTCCCCTCGGGTCTCTGTGAGTCATTTCCTATGGAGCGCTATTTCATCTGGCTTAGAAGTAGACTGATTGGCGGCTTGTTCTACTGTCTGTGATGATCTTGCCTCCGAGTCGTGAGACTCAAGGATCATTACGTGAGTAGGTCTAGCTGCCTTGTCCTGATTCTGTCGGTAGTTTCTTGTGCGGCCATTGGTGCTTTGGAGTATGTGCGATAATGCTCTCTTGCATGTCTGTACTTCTGCACTCATGTTTTGAGTCCCTGTGTCTTGTGAGCCTCCACTAGTCATAGCCTTACGGCACGCTTCGGCATGATGGCTCTTGTAGTGGGGCACTTTCCCGTTAATTTTTACTTTTCCAAAGTTTGGTGAGCCTTTTAATGATTTGATTTTAGGATTAATTCCCTCGAGATAGGAGATCTATAGGGAATAAGGTCCAAACTTTGGGTTAATCTATGGTTAACTCTCTCACGATGTATGCAACATGCAAAAGCTATGGGGTGGAAAAGGTACAATTGGCCTGGCGTCCGTGTTGGAATCCACGGCTCGCGGGGACTTACGGAGGTCTCGGGTAAGGTCACCTAGTCAGCTCCAAGGAATATGGAGACGAGAGGTTCCCCTACCAAGGTAGGAATGCAACTACAATGTGATAAAATGCATGGATCTATGTGCACCAGAGTGCATGCAAAATCTAGCCTAGGACTAGCAAACAATGATTAACAAATTATGACACACATGGAAACAATCATGCAGACTTAAATGACAGTAAAGGGGAGATCAAAATAGCACCAAATAAGTATGAGATGATGTGGAACAATAATCTAAGTGGTAGTCCCGGGTGCACTGTAGCATGAGGAAAATGGTCTGTGGGAGATCGCACAAGGAGTTCGACGACCCAGGGCAGGGCCAGGCAGTAGCAGGGAAGAGCAAAATAAACTAACAGAATCACAGAAGGTTGAAATGCACCGGGAATGTGCAAACAGAGGTGTACCTGGTTGGACGGTATGTTGAACGATCGTTCAGTCTCTAGAACGGCCCTTTACAGACCACAGAATGATCAGTGAAAACCACAAAAGAACAGTGACGTACCTGAGCCCACAAACGTGAATAGCCTGTTGACAGACCGTGGAAGCCAATGAACAGTCTGACGAAGACCGCTGAAACTAATAGGCTCATAGGAATTCTAGCACCAGGACTAGAACAGCACAGCCAATCGTCTGACCGCTCTACGACTGGAACGGTTCTGCGCGAACCGTGCACACCTCTAGGGACAAAAACACGAAGTGGACAAGATGACAACCTGAAACAACTTAAACAAAGCCTAACCAAGCACAGGACAAAGGTCAGTAATACAACAGCACGATGGGCACTAGGTGTCCCATCGTGATCCCCAAAAAATGGGGTGTAGACATGTTTTCCTTCCTTTTGTACCTCTTCCACCATGCTAGTATGAAGAATGAAAAGTGATGCTAAAGGGGTAGAAGGATGTGTGTGGATGTGATCGCCACCAAGACACGCATATGCCACAAGATGGCACAACGTACCTTGGAAAATGGAGGACACTCACTTGGAAGAAGCAACACTGGTACATGGTCTAGGACAGGCTGCTCTGTGGATGGCACGGTCGCTCTGTACATCATTTTGAATGTTGAAAAGGGAAGCAGGATGAAGCTTGGCTGGTGACGGAGCGGTTCAGGAAAGGCCACTGACATGACTAGAATAGTTTGTGGACGACTGTTCTCCTCTGCAGACGGACGGAAGAAGACCGCCCAGTGCCACAAACCTTCAAGTCGTTGGACTCGAGGGCGGGTATGACGACACTCTCTCACACGGCAACGGTCAGCACTCAATGTTCGGGAAATTTGGAACGAGCTCTCTTCACCTTCGGTGTGAACGTTGAGCAGATACTACAGAAGCAAAGCCAAGGAGCAAGGTCAGATCTATACCTTGCCGAGTCTGAAGAGACCGGCACCATTCGAAGACGAGGGCGCGTCGGGGAGCGTGTGCACCCAGCAAACACGCTACGTCGATGGAGCTTGCGGTCAGCCCTGCTAGTACATGCACAGACAACCTCCACGTAGGGAGGGGGAGCAAGGGGAGGGGCTCAAAATTACAACACACTACCCTCACGTAGGAGGGGGAAACACGGGGAAGGGGAGGTGGCCCTGATACCCAATATCTCTCCTGCTGGACAGAACTAAAGTAATTTGAGTGGTACACGGTACTCTGGGGTCTGACGAGGATGCCGCGTGTGCCCAGATGAAGCTTGAGAAGTGTAGATGCACTTATAAAAGTCCAGCGTCGTTCTGAGGTCACTGAAGGGTGGGGATGGTCGCAGTCGATGGCCTGCACAGTTCTGTCTCGCCGGACAAGATGGCGCGGTCGTGGTGCATCGGTAGGTACGGGCACTGTGGAACTCCAAACGTGACAGGACCAAGTCATGGACGTAGCTGACAGGGAGATCTATGAACCCTCAAAAGAAGGCAGCCGTTTGATCTCCTCGTTGGTCGTGGTCGCCAGAATAGTTGGCATCAGGTTCCTGGGCAAATAGCAGGATAGGATGCCGATGGCTGAGGTGGAACTTCCAGTGTCAACGTCGGAACGAGACAAAATCAATTGCGTTGGTTTCATATCATTGAAATCCACAATGTTTCAGAAGAGTGCTCGACCTGAAACGGAAAGGAGGAGGGGGTTTCATGGCCGACTTGGCGGCAGTCTGTCCTGGATGAATAGGGGGCTCTGGGTCTGGCACGACTGAGGGAGAATGGACGCCCCGGGCGGAGGCGTTGTCAAAAGTAGGCAGGACCACCTCTGGTTCATTGGTGCTTCGGAGGAGAAGAACTCTCATGAAGAGAGATCTGACTGTTTCACACAGGGGTGGGCGGTGGTGCTGCTACCAAATAGTACTCAGATTCAGACCTGAATCTGGCGCAGTTGCACGAGAATGGGCGACGCGATCGGAGCCGAGGTCGAAACGCAGCGGGGCCACTTCTGGAGCAAAGCTGGCTCGACGAAGAACGACTCCACAGAAGACCACTTTGGCTGGTTCGCACTATGGACGCCGGGGTAGCCTCTGCAAACTCGATCTCTGCTGTAGGCTTGTTGCAGAGAACAGCAGAACGGGGCTTCTTACTCCACGGGGAGACGTAGCGGCGACTGCGAGGCTCTGGGACGACTGTGAACACACGGAGCAGGGGGTGGCGAGCCTGGGTTGCAGAGGGAGAGAGGGCTGGGGCGTGGGATGCTGGTGGGCTGGCTCGAAAAATCTTGTAAGGTTAGTAAATTTTGGATTCACATTCCTTAAGGCTTAAACGTCAGCCTTTCTTAAAAATCAAACTCGAGACCTCCTTACCATAAGGTAAGATTTTTTACCAAGCGACTCACTCGAGATATTAGACAATCAAAATTTTGATTGGTTACGTATCCATACTCTTATACATATTTGGAGAAAAGATTAGACTCTCGTATTATTAGGTATTCGTTATATCCTCAGCTTATTAATGTCTATAAATTCTATTGAAAAGGAGGAGGAGGAGGAGAGAGAGAGAGAGAGAGAGAGATGAGAGACCATGGATGTTTAGACTATAGGCAAGGACATGGGGAAAAAAGAATACGAAGTTATTCGTGTATATATGTAATGGGTCACCGTACATAATCTTGAAACTGCATGCAAAAACATATGGGTAGCATGGTATGCAAGAGTACAGCACTTAAAAAAGCCACGAACAAGTCGATGGTAGCACAAACTTGCACTGCATAAAACAAAAAAAAATTAAGTGTGGGTTTCGAAGAAAGTGGAGATGCGTTCAGCGTTGGATTTACTACTTTGAAACGCATAACGCCCTATAAAAGCACACCCACCTGCTGGCCAAATCTTCTCCACCAGCCCCAAGTTCTCTTCCATCCAACCCCTCTGCCTCCACATAATCTCTTCTCCCCTCCAACGCCTCCCACCTGCGACTCTTCTCAACAGATCCTATCTTCTAATTAAGCCACCTCAGGCCAACGCTCTCCCAAGGTTCACTCCTGTAGCCCATCCTTCTTCTCCCCAAATTAAGGAAGGCTGTTTAACCTTCATCTCTCTTGATTGATGTACATGTTGCTAAACCCATGGCATGCCTCCTATGCAGGAGGAAAGAAGAAGAAGAAGAAGGATCAGGAGGAGGAGGAGGGGGAGCAGGATGGGGAGGTCTCCGTGCTGCGACGAGGAAGGGCTGAAGAAGGGGCCGTGGACACCGGAGGAGGACAAGATGCTGGTCGACTACATCGAGAAGCATGGCCACGGCAGCTGGAGGGCGCTCCCGAGGCACGCCGGCCTCAACCGGTGTGGCAAGAGCTGCCGGCTCCGCTGGACCAACTACCTCCGCCCCGACATCAAGAGAGGGAAGTTCACCGAGGACGAGGAGCGCCTCATCATCAACTTCCACGCCGTCCTCGGCAACAAGTGAGTCACTCCGACATTAATCTTAAAAACAGCAGCTTAATTAATACATGCATATGATTATGATCATCCAGGACTACATAGGTACATGTACATAAGATTCTAATCTCATGGGCAATTGCTGTTGGTTTTCCAACAAAGTCACCCATCTTTCTTCCTTGTTCTAGCTGCATGGCAAAAGCACATGTTCTATGGACTATATATGGTAGATGGAGTTGCATGTTACTGTGTTGCACCACAATAAATAAAAACAAATTTGCAACCCATGGAAGTCTAAGATGGTCCAAGACTCCCACTGTCGCCAGTGCCCTCATGCCTCTTCTACAGCAGGCCCATGGCTGTGCTCCCCTCCTTGCGACGTCGCCATCTCTCCTCCTCCTTATTCCTCCGATGGCTGAAGGAACCTGTCAAGTACTCCCGGTAAGCACTGCTTTATGCACCGCTCATCATCCTGCTCCGCTGTGGTCCTCTGCCTAGCAGCCGGAGAGCTTCTTTCAAAGCTGTCACCTTGCCCCGTAGCTCTACTGCCTCTATGCGGGCCTGCTCCGCCTCTGCGCAATGGTGCGCTGTCTCCGCCGCCTCAGCCCGGAAGTGCTTCGCCTCCTCTCTCTGCTGAGTGACCTCTCTCAGTGCCACCTCAAACTCCCTCGCTTGCAGTGCATGTGCATGTGCATTCAGTAGTTAGTTGCATTCATAATCATAGAGTCAAAGGGAAGTTAAGCATTGGCGAACCCTCTGTGCGAGTGTGGCCTCAGCCTCCTCGGCCTGCATAACTACTCGTGTGAAGGTCACGTTTCGCTCTACCTGGTCCACTGGCACCTGGGTGGAAGAAGAGGGAGCGTCAGGCCTAGTCCACTAGGAGCCCTCAGCACACTGCATATAGGTGTGGGCCAGTTTCATAAACATAAGTGTTGCACTGCATTTAGAGTTTAAGGTTGAGTACAACTTACCAGGAGGTCCAGCAAATGCTGGAGGTCGTCTCGCTACTGTACCGTTGAGTGGAGGAGTCCTTGGAGCTCTGTGATCCATCCCTGGGGGTCAAACTACATGTAGAAGGTTCATCATTAGTCCATCATGATCATGAGCATAATCAGAAGTGAAGAGTTTTGAGTTCGTACTGATCATCATGTGCCATGAAAAACTTAGCTCCCGTAGCCTCACGCGTAGGCCATCAGGTAGGCCTCGTCGCTCTCTACCAGGGCCCGTACTGCTCGACCTCATCACTCCCAGTCCTGGATCTAGTCTCCTATGCGGATGATCTAGTCAACAGGTCCCGACAGACTGTCGGAGTGCCACCGTACGCGCTCCTCCTTGGCTCCCTCTCCTGGGAAGGGGACGGCTGGCTGTCTGAACCCTTGCGTCCTCAGCATCAGGCGGTGATGGAGTGGCTCCAGGATGTTCATGCAATGAAGGCAAATGTCGCAGCCGAAATAGGCGAGTGCAGCCTCCACCTACGGCTGCCCCTCGTGCCTCTCACCCTAGTATGGTGTCCAGTGGACCTATCGTGTAATGACCTAGAGCTCAGGGTACCGATAACCCGATACAAGTATCGAATTACCGCTACCATGAACTGGGGACGCTACCCAAGAGGCTAATGAGGCCCCTGAAGGGTTAATGGGGGTTGCAGAGGAGGCGTATAAACAATTAGAATTACACCGCGCATACTAAAATTTATTAGAGCAGGAAATTAAATTAAAGTGTGGAAGTAATTAAAAGAAATATATCAGAGTGATGGTTTTGTCCCATTCAGAGTTTGTGTCCATCTGGAGGAGTCGTTCTCCCCAGACTGCGCATCTATCTCCAGACTGCCAACCTGAAGCTGACTCCAATGACCTCCATGGCCAGCAACCTGAAGATCTAGGAACAAGGCTTGACTGGGGCCTTCTACTATGAGTCTCCGACAAGAATCAAGAAGCGGCTCCCCGATTGGACCCCAGACGAGTGAGTTATCATTTTTCTCCCTCGGGTGCGCTGTTCTATCCACTCTAGGACTGAGCAGACACTCGATCACTGTTCGTGCTTTTGCTGTCTGCTCCGACCTCCTCTGGAATTCCCGTGGGTACCATTTTGAAGAGGACTCAGCAATGGTTCCTACGACTCTAGCCACCCCAGAATCCAAGCTCAGGAGTGTTCACGGTGACCCTGATTTCCTACTGCTGAAGTTCTATAACAGTTAGAGCCAAAAAATAGATCCCCTGATCACTGTCCTGCCCCGACCAGCGCCGTCCTCCAAAAGTCCTACGAAAATTCAGAGGTCCTCATGGACCTATTAGAGAGGTTTTGACACTGGTCTCGTCAACAACGGAGTTCGGAAGCGACTACAGAGGCGTCATCTTCGACTTGCTATCCCCTGTTCCAGAGAGCGGACAGACCCGGCATCGTCATCCCGTTTGATTTTCTAGCTTTGTCCCCTCCCCTCGCTTGGCTGGCTGAAGGCCCCTCCCTACGTGGAGGTAGTTTTGGTTGTAAACAACTTAACCCCCACCCCAAGAACCTCCTCCTGCATGAGGTGTAGTACTGTAACTATTTTAAATTTCAGGTCAAAGCGACACCAACGTGGCGTGCGGGTGTGTACCCACGCCTCCCCCCTCGCCCTCGTCTTCGGCCGGGATCGGTGTCCTCACACTGATCAGGTGAAAGTCCAGTTGCTCTCCTTGCTGGTTTTTACTTTGCTAGTTTAGTAGCGCTTTAGTGCCATCGGACGGTGAGGTGAGCGCCCGGTCTAAAATTCCATCGGATTGAGCGACCACCGCGGAGTGAGTTAAGAGTGCGACCCTACAACCCACGCCCTCAGCGTGCTGACCGCCCACGGAGTTGGGTCTCCCAGCCCCTAGGGGGTTCAATCATAGGCTAGCCAACCCCCGGAGTAGCGAGGTTCTATCTCGGACCCTCACCACCATCACCGGGTTACTTACGGATGCGAGAGTGCGCTTAGCGGGTGAGTCCACTTGAGTGAAGTCATCGGTCTGTCGAATTGTGCTTGCTTGCTAGGTCCGAGGGTCATTTGGTCGGTCCCTAGATCGTTTCACATCAACTTGGTATCAGAGCAAGTTCTAGACTCGTCTCTACAAGGTCTTGTCCTAGGGCGCATAAGCATTTAGAGTCATTCGGTGTATTAACATGGCTTCCTCTCTTTGGTCATACCCATCCCACTCGGCCCTCCACAAGGGTCCGATCGACCCACTACTTTTGAGACGGGTCGAGAAGAGCCGTGACATCCCGTCGTCCGATCTGCACCGTTTTACGGGCTTCGTCGCGATCGAGGTAGGGGAATGAGTTCCTCATCTCGCCAGGAGCGTTTTGACGCCTCATGCATCACCGATGGAGGACATTTTCATCGTTTTACGTGCTAAACTCTATTTTGGGAATTTTAGGCCTAATTTTGGGGTTTTTCTTCTCCTCGCTCGATTTTAGTCCAGACAGTCGCTGATCGAGGCGCGGGAGGCGCCGTTGGGAAGGTCATGTCGCGAGGATCGCATGGGCGTCCTTCTTCCCTTGATCCGCGGAGCGTGGAGGCACGTGAAGCGAGAGGTCACTGTGGCCCTCGTCGTCCGTTCAGCATCGGATCGGCTTCTTCGTCGTGTCAGAGGTAGGGGGATGGACTCTCTTCCTTGCTAGGAACCCGTCGGTACCACATGCGCCGTGGTCCGACGCCAGTTGCATCATTTTCTATGCATTATTCCATGTTAGCATAATTTTAGCATAAAATTATGAAATCCCTTCCATAGGCATCGTATTCTAATTTTAATGGCATGTTTAGTTGTAGAATGGATGTTTGGATGTATTGTTTGGCAGGTTAGTTTGTTTCCACACGTCCCCCCTCAATTTCGGTCGACAGGGAGGGAGTTCAGTATCGAACTCGTCCAACCCATAACCCAGTCAACATAACACACCAGAACCGGTGCATTATAGTCCTTTAACGTGCCAAAAGTGGTGCGTTATGTGCCCTTTGATGGACTCCTCCAGGTCTGTCATTTGACCATTGACTGATCATTTGACCTTTGACCCAGTAAGGTGGTTAGCATAGCGGTGTAGGGTAGATCCGTTATAGTCATATAATGCCCTAGATCTGGTGCGTAATATTATGCATTAAAACTATGGATTTTCTGTTGATTCTCGGCATTTGGGTAACTTTAATGGTCTCAGACCCATGCATTATATCCTCATAACGCACCAGCCTTGGTGCATTATGTTTCTGTGGTTTCTGATTACAGTTTGGGTGAGTATAACGGGCCATGGAAGGTGCGTTATACTCAGCATAACGCCCCATGTTTGGCACGTTATGCCCAGCGTTTCTGGTTACATTGCATTGTTTGGTTAAGTATAACGGGCCACGGGAGGCGTGTTATACTGAACATAATGCCCCATGCTTGGCGCATTATGATCTGTGTTCTTGGTTTCTCGCCATTGTTCAGTTGAGTATAACACACAGGTGTAGGTGCGTTATGCTAAACATAATGCCCCAGTGGTGGTGCGTTATGGTCTGCATGTCTGTGTGCTTGTGTTCAGCTAGGAGTTCGGGTGAGTTTGACGGATGGAGGGAGGTGCGTTATCTGCCATATAACGCCCCTACCCTAATCCGTTATGTCAGGTAACGGTCCCAGCTTGGTCCGTTATACCTTCTGGCATTCTAAAAAGGGTATGTTTAGCTAGGACATTCTCGAGCTGCTCCCCACTGCTGCGACGCTCCTCCAAAGCTTGCAAATATTCGCCCTCTTGGGCCTTGATGGTGGCAAGCTCGTTAGGGGCCCGAGTCTCGAGGAATTCATGACGGTTCACATATTTTAACAATAGTAAGACTCATCGCGACCACTCCTCCAGGGGGAAACCCAGCACTTGTAATGCATCGGTTAGCTGCATCACTACCGTGTGTGCCCCTCGATATGTGAGGGAGGGGTTGGCCAGCATCATCGAGCGGAGCGTCAGCAACATCTGCCGAACCGGTGCGTCCGAGGTGGCGTGGCTAGTCGAAGGTATCCCTGGAAGATTGAACTCCACCGCGCCGTCCACGGCAGCCCATATTTTTGCATCCACTACAGCCGAAGAAGAGGGGAGCGCCACGGCCAAATCACTGGGGCCCCCCGCTTCAACGGGTAACCCCCGACCGGCTATCGCCAAGGGAGCTGCTGTTGCCGCAACTGAACCACCCGACTCCGCTATCGCGAGGGGCTGCTCCTCCCCGCTCTTGGTCGGAGGAAGGGCGGGAAGCAGAGCTGACTCGGACATCGCTGTTGATGGCTCAGCCACCTCTTCCGCTAATGCTCCCTCCTCCCCGCGGATCGTAAGGCTGGCAAGCATCTTCCCTAGGAACCGGCCTTCCTCAGGTGTCACGAGCGGCCAGGGAGGTGGAAGGGGAACCATGAGCTTTAGCCCGCTCCCCGACTGCAGGAACGACACTAGGCGCTCCACCTCCGATGCTGAAAGTAGCTGCGGTTCATCAACCTCCGCAGGGCCCGCTGCCCCCCTTCGCTTTGAGATGGCCTTGCGGGCCTTGGCAGTGCGCGCCTCGGGGAGACTCCCTTCCTCCTGAAACATAAAAAATGGGCTTAAACTTACATCAATCAAGATGGGTCGCCCCAAGCTTCGAGGAGGCTAGGAGAGGTCCCGGAGGCCTCATTTTACCTCAGTCACCGAAACTATTATGTTCTCCAGTGCTATCTCTCCCTCCTCTAGAACCTCACCGGCTGTTGATGCGACCTCCGCGGCTACTTCCTGCTGCACGACCTCGAACAAGGCCGCCAGCTTCCCCAAGCTAGCGTCACCACCCTCGGGTGACTCCGCTGGCGCGTCCGGGATGGGCGCCTCCGTGGTTCCTGGCTGGGTGTGCTCCTATAGGTTGACCGAGGGATAAGGGACACAGGGGAAAAAGCTAGCTACAAAAGGGGGGGCCCATATGAATGGGCCCACACTTACAAAATCCTCGCCCAAAGTCACCTCGTCGGAAGAGTAGTCATAGTCTACCTTCTCGCTTGAGGAAGACTCGGTCGGGATAGGCTCCTCTCTTGTCGGGGAAGGGACGCCCGCTCGGTCACCTTCAGCCTCCTCCTCGCGGGGGCTAGGAGACGGCGATGCCCCAGACCTCAGCCTCCTCCTCGTGTAGATCCGCGTCGGCTTGGGGATCCCCCGGGCCTCTATCTGCTCGGAAGGGGGACCGAGGGGAGCTGCCAAATGAGGAAGCATTCGAGTCAGATGAAGGCCCTCGGGCTTCTCATGAATAGCAAAAAGCAAATACGTCAGCCACCCTAGTGGAAGGAATTACCCTATTCGATCTCCGGGGTTGGGAGCGGGCTGGGGATTGTCTCCTCCACGGAGGGCGCGACCCCAGGTGCAGCGGCTTTGTCTTCATCCGGAGCAGGAGCAGGTGCGGGTTCCTCCGCAGGGACTGGAAGAAGAAACCCGCGTAAGAGGCCTTGTCTCACGAGGCGAAAGGGTGTTAGGTGAAACAGCCAGCAAAAATCTCACATGTGGGTTGGCTGCCCTCAGCTTGGGCAACTGCGTACGTGGCCACAAATTTCTCAGCTCCAACCTTCCTCTGCTTTAGTTCCTGCGAACTGATCATCATATCGGGGATCTACATGGAATGTACCACCTTTGCTCCGGCTGAAAGAAGGATACATGCATGTCATGCGTGAGCAAAGAATTTCCCCCGAAGGGGGGGAACCTGACCCTGAAAGGCGTCGATATCTAAAAGCTTCACCTGCAGGGCAGCTCAGCTCGGCCCGGGGCATAGCGAACTTTGCAAAGGATAGAATCGACGAGGGAGGGGAAGCTGAAGCCGTCCGGAAGACCTCCGCCCTCTTCCTCTTGACCTCCTCTTGCGCGGCCACCTTGGCGGCGGCAAGCGCCTTCTCCACCGATGACTTCTCCTGAGGCTCCCCAGCAGCCCCCGGCGAACGAGTGGGAGTGGGTGGAGGCTCGAACCCGACCCAGGCTTCACCTACAGTTGGAATCGATGGAGGCGAGGGCTCCTCCCTAGCTGATGAACATGAAAGGTGTCCGGGTGTGAGCAGCCCGTGCTGAAACAAAGATAAACTCCACCTGAAAGACAACCTTAACAAGGGAAATCTCACCTGTGGGTTGGCTCGGTTCAGCCCGGCCGACCTCAAACTCCTCGAAGGACGGGATGCGAGGCGGTGGAGGAACGGACTCTGTGGACTTGGCGGTCTCCGCCCTCCGGTGCTTAGCCTCCCACCGTCCCGCGGCCTGTGCCTCGCCCAAAGCCTTCTTCACCGGTGACTTAGCCCGAGGCCTCTTCATAGGATGGGGTAATGGAGTAGTGGTCGGGGCCACTGGCGCCTCGTCAAAATAAGTTGGCTTCTCCGCTTGCCGAAGGAGATTGCGGTACGTCGCCAATTGGGTGCTGTCCGGGTGGTCTATGACGGGAAGAAGACAAAGGGAATGGGGGGTCAGTTACCATTCAGCACTTAATAATGGCCGGCAAAAAGGGGGATGTAAGGTATGTGCGCAGTAGTACGTACCATGGAGGCTGGTATAAAGCCGAAGTGAGATTGGCCAGTAGCTCGTGGAGGGCGCCTGGTCTCGGCGGGCTGCTTCTTGGACTAGCCAACATACGTCCCCGATCATCCAGCAGTGGTCAACTAGGGCGGCCAAGTAAGCATGCTTCTTGGTCGATAGATGGCAGTATAGGTTGAAGTGATCCATCCCCCATCCTTCGGTGTAGTGGTAGGCCACGTGCAATTGCTGCCCCAGAATGGCCGATGACCGAGCCTCGATTGTTAGCCCGTGCACCCGCAGAAGGACGTAGAGCCAAGTGGCATCCGTGTAATTTTGTGACTTTCACTCATCCCTCCTCACGAAGCTGTGATAGGGGCAAATCAAGTCCTTCTCGGCTCGCCAACTGGTCGCAGGGGTGCCCTCCTCTTTCGCTGGCAGTGGATAATTGATCAGCTCCAGGCGGTCTGCGCCGATGTGGCAAAGGTCCCGCAGAGTCTTCTTGAAGTCATCCTTCACCACCAAAGGCAGCTTGGCCTGTGGCGCCGGTCTACTCTCTCGGGCCGCCTTGCGAGCAATCATATAGTCGGCCACATCCTTACTTTTGCCGTGCCATAGGCGCAGGAGATGCTCTGGCTCGACATCAATAACGGGCACGGGCTGCCGGTTGAAAAATTTTCCCTTTGCCCCGTCCCAGCAATTGGTCTTGTGAGATCGATAGAACGCCGTCCGCGCATTCCACCACTTCACGTATTCGGGTGTCACCCGTGGAATGCGACCGGGAGCCGGCACTCTAAAAGTAGCAGTATCGGCCCAGTGGAAGAAGTCCCACCGGACCCTCGCTTGTTCTGCAACCAAGCTCCCTCGTAGATTCCGTGAGGCGAGGCCAAACTAGGCGCTATGCACCTAGATGTGTTGATCGTACCTGAAGTTGCGGCCAAACCGGAAGGGGTAATACGGTTCCAGCAGTAGGGTCTCCCCCTTTCGGAATGCCAGCACGCTCGGGCGAATCGATAGAGCAATGAGTCTTAAAACAAGACTCAGTAGGGATCACTCAAACCCCACCTCGCCAACACAGGAAAATCGGTACGCTAGCAGCTAAGTGAGTACTACAAGGTAAAGCCCTGCAACTACAACACCAGTCTCACGGCATGAAAACCCACACACGAACGCCACGGTGAAATGACCAAAATTCAACGGTCAACATGACCAAAGCAGACAGCTGCTCCTTGTCCAGTACAGGAGTACCTCCCACTAGAAGCACAGCCAGTAGCGTCCCCTGACGTCTTACACCGCGCCGCAGGTGTCCCCCTGACACACTAGCGCCTAGTGGAGGCAAGGACACCGTACAAGTAACCACAAAGCGAGTGACTAGCTGGGGTCACGCTCATCAGCGTGCATCCTACTGCCCCCAACCACATGTGCACACACAGACCACGCGTCCTAGGTCTGGCCTCTGACTGGTTTTCCCCCTAGTCATACTCTGGTGACTGACGTGGGGCCCGATGGAAACCAGTCTAAAAATCGTCTCTCAGGGTAGCCTCTCCACCACTCCCTGGTGGGCCAGTACATGCGTACCGAAGGTTATGACTAGTGGAGGGTCACTGAAGGAGTAGACTCTCAAGCCATGGAAAATAACGTCACAACTGGTAGTACAAGGAATGCTCCTCGTACTAGCACCGTCACACAGTGACACGAGCTGAAAACAACACCCCCCGAGACTACATAGTACCACGACACTTGGCCTCGACATGATGCCCTAGCATCTGTCAGACCACGGGTCAGCACGCGGATCGAGGTCTATGCACCCGGGACTCGAATCGGCCAAAGAAACAACACCGGTTAGACCAGCCCCTCGAACGGTCCACTCTGGGCTGCTCAAGGATGTACGGCTGGAGGAGAGCTGCACCAAGGGATATACGGCCATCACTGGACCGTTCTTCTCCTGGTCCACACGGAACACAAGCGGTCAGTCCAGTGCTGCACAACAAAGGAACGGCTGACTCTCAGTCGCACCAGAGGGATGGACGGTCCAACTCGGTCATACCTCCTCCAACGGCAAAACACATGTGCGGCTGGACCATAGCTGCATAGGGGAAGGGCGGCTAGGACCTCACCGCACAAGGCTTGTGCGGTCCAACCCTGGCCGCACCACCTGCCAACGACACCGGGTGACGCACAGCCAGCCCCTGGCCGCACATCCCAGTGCACTGTGCAACGGTCACAAACTTAGGGGATGGGCGGTTGACATGGGGCCGTACATAGGGGACGTGCGGTCCCATGACTGGCCACACAAGCCCACAGCGCTCTGAGCCGAAGTGCGGTACTCTCTGGGTAGCACATGGGGAGGTGCGGGCCCTGGTTCGACCACACAACCCTAACCGGCGTGAAAATGGCGAACCCATCGGATTTCGCCCATTCCGGCCCCATACAAGCCCCACGGAGGGGAAAATGAAGGGAAAACAACCCCCAAGCCCCTGATGGATAAAGCATTGCAATTTATCAAATATTCCAGGCCACAAATGGTCCATTCGTAAACAGCCAGACGGAAGTAACGGTCTAGAGTTGGACTGCCACACCTAGTCAGTTTACGTTCTTCGAGGGGAATTGCATGATGAGAAACGGTCTAAGGGAGGTGCGCCAGAAGGAGTGTGATGGTCTTACGATAGACCGCTAAATTTCCTGGGTTTTGAAAAAAAAACAATCGATCTTATTCCCTCTCTCATTCCATCAAACGCCCAAAACGCCAAAATGCCAAAATCCGAGCACGAACACCCCGGGGATTACGGCGAGCGAAACCTCCGCCGGCGACCACCGCTCTCCGCCACGTGAACCATGGTGAGGAGGAAGGCCATTATGAAGTTCAGGGAGAGGATAGAAAGGGAGGATGCTCCTCCGGCGGTGGACCAACTAGAGGAAGAACAACCGGCGGTGACCCAAACGGAAGGGGGAGAGGCTCCGACGACCCTGGAAGAAGCTGGGGAGGCCTCTGAAGCTCCTGAGGAGGGAGAAGAAGCCGCAGCGGGCGAGGAAACGCTAGAAAAGGCCAAGGGAGGCCGGAGCTCTGAGGTAAGCCACCGACCCTAAAAAAACCATTTTTCATCATTTTAATGCTTGCATGTGTGTGGAATGGGGTGGAAATGAGTCTGGGGATGCATTGGGATTAAATGTAGGCCATTTTGGCCAGTTCCATGAACCGGGGAAATGAAGAAGATGATGCCCTACTGCTAGGTGCGTAACGGTCCTTCTAGTGACCGTCACAGCTCCTGGTGCTCCACCCTTGGTGCGTCAGAGATCTCTGATGGGCTAAGATAGATGCATCATAGAAACCAGAGATGGAAGTCAATTCAATTTATTTGAGTTTTTACTTATTTATTTTTTTTGTTGTTTTAACTTGTATTAAATGGAATGCAATGTGATAACTGACCCTATGCTCTATGTGTGTGCAGGGGAAAAGAAGAACCAGAATATCATGGCTTCAGATTCGGGCGGTGTACCAGGCACTGCTCGATTATCAGAGAGAGCGACTAGCCGCCATGGGATTCGACGAGGTGCTCAGCATAGAGGTTACGAGTGTGGACACGACACTACTGTACGCATTGCACGAGAGGTGGGATCCAGTCAGCTGGGCCTTCATCTTCCCGTGGGGTCATATGATCCCAACATTGGAGGATATTGCGAGGATCATGGGGCTGAGGGTCCATGGAGCAGCGGTGACAGGCTACACTTACACAGACTACCACGATCTGGCTCAGGAGTTGCTTGGGCTAGATTTGGTGAGGTCGGGACACTACTCATCCCAGTTGGCACGGTCGACACTCCAGGATAGCCTGGGGCATCGAGGAGCTACGATTGCCGTGGGAGAGTTACCAGAGCAGCACATCGACCAAGTGATCGAGCAAGTCCGTCCTAGAGTAGCAGCAGAGGCTGGACCAGATGAAAGATGGGGTGGAATCTCTACTGCACACACCGAAATATAGAATCAGTATAGTAGCCAAGAAATGAGTCAAAACAAAGTCAATGTACAGTCCAAATTGAAGACAGGATGGGCAGCATGGCCCAGGGTTTTCACCAGACCTGCCCCCATCTTAGCTGGCAGACCCACAAGGATGTGCACCACACCAAGGTTTAGTATGCAGGTTGTCCATGATGCTATGTGGGGTATTGGGGGATGTGTTTCCCACGGATTTGGAGAAAAAAGAAAGGACAGTGGTCAAAATGCCAGTGGGATTTCCTTGTTATTTCATTGCTTCACGGAGCATGGGGAGCATATTGGCTGCCCTCAGGCTGTGCTAGAGTACTAGTTGCAGCATACATGAGGTCTGGGAGCAAAGCATCAACATCAGCTTGGGTCGGCCTTGAGGTGCCATCGCCTGACCTTTAGTGAAAGAGATTGTTGTCAGGCAGCCAAGCTTCTAAACCTTCGGTGGAACCTGGAAGATTGACTATCGTATCTCTAATAATGTGTTATCAACTGTTAGATTGGCAGTAACAGTGGCAGCAACCATTTAATATTAGTCCATCCTAGCTTTCTCTGGCCCAACCACTCCCCACTTGCCCTTGTCTTCACTGATGATGGGGACAAGATCTGACTGATGGTGCCTTCCCTGGCCTCAATCTCCTTTGAGAAGCTCCATGCCCCCCAATGCTACACCTTGCTTGGAACAAAGTTCAATGGCCCAAGACCAGGATAATCACCAACATTTGCTCCAGGATGCTCCATCTCATTGTGTCCACATGGTCTGGTATAGTTACCTATCCATGCTTGCCAAAGGTGCTGCCTTTGTGGCATGCTGTGGGATATAAAATTCTCATTTGAAACTCTGTACTCCTGTTTTTTGGATTAATGGGCTTAATTCAGTTGAGAAACAGACCTAGATGTGGGCTCAGATATGCTGCAAGCTAGTTGACTTTGCATCAATTGAACTGAAGGATTAATATTGGTGGTATTTGGGCCTTGGACATGGAATTTCTGGGTTTATTTGCTAAAAAAGAATTCTCAAAATAGGGCATTGGGGCCCTTTCTCTAATGTGTGCAGGCTGACGGAGGGAGGGAAGATTGCAGCAGAAGTATTTAGCACCCTGCCCCCATGACCAGAAGATAGGCATTGCCATCGTGGAAAAGACAGGCAACAGCAATGCCAGGAGCTTGGACAATATCATTGACTCTCCAGCCCCTCTCCTTTGTCATTTCTATCATTTCCTTCGCCTTTCACACCACAGCAAAGTGGCTGATGAAGATAAATGACAGAAGGAAGAAACAGATAGGAAGGAGATGATGAAAGAGGTGAAGATGATGGACTGACAATAGTTATGTGCCTTGTGGCTCTTTTTTGTGTTTTATTAAGACAGATAAATTTGTGTGCTTGAGAATAATTTTCAAGAACAAGATGGATTGTCTATGGCTGTGGAATTCTATGTATTGGATATCGATCCAATGTTTAAGGCTATTCTAGGACGCCCATGGATTGATAGTCTTCATGCTGTACCTTCGACCGCTCACCAATGCCTCAAATTTTCATTTCAGGGGTGGGTGGTCAAGGTGAAAAGTATATCCACTGTGCAAACTGTTGAAGCTATTTCTGACAAGATTTTGCTGACTCTATGGCCGAGCAATAAGCCAGTCCTTTCTGCAATGAACTTGAATTTTCCCTGGGCATATGCGTCACGCAAGCCCGCCACTATGCCAATTAACGTCAAAGTCAAGTCCAAGATTAGAGACTCCAATGGATGGCATATGATACTCAAGTTAGGCTATCAGCCGGGCATGGGTCTCGGCGCGTAGTTGTAGGGAAGGACTAAGTCCGTCCCAAGGGGTAGAAAAATGAGCAAAAGAGGCCTCGGGTACCGGGAGTCGTCATTGTCAATGTTGGGAGACTCCGGGCCGTTGGCATGGAACTACCGTCAACATTTTGTCAAAGGGCCACTACAGCCCAATTCTATAAAGACATGTGGACGTATGAAATCGCACGTCCATCTATCCCGCTCGGTCTCGCATCAACGACGGACTGAGTGAAGAAGCCCTCGGAGAGACGGAATGTCCCAGACTACGAGGAACATTACTGCCCTTATGGGGAAGTGGGAAACAACTCCCTGAATATGCACACTATCGTGAAGCCGTCCCCAGAAGTACGACAGCGAAGAAGAACCAACCCCAAAAATCTCGCAACCCCTGAGTCCCTGAGGAAGATCAACGGGTTGCAACCGTTGCTAGCAACGAATCCAAACTGGCCTCTAGCGGCACACCTGGAGTGGCCTCTAGTGGCACACCTGGAGTGGCCCTCCAACGGCACACCCCTGCTGAGCCCTCGCCCGGCACACCCGTTGGCGCCCCTCAGCGGCACACCCGCCCTGAAGCCCCAGCGACACACCCTTGAGGCCATTCAATGGCACACCCCCTTTGTGCCCTTTTCAGTAGCACACTCACTGTGCCCTTCCACGGCACACTACCTCATGCCCTTCAATGGCACGCTCATGGCACCCTTTCGATGGCACATCCTTTAGCGGCACACCCTTTTATGCCTTCCAACGGTACACCCCCTTGGTGCCCCTTTCAGTGGCACACTTACTGTTCCCTTCCACGACACACTATCTTGTAAACGGCGGAAACGGGATTGATTGGAGATGAGATGATGATGTTGATGTGGTGGACGATGATGGGATGACGATGGTGTCACCCACGAAAATGGGTGGATGATTATTACGGGTATTTAGGGAGAGAAGAAAAGAATGTTGGTGGAGAGAAGAGGAAAGATGGACGAACTAAGTTACCACAGGGCGTCGGTGTTGACTTTTGAGAGAGGGGAGAGAGAAGAAGAGAATGTTATCGGTAGAGAGAAGAGGGAAGATGACTTTGCTCCTGCGAGCGGGTTGGAAAGAAGCATCAAACTCCAAGTCCTAATCATCAACCGAACCATCAAACTCATCGAGGGCAACATCGTGAATCAGAGGGTGGATATCTTGTTGTAGTTGTAGCATGGGGGAGCCCTGGGGAGCATCAGGAGAGACAGTCGGGGGAGGCTGCTGGCTGGGGACGTCACAGGCGGAACCACTGACAGCCTGAACAGAGGCAGCAGGTGGTGGAGGAACATCATTGTGAGGCCCAGGTCGCAAAGCCAGAATCCCGTTGTCGGGGGGTTGCAAGGCCAGCAGAGACGGCGCCAAAGGCGCTGCAGCAACGCAGGGCCGAAGGAGGCTAGAAGCCCAATGCCGAGAAAAGGCTGGAAGAGTGTTGACTTCATCCCTCATCACGCGCAGAGCAGCCAAACGGGCCAACCGCTCCTCTTCCTTAGGGAGGACGACGGCAGTTGGGCCCGCTAGAGCAACCGGGATGGCCGGAGAAGCACTGTCAGGGGGGTCTGCTGGCTGGCCGGGGGCAGCAGAGCAGTCAGTCAAAGGGGACGGCTGAGAGAGACCAGCAACAGTAGGGACACTAGGCATGCCGGTTGCAACGCCACTGTCGGCACCGGACGCCACTATAGGAGGGTGGCTAGCATCCACATGAGCAACGTCGTAAACCGAAGCAGCCGGCTGGATAGGAACCAGAGGAGGAGAAGCTGTCAAAACCTCTGCCGGAGGAGACAAAGGAGCTACGTGGACAGAGTCTAGCACAAGCGGGGGCCGAGCAGCAAGTTGAAGAGTATCAACGTTGGCTGGAGCAACAACTGGGTCGGCCACAAGACCATCTAGCGAGGCCAGATAAAGGGACATATCAGACGGCCCTGCAGGAGCAAACACCGGTGAGGGGATAGCAGCAGGAACATCAAGGCCAGTAGCAATCTGGCAAGCAAGAGCGGATGATGATACAGCAGCAGCAGGTGCAATGGCCTTGGCGGACACATCACAGCGAAACCCACATCAGAGGCAACAGCAGCCCCAAGGAGAGCAGAGGGCGAAACCACTAGAGGCAGCAGGGAGTCAGCAACCACATGCACACCGGCCTCGGGCAGGACAATAGCATCAGCAATTCCACAAACAGGTGGCGGGTCACAGTCACCAGCACCATCCTGAGGAGGCTGGATAGGAGCATTCGAAGGCATATGATCGAGCATGTGTGGAGCATCAACGGAGACGTTAGCACCAGCACGGAGAGGCCTCCAAACCTGAGAAGAGGCAATAGCAGGACCAGGTTTAGGGCCAATGAGGCCAGCTCCGGGACCAGGTAGCCCCCCAGTCGGCAGGGGCTTCTTCTTACATTTGTCAACAAGATGGCCAAGGTGATTGCAGCTCTGGTAGTACAAGGGAGGCCGAGGGTAAACAATCGGCTGCCAAGTGCCACCAGTACCAATTCCAATCCAGACGCGGGCCGGCGACTGTACTTATTTTGGACATGAGACACACTAGACCTTGTAGCTTTTAGTGAGTAGTTATTTATTTAATTTTCTACATTATTATTTAGTTGCTTATTGTGCTATCCCTGTAATTACTTTTAGCTTCTTGTGTACCCTCACACCATCCTTTAACCCTTCCGAGTCTTTGGGCTCGTGGGTGGTGGGCCAAGGTTCGAGACGCGTCAGTTCCTTTTTGATACTCGAATCTCAGGTCGTTACAGTTGACATCAGAGTGGGGTTATGGAGGTATACAAGAACCTGAAATGATTGCAGTGGTCCAGAAGGTCCATGAATGTTCTGTACAGTCGATGACTGGCTTAGGGCGCCATGTGTTCTATTGATTCTGTTCGTTGCTTTCTTGCTGTCAGGGAGTTATGGTGCCGAGGAAGAGGACTCGTTCCCAGCAGGGAGAGTCAGGTGAGGGTCAGGAGGAGCAGAGTAGAGCCACGGTCCCAGAAGGCGCGGCTAGAGAGGTGCGAGTTCCTGGAGCAGATGGGTTCATTAGAGGCATGTATCAGTATGTTCTATGGCAGTAGGGGGCTGAAGCTGGCGAGGGTTCATCATCTCGGGGTGGTTGCGGTCGGGTACTGAATGAGTTTTTATAGTTCCAACCATCCCTTTACAGCAGACAGCCAGCTCCGGAGGTAGCCAAAGAGTGGTTGGATGAGCTGGAGAGGATATTCAGTTCGATGGAGTGTGCTGAGGAGAAGAAGGTGGTGCTGGCGACCCATCGACTGCAGGGGTTAGCCCGAACCTGGTGGACGACAGAGTGGGGAGCGACATTTCAGTCTCGTCTCCTTCGGCAAACCGCGTGGCAGGAGTTCATCATGGCGTTCGAGCGTACTTTTTGTCCATCCTTTATCAGATCGCAGAAGATGCACGAGTTTTTGGAGTTGGTCTAGGGGGACATGGCAGTGATGCAGTACCGATCCAGGTTCATTGAGTTGGGCCATTATGTGCCTCATATTATGACAGGTGAGGAGCTGAAGACCGAGCAGTTTGTCCAGGGTTTGAGGCCAGAGCTAAGGCATCCCTTAATTACCTCGGGTGTGGCCAGTTTGGATATAGCTTGCAGGGCAGCGACGGCGTTAGAGAGAGATTTACAAAGGACTCGAGGGCAGGGCAGTGTCAGCCAGACTCAGACAGGTCCCAATCAGCCGACGGTTGTGCAGCAGCAGATTACCGTCCAGCCTTCAGTGGGTGGTTTAAGGGCGTCTCCGTCCGTGACATCAGCAGCAGACTCATCATCTTTTGGTTTGAAGCTCAAGAAGTTGTTTAGAGATGTCGGGTTTGGTAAGAGACGTCAGGAACGCTAGGAGTCGAGGCAGCAGTCGGTGAGTAGTGTTCAGCAGCCCACTGTAGATGCCTAATTTCAGACATCCCGTGGACCCTCTTGGGTCCCGTAGTGCAGGAACACGGTTCTAGAGGGGGGGTGAATCGATCTTGTTGAAACATCGCCAGTCCACGGAGGAGCTAGTGACCCCAGAGAACATCGAGCGAAGCCTTCTCCAGTGGTTGCGGCCAGCAGGTATGGGCGGCAAGGATCAATTCTTCATTATGGGCGATGAAGCCATCTCCTTTCCCTGACCCTGTCTTCCTTTGTGCAGATACGAGGTGGCCGACTGTAGAGGAGGAGCCTGCGATGGAGCGGGAGGTGATCAACCTTGGCGATGACACGATTGTCGCTGAGTCATGAGCTCCCGAGGGGCGCTCCCAGGCCCGAGATAATGGCAAGGGTGTGGCCTGGGTGGGGTCTTCCAGTCAGCGGGGATCCAAATGCAAGGATCCCGTAGAGAGGATGCTGCGAAACTCTGTGAAGACCAAGAAGCAGGCCAAGAAGGATGGGGGTGTCTCCGCCGTCGAAGGTGGCTCTGACCCGGCTCTCCCCTCTGTCGGACTTGCCGGGGCCGACCTTAGGAGGCCGGCTCTCCCATCTGCCGAACAAGAGGGGGCCGAGGAGGCCAGGGCCAGCTCTATGGCCAGAGGCGGTGTTAGCCCTACTCTCCCCTCTGCGGGAGCTGAGGGGGCCGAGGTCAGAGCGGACGACTCCAGGGGCGTGGTCGAGACTGGAGCATCGAGCAGGGCAGGCGACATTTTGGGCAGAGACGTTACGGCCGAGTCGACCGAAGCCGAGGGGTCACGAGGAGAGGCGACGCAGCCTTAACTGACCAAGGCTAGAGGGACGAACGAAGCAGCGGCTCAATCTGGGCCAGCCGGCGGGGCTCCTGAAGAGGTGTCACTCGGAGGGGGAGCCCCTATTTCGACTGCTCTGGAGAGGCTGGGCATCCGGGGCCCTCTGTACCGAAAGTGTTGTAGCATAGCCATAAAGATAGTGCGAGTAGGGGACAGGCAGTGTTCTCCAACGGCGGCCCTTGAATTGGTAATGGAGGGGGGCCTGATCCTGGCTCAATTGGGGGCCACCCTGGTGGAAGCTTATGCTCGGTCGGAGTCAGAACACTTGAGCCTTGCCTGGACCCTTGGTTCGTTTGATGAGAAGAGAGCTTGACTCACCGAGGATCGTGATGTGCTTCGATGGGAACTTTCCTTCTTTAAAGAGCAGGCGAGGGTGAACCAGGCAGAAGCTCAGACATTGACCGAGCAGTTGGCTCGGGCCCGTGAGTCACTCAAGAGGAAGAGCAAGCTTCTAGAGGAGGAGCGTATGGCCTATGCCGAGCGAGAAGGCCAGTGGGAGGCTGAGCACGCCGAGCTATTAGATTGGGCAGGGGAAGCCGTGCGCCTTCGGTTAGAGGCCGAGGCTGATCGGGACACGGCGGAGAAACAGACAGCCGAGGTAGGTTGGAGGTTGGCCAAGGCAGAACGGGAGAAGGCCGAGCTCGCTAGTAGGGTGGGGTCAGTCGGGGCAGAGGCACTTGAGCAGTATAAATGCTCGGAGGCCCCCCTCTGGAGGAGGGAGAGCTTCCCCAGAACATGGCCCGGGTAGCAGGAGACGAGCCTCCTATGGAAGCTTCAACTGGGGGCGACGAGGAGTTCGTTGACATTGAGGGGGTCTCCAAAGGGGATGCCCCAGCTGGTGAGCTCCTTGCCCAACACCTCTGGCTAGGTAGTTATCTTCATGTGAGGTTGGATTTGGTGGTAGCTTGACTTTGCTTCTTGACGCATAGGTGCCTCTGATCTACCTACGGCCGGGGGTTCATCAGAGACCTCATCTGGTTCTTCCGACAATGGTAGTGCAATGATGGAGACTGATGAGAGCTCGAGCTCTTCTTCCTCCGAGGACTCTTCTACCAGAGACGTCGAGATGGAGGGGGAGTTAGAAGGTATATACAGCTCATTCTCTGCTCCTCATTTGCTTTGGTTTAGAGTTTATGGTAGAGTGTTGACATCTTGTGTTATGTCCAGGGCTGGAGTTTGAGGAGGAGTGTGTGCCGGCTCTTGTCGAGGAGGATCAGGGAGAGCCCTCTGTCTCCCCCGATGGTCACTGGGGATGACCGAATTACATGGGAGCCTCTGCCCTCTCTGACTCTAGCAGGAGATGCTGCCGTGGTGGAGGAGAGGTTATCCTCACCGACCCCAAGCGAGGATGTTGTAGGCGCGGCGGGAGCCACACCAGGTGAGAGTTAGGACCTTTCTCAGGTTTTCACCTTGTCTTGTCATAAGAATGTCCCGAACGTTGCTGACCCATTTTGTGTTTGGTGGGGGTCCTTTCGGTGTGCTGGCTGAGATGGGCCAATCCTCCCTAGAGATAGGGATCGAGTGGCCTATGTTTGTTTTGCCACCGGAGCTGCTACTGGACGCCAGCGTGGGTGTGGCCTTGCTCTAACGAGCCAGAGGCTACGTAGGAGGTGATCCCCTGCCTCCTCTGGAGGAGCTTCGGCAGCGACTGAGGGACTGCACCCAAGGCTACCACAGCCTTGGATTCCCTCGCGAGCTCTGGATGTCTGGCTTGGCCAGCATCTGGGCGGAGTACCTACGGCTCCTCAAGGCTCAGGAGCAGAGGGCTCGGCGGCTAGCAGCCATCTGAGAGGTGCGGGAGCAGAGGGCTCGGCTTGCATTGGTGACTGTAGAGCAGACGAGGTGTGCAGATTCGGCCATGTCACTTGCTCGGGACCACGTCGTGTGGCTAAGCGAGGTAGAGAGCAAGGCCGAGGCTTTGGCAAAGGCCCTGGAGAAGCAGCGGCGAGACGTGGAGCTCGTTAGGGTCGAGTGGCAGACTGTCGAGACAGGGGCCGAGGCGAGCATGCAACTTGCATCAACCTTGGAGGCAGAGCTGGCTGGTTCGAAGTCTCGCCTGGCGGCGCTTGAGGGGAGCGAGCCTAGGCTGTGATTATATCACTTCTTCCCCTCTTTTTTTGTTATTCAGACTGTACATCTTTTGTTACCCCAAGGGCATGTCTTTTTCTTTCTTTTTTTCTCTTTCTTCTCTTTTTTTTCTTTTTTTCTTTTTTTCTTTTTTTATTTTTTTTTCTTTTGAACAACTTTGGATAGCTATCGGCATGGATGCCGATAGTGGGACTGCTTCGTCATTTGCCCCCAGAATAGGGCGCCACTTGTATTTTGGTTCTTCTTCAGCTTTTGCCATGATTCAAGGGGTTTGAAACCTCCCTCGTGGTTTGTTCTTCTTCAGCTTTCGCCGTACTTCAAGGGGTTTGAGATCTCCCTCGTGGTTTATTCTTCCTTCAACTTTCACCGTATTGCAAGGGGCTCAAGACGTCCCTCGTGGTCTATTCTTCCTTCAGCTTCCACCATACTGCAAGGGGCTCAAGATGTCCCTGGTGGTTTATTCTTCCTTCAGCTTTCGCCGTATTGCAAGGGGCTTAAGATGTCCCTCGTGATTTATTCTTCCTTCATCTTCTGCTGTACTGCAAGGGGCTCAAGACGTCTCTCGTGGTTTATTCTTCCTTCAGCTTTCGCTGTATTACAAGGGGCTTAAGACATCCCTCATGGTTTATTCTTCCTTCAGCTTTCGCCGTATTGCAAGGGGCTTAAGACATCCCTCGTGATTTATTCTTCCTTCAGCTTCCGCTGTACTGCAAGAGGCTCAAGACGTCCCTCGTGCTTTATTCTTCCTTCAGCTTCCGCTGTACTGCAAGGGGCTCAAGACGTCTCTCGTGGTTTATTCTTCCTTTAGCTTTCGCCATATTGCAAGGGGCTTAAGACGTCCCTCGCGGTTTATTCTTCCGTCAGCTTCCACTGTACTGCAAGGGGCTCAAGACATCCCTCGTGGTTTATTCTTCCTTCAGCTTCCGCTATACTGCCAGGGGCTTGAGATGTCCCTTGTGGTTTATTCTTCTTCAGCCTTTTGCCGTACTGCAAGGGGTTTGAGATGTCTCTCATGGTTTATTCTTTCTTCAGCCTTCGCCATATTGCAAGGGACTTGAGACGTCCCTCGTGGTTTGTTCTTTCTTCAGCTTTCACCGTACTGCAAGGGGCTTGAGATGTCCCTCATGGTTTATTCTTCTTCTTCAGCTTTCGCCGTATTGCAAGGGGCTCGAGATGTCCCTCGTGGTTTATTCTTCTTCAGCTTTCATTGTACTGCAAGGGGCTTGAGACGTCCCTCGTGGTTTGTTCTTTGTTCAACTTTCGCCGCACTGCAAGGGGTTTGAGATGTCCCTCGTGGTTTATTCTTTCTTCAGCTTTCGCTGTACTGCAAGGGGCTTGAGACATCCCTTGTGGTTTATTCTTTCTTCAGCTTCTGCCGCACTGCAAGGGACTTGAGACGTCCCTCGTGATTTGTTCTTCCTTTAGCTTTCGCTGTACTGCAAGGGACCTGAGACGTCCCTCGTGGTTTGTTCTTTCTTCAGCTTTCGCTGTACTGCAAGGGGCTTGAGACGTCCCTCGTGGTTTGTTCTTTAAGGACCCATTGCTCCCGGGGTCGCCCCTTCCGTAGAGGGGATGGTTCCCAGCCCGTTCTTGTCCGCGGAGACCGAACAGGGTAATTCCTTCCACTGACAGGGCTGACGTATTCCTTTTTCGCTTTATGTTGGGAGCTCGTGGGCCTTCGCCTGACCCGGGTGTCTATTCGTTTGGCAGCTCCCCTCGCACCCCTTCCCGTGCATATAGAGGCCTGGGCGATCCCTGAGCTAAAGCTGATATATACAAGGAGGGGGCTGACGTCCGGGGCCTCGTCGTCTGCCAGCCCACGCAAGGTGGAGGCCGAAGGCGCTGGAGCAGGCGTTCCTTCTCCGACCAGGGAGGAACCTGCCTTGGTCGAGTCTTCCTCCAGCGAGAAGGTAGACTACAACTACTCTTCTGACGAGGCGTCTCCCGAGGTAGATGTTGTAAGTGCAGGCCCATTCGCGTGGGGCCTTCCTTTTTGCAGTTAGTTTCCGGTCCTCCGTCCCTTATCTTCTGGTTTATCTACAGGAGGAGGCTCGACCGGAGGCCACAGAGGTACCCCTCCCCGATGTATCGGCCGAGCAACCCGAGGATGGTGGTGCCGGGGTGGGGAAGCTCGCGGCTCTCATCGAGGTCCTGCAATAGGAGGCAGCTGCAGAGACTGCATCCGCTGTCGAGGAGGCCCTGGAGGAAGGGGAGATAGCGCCGGAAAGCCAGGTCATCCCCGTGATCGAGGTAAAGCGATACCCCTGGGACTCTTTCTGTGCTTTTCGGAACTCGGGCAGCCTGCTTTGCTCGATGCAAGGCTAATCCCCTTACTTCCTTGTGTTCCAGGAAGAGGAGAGTGTCCCTGAGGCACGCTCTGCGAAAGCCCCAGAGCTGTCGCCAAGCGGAGAGGGACGGTGGCCCCGGCGGAGACAGACGAGCCGAAGCTACTCTCGGCAGCGGAGGTGGAGCAGATTGTAGTGGGTTGAAGCTCATGGTTCCCCTTCCCCCTCCCTGGCCACTTGCGATGCCCGAGGAGAGTCGACTTCTGGGGAGGACGCTGGCCGAGCTCACGGTTCATGGTGAAGAGGGCACATCAGTGGATGAAGCGGCCCAGCCTTCAGTGACGGCAACAGAGTCTGCTCCACTCCCCACCCTTCCCCCGACCAAGAGTAAGGAGGAGCAACCCCTTGTGGTCGTGGAGTCAAGTGGTGCAGTCGTAGCTTCGGCAGCTCCCTTGGCAATAGCCGGCCGGGGACTGCATATCGAGGCGGGAGGCCCGAGTGAGCTGTCCGTGGCGCTTCCTTCCTCGTCGGCGGCGGTGGACGCGGAGATGTGGGCCGCCGTAGACGGCATGGTAGAGTTCAGCCCGCCGGAGGTGCCTTCCATTGGTCACACCGCCTCGAACGCACCGGTCTGACCTATGCTAGTAGCGTTGCATTCAATGATATTTGCTGACCCCTCTCTCACGTACCGAGGGGCGCATGCAATAGCGACGCAGTTGACCGGTGCGTTGCAAGTGCTCGGCTGCCCTCTGGAGGAGTGGTCGCGACGTGTATTGTTACTGCTGAAGTATGTAAACCGTCGCGAATTCCTCGAGACTCGGGCCCCCAACGAGCTTGCCGCCATCAGGGCCCAAGAGGGCGAGTATTTGCAAGCCTTGGAGGAGCGTCGGACCAACGAAGAATGGCTCGAGAAGATCTTGGCAAGTGGCCGTCAGGACATTCATGCCCTTAAGGGTAGGGTAGAAGAGTTAGAAGGCCAACTCGCCGCCGCTAAGTCCGCGTTGGCCGAAGCCGAGGCAATCGTGGAGAGGGCGGGAGAGGAGCTTGCCGTTGTTCGCGCTGAGGCAGCCTCCCTCGAAGCAGAGCTGGAGCATCTCGAGGGGCAGAGGGGCCGGCTGAACGACATGGCAAGCTTCCCTTGTACCGGCATCCTCCCCCTTGAGGATATCTTCCGGGGGATCGACTGAGCGCCACCAGACTCGAGCCTCTCCATGTATCTCGCTCTCCCCTCCCCCTCTTTCCCTCTCTTCCTTTTGACATGTAGTTCAGGGGTATGCCCCGCAGCACATGTATCCTTCTTATTTTGGAATAGAACAACATTCGTATACATCTGTTCGGGCGCTGGCCCATGAGCTTGTCATCTTTCTTCTCTTCTTTCTTCTTTTCTCCTTCTTCTGCTCCTTGATGGAGTGCAAGTCCGCATCGGAGGCTTGATCTAGGAACGCTCCGACTAGGCATGCGGAGGTACGTAGGAGAGTGCTCGCCTCCCCAGGGGGGACCCGAGGGAATCACTCCACCACGCGGGCCTCACGGCCTTGCCGAGCAGTCCTGTGAGGTGGTTTGACCGAGACAAAGGACCCTGGGTCAAGGGGAGTATGCGTCGCACGAAGGGACAGGGAAAGGATTCATCGATGGAAATGACCCGGACGGGAAGTCCAAGTCGGGGGCATGTTCGTCACCCGGAGGGACGGAGAGAAGAGCTTATTGATTCGAACGACCCGAACGGAAGGTTCAAGCCAAAGGGCTGTGGGCGAAATGTTCGCTCATCGGTGTCGCCAGGGTGGCGGAGCCTGATGCAGTTCGTTCGCCTCTTGGGGCATTCGTCAACATTGGGGCGGTGTCGACGTGAAGGGGGGTTTATTTCCCCACCCAGACGTGAGGTCCGGGTGAGATGTCCATTCGTTGGTGTCATCGAAATGATGGAACCGAGATGGTATGTTTGTCTTTTGGAATATTTGTCAGCACTGGGTCGGTGCTGACGCAGAGAAAAGTTTATTTCCTTATCCTAGACGTGAGGCCCGGGTAAGGTGTTCGTTCGTCGGTACCACTGAGGGGGCGGAGCCGACGGGTTTACTCGTCTCTTTTGGTGGTCGTCGACACTGGGGCCAGTGCCGACGTAAAGTGTGGTTTGTCCCCCTATCTCAAGCATAAGGCTCGAGTAAGGTGCCTATTCATCGGTGTCACCAAGGTGGCGGAACCGACAGGGTTTATTTGTCTCTTCTAGTGGTCGTCTGCGCTAGATTTAGTGCCGACGCAAAGGAAGGTTTATTCCCTTAACCCAGGCGTAAGGCCCAGGTAAGGTGTCTAGTCGTCGGTGTCACCGAGGTGGCGGAGCTGACAGGGTTTATTTGTCTCTTGAAACATTCGTCGGCACTGGGTCAGTGCTGACACAAGGGAAGGTTTATTCCCCTGTCCGGACGTAAGGTCCGGGCGGGGTGTCTATTTGTCAGTGTCACCGAAGTGGTGAGGCCAACAAGGTTTGTTTGTCTCTTAGAATGTTTGTCAACACCGGGTTCAGTGCTGACACAAAGAGGGGTTTATTCTCTTATCCAGACGTATGGTCCGAGTAAGGTGTTTGTTCGTCGGTGTCACCGAGGTGGCGGAGCCGACAGGGTTTATTTGTCTCTTCTGGTGGTCGTTGACACTGGGACCAGTGCCGACGCAAAGAGTGGTTTATCTTCCTATCCCAAGCGTAAGGCTCGAGTAAGGTGTCTATTCGTCGGTGTCGCCGAGGTGGCGGGGTCGACAGGGTTTATTTGTCTCTTGAAATATTCGTCGACACTGGGACTAGTGCTGACGCAAAGAAGGGTTTATTTTCCTATCCCAAGCGTAAGGCTCGGGTAAGGTGTCTATTCGTCGGAGTCACCGAAGTGACGGGAACCGACAGGGCTTATTTGTCTCTTGAAAGTTCGTCAGCACTGGGCTGGTGCTGACACAAGGAAAGGTTTATTCCCCTGTCCAGACGTAAGGTTCAGGCGGGGCGTCTATTCGTCGGCGTCACCGAGGTGGCGAGGCCAACAAGGCTTGTTTGTCTCTTGGAAGTTTGACCTGGTAGGGCCATGATTCGACACCACGTACACTCGACCGGAGCTACGGAACCGCTTCTCTTGACCATCTTTGGAAGAAGTTTAAAAAATGATCGAGAAAGAATTTTGACGAAAGGTTAAGAAGATGGACCAAGATTGTGCAACATAAAAATGAAAATAACAACACCAATATTAAACTTAAATTAAACCAACTCACAAGTGCATACAAATTATAACAAGAACAAAATAAATTACAACAAAGTTAGAATAATAAGAGAAGGAGATAGAGAGGGAAAGCCTACTCCTAACACTAAGAAAATAGAGGTGAAGGGGAAAAGAGTGAGAGCTTGAATTATATCTTCGTATGAGAGCCCCTTCCCATCTCATGCCCTCCTTTATAGGGCCCAAATTCACCCTTTTCTTTATGTTTTTCATCTGAACACCCCTCTACATTTTCTTTCCGTTTTTGTTGAAACTCAAGCCCACCATCCTCTTCTCTTTCTTCTCTCTTTTTCTCTCTTTCTTTGCCTTACGTGTGAAGGGGTCGCCAGCATGAAAGTGGCCCTTGGCCACGTGAAGAAGGGACCTTGGTTGTGTGAAGAGTGGGGAGCTCCCCCACGTGAAGAGCCGCCGTCTACGGCGTGAATGTCTCCGCATGAAGAGGGCTCGCGTTGGCTGTGTGAAGAGGCCAAGGGGGGGAAGACGTTCAGCATCATCCGTGTATGAAAAATGTCGTGGGCGAGGAGGCTAGCCGACCTCGTTGAAGATGCTGCGTAAGAACTACCGTGAGGATGCCATTGGAGTTGTGACTAACGTGAAGAAGCTGGCCGCGTGAGACACGTGGTTACCTACCCATGTGAGAAGTCCACTCACCCGCCTTGGCCTTTGGTGACCTCCATGAAGATGTCACTCGCCGTGGGACTCGTGGCTTAGCCGCCTATGTTGATGCCGCTAGGGAGGAGGTACGCGTGAGGCGTCTGCTGTGTGAAGCATGCAAAGGGGCCACGTGAAGAGGGTTTGCATGAAACACGCCGCAAGGGGGAGGATTCACCCTTGTCCGCATCAACCTGCTGCATGGGGAAGAATGGGCCGCCGTGTGAAGATTTTGGCCAGCGCGTGCATGGGAGCTTGGCCGCTTAGGCCTCCCACGTTGAGAAATGGCAGCCGCCTGGGCCTCCCACGTTGAGAAACCATTGCATGCATTGCGTGAAGGGAGAAACGGGAGGGAGCCTTGGTGTGAAACTCACTGGCGAGGAAGCCTCCTCATCGACTAGACTTGCATGCATGGGGGTGTCATATCTGCATGAGGAGGAGGCCTACATGGGAGGTTGCCACTGGCCACGTTGAAGAGGGCTTGGCCCGTGTGAAGAATCCGCGTGAAGAATGCCTGCCCCTTTTAGTGCCATTGATCATGGGCCAAAGGCTCATTTGTGTATATATATTTTGTTCCCTTTTTTTTTCGATCGAGTACCTGCCAAAAACATAATTTATTACTCAAATTCAAGCAGGGTTATATCTAGGCACAACAACTGCTGAACACACGACCACAAGGAACAGGTCATGCATCAGACAGCTCACCAAGAAAGACCCGCGACAACAAGAAATGATAGGAAATCGACAATCTCAAGGGACGCATCTCAAGGACTACAAGCACACCTCGAGAACACAACACCCAAGAGAAGGAAGTGCAAAGTAGAGGGTACTCAATCAACAGGGAAGTCGATAAATTCCCCAATACCCACAACCGTCGATGCCAAGACCAGAAAATTACCTGCAACAGCACGGCAACAGATGACATCAAGGCACAGGAAGCCAAGATGAAGTCCCATTGAGAAGAAGTAAACCTCTCGATCAGCCAGAATCGTACGAAAAGATCCTCGGCCAGTGGGTTATTAGCCCACATGCTTTCACTGCGCAGTCAAACAACGCACACAGGGCATCAGAAAAGACCTTGGTATCCACATCTCAGCACATGCTCGGCATCATCGCAATTCAAGAACATCGCAACTTAGCACGCCGCGAGTACTGATCCAGCGAAGAACCGATCGCAAGAAGCCTAAGTGCAATAGAAATGAGTACCAGCTTCAGCACAAATCACAAGAAAAGATGCTAATCTCAGCTTACCCTCACGTCCTGAAACAAGAGATGAGCCGTCATGACACATCGACCGTTGGACACGGCATGACGAATATGGTACACAACTGCTCTTAACACAAGAATGCATCCAAAGCCATGCAACCGTAAAGCAAGGAAGCAGATTAGGCTCAAAATAAATGCTATCCACACTTAAGCAGACACAGGATGAAGGCATCACTAAGATAGCAATTCCAAGGCAAACCTTGAAAAGACTCCACCAAACGGGATGAGAAGCATCAAGCTCGACCAACAGAAGCTCACCAGGAAGGGAAAATCCTAGGTTTGCCGGAGCATCTTCGCAATCACGGAATCTAATCGAGCACTTCATCAGAAGTGAAATGCATTAGGAGCTGAGCAAACTTAAGCTAGGATGACCAAAACAACATAAGAACGTGAATGGCCATCAAACCAACGCTAAAAGTCAGCAGCAACCTGAACAACTCACGAGAAAACCTCAAATAATGTACTGCAGATTCGAGCCTTTCGGCGAACACTGCCAAGTACAACATGATCGAGACATACTTAATGACAAAAAAAATGAAGCACCTCGTCACGTCCTGACAAGAGCAGGACCATCTCGTACAGTGCCAAGACATCACGCACAAGACAACATGTGGAAAACAAAGCGATGGAGAATCACGAAACCTAAGCCAGCTGAAGACTGTACTAGACTTAAGGACTCTGGAAACTGTATATCTCAGATTCTAATGTACTTTACGCAACAACGCTTTGATACCACCTGTGATGACTCGGATCCCGGATACCAGATATACCCGATAGGACTATCAAATACACCTGATACCACTTGGAACCCGCGAGGCCTGTACTCGCGTAGGAAGGTTAAAGAGGTGAACACCCCTTTCTTTCCTTTCCCCGAACGGAGACACATCCATTCCACACCAACGTCTTCTCAGGGCGCCTACAACTACCCGGAGCAACCTCAGCTCGGGCATCAAGGCAGGTGTCAGAATCATTTTCTTGACTCCTCAGGGCGGAGTTTTATACAACTCTTGTGCCCTCATGAAAGCCATGACCAACAATGAAGCTGAATATGAGGCTCTGATCATTGGACTCCATATGGCTCTCGACATGGGCATCAAATGCCTCAAAGCCTACGGGGTCTCTCAACTGATCGTCCGATAGGTCCTCGGTATTTATGACGTGCGGAGGTCAGAATTGGTTCCATACTATGCCGCCATCACCCGGTTGGCCTATAAATTCTATTTCTTCAAAATAGATCATGTTCCAAGAAGCAGCAACGCACAGGCTGATGCCCTGGAAAAGTTGGTTGTGGCCATTAAGCTACTGCCCAAGGGTGAAGTCGACATCACAGTCAAGCATAGAAGACTGATGCCGAGCTCACTCGAAAGTCACTCTGGTCCCACTGCCTACGAGGTCCAAGACCCCGACCGGGACACTCTGCCAGAAGAAGAAGATTGGCGTGAGCCTATCATCAAATTCAAGAAGGGATGGCTCCCTCTTGACTGGGGTCAAAGGGTCTAATTACTTCGCTGAGCAACATCGTATGAGTTAATCAGTGACTCCCTGTGCCGACTCATCCATGAGAAGGACATGTCCATTCTCTTGAGATGCGTCTCCTCAGCCGAGGCTTGAGCCATTATGCGTGAGGTCCACTCTAGGCTGTGTGGCACACATCAGGTTGGAGACAGAATGAAGCACAATATCAAGCTCAAAGGCTTGTACTGGCCTACCATGTACACAGACTGCATCCAGTACCCTCGTGCACGCCATCAATGCCAAGCATTTGGCCCAGTACCCAGAAGATCACCAAACCCACTGCATCCCACAACCCCCACCTGGCTATTCGCAGAGTGGGGTATGGATGTCGCGAGGCCTTTCCCACCACCATCAAAGGGGCATAGGTACATCCTGACTGCCACCGACTACTTCTCCCGCTGGGCGGAGGCCCTTCCCCTACAAGAAGTCAACGGCAAGGTGGTCGCCAGATTTGTTTGACACAACATCATTTACTGCTTCGGTACTCCCAGTCATATAATTTACGACAATGGAACACCATTCAAGAACAAGGCCGTATACTTTCTAGCGGCCAAGTTTCACATTGACTGGAGAACCTCCTCAGTCTACAACCCGCAGGCCAATGGCTTGGCCGAAGCCTTCAACAAGACCCTTTGTAAGCTCCTGGCCAAGATCGCTAGCCATCGAAAACGTGACTGGGGTGAAGGGGTCTTCGAGGCATTATGGGCCTACCAGACGATCTACAAAACCCCCACGGGGTGTTCGCCGTTCTCCCTTGTCTACGTTTCCCAGAAAAATATTTTCTCCTAAACCCCTTTCCTTCCTTTCTCAGAAACTTCTTAAATTTCCTAGTTAACATAGAAAATTCATCAGGGTTCTCATCTGAGCTAGAAGAGCTATATTCACTAGATGACCCTTTGCTTCTAGAAGTGACCTTAAGGGTCAAGGGTTTCTTCTTCTATTCTAACTCATCGACCCTCTTATGGTTCAACTCATATGTCATCAGAGAATTGATGAGTTCATCTATTAGCTAGCTTCCTGGACTCCTCCATGATAGTGGCCTTGGTGTGCCAGATAGGTGTCAGGGACCTAAGAATCTTCCTAACTAGCTCGTACTGATCGTAGATTTTACCAAGACTTCTTAAACTATTAGTGAGTACCATGAGACGAGCATACATTTTCGAGATGGACTCATCAGGTTTCATTTTGAAAGCCTCATATTCTGAGACTAACATGTTGGCCTTTGTTTCCCTAACCTGAGATATCCCCCCATATATCACCTCCAACTTGTCCCACATCTCCTTGGCTGGGGAACATGAGGAAACTCTAGAGAACTCGGTGGGATGAAGAGCACACTGCATGGCATTTACAGTGCTCTAGTTTAGGGTGGACCTACAAATTTGCTCTCTGGTCCAGACGTCTTCATCCTCAGGCAACTCAAATGGGTCTTTACTAACAACCTTCTAGATTGCATAATCTTTGGCCCTAAGAAAGACCTGTATATGGTTCTTCCAGTAAGCGTAATTGGATCCATCAAAGAACGGTGGCTTACTGGTCGAATGGCCCTCTACAGTTAAACCTCTAGCATCCATTTCTAAACTCTTCGGGATGTAAAGCCCTAAGGGAGAGGTAGGCTCTGATACCAAGTGATGGACGGACAATGATCTAGAGGGGGGTGAATAGATCTACCCCAAATTTAACCGATAACTCAAACTGAAGAATAAGTGTGGAATATAAAGAACAGTTATCAAATAAAACTGCTAAGACAGTGTAAGTTAACTATCAGAATATTGACAAAGAGTGGCTGACAGTAAATGAGAACACCAAATGCAAGTACAAGATGAATAAGTTTCAGATCAATTAAGAGTGCTTGCAAGGCATAACAAACTATCACAATTCAAATCAGTAATCAGTCAGACATCTAGGTATGGTACTTGGCGGAGGTTCTCCTCACGCAAGAGGTGGATTTCTAGATAGGCATAACCTATCCTTCCAGCCACATCTTTTTATATACCTACTAGATGAGGGACTTAAGCATGGATAACAGATAAATGAATTGGATAATGAGGAGCATGCTTTGCCTTAAGCGATCCTATGCACTCATCTAATTGAGGAGCAAACTAGAATTGTAAACACACAGGACGCTAAATCAATCACATAGGGGACAGAAGAGTTTTTAGGTGGTTCGATCTCAAGCTCGAGATCTACGTCCACCCCTTACTCAATCGAGTAAGGATTCTGCCTCTTCGAGGGGATGTAAATGACATCGTGACCTTTATGGTGCGATGGGTTTTGGTCCCGACACAAACCACACAATCGTATGACCAGGTCAGATCGAGCACACTTGTGGCTCTTCGGATCCCAAACAAATTGCCACTTTGTGACTGGCACGCCCACGCACTCAACAAACGAACAACAAATATCATGTGAATTAAAGTGCGTCCACAAGTCTGGCATGCCCGGTGGGACCAAAACCACCCTTCATCTCTTCACCAGGATTCAAGGCCTCATGGCCCCCTAATAAATGATGTTTGCCTGCTTTGATGAATTGTAGGTGCTGTCTTCATCAGCCCTATGGGGAGAAAATCCAGACTTGGCACAATTATCTTTGTGGCCTCAAAGATGCTACTCCAAGGCACCTGAAACTTCCAAGAATCATCAAAGCCAGTAAAAAAAAGGAGAAGAAAGAAAAGAAGCAAAGAAGAAAAGAAATGAGCAAAAAGAGAAGAGAGAGAATTGGCGAGAGAGGATAGTACGGCCATAGCCATCGGTACCCGTGCTGAACAAAGATTACCACTGTGGGATTGATGTGGTGGAGCGAACCACTCATCCCCTCCCTGAGGAGGTGAGCGCTCTCCTGCACACCCACCTTGGTCTATTACACAAAAGAGGAAGAAGAGAAGAAAAGAAAGGACAAAAAGGAAAAGTTGGCAAGCATTGTCGACCAAGAGAACAAGAAGAAGGCCGGCATCCCACTCGGCTCTCGGTGCCTTGGTCTGCTCCACCTTCCTGCTGCCCCTATCCAGCACAGGACAGCCCCTCGAGTGGCTGTTAGAAGATATAAGAAGCCACAATTGTAGTTTTATGAATTCCTGCCCGCTGTGGGAAATACTTTATAGTAATGAGGCCAAGCACGGCCACCACTCCCGAAGGGAGCGTGCACATACCCCGCCATGGGGAATAAGAAGAAGAAATATACCCTGATATGGGGGCATGAGAGGCAAGAAAAGATACACCCCGACTTGAGGGGCACGTGAGAAGAACCTACCCCGACCTAGGGGCATAAGAGGAAACGGAGTAGCACCCCGGCTTAGGGGCATATGAAGAGAAACTCACCCCGCTCTGGGGCATAAGAAGCAACAGAGTTTCACCCCAACCTGGGGGCATAAAGAGCAAAAGAACACACCCCGATTTAGGGGAATTTGAAGATGAAACACACCCTTGCTCTAGGGGCATATGAGACAAAACTACACCCCAGTTTAGGGGCATTTGAAGAAGAACTATACCCCGCCATGGGGCATGAGGAGCAAAGACTATACCCCACCTGGGGGCACACAGAGAAGGTGATGAGGGCATCTCGCAGCGCTCTCTTTGGCTCAGATCGTCGGCATCATTTTGAGGAGTCCGACTATGTTATCATGTGTAATTTCTATTTTATTGAGTCATGTCTTATGTAATTTCCTTTAATTGAGTCATGTTGAGAAAAGGGGAAAGAACGATAAAAGAACAATGATGAACAATAACAAACGCCTCTCTCCTTCTCTCTATCTCTCTCTTCCTCTTCCTTTCCCCCCACCGTGAGCGCCCATCTCTCCCCTCTCTCTTCCGTTCGATCGCGCGGCATGTCCCCTCCGACTGTAGATGGCACGGGGCGACGGCGAGGCGACAACGGCGACGGCGAGGCGGCCGTGGTGGCGTGGAACTCGTGGGATTTTGTGGAGGAATAAAGATTTCTAAAAGCGTTCTTCGTGATTTCGGTATTGATTCGGCTGAGCATGCACTCCATTGAGGTAGGGTGACGATCCTTACGCTCTAGCGGTTCATTCCCGTGATTTCTAGCCCGTCGTGAGGCCGTGAGGGGCATTTTTGAGCGAGTTAAGGTAAAATCATGCTTTGGGGAGCGATCACTCGATCTAGCAATCTACCGTGTTTCTGGCCGATCCGAGGTCGTAGAATCATGCTAGGAGTTATTGGGGAGCTTTCCCCTTGTTTTCCCCCTCTCCTATGGAGGTATGGGGGCGTGGTCGACGTTTTTGGGTTGAATTCACCATTTTTTTGCTGAAATATTGTGGCGGTCGTACCAGTGACCGCCACAGGGTATAACACGCCCAGGGAGGTGTGTTATGCTTCGTTGGTTTTGAGCTTGGGGTGTCGTGGACGTGACGGTCCCACGATAGACCGCCATATGGCTGTGACGCCCCTGGGTTGGTCCATCACTGTGATTCGACCGTTGGCTTTTGACCGTTGGGGGTCATTGTAGCCTGACGCACCAGTGTTGGTCCGTCAGGGAAGGTGACGCCCCAGGGAAGGAGCATTATGCCTTTCACCTAACGCACATGTGTTGGTCCGTTAGGGACTATAACACCCCTGGAGGAGCGTGTTACAGCCGGTTTGGTCCTGTGACCTAACGCACCTGAGCTGGTCCGTTAGGTGATGTAACGTCCCTGGAGGAGCGCGTTACGTTCTTTGTTTTGGCTCATACCCTGACACGCCTGTGCTGGTCCGTCAGGTGCTGTGATGCCCATGGGTAGGCGCATCACAGTGGTTTTTGCACCGAGTGCCCTGACGCACCCTTGTCGGTCCCTCATGCTCTGTAACGCACCTGTGCAGGCATGTTATGGTCTGTTTTACACTAGGTCCCTGACGCACCTGAGGTGGTCCGTCAGAGGGCTGTGGCGCACCTGTGCTAGTCCGTCACCTCCTGTAGCGCACCAGTGTTGGTCCGCCAGGCTCTGGGTTATTCCGCGTGGCACGTAATCCCATTTCTTCTCCGATCGTGGTCACCGTGTGACGGTGCTGGTACGTGGGACGGTCCCCGTACTTCGTCAGGTTCGGACGTTGTTTTCCGTGGCTTAAGACTTTACTCCTTCAGAGACACTCCACTAGTCGTAGCCCGCCAGTACGCGTGTGCTGGTATCCACCTGGGAGTGGTGGGACGCCCCTCTCTCCCTCCTTTCTCTCGTCTCTCTTGACTCACTCTCTCTCACCCTCTTCCGTCTCCCTTTTTCCCCTTCTCTGTTCCCACTTCCAGTGGCCGACGACAGTGGGGAGGATTGGGACTGAGCGACGGTGGTGACGTGCGGTGAAAGCGAGGCTGAGGACATGCAGAACTGGAGGCGGTGGCATTCGTGAGAAGCTGGTCACATGTGGCGATCATCATTTTTGGTGTTCTGGTGAGGTTAAAGCTTCGATTCAGGTAGGGGGATGGATCCCTACTCTTCCTGCGTGTTTCCCTATGATTCCATGCCTGGTGAGGCTAAGAGAGGGTGCATTTCTTGTTTTGGGGTTAAATGCATGCCGGGGGGGTTAAGCGACGGTTTTGGCCAATTGACGCCTTGTTTTGTGGCTTTGTTGTGATTTTCTAATCGTAGGAAAGTCTAGGGATGGATTCCCCATGTTTTCCCTTTCGTCCCGCGACGAGTGGAGTTTCTGATCAAACCCCGAGCTGATTTCAGGTGTTTTTCAGTGAAACCAATAGGAGATGGCCACAGGGGGTGGTCATCATGTCTAGGACTGGGCGGCCAGGGGTTGGGCCTCCCAGGGGTGCAGACGGCTAGTGCTTTGGCTGTCTTGCCTTCGTTTAGTGTTTCTGTAGCCTGTGGTATGAGCAGCCAAAGAGGTGGCTGCCCAGGTCCCTCGGTGGCCAGAAGGGTGCCTACCCAGGCCCTATTTTGCCTAGGGTGGGCAACCAGAGGCCTGGCTGCCCAGCCCCGTGGGCGGCCAACAAATTGGTCTCCCAGTTCCCCTATCTTCCGGGCTCGATGCGGCCAGAGAGATGGCCACCCATCCCCTGTTGTGCCCTTTAGTGGGCAGCCATGGGGTTGGCTACCTAGCCCTGTTGGGCGACCAGTGGTCTAGCCACCCAGCTCCCTTCAGCTCGAGGGTTGTCGTGCTCCTAGTTTTGGTACCCGGGGTGTCTGAAGGAGTTGGGGCTTCGCGTAATGTGTGTCCACGTGATTCTAGAGGTTCTGTCAAGTCTGGATGGGTTGTGTGGGCCATCCATGTGTGGCTATGTAGTGTGGGCAATCAATCTGGTGTTGGGGCTTTCCGTGTTGACTATCCCCGCGAGAGTTCTGTGATTGTGAGGGGTGTTCCCCCATGAGAACTGTGATCACGGCTAGTTATCCTCATAGGAATTCTGGGCCGAGGTCCTTGTGTTCCCATCCTCTGCCTTGGATAGTTTTCCCATGGACCGACTATGTGGTTCAGAGGTCCCCTGTGGTTCAGGCACATGTGTACACATGTCCTCGGGTTTTCCATGAGAGCGTAGAGGTTTGAGCCATGCTGTCTCTCTACTTAGAGGGCTTGTCATGACTGGACCGGGCGAGACCGCCTTGTGGGTATGATGCTCCTATGGAGGTGAGACCACCAGAGCATGTGTGTACCTTGGTTAGGAACAAGGAATGGCAACCAAACGATGCAAGCCTGGAGGAACTAACAACTAAGGGAATGAAAACACAGCCAGCGGCTGGAGCAATGTAAGGGAAAAGAGATGATCAACTAAGCTCTAGATAGGAATCTTCAGTTAACCAAACCGAGTGAGTAGAACGAAGGAAACCTTCTGACTCAGAGTGGAATGACTCTCCTTACTCGAGATTATAGCTATTCATCATTACTGAGATACCTTGAACAGATGAAGGCTCGTGAATGCTCAAAAATGCGCATGATGCATGCTGGGCTAAAGGAAAAAGAAATCATCAAAATCAATGCAAAGAAAGATAAAATAACATGATACTAGAGAATAGTATTGCTAGACCAGAGAAACCAGGGTCAGGACACTATCTACAACCATAACGTGCAAGACAGAACCGTCGTCCCCAAGCTTCTTCAACCTAACAGCCTATCCAACGATTAAATATGTGTACCTAGATCATCATCATTTTTACATTAGGGGAACATCAGATCCTAGAACACATGAATGACCAGCCGGTTCTTGAGATAATATGCATAGATAACATATAGTAATGCATTAAGGGATTAGGGATCGAGATATTGTACCTGACTTACCTGTTTGACGGGTGGATGATAACGTGATGATATTCATGATCTTGCCTTAACTGCGAGGGTTAGCCATCAACAATAATAAAAGGATAAACAGGGCATAATCATTCAATTAAGGCAAAAACATTCAAGCAAGACTTTAACGGACTCGCAAAGGAGCGTCATAAGAACGTAACGGACTAACATGGATCCGTTATGGTTCACCGTTTCCAAAATTTTTCACATGAATACCTCAGTTTCCTGACAGACCGGGGATAGCGCGTTATGATAAAGGTAATGGACCCACGACAGGCCGTTATAGTTTCTGGGTTCTTAAGAAACAAACTGAGCCCTTAATACGCTCATTTGTTCAAACAACATTCAAACCCCAACATCCTTCGCCCTAAACCCTTCCTAAAATCGAGTGCCCAAAACCTCACCAGCCACCGACGACGAGCTTCTCCAACCACAATGACACGGGAGAAAGGGAAGAAGAGGAAGCCTATTAGGAAGATGAAAGCTAGGTTGGATAGGGAGGAGGTCGAACCAGCGGTGAGCTCATTGGAGGAAGAAGAAACGGCAGCGGTGGCAGCCCAAATGGTGGAGGAAGAGACTCCAACAGAGGAAAGGGAGGCCCCATTGGCCCCAGAGGGAACTGGAGGAGGAGGAGAGCATGCTGAAGAAGCCACCAGAGGTGAGGAGGAGCCCATTGCGTCGGAGAGGAAGAAGCGCGGCCAAGATCCGGAGGCAAGCCAAATCACCCCAAAACCCTATTTTTTCAATTTTTAATCTTGATGCATGTGTGAATAAAGGGAAGGAAATGGGTCTGGGGACCCATTGGGGTGATTTGTAGACCTTATTGGCCATTCCCAAGTTCGTGATTATTGATGTGATTTTCATCGGTATGTGCTTCTTAGGTTTTGATGGTGCGTCATCGAAAGGTGTGGATTTCTAGGGAGGGAAATGGTGCCTCTCCTCCAGTGGTTGTCGTGATGGTTTATGCGTCTGCGCCAAGTCAAGTTCCAGCGGTTCCCACCCAAGTTGAGGAAGGCGTGCCGGGTGTTCGGAGTGGAACGCAGAGTGAAGCCATGCTGCCTCATCTGCCGTCTGGAGTAGGGCAGGTGATATCTCAAGTGCGCGCCTAGGTTGAGTCCACTCAGCCAGGCGTGCAGCATCACCTTATCCCTTAACCGATTGGGCAGTTGAAGCAGGTTTATCTGCAGAGCGTCCCCAGAGTTCCTTCTGTTGTTCCCACTGCCGATGGTGCTTCTTCTTCGAAGTCTAAAGGCAAGAAGTTTAAGAAATTCAAGAATAAGGGACGTGAGAAGCAGCGTACCCAATAGTCTTCTGCCGGTGCTGTTCCATCATCAGTCCCGTCTTCTCAGCAGCGTCAGGGACCTGCTGCTTGTCAGCCGAGATCGTGTGGGAGGTGTGGTGGTAGCCACCCTAGCAGGCCATGTTTTTTGCCGGTGGTTTATTTTCACTATGATCAATCGGGCCTTGTTGTTCGAGACTGTCTGTTCAGGCTGAGACCGATGCAGTTCTCTCCATTCACCCAGCCACAACAGCCCCAGTTCCAACCTGTGCCGTCACAACCTCAGTAGGACTCACCAGCGTCTCAGCTTCCTTATGCTGAGTAGTGACGTCCTATCTTTTGAAAGGTACGTTTCTATTTTTTGATTAGTTAACTTGTGTTTTAATTATTCCTGTTGCTTGAGTTTTATGTGATTTAGTTATCTGTTAATTGTTCATTATGGTAATGCCATTTGTGCGATTGTGATTTCTCCTCTCCTATCCTTGTCGTTTCTCCCATTCTACTTTCTCCCTCGTTTCTCTTTTCCCTCTATTTTCCTCGACGCGGGGCACGCGACCGTGCTGAGTTGATCGAGGTAGAGACGTGATAGAATGGGCTAGAACGTGATGAAATGATGGATGAGGTGAACGTTGGTAGGATTTGTGGGTGGATCCCAGGCTAACATGGCTCGATTGTTTTATCGCCTGTGATTTTCGTAGAAGTCTGTTCCTTTGCATGGGCTAAGTGGTTTGTCACCTGCAGTGTCGACAGTCCTGTGAAGTAGTCCACATTGTGCTTCGTGTCTTTCAGTGGAGTAGTTGATTCTACTCTTTCCTTGTTGTATCAGATTGTCCAGATTCGTAGATTGTTCAGTGTTATTGCTCGATAGCCGTCTTTTATGCTGTTTGTGCTGTTTAAGAATTCCTTAGTGTTATTCCTATTGGCATTTCCCATTTGGTCAGGATTTGCTGGTATTAGATTCTTTTGTCAATTGCTCAGGTTGCTGTTGACCATTCGAGTTGTGGCGATGGCCGTACAGGTCACAAGCCGACCGTTGAATATGTTTCAGTGTGTCGCTGGGCCTTTGAATTTGCTTTCATCCACATTCGAATCGTTGAATTTGAATCCCATTACGATCGGATCGTTGAATTTGCTTATGTTCGTTCTTAATCGGACGGTTGAATTTGAATTTCATCACGATCGAACTGTTGAATTTGTTTATGTCTCCGATCGGACGGTTGAATTTGAATTTCATCACGATCGGACTGTTAGATCACCAATATGATCACTATCGGTCCGTCGGATTTGCTTCTGATCATGATCTGATCATCAATTTGTTCCCGATCAAGATCTGATCGTTGAATTTGCTTTGGATCAAGATTTGACCGTTGGATTGGTTCCTGATCTCGATTTGGCTGTTGCCCCCTCTGCTCAGTTCACCCACAGCAACCCCGGAGACTCTCCGTCGTCGCCTTTTCCGCAGTGGAGCCAGAACCTAGTTCTGCTACTCCCTGCTACAAGACAGCACTAGAGGCTCGATTGGCAGACATTCTAGCAGCATCCACAGTGAGAATCAGCTCGAGGTTTCTTCTAAAAAGTCATCCTCCTTCGAGTCTGTAATGCTCCTGAAGTGGTCCTGCATCGTTTTGTCATTAGCATCAACTGCGACAGGCGATTCCGTGCAACCACGCTAGAACTACATCAGTTTCTGAGTACCATTTGGCAATAGCAGTACCATCTTCCCCTGTGCAAATCGGCCAGAACTCCTTTCACAAGAGTTCTTTGTCTTCGAGTCTCCAACAATCCAGAGGTGGTCCTGCCATCTTTCGACAATGCCTCCACACGGGGCGCCTGTTTTACTGTGACTGCGCCAGTCCCAGAAGTTTCTGTCCATCCAGGGCAGACTGCAACTTCATCAACCCCGGCACGTACCCTTCCTCTCTATTTCGGATCGATCTGTCTTCTCAGACATCGTGCCCCTCGACGATACAAACCCAACCCAGGTGGTTTTGTCTCATTCTGACATCGACACCGGAAGTTCCACCTCAGCCATCGCCTCCCTATCTAGTTGTTCACCCAGGAACCAGAAGCCGACCATTTCGACGACCACGATCGGCACGGTGATCCAATGGCATCCAGATTTTGAGGGATCATAGTGCCCTCTGTCTGATACACCCCCGAGTTAGTCCCGTCACATTTGGAGTTCTACAGCGAGTGTACCAGTCGACGCACTTCGACTACGCCAACCTGTCCGATGAGATAGAACTATGCAGGCCATCGGCTGTGACCATCCGCACCCTCCAGCGATCTCGAGCTGATGTCATGATCTCAGGAGCTCTTCAGCATCCACCAGGCTTCGTCCAGGCACTGACGACACCTCATTCAAACGTCGGAGCTGGGTGCACGATACGGAACAAGTAGGCTTCATCCCGACAAGGCGGTGCGCAGATCGGCCGACCAGATTCCCTCCCCCTTGCTCCCCCCCTCCTGCGTGAGAACCTACTGATAGACCACTACTGGCACTAAGGACGGCCATCAAAAGCACGAGAAGCTCTGGTAGACAGCTGCTACTGCTCACCTAGAAAAGTAAGGGTGAGTCTCACAACCAGACTCAGTAGGGGTTACGCGGATCCCTACCTCGCAACTAAACATGCAAAAGCAGTAAAGCGTGCAATGGCATAATAAACATCAGTTTAATAAAGCTGTAAAACTATTTAAATAGTTCAAGAACAGGTAACTATGATGCCACATAAATTAAACACGAGAATAACTAAATCTACCAAAAGAATAGACTTCAACATTTCCAAGTGATAGGAGAGAGAAGGAAGATCACCAGAAGAGAGAAACCAGATGCATCCACTAATGGCTTACACTGCATCTCAAGCATCTACACAAACCTAGATCGCGACAAGTGAGACGCGTAACAGTACCAGAAACAAGAACTAGTCAGGGTAACACTCGTCAGTGCCAGTCCAAGCCCCTGACCACGTGTGCACACACATGCTCAATGCCTCGAGCCAAGTCTCTAGCTAGTTTTCCCCCCCAGTAGGACGTTACTACCAAGTAAGGGAGCCCACGGGAACTAGCTTAAAAATCGTAAATCAGAAACTGCCTTGCCACCACTCCCTGGTGGGCCGACACTTGAGGTCGTTGGGTTACGACTAGTGGTTCCATCACAAGGAAAAAGAAAGTAACTCTATTGGGATCTAAAAATATGCTACAGTTTGTAAAATAATTTAAACATGACGAATGTGTAGCATGAAACGCATAAGGAAATGAACGTGCATAAATTGAAATTCTGTAGGAAATGGCGGTTGAATATCAGCCCGCCACTGTCTCTGGTGGTCAATGGTCCGGCCGCTACAAGGGCTGTAGCGCTCCACTAATGGGTCGCTAGGCTCCACCGCTATACTATTTTCTACTGTGTTTAATGCTCTCTAGCGGTCCAGGGTTGGCCTGCCAAAGGCTCTCCAAACCGCTAGACCAACCGCCCTATCTAGGTCAAAGGTCATCTGACTAGGTCAAGGGTCTCTAGCGGTCGAAGGTTCAGCCGCTAAGGGATAGTAGGCGGTCCAATGTTGGGCCACTACAAAGCCAGAAACGCATGGGCCGTTGACCGCCAAGGTCCACCACCTTACTATTTTGTAGAAACGGTCTCTGGTAGGACAGCCACCCTACTAGAGAGCCGAATCCGCGGGGATCGAAACTGGGTCCACTCTCGATCGACCCAGATCGATGGGAAACTCATTTTTAACCTGTTCCCTACCATTCCATCATCACATAACCATAGTTTAACATTTAAAAACCCAACAACAATGGCCATGGTGGATTAAAATATAAATGCAATGTTCATGGCACGAAAACCAAAATGATGATATTCAGGCTTGTGGAAGACATAAAGACGATGGGCATGGCAGAGGAAATGATCCTAACGAGCTCGGGTATCCATCCCCCGGTCAGAGCCGCTAAGAGTTATATGGGTGAGGACAGATCTAAGGTCTGAAGGTTGCCCGACTCAACCGAGGCAGAACTGGTGCCCGAGGGCGGGTATGACGACACTCTCTCACACGGCAACAGTCAACACTCAATGTTTAGTAAATTTGGAACGAGCTCTCCTCACCTTCGGCATGAACGTTGAACAGATACTACGAAAGTAAAGCCAAGGAGCAAGGTCAGATCTATACCTTGTCGAGTCTGAAGAGACCGGCACCGTTCGAAGATGAGGGCGCGTCGAGGAGCGTGTGCACCTGGCAAACACGCTGCGTCGATGGAGCTTGTGGTCGGCCCTGCTAGTACATGCACAGACAACCTCCACGCATGGAGGGGGAGTGAGGGGAGGGGCTCAAAATTACAACACACTACCCTCACGCAGGAGGGGGAAACACGAGGAAGGGGAGGTGGGCCTGATGCCCAATATCTATCTTGCTGGACAGAACTAAAGCAATCGAAGTGGTATGCTATACTCTGGGGTCTGACGAGGACGTCGTGTGTGCCCAAATGAAGCTTGAGAAGTGTAGATGCACTTCTGAAAGTCCAGCATCGTTCTGAGGTCACTGGAGGGTGGGGATGGTCGCAGCCGATGGCCTGCACAGTTCTGTCTCGCCAGACAGGATGGCGTAGTCGTGGTGCGTCAGTCGGTACGAGCACTGTGGAACTCCAAACATGATGGGACCAAGTCATGGACATAGCGAACAGGGAGATCTATGAACCCTCGAAATATGTCGGCCGTCTGATCTCCTCGCTGGTCGTGGTCGCCGGAATAGTTGGCGTCAGGTTCCTGGGTGAATAGTAGGATAGGATGCGGATGACCGAGGTGGAACTTCCAGTGTCGATGTCAGAACGAGACGAAGACACTTGCGTTGGTTTCGTATCATCGAAATCCACAACTTTGCAGAAGAGTGATCGACCTGAAACTGAAAGGAGGAGGGGGTGTCGGGGCTGACTTGGCAGTAGTCTATCCTAGACAAACAGGGGGCTCTGGGTCTGGCGCGACTGAGGGAGAATGGACGCCCCAGGTAGAGGCATTGTCTTAAGCAGGCGGGACCACCTCTGGTTCACTGGCGCTTCGGAGGAGAAGAACTCTCATGAAGAGATCTCTGACTGATTCGCACAGGGGTGGGCGGTGGTGCTGCTACCAAATGGTACTTAGATTCAGACCTGAATCTGGTGTAGTTGCATGAGAATGGGCAACGCAATCGGAGCCTAGGTCAAAACGCAGTAGGACCACTTCTGGAGCGAAGCTGGCTCGACGAAGAATGACTCCACAGAAGACAACTTTGGCTGGTTCGCACTGTGGATGCCAGGATAGCCTCTGCAAGCTGAGCTTCACAATCTGCCTCGAATCTGTGAGTAGCAGATCAAGGTTCCAATGATGAGGAGGGGTGGGCGACGTCGGGGGAATTCCAGGCCGCCAGTGTATCATAGGATTTCTAAATGACATATGGATATTATGTCATGATACTGTTCTTGTGAACCTCAATTCTATGATAGAAGAATGAGGGTTATTCTTGTCCTATTGTGTACCCCAATTCTATGATCTTGAATGGGGGGGAAAATCTTACTTGAGTACTGGCGGCCTTCACCATCCCTTGAGTTCGAGGCATACCACTTAGGGAGGAAGGAAGAATGCATTTAGAAAGTTCACGAGAGGGTTCGAGAGACTTGGGAAGATGTCCCTCCCCAGCCCTATCACCTGTTGGGATTCGGCCCTCAACTAATGCGGTTTATTTGATGTTTCTTTCCCTTGTCACCTTGGAGAAGTATTTTCATGACCAATGTTTTCTTCGCCGGGACCTTGCCCCTTGGGAGATGTTGCAAAGATTTTTTTTTTTGCAAGGACCTTGCTCCTTTGGGATATTACACACATTGTTTTTTTTTTCAGACCCCTTGCGCCAAGGTTTCCTCCTACTAAGGTGGTAGTTAGGTTTAGTGGTCTAGCCTGAGGTCCCGCTCCCTCGTCGTGAACCGAGTAGGAGAGAATGGGTAGCACCCTTACACCCTTAGTCTGGTTTTAGCTTTCCTCAAATTCCGTACTATTTGATTTTGAGAGCGGAGTGTGAGTGTGTGCATAAGTTAACTTTGAGTTAAACCACAAAGACCGAAGAGTGAATTTCCAACCCTACTGTTCCTTGTACCATGTCGATTGTTACACTCTATGGGAAATACTTCTTAAGATAAAGCCCATTCCAAGGATGGGATAGTTCAACCCCTTCAGCATTGGCTAGCCTGTAGGCGTTGCCAGGGTACACAGCCTGAATCACATACGGTCCTTCCCAATTGGGTTAGAGTTTAGAACGCGGCCCACTAGGTTTTACAAAAATTCTTTTCACTTCCATCTCACCAACTTTAAATTGTCTCTCAATGACTTTCTTTTGGTAAAAGCATGTGAGTCTTTTTTGATAAATGTGTGCATGCTTGACAGCTACCAATCGCTTCTCATCTAAGAGTTCTAATTAGGCAAAGATTGAATCACAATATTCGTCGAGGAAAAGTTCCTTGTTTAATTGTACCCTGAGAGAAGGCATCAAGATCTCGTACGAGACTACCACCTCCAACCTATAGGTAAGAGCAAATGGGATTTATCTAGTGGGAGTACGGATTGAAGTGCGATACGCCCATAGAATTTCAATAAGCTTTTCTGGCCAATCCGAGAACCTGTTAGACTCACAAGTCTTTTTTATGATTTTGATCAATGCTTTGTTAGTGGCCTCTACTTGGCCATTGCCTTGTGGATAATAAGGTGATGAATGATGCAATGTAATTTCGTACTTTTTGCAGAGGTCCTGAAGGTCCTGGGAAACTAATTGTGGTCCATTGTCGGTGACGATAGTGCTTGGAATGTTGAATCTGGTGATGATATTCTTCATGATGGTACATAAAAATAGGAAATAAAGTAGGATAATAGGTACAATAATAGAAATAAATAACTACAACAGAGTCTAGTCTAACAAAGGTATAGTCTAAAGTAGTAAAATGTACCACATGCCAAGTGAACACTCGGCCCGACGAGCTGGCAGCTAAGGACCTCCATGCAGTATCCTTGAACCACGAGGATGAACTGCAACACCTAAAAATCAGGGGTGAGCCTCCTATCACTGGCTCAGTAGGGGTCCCGCGGAACCCCAACTGAAAGCAACGACGGCACGGAAAGCAGCAACTACAGAAAAGAACAATAGTAACAACATGAATAGTAAACACGGTGGCCGATAAAATCTCGACTCTATATCTACTCCTACAGTATCGAAACTCAACGCCCCGATCTCACAGTCGGGGGACTACCAGAACACAGACCACTAGACTACGACTGCCCTAGTCACACTACCAGGAAAATGACACGACACCACCGTTGTGGAGGCCTGTCCTCATAGACAAGGGCCCACTGAAACCACGTAGTTGGGAATCACAATCACGACCTTGCCATCGTGAACTCTATGTCGTCTAGGGGAAAGTCCTTGGTGACGCTCACCGGAAACCCTACACCTCGGCTTCGGGAAAATGCCCGAACTACACACGAAATCCCATCTTGTAGATGGGAAACGAAAGCTCGCGACACGATAACTCACGTCACGTGATGGGAGTATCTGTCCACTAGAAGCAAGGCCGGATGTATCCACTGACGACTTAGTCCGCAGCCTCAGGTGTCTCTCTACGACGCCCTAGGCAGAGACCGAGACATCGTATAGTAACCAAGAACACAGAACAAGGACTAGCTGGGGTCGTTCTCGTCAGTGCGGGTCCGACGCCTCCAGCCACGTGTGCACACACAGACCATGCGCCCTAGGTCAGATCCTCTAGCTGGTTCTTCCCCTGAACCCCGAACTCAGGCTGTGCGTGGGGGCCCTATGGAAACCAGTCTAAAAATCATCTTAATCGGGTAAGCCGCTCCACCACACCCGGGTGGGTCAGCACACGCGTGCCGTAAGAAGGCTACGACCAGTGGGGGCTCACAGAACATGAACACAGAAAATCACGACCCACCCATATCGAGTAATGCGAAGAAACAGGTGGCTCGCGGCCACCAGACTCTGGACAGCCCACTAGATCTAATAACCCAACGGTCCTTGAGTCACAAGACTCGGGTCAAGACCGTCGCACGTGAGGACACAACGCCATCAATCTGGCCTAATCCCTAGGTCTGAAACCACAGTAACACGGAGCCTCCGGACACCCACAAACACAAACCCACGGCATTCGGGACATTCACGAGGCTGAAGGTTGACCATTGGGTCACAATCAGGTCGACCGGGGCCCAACACAACACAAAACAGACACGACGAGCATGAAAAATCACCTAGCAGTCTACCCCTGGACCGCTAAGACTAGCCTAATAGGGGACCGACTACGTCAAACGCCCACATGGCGAAAGGCCAAGGAGCTATAAGAGGGTGGAGTGAGGACGAGGGAGCGTGGACCTTGTCTGCATGGAGTTGACACTTGACGCATTGGCGGACATGATTGGCACAATCCTCGTTCATGGTAGGCTAATAATATTGTCAAAGGAGTTTTTGAGCAAGCATGCGACCATTTACATGGCCACCACATTCGCTGGAGTGAGCAGCTTCGACAACTACTCGAGATTCAGTCTCATTGAGGCAGCAGAGGTAAACTCCACTGAGAGATTTACGATATAAGAGACCATCTATAATGACAAAATGCTCCGCAGCTCGGCGAATGGCACGTCGTTCGAAAGCGGTAGCATAATCGGGGAAGGAACGATCCCTGAGATAATTCTCAATATCGAAGAACCAGGGATTACCATCTTCGAGGTTAATTTTAGGCTCATGAGAGATAGATTGGACTTGCTGAGAAGGCTCGGAGAACTGTTGAAACTAGGGATCTGAATGTGAAGGGGTGTGCATGCTATACACCATGATAGTGGCTGACGGCTTTTCTCCAGGAATAGGAAGAGAAGATGCCAAAGATGCCAAGGTGTCGGCCAGAAGGTTCTGAGCCATAGGGGTATGTACAAGGGTGAGCTTCCTAAACTGTCAGACTACCCTGCCGACCAGGTCTTGATAGGGTTTCAGTTTTGGGTCCCGGGTTTGATACTTGCTGAGGGATTGTTAGAGAATGAGCTGGAAATCTCCAATGATCCGGAGCTCCTTAACTCCGAGTACCAACGCCATCCTTAAGCCCGTGAGGAGCGCCTCATATTCCACCACATTATTTGTAGCAGGGAAGGTTAACTGACAAGCACGAGGAATAATAACACCTTCCAGGGATTGGAGAATGGCTCTGACTCTGCCACCCTTGGAATTAAATGCACCATCGAAGTAGAGAATCCACGAAGGTTCACCATCTATGATGGCTCCTAACTCTTCGTCCGGGAAACTCTCATCGACAGGGGAAAAGGTCGGGAGTGGGTGATGGGCAAGGTGCTCGACGATGGCATGCCCCTTGACAGCCTTACGATTGACGTAGGTGATATCAAATTGATTAAGGAAACTTTGCCATCTCACCAAACGATCAGTCAACGCGAGCTTTTCTAGCAAATATTTAATGGGATCCATTCGCGTCAAGAGCTTCACTTCATGTGCGAAGAAATAATACTTAAGCTTTTGGGCGACCCAGACGACGGCCGCACAAGTCCTTTCCATGGGAGTGTAACGTTGCTCAGCATCATTGAACAGCTTGGACAAATAGTAGACTGCACGTTCCCTTTTGGCGTCGCCATATTGGGCCAACACTGCTCCAACAGACTCTTTCGTGGTATAAACATAGAGCAGTAAAGGCCGACCCGGGACTGGGGGTGACAGAACGGGAGGATTCAAAAGATAACTCTTCAGGACATCGGAACTGTATCATCCGCGAGTCGATGAATTGAGAAATAAACTCATCGTAGGGTTCCGTAGGTTATATGGGAGAAAAATCCACACGGATCGTAAAACTCAACTCGAGAGCTACAAAAGCGATCCGAAACTCTCCAAAAAGGATCCGAAAGACCTGATAATGATCCGACAAGACCCAATAAAGATCCGTCAAAGATCCAGGGCATTACAATAGGTGGCCAGGTTTGGGAGAGTTGGCATGGTGTAAGGCATCTGGGACGCATCTAGTTGTTGCTAGTGATGGAGTGCTCTAGTCATCGTGGGTCTAGTTTCCTACCGTAAGCTATGGTTCTCCGGTGTGGGGTTAGTGGGCTCGGACCCGGTGACTGTAGCTTGTTTTCTCACCTGCAAGATCAAGATTTCCTGACAGCATAGTTTGAGTTTTATCGATAATTAGGATAGGGAGTTTCAACGATTCGTGATATAGTTGCCCTTGTGAGGCTTTGTAGACCCTTTAGTAGTGTCACCGCAACCCTCTTGAGATCGGTAGTTACGATTCGAGATATAGTTGCCCTTGTGAGGGCTGGAGTAGAGTAGAGACTCCGCGGTTCTACCGTGCTCCTGTTATATTGGGTTATTCGCCGTTGTGGTTCATTTTATAATTTTGCCACTTCAGTTGTTGTTGTTATTATTGTTTTACAACTTTCCCTTATTGTTGTTATTTCTACTGCTGCTACTCTTGTTACCATTTTGTTGCAGTGGGGATCCACGGGACCCCTAGTGAGCCTATGAGATGAGACTCACTCACTGCTTTTCAGGTGCAGTGGACCTCCTTGAGGTGGTGCATCTCGGTTTGGAGGTTCTTAGCAGCTAGCTCACCAGTGCCGGGGTATATCCCGAGATAGTGTACGTTCTCTTTTCTTTTAGACTGCACTTGTCGACTGGACTCTGTAGTTGTATTTAATTGTTATAAAATGTTAAATTTCCTTATTTGCCAGTTAAATTATTTAGTTCTGTAGGTCATTTCCTGCTTGTTTAGAATTTCAATGCATAACCACACTGTTGGATCCCCTAGTTGATTATGGTAGATTAATTTTAATGATGACAAATCTAGTGTGTGTGTGTCTTTCAAAAATATTTTGATGAATGCTAACGAGGTGTTCATTTCTCTATCATGCTGTGTTGCAGGAACTAATACATGGTGGACTAAGTAACCAGTCAATAAAATGCTGAAATCTTACTCTGAGGAGTCCACCTTAACTTTCAATGGAGTTGAGCCCACCTATTCAGGGAAGATGATTCCTTCATCCAATGCATCAATCTTCATCATACATGCTCAGACCTTGGTTCATCTGCTTAGATGTGTAGCTCACATACATTGTTTTGGGTTGGTCACATGCATAACATTCTAGTGTGATTGATGAAGTTTTCAAATTCTCTCAAATGCATGTGATTTCTGAAAGGCATGTCTTTATAGAGGGCGCTGTTTCTTTATCCCTTACCTCCCGACCCCCTCGCCTGCCATCATCCTTCTAAAGTAAAAAAAAAGGGGGGGAGAGAATGGGACTTACCTACTTTGGGGTTGCCTGGTCCACGGCCCCCCGCAGTGGCCGACGGGGGGGGCGTTGCCGCCGTCTGGGTGCCGCCTCCGGAGCATCAGCCACCGAGGCCTCCACCACCTCTGCCGCTCCTTCCATCGCACTGGTGCCTTCTCCGCCATCACCCTCTTCCTCTCCCTGCTCTTCCTTCTCACCTTCTACCCCTGCTTCTCCTTCTTCCTCTTCATTTTCCCCTTCGTCTGACTCCGTAGTACCGCTCCCTCCGCTTCCACCATCACCGAAGGCATTTCCTCCGCGGCCTCCACCGCCGCTTGCTCCCCCTCGGCCGTCACTGCCTCACCACCGTCCCCAAGGTCGACGATGTCGGCCATGGTCACACGCCGATGCTTCCCCGGAGAAGACCCGCTGGAATACATCGTCGAGTGAAGAAAGGGGAGAGGGGTTTGTGGGAATAAAAGAAGAAAGGGGTGTCGGGGTTCTGGGAGTTGCAGAAGGCTTGATGGAAGAATGAATGGAGGGGTTTCGAATGAAGGAAGGAAGAAGAAGAAGAGGAGGAGGGCGTGGGAGGCGGCCGTTATAGCGACAGTTACAAGAGAATAAGCGTCCTCCTCGGTGGACGCCATTTGTATTTTCTAAAATAAAAAAAATGAATCAGCACCCTCCATTCAGAATGCTATTTGTGAAAGGACGTAATTAGAAAATAAATATTTTGGGAAATGAGCATCTGTTTTGAAAGGCATTATTTGTGGCTGATTTTAGATATTCAATTTTTGAATTAAGAAAATGTCAAAGAATCAGCAGCTGGCATTGGGGACATTGTTTGAATTAGCGGCTGCTATGTAGGACACTATTAAATGCCTGAGAACATCATTCTTCAAGCAGCAAGGCAACCATTCATTATTTGGTAAATCTTCGCTCATGATTTGGCTCAAAGAAAATCAATGACTAATTTTATTGAAATAAGAAGGCAAGATACATCATCATGAGCCAACTAGGCCCTCAATTGCTTAAGTTCTCTCACATAAGAATTTCTCATCTCACTATTTTCCTCCTTCACATCTTCTATGGGCTTGAATAGCTTGTTCACTTTTCATAAGGCTTTGATTGTGTTGACCTCTTCTTCATCCTCCCGGCTAGGTAAGGTCCTCTTCTTGATAGGTGGAAGGTGCGATGGGTCCTCCATGTGATGGCGGGGAAGACCAAGCTGAGGAAGGCACCGGTGTGCATTGTATAGGAAGAAGTCCATAGCGCCTATAAGTCTAAGCTTCACGCCTAGGGAGAGTCGGGCACGGAGATCCCAAGTCTTGAGGAAGCCCGGTGCGCAAGTGAACATATCTCGAGGCATGATCTTGAAATGCTCCCTCCAGTCGGCCCTCATTCTCAATTAATTTAGAGAAAATAAGCAGATGCCAACAAATGCCCCCCACAGGGTGTGCGGCGGAGGCAAAGACAACGACATGCGGCCCGTGTGCCTTGTGGGTTTAATTTCTCCCAGCCTTGTCAGCGTTCTGGGAGTTTCTTGTTCTGGGAGTTGACGTCCTTGTTGTGATCTTCCATGCAACGATAGTCCATTTGCAGAAGACCGTTAAGCCTGGGAGATTATAGAACTAGATTCTAGAAAGATCTGAGTGTTTGGTGGGCATTTTGCCGAAGCCACTGAGGGCGTAGAGCTGGCGGAGATAGCGTGTATTGGATACACGCGTGGTGCTTGGAGTTGTAGAGCGCTATCCACGACTTGGGAATTCTGTCCCCGTTTGTCTCGCGTGTTGGGCTTCTGGCAGAGGTGTGCAGTGCCCACGTTGAGGGAGTAATCTGGTCTGGATGCCAAACCCTCCATACAGGTGGTTGCTTCGGTGATTGATGGTGTGATTGGGCTGGATGCCAATGCCAATGGCGAAAAGAGGCCAGGGGAGCCCGACGTAACAATGCTCCTTGCTTTGTCGCCTATGTCTGGGGCCCTCTCTTGTGCGATGGGCTTTATTGATTTTCTGAGGAGAGGCGGCTCAGGGGAAGCCAGGACTGTCGAGTCCATCACGCCTCATAGGGTGGCTGGCGAGAGGTGGGAGGCTAGTTGTGACTCCCTTCCATCATCTGAGGTTGCACTGGCGGGAGCCATGTCTTGCCCCAGAGGTGGACTTGTGGACCGAGATTTGTGTTTCCTCAGGTTTTCCACCTTGTTTATGCCGAGGGGTGCCATGAGTATTTTTCACCCCTTGGTCTTCTCCCCCATAAGCCTGGCTGTAGCTGACGATACAGCGTAGGGGGTTCGAGACTCCCGATCTTGGGAATCGGGGGGCCACCTACCCCTCGAGGAGCGCCGGTTGGTGACGAGATGGCCGCTGCTCTGACTAAGGCTTTATGATGACACCCGTGGTTGGTCGCGAACGGCTTGCCACTGCTATGGTGGTTGATTTTCCCTGTGGGATGTTGGCATTGTTTGCTGACCGCCTGTAGAGGTGCATTGGCCAGGCTGGGTGTCGACCATCCTATGGGGCAGACTGGTCACACCTCTGAGGCACTGTAGCTGTAGTCGTGTCGTGGACTTACCTCGATGAGGCATACTAGTCCGTCGTCAGTGAAGACCTGGTACACCTAGATGTGTCGGCCTGATGTTGCTGGAGATCAACCTTGGCGAGGTGCGTTGACCGGGTGTTGCTGAGGGCCTATCTCAGGGAAGCATGTCGGCCTAGGGTTGCTGTAGATCCGCCTTGGTGAGGCATTTCGGTCTAACATTGCCGGAGACCTGCCTCGACAAGGCGTCTTGGCCTGAAGTTGCTGGAGACCTGCCTCGGCAAGGCATCTTGGTCTGAGCTTGCTGAAGACCTGCCTCGACGAGGCATCTTGGTCTGAGATTGCTGGAGACCTACCTCGACGAGGCGTCTTGGTCTGAGATTGCTAGAGACCTACCTCGGCGAAGCGTTTTAGTCTGGAGTTACTGGAGATTCGCCTCAGCGAGGCATCTTGGTCTGAGGTTGCTGGAGACCTGCCTCGGTGAGGCGTCTTGGTCTGAGGTTGCTGGAGATTTACCTCGACGAGGCATCTTGGTCTGAGGTTGCTGGAGACCTGCCTCGGTAAGGCGTCTTGGCCTGAGGTTGCTGGAGACCTGCCTCGGTGAGGGGTCTTGGTCTGGAGTTGTTGGGGACCTACTTCGACGAGGCGTCTTGGGCTGAAGTTGCTGGAGACCTGCCTCAGTGAGGCATCTTGGTCTAAAGTTATTGGGTTTGCCCCCAGAGAGGTGCATCGGCTTGAGATCATATTTGGCCAGCCCTTGCAGTGTATGGTCGAATGTTGATGCTACCGGCTGACTGTCATGGTGGGATAACTGAAATCGAGGCACGTGTCCCCTGAAGAGTACAATGACCACAAATGATGTTAGACACATAATCATCGAAGTGTGGTGGATGGTACATGTTATTATGCTGGTTGACCGTCGAGGTATATTGGCTAGAAATTCTACTCGGTTGATCACTGAGGTATATACTGCCTGGGAGCCAAGATCGGTTGGTCGCTGAGGTATGTTGACTGGGAGCCCCGCTCAGATGGTCACTGAGGTGTCACTGACGGGATCATTGCTGGCCAACCATTGCGGCATAATGATCGAAGAGTGTGATAGACTGACCCTCGGGGGTGCGTTGGTCTAGGGTTGTCGTGGACGGGCCTTCGAGGGATGTTCGTCTGGGAGGCATCTTGACTTGTTCATGTGGTTGTTGTTGTATGTCCGCCTACAAGGCGAAGTGACCTATTGTTGACAACTGGAAGTTGAAGGCTGGGAGCTAGGTACTCAGACTGGAGACCTGCCTGGCTAAGGCACGTTGGTCTATTGCTAGGCACTGGAGGTCAGAGGCTAGAAACTGAAGGCATAGATTTGAATACTGGGACTGGAGATTGTGACTCAAATACTGGAGGTTGAGTATTGGGGCTGGGAACTGGGAACTGGAGGCTGGCTCTGAAGACTGAGATTTGGAGGCTAGATACTGGGACTGGAGACTGGGTACTGGGGCTGGGAATTAGGAGCTGGAGACTGGAACCTAGATACTGGATATGGAGGTTAGGATTTGGATAGTAGATACTAGGACTAGTGACTGGGCCTCGAAACTGGAGACTGGGAACTTGGAGGCCGAAAATTGGATACTCAGACGGGAGATTGGGATCTGGATACTCGATGTTGGGACTAGCGACTAGGTATTGGGACTGAGAGGTGGAACTGGAGGCTGGGCACTGGATGTTAGGATGGGAGACTGGACACTGGGATCGAAAACTAGAGATTGGGAGCTGGATATTGAGGCTAAACATTCAGACTGGAGACTGGGATCTGGCTACTGGGTACTGGGACTGAAGGCATGACTGGGAACGGGATTCTAGGACTAGAGACCGAAAACTAGGACTAGAGACTGGAAACTGGAAATTAGACATTGGATGCTAGGACGGGAAACTAGGATTTGGGTATTGGGAGTCGGGACTGGGGGTGTGCTAGCCCATTGCTGGAAACTGGAATTAAAGATGGGAAATCAAAAATGGGATGTTGGGAACTAGGAACTGTAATTGGATATTGGGACCAGCGATTGAGATTGAGTACTGGGTACCGGGACTGGGGGCTGGGGCTGGGGCTGGATGCTGGGTACTAGACTTAGAGACTCGGGACTGAGTACTGGGAGCTGGGAGCTAGAAGCTGGAGATTGAGGACTAGATACTGGAGACTAGACCCAGGGGACTGGGAATCGGAGACTAGAATTGGAACAGGATGTTGGGATTGGATGTTGGCGGCTGAAGTCGAAGCTAGATTTCAGGAACCGGATGATGGAACTGGCTGTTCAAGCCTAAGGCCGGAGCTAATTAGTGAAGACTGGACACTGAGACTGGATATTGCAGCTGGTACTGGATATTGGCGACTGAGTACTGGAAGTCTTGAGGACTGGGTGCTGGAACTGGAGTTGAAGTTGGATGTTGGGGATCGAGTACTGGAACTGGCCCTTAGAGGCTAGATACCGGATGCTAGATACGAGATTGGGAAGTTAAAATATGAGTACTGGACTGGACCCTGGAGCTGGATGCTGAAGGCAGACAGTGGAAATAGGTACTCAAAACTCAGTATACGGACTGAATACTGGAAGTTAGATGCTGGGACTGGGTGCTGGGAACCAAGTATCGAAACTGGATATGAGAAATCGGGTACTGGGAATTGGAAGTTGAAAGCCAAATAAATTATGTTCTTAGGAAACCCCATTTTCTACCCAGTCAGATCTAGTTCTGTGAACTAGTAAGTTGTAAAATCGACCAAGGCCAATACAGAGACATTTAAAATTCTTTCTCTGGCCTGGGGTCATAGATCTTTGAAAGAGCTTTCCAACGGCACTGGTCTCGCATCGATCCAACATCGGGACTGATCGCAGCAGATGTTCTCGTCGAGTCGCGCACTACAGAAACAGAAGATCCAGTCCGTGGACAGCAAGCCACGTTGATCGCCCGGCCAGTCGCCTCGCCTTCCACGGGACAACCAGCACGCTTCCATCCAGGGGACCGTCCCTCTAGGAGCCACTGCCGCACCGGTACCTCTACCGGCCCATTCGGCCCACCAGCGAGGACTCGGACCCCACAGTTGCTGGTGAACGTGACCATCAGAGCGGCTCAAATTATTGCCCGTCAACCCATGAACGGTCCTCCCAGGCCCCACTTGTAGCTCTTTACCTCCCTGCATGGAGTGGGCAGTGATTTGTAGTTCTATAATTATTGATTAATTATATTTATCGAGAGTTACCTACTTGACCAAAGTCGTCGTCCCCACGCCCGGAGCATAGAGGTATCGTGTTCGCTCCTTACTCGGCATCATGCTTTACTTATATATATTTTATATGCTGCTGCTAGAGAGCATGCTAGGATAATTTAGCTCGCTATATCAATTCAATCACAACTGCGAGCGAGAGAGTAAAACCCATCCCGTGACTCAATTTGAGTACATGCGGAAGAGCCGAATACCTGAGACTCACTGCCGGTTCCTCAACCGTGCATGATCCCGCGTTTCCCATGCTTAGGGATGCCCGCGAGCTAGAGTCCTATGTTCATTGTCTCATCCCGCATCCCGCATCAAGGAGGAAGATCGCTCGCTAGGATCTTGCTGCGACATGCTGGTGGTCCACTCTCCAGCGCGACTACTCAGCCTACGTTCAAAAGTGCGATCGATGCCAATGTTTCGACCATCTGGTCTATCAGCCTGCCTCAGAGCTCATCACCCTTACCGAGCCATACCCTTTCGCTGGGTGGGGGATCGACATCTTGGGGCTACTCCCTACGGCTTAGGCCCAGAAGAAGTTCGTCATCGTCGCCATCGACTACTTTACCAAGTGGATCGAAGCTGAAGCCACCGCTAGGATCACCAAGTCGGTCGTTTGGAGTTTCCTTTGGAAGTCAATCATTTGTCATTTTGGTATCCCCCGAGTGATCGTGAGCGATAACGGTCGGTAATTTGACTCTCATTACATTAAGAGTAAATGTGTCGCCCTATATATTCGCAACCACTTCACTTCGGTAGCCCACCACCAGGCTAACAGGCTAGTTAAAAATGGATTTTTTTTCCCGCTCTTGGAAGGAGCGGGGCGGCTGTCCCTATCTTCCTCCTATCGGCGGTGATCATCGTGGTTTGGTGCGTGGAGGTTTGGAGGTAAAGAAACAAAACACTGCAAGTGCATCAAAACACAGGGATAGACCCCCAGTGACACACACTAAGGAGTTCTGATGATGAAGAGAACAAAACAAGAAACAAAAACACAAGTCTTCAATAGAATAGAAACATGTAGTTCAGACTAAGACTTCGTGGCTGGATGGCTGGCTGCTTGCATACTCTCTTCCTCTCCTTCTTCTCTCAATTCTTCTTTTCTTTCTTAGATTCTCATGCTCAGGCCTTCTCTAGATTCTACAGTAGCTCCAGCAGTGACTCTATGCAAACTAGCCTGGTCCTATTTATAGGTGCAAAGGGTATAGAAATTTCCCTCCAAAGATTTGTAATCTGATTGGCTGGATGTCAAAAGCAGGTTACCATGAAAGGTGACTTTTCCCACATTTGTAAGTTGACAGATCTTTTATTCAAAATGACTGATTTGGTAGCCTCATGATGACAAGGACACTGGTCAGTCCTAGGAGCCTCCTCTAGACCTCAAAAGATGTGTTTTTGTAGGTTTACAGTCTATATTTTAATCTCTTGGATGACCTTCGAAAGTAACAAAAGGTTGGGCAGTTATTTTCTTCTTGTACTCCTTCTACGAGCTATTTGTCAACCTTACGAGGCATTTTTCACCCGTAGAGCCCATTTGTCTGTCTTAAACATCTATTTGTCACCCTTATTCCTCAATAGTCATCACCTTTGGGGATTTCCTTCTCTGCCTTGGCCTTAATATAATCGATCTTGTTTTCACGGCTCATCTCCCGAACATGATTTCATGAATTCGAGCTTGCTGCACTTGCTTGGAATGCTAGCTACACGTGCTAGCTATTTGTGCTCAGAGTGCTCGCTATAGTTGGTTGTAATGCTAGCTATACGTGCTCAGAGTGGTAGCTATTTGTGCCCAGAGTGTTCGCTACAGTTACCTGGAATGCTAGCTATAGGTGCTCGGAGTGCTCGCTATAGTTGCTTGGAGTGCTCAAAGTGCTAGCTACAGGTGGTCGGAGTGCTCAAAGTGCTAGCTACATGTGGTCGGAGTGCTCACTATAGTTGCTTGGAGTGCTTGGAGTGCTAGCTATAGTTGCTTGGAGTGCTCGGAGTGCTAGCTACATGTGCTCAGAGTGCTCTGACTGTGTTGAATATGTTGACTTTGAGGATTGAACTTGACTTGTCTGAGCTTGGCCAAAGTTGACTTTGACTAGGTCAATGTTGACTGGAGTCAAGTCCATCTCCAAATGGAGTCGGCTCTTCTTCAATGTTTTTATACTTCATAGCCTTGTTTCTCCTAGGCTAGCCATTTGTCAGTGCTACTCATGTATTTGTCACCATTATTCTGTATTTGTCAGCTTTAGCCATGTATTTGTTACCACTAGTCACTTTGAGCCATCGCCTTAGTGCTTCTTTGTTTCTTGCTTCAGAACCGTCCCCTTTGTCTGCCTGGCGACCTATTTGTCACCCTTATCAGGCTAAGTCCATGCAAACCTGGGCTAAGTCCACGCAAGTCTGAGAATGAGTCCATGCACATGCAGGTTAAGTCCATCCAAACACGCAGGGTTCGTGCAAGGGACGAAGGCTAAGTCAGTGCATAGGCAGGCAAGGTCCATGCACATGGGGCCAGAGGCTGAAAGAAGGTCTGTGCACATGGGCTAAGGTTAATGCATATGCAGGCAGAGTCAGTGTACTTATCGAATATGCAAAGGGCAAGGTCAGTGTACATCCTGGCAAGGTCAGTGCACATGCAGGCCAAGTCAGTGTACATGGGCTCGGGTTAGTGCACGTGCAGACTAAGGTCAATGCACATGCAGACTAAGCTTAGTGCACATGCAGGCAGAGTGAGTGCACATGCAGACTGAGGTCAGTGCACAAGGGCTAAGATCAGTGCAGGGTCCGTGCATATGCACGGGGCTGAGTCCATGCATGGTTGGGGTCAGTCCATGTATTGCAAGTCCATGTAGGCTTGGACAAAGTCCATGCAAGTCTCGGGCTAAGTCCATGCAAGGTCCGTGTAGGTGCGTGCAAGGTAGGAACGTGGTCCGTGCAAGCTTGGGTAAGTCCGTGCAGGGTCTATGCATGCTAGGGGTTAAGTCCATGCAATGTTGGGCAAAGTCCATGCATGTTTGGGGTTAGGCCCATGCGATGCTGGATAAAGTCCATGCGAGTTAGGGGTTAAGTCCATGCAATGTTGGGTGAAGTCCATGCAAGGTCCGTGCATGTGGGAGCTTGAGGTCCGTGCAGGGTCTGTGCACGCGAGGCCAAGGTCGGTGTAGGTGGGGGCTATGCATGGGTAAGGTCAACGCACATGGGGCTGTGCCAGGATAGGGTGCCAAAGAATGGTTGGGGTGCGTTGGTGGAGGTTGGGGTGAAGAGTGTGCCGAGGAAGGGGCTTAGCAAAAAGGGGGGTGCACTGCTCAAAGAGTGTGCCGGCAAAAGGTAAGGGAAGGTGTGCCGGCGAAGGGGTTTAAGGGGCATGCCGTGAAAGGGGCTCTTGAGTGTGCCGGGGAAGACCTAGGGAGGTGTGCCGACAAAGGCTGGCCAGGCACGTCGGGGAAGGTTTGAAGGCGTACCGGGGAGGGTTTTTAAAAGCATGCCGACAAAGGGCCTGGGAGTGGTGTACCGGCGAAGGAGTTGAGTGGCGAGGGGTGAACCGAAGGGTGTACGGGTGAAGGGGAAGGCGGTTTGCACCGATGAAGGGCTCACTCCTCCTTCACCCTCTTAGGGCCTTTCTTTTCTTCTTTTGTCCTTCTCTTCCTCCTTTTCTTCTTGTAAGGCCATCCTTCTTCTAGCATGAGTGTTCGGGGTACTTAGCCATTGTTCAGTCCAGTCCTCTTCATGTTGCCCCCTGGTTCTTTTCACCTTGGTTAAGACATTTTATGGTTGATTATTTCATCTGTTTGTTGCTCCTTTTGGTCCTTTGGCATGTTGGATAAACACTTCTTGTAAGTTTGGCCATCTCACAATGATCACAATGCAGTTGGTTTTTATTGCATTTATTTGCTAATGAAGGAAAAAATGTAATCAGAAGTGAGAAAGGAATATGTCCTAGCCTCCGATGGTATAACATTATCTCTGAAGTAGTGTCCTGAGCAACAAGAGCATATATCTCTCCAGTAGGTTTCAAATTGGGTCCTTCAGCCTCCAAATAGTATAGTCCATTGTGCATTTTACCACATCTAAGTGTCTTCCCTGTTTTCAAGTCCTGAAAAAGATAGTAAGAAGGCCAAAAAGTGATGGAGCAATTCAAATCTCTAGTAATGGAGCTGATAGAAAGTAAATTCGTAGAAAAAGAGGGAATATGTAGAACAAAAGATAATCTCAAGGTAGGGGTACAATCCATAGATCCCTTACCTGAGATAGAGGTAAAGGATCGATCAGCAATGCCAACCTTATCCCCACCTGAGCAAGGGAGATAGGATCGAAGTGAGGTGGATGTACCTGTCATGTGACTGGAGGCTCCCGAGTCTATTACCCAAGAGTTAGACTTTCTATCAACCCAACTGAAGGCATTGGCAATGCTAGGTGCAATATCTGACTGGGTGCAAAGGGAAGAGTCAGTATACCCCTCATGTTGGCTAGGTATCTCCGTCGCAGAGGATGTAGTGCCAGAGGATGCCTCATGCTTTTCCATCAATTTGTGAAGAATTTGATACTCTTCAGTAGACAAACTAATTGTACTACTCTCAGTCTCTACAGAGAGATGTGTATGTCCAACACCACGGCCTCGACCACGGCCTCCTCCACGACCACCACCGCGACGACCACCACTGTCACCATGACCACGCTGAGCAGGGCGACCATGAAGCTCCCAACAGTGTGCCTTGATGTGTCCAGGTTTCTTACAATGGTGACATACCCTCTCTCCAGATAACTGTTGCTGAGGTTGTACTGTAAGAGTTGATCTCACTGGAGCACTCACTGTAGAAGTAACTCGTCGTCGGGTTTCCTCACTTAGGACAGTAGAGAAAGCCTGTCCTAAGGTAGAGAGAACATCACGAGCTAAAACCTATACACGAACAGATTCAAACTTCGTATTCAGCCCATAAAGAAAGTCTTGTACTCGTTCATGATCAAGATACTTCTAAAAACCTTCAACATCAATAGAACAGGTAGGAACAAATGTGCGATAATGATCTGCCTCAGATCAAAGCCACTTCAGCTCTATGGCATACTCTGTCATGGTCAACTTACCCTGATGAAGCTCCTTGAGTTGGGACCGGATCTTAAATTCTTGTGCAAAGTTAAGCTTCTGAGAAAACATTTAGGCCACTGTCTCCCATACCTCATGTGCTGTTTCCAATAACTGCATGCTTCTAGCCACACTACGTGTCATTGTATTCAACAGGAATGCCAAAACAACATAATTTTCTATCTCCCATTGAGTCAATTTTCGTGCAAACTGTCGGAGGTCGCGTCACCCTCCAGGGACGACGGCTTGTGCGCAACAGGTCAGGAGGATCTTCACAAGCCCCTCCTCCAGAACAAGAAGCCTCCTCCACTCCGAGGAGAGAAAAGTCCGGGGCACACCAGTAACCCCCGGAAACCAACGCCCCCGAAGGACGACGAGGTAGCCCGCAAGGGCACCCTCACAACCCCTCGGCTCAGCGTCAACCAGAGTTGTCCCTCCAACTGAGGGACTTCGAGCGACGTTTGGCAGAGCAGGAGCGCGCCCTCCGCGCCTTGCAGAAGACGTCCACCAAGGAGGATGAGGAGCAATCCCCGTTCTCCAACCAAGTCTTGAAGGTCGAGATCTCCCCTAGAATCTCGTTACCGACCTTCAAATCATATGACGGCCAGGGAGACTTGGCCGACCACTACGACAGCTTTGACGCCCTGATGACTCTCCACGGGGCTTCGGACGCCATCAAATGCCGAGCATTCGCGACCACTTTGGTTCAAGGTGCCCATTGGTTCTGAGCACTCACCCCCGGTAGCATCCACGACTTCCGATAGTTCGGGCAGATCTTCAAGGAGAACTTCGCCGGTAGTGGCCCTCCCAAGTCAGTTGCGGGGCTACTGGCACTAAAACAGGCACAGGGGGAGAAGTTGCGAGCTTATATCAACCGATTTAAATTGGAAGCACTGTATATCCCTCGCCTGGATGTCGCCTCGGCTATCACCACATTGACCGGAGGCACCGACGATGAGAACCTCTGGCAAGAGCTAGTCCTCCATCCGCCCACCTCTCTAGCCGATCTGGTGACCCGAGCCCTACGCCATGCAGAGTGCGAAGAAGTCCTCAGCACCTGCCGCAGCGCGATGGGCTCGGGTCGTGAGGGAGATAGGAAGCGATCATCTGAGCAAGGCTCAGGCCAGACGAAAAGGCAGAATCAAGACGAAGACCGTAGGGAGCCCCCTCGAAAATATGAGCGGTATACGCCCCTATCCACCCCCATCTACGAGATATATGAAGACATCAAGGACTCGAGCCTCCTCTGCCAACCCGAGCCTATGAAGTCTAACCCAAAACGCCGCAGTCGACGCAAGCACTGCCAGTTCCACAACGACCATGGACACCATACTGGAGATTGTCACCAGCTCAAGGATGGGATCGAGCGTCTCGTCCGCCAGGGATACCTATCCCGATACGTGTCCGAACAGAGGGAGGATCGCGGCATCCCTCCAAAAGAGATTGACAATCAACCCCGCGGAGTCCACATGAACGTCATCTCTGGCGGCCCAGCATCAGGCGGAGATAGTAGCCGAGGAAGGAAGCGTCACGTTGAACCGGCGAGCAGGGCCTCCGAGCCCCCCAAAGCCCCATCGGCGAGCGAGCAGCAGGCCTTGGTGTTCTCTGACCAGGACCTGGAAGGGGTAATCACCCCACACGATGACACTCTTGTTAACAGCACCCCGTTACATACCATAACGGACCAGGGCAGGACCGCTATGCTTCACAGAACTCAGAAAATCCACAGGAAAACGGAACCATAACGCACCAAGGCAGGCGCGCTATAGGACTATAACGCACTAGCGCAAGGGCGTTAAAGTCAACAGGCATACAACGCACAGATAAGGGCTACAACGCACCATGGGTGGGGCGTTATGTGAACATGATGCACCTCCCATGGGCCGTTATGCCCACTAGAACAACTAGAATCCACAGAAAATCACGGAATATAACGCACCAAGAAAGGGGCGTTATATTGAATTTAACGCACAGGGGTAGGGGCGTTAAAGGCAACGGACCTTTAACTCAACACACAGGGACTATAACGCACCAGGCGAGCCGCGTCAAAGCCACCCGAACATGAAAATCCACAGAAAACTCAGTACACGGACCATATAATGCACCAGTAGGGATGCGTCAAATGACCATAACGCATTGGGGGTGGCGCATTATGTCACCTGGGTTGCGTGATTCTGGAGGCCGGAATCAAAACCCCACCCGATCGATCGAAATCGACGGGGGATGCGGCGAAACACAAAACCAAACCATCCAACATAACTCATACCGACATTGCAAGCCTACGCATGCAACTAGAATTGAAATACGATGCCCATGGATATAATTTCAATAATTAAAAGATAATTTCAGGCATTAAAAGATTAAAAATGAACTAATAGGAACATGCACAAAATACGAGGCAACGGGCATCGGACCACAGCGCAAGTGGTACCAGCGGTGTCCTAACGAGGTGAGGAATCCATCCCCCTACCTGGATGACGATGAAAATGACGATATGCTGCCGATCCGGCGAGAGGGCGACGCGGCACCTCCCGGCCCGGCTTGACTCCATGCTCCGCGAATCGAGAAAAGGTGGGCGTCAACGTGATCCTCGCGATGTGACCAATCCAATGGTACCTCTCCGACTTCGATCAGCGGCCATCTGGACCAGAAATCGAGAGAGGCGTGTAAATGGAGAATTAACCCTAAAATCACCCAAAAAAGAATTACACAGAAAATGAGGAAGATGGCGACGGATGGCGACGTAGAGGGCGTCAATGGATTCTTGACGAGATGAGGAGTCCGTTCCCCTACCTTTTGCGCGACGAAGACTGCGAATCAGTGCAAATTGGGCGACAGGGGCCACGCCGTCCTTCCGCTCGCACGCGTCTCCACGCTCCACGATCCGAAGGATGGAGGGTACTGGCACGATCCTCGCATCGAGCCTGTCCCGTCGGTACCTCCCACGTGTCGACTGTGGTCCGTTTGGACCGCGAACTGAGAGAATGGGGGTGGAGGTGAGAGAACGTGTGAGATGGAGAGAGAGAGTGTCGAGATGGAGAGAGAGAGTGTGTGTGTTTCGAGAAGGGAAAAGGAGAGAAGTGAGTGGCGTGAGATTTTTATAAAATTTGATAAGTAGTAGAGATAAATGAATGAGAAGCACCAATGTCAAATAGCTCAAATGCAGGACGAGCGCAAATTTGAAGTGTACCTTCCATGAGCCCACCATCCCTGGGCACTTCTTCCTCTTCTTCTAGAATCGCATTGAGGCGAGCTTGCCTCCTGCGTCCTCCTCCAGCCGCCTATTCTTTCATGAGGGGGCAATCTGACATGTGATGCTCCCTGCTTCCATAGCGTAAACAAGCGCCGCGGCGCTTCCAGCATTCTTCCGCTGAATGACCAAATTTTTCGCAGAACGTGTAGGCCGCCATGACCTGCTTCTCCTCTTCCTTAACTTTCTTGTTCTTCTGGAAACTTCCACCGTTCCCGCTCCTGGACCGTTTCTTGTTATCACGATTCTCGTAAGGTTCCGTGATACTAAACTTCTCCTTCCTGAATCACTGATTAGATCACCGACTAGATTCTTCTCCCTTTCCTTTTATTTTCTTGACCTTCTCTAAGGTCCCTTCACACAAATAGGCCCGCTAGACCATTGCCTCATAAGTACGGATGTTCAGGGTCCTGAGTTGTTGAATGTAACCGGGCCGTAAACCATCCATGAATCGATTAGCCTTCAGTAAGTCGGTACTAATAAGGTGTGGTGCATACGGTGCTAGCCTAGAGAACTGTAACTCGTATTCTACTACTGACATCATCCCTTAATGAAAGGACGCAAATTCCATAGCCTTCCTCTCTTTGACAAGCTCCGAGAAATATTTGGCATGGAATAATATAAGGAAACCTTCCCATGTATGTGGTGCATCGGCTGGAGGTGTCAGAACCGACTTCCACCATGTACGAACATCCTTATTTAATTGGAAAGTAGCCAAACGCACTCTCTCTTGATCGGTGCATTGAATAACGTCAAAAATCTGGTTCATTTCATCAATCCAGTTCTCTGCCTCGTCTGGATTAGAAGACCCATAAAAACGCGGAGGGTTGAGACTTCAAAAATTTTGACGTAGGCTGCCAGCTCTAGCTCCAGCGCCTGCCTGAGCCATAGTTTGAAGTGCTTGGGTAAGGCCAGCCACTGTTTGCTGCATGCCATCCCAGTCTATGCGATGTGCCATTGTAGATTAAATAAGGTACCTGAGAGAAATACCACAACTTGTTATTTCTCATGAATTAGGGAAACTTAATCTTAAAGTAATTAACTATCTTATCCTGGGCTCTACCCAATTCTCACATGGGTGTGGAAAAATCTCTCCTTAGTTCATAGGCAGGGGTCCTAAACCTTGGACTTATCCTATGACATAATTCTTTTCCCTATGTCTTGAGACTTAGATTCTAGCTCTGATACCAACTTAGCTGTCATGCCCTGAGCCTTTATTTACAGCGGAAGACTCGCTCGGGGGACGCGAACAGCCGGCATGGTAAGCCTCTCGCAAGTAAGCATGATCAGAGCGCGAAACAATCACACATAAGATGTAATCTCTCCATCCTGCTGCTTGCAAATTCGAGTTTGGATCTGAGGCCCTCTTTGGAGACAATACCAGGAATTCCATGTCAAGAATCAGTGCAAACTCTCTTTTGATAAGTTATTCTACTTCAAGTTGGTTTTGCTCCAGAAGTTGTCCCTCTTTGATTCAACTTCGGCTTCGATCGCGTCGCCCATTTTTGTGCAACTGTGCCAGATTCGAGTCTGAACCTGAGGACCATTTGGTAGTGGCTGCAACATCTTCCTCGGAGTGATTCAGCCTAAACACTCTTCATAAGAGTTCTTCTTCTCTGAGTCAACGTTGATCCAAAGGTGGTCCCGCCCCTTTTTAACATTGGCACCACCCGTGCCGTCCGTTCTCCCATGACCGCACCAGATTGGTGCGACCCAGTCCGCCCAGAATGTGCAGCAGACTCGTCGGCCCCGGCACGCCTTCCTCTGCTAATTTTTGGCCCAAGTCATCTTCACCAAAGTCAGAGATCTCGATGTCCTGAAACCACTCCAGGTGGCTTTGTCACGATCTGTGTCTGGTGCTGCCTGTACCAAGGTGATCAATCCGGATGTGTCTGGTTTTTTGCCTAGAAACTAGAGCCTCAGTCCAGAGGCAACTGCGGCCGGCCTCGAGCTCTGACGCTCACCAAATTTGACTGTCATGTAGTTCTTACTGTCATCTTTCCAACCATGTAGGTCCTTCCTCAATCAGAGTTTGGTGGAGAGCATACCGCCCTCTGCACGCCAACAATGCAAACTAGACCTGTAGGACAGAATCGTGCCGCTCGTCATCGGTGATCGGCCCTGCCCCCTCGTGACCTCAGAACGACGCAAAACTTCCAGGAGGTCTTATACACTTCACAAGCTTCGTCAGAGTGGCAGATGAGGCCTGTTATGATACCTGTGTGTGGCATACCATCTGAGTCGCATCGGCTCTGCCCAGCCAGACAGACGTAGGGTAGAAGGCCCATTTCCCCTTCCCCGTGCTCCCCCCTCCTATGTGAGGGTAGTTTTGTATTGATCAATCCCATCCCTGTGATCCCCTCCCTCCGTGGAGTGCAGTGCCATAAGGCTGTATCACTGGTTCGCATTAGAAGCCATCGCCGACATTCCCACGTATGCGCTCATCCTGCATTAGGAGTACTCCACTTCCGTGTCATCACTATGGTTTTGTGAGAGAAAGTGACCCTGTGCCCCAGTTGGCACCTGGCCAGCCCCTTGAGTGTGGGCATCGTACCCTCTATAGGGAAACCTTAGCCCTATTGGCCCTCTACCAGCAATGGTCCTATTCCATGACCTCCACTCGGCATCGCCGAGTCACCCCGAGAATTGTGTGTGCAACGGTTGTTCGGCAATTACGTGGTTTCTTTGCTCTTGTGTGTGTGTGATGTGAAACCACCTTGGGGGTGATAGTCACAAGATGAATGACCCTCGGACCTAGCAAGCAAACAAAGAGCGGACTGTTTCTTTATAAATAGAGATATGTTAACCCTAATTAGGGTTAGACGATGATTAGAAAAAAAATTATATGATAATACATTGTGTGTGTTTTTCCCTGGCGTGATGTCAATCCCTCTCTGATTTCTTTCTGGCGGAGGCCAAACCCCCCACTCTAATTTTTATCTGGCGAAAGTCGAACCCCCACTTCTGATCTTCCTTTTGTTTGATCCCGTCGAGTTTTCTTCTCCCCCGTAACCCCATCTTCCCACGGTGATCTCATGCCCTCTCTCCACTGTAATCACCGATATTCTTCTCATCGTGTTACTTCTCCACCGTAAGCCCTTTTTCTGTGCATTGATTGCCTTCTATTTTTAATCCTTCTCTCTTCTTCTCCATCTACTGTTTCCTCTCCTCCCTGCACCAACGCAACCCTTCCCCATCTACCGTTTCATCTTTTACCTTCCACCCCCTTTATCTTCCTCCTCTATATTTTATTCCCCTTCCTATTCACCTACGGCATCTTCTTTCCATCGTATGGCATGAAGCCCTCCACTTGTCCATTTTTATCCCTTTCCCACGGCAGTAGTCCACTGTGAGTAGCAGCCCCACCGTGTGTGGCCATCGCTGTCCATCCCCACCCCACCGGCGAGTCTAGCCGCACGCCGTCCCTGGCCCGCAGCCGCAACAATGATCCACCTGCTACAACCGCCGCAGTGCCAGCTGGCCACCCGCCACCGCCACCGTCTGCCCCTGCCGACTTCCGCAACCCCCAGCCTCGCCGTGCTCGGCCTTCCACGGCCTGCCCGGTGCCACCAGCAGCGCCAGTCACTGCCACGGTTTCCTCCCAACAGAACCTCCTATTGCAAGAAACATGAGGAAACTGAAGTTCCAAATCCTGATTATGGGGGGGCCACAAGGATTTGAAAAGGTATTGAATCTGCTTGAAGATGCTTGTTCTCCGTTATTAGATTCCCTTGTATCAGAGAACAGCCATATACCCAGTTATAAATTGTAGAAGAAAGCACGGTATACACCTTCTGGAATACTAAAGTGGATAACTGGGTGCAAAGATCAATGCCACAAGTAGGCTCTGCATTGACATGCTGTTTCTTGCTTTATCCAATGTGTCCTGCGTCTTCATAGAGTTGTACTGCCAAACATGGGAAGATAGTACCGGTGTGCAACGATTGTTTTGCTTGATGTTTGTGATGTTGTTCAACAATAATTGTGAAGGAAGAAATTCATAGAACTGAGATTTGTCCGAGATTTGTTGCATATCATATGCTTGATTACATGCCCATGAGAGCTCAAGTTATTTTGACGGGGTGAACCATTTTTGTCCTGCATCAGATTTGGTATCAGAGCTTAAGGGAATCAACTTATTTTTATAAGTTGAGGCCCTACATTTTGTAATCTGTATGCTTCCTCTTCTGATTATTTTTACTACATATTTACCTAATGGACAACGAACAGAAATTGAGAAATCATTAAAACGAATGCAAAGAAAGGATAAAATAACAAGATACTTGGGAATAGTATTGCTAGACCAGATGAACCAGGGTCAGGATACCATCTGCAATCACGACGTGCAAGATAGAACCATCGTCCCCCAGCCTTCCAACCTAACGGCCTATCCAACAATTAAACATGTGCACCTAGATCATCATCATTTTTGGTAAAGAGGAACATCAGATCCTAGAACACATGAATGACCAGTCGATTCTCGAGATAATATATCATAGATACCATATAGTAATGCATTAGGGGACTAGGGATCGAGATACTTACCTAACTTACCTGTCGGCGAGCGGATGGAGTGTGCGATGACTTTCATGATTTTTTGCCATAAGAAGGGTTGGCCATCATCAAAATATTCACAAAATAATCATGAAGCATATAATGAGACATGAAATATATCCATTAAGCATTGTAACTCATCAAGTCATTTCAAGCCACAAACGGTCTAAAGAACAACCGCTAGCACAGAATTAACGATCTATTAATGGACCGCCAATGGACGTCGGTTCACATCCTTCGAGGAAGATGACCTCGGGAACAAACGGTTGAAGGAAGGACCGCCAAAATGGTGTAACGGTCTTACGATAGACTGCCAATTTTTCTGGGTTTTCAAAAAAATAAACCGATCGTTTCATTCCCTCCCCACTCAAACACATTCAAACCAAAACATCCGAACCCCCGGTGACTCCGGTGATCTCGGCGACCACCACGGCGAGCCTTCACCGGCGACGACCACCGCGGCCACCCCCATTCCACCGAGATGGCGAAGAAGAGGGCGATCAAGCGCCTCCAACGTCGTTTGGACGAAGATGACTCCTCCCCGGCGGCAACACAAACGGAGGAAGAAGGAGGCTCAACGGCGGCAGTCTGAACGAGGAAGCCCCTCCCCCGACCGTGGAAGGTGCTGAAGAGACCGTGGAAGAGGGAGAAGAAGCCCAGGAGGCCGGGGAAGCACCGGCGGCGGTGACCGGCCGACGATCCTCCGAGGTAGGCCGAGCCCTAAAAAAAGCATATTTATTCATTTAAGCCCGTGCATGTATGTGAGATGGGGTGAAAATGGGTCTAGGGACGCATTAGGAATGATTGTAGGCCTTATTGGCCCATTTCCATGACCTGGGGAAACGGGGAGAAGAACGGCCCTCCGGTGGGAGCGTAGTGGTCGTTCTAGTGATCGCTACATCCTCAAATGGTCCAATGGAGGGCTGCTAGATGAACCAGACGGCTCAAGCTATGGCCGCCAGAGGAACCAGAAATAGAATTGTGATTTTTGTATTTTTACTTTATTTGATTTTTTTTGTTTTTGTTCATATCAAATGCAATGAATTTAATACGTAATGACTGACTCAATGTCCTAAATATGTGCAGGGGAAGAGATAGACCCGGATTTCGTGGCTGCAAGTTCGGGCGGTGTACCAGGCCCTACCTGACTACCAGAGAGAGAGACTGACAGCTATGGGCTTCGGGGAGGTGTTGAGCATCGAGGTGACCATGATCGACACAGCCTTACTGTATGCTTTGCACGATAGAGGACCCGGTGAACATGGCTTTCATCTTCCCATGGGGTCATATGATCCCCACGCTGGAAGATATATTGAGGATCACTAGATTATGAGCCCACGGAGTGCCGATGATAGGATGGACCTACGCCGATTACCGCGAGATGGTGCAGGAGCTACTCCGATTGGACTTGATGAGGTCGAGGCACCACTCGTCTCAGCTAGCACGAGTGATGCTCCAGGAGAGCCTGGGGATGAGAGGGGCGGTGATCTCTATAGGAGAGCTACCAGAGGAGCATATTGGGAGAGTGGTGGAGCAGGTCCGACCGAGAGTGGCAGTGGGACCGGGACTGGAGGGAAACATCACTCTACGGTGCTTCCTGATCTTACTGTTCAGGAAGTTTTTGTTCGCGACCAGAGCTGACGGAGTGAGCTGTAGGCTCTTCCCATTGCTGAGGGACTTAGATAGAGTTGGAGGCTTCGCCTGGGGAGCAGCGGTACTAGCGTTCCTATTCGACTCCTTGAGCACGACTGACCAGCGGACGATGCTGGGTGGCTTCTCGCCTTTCCTACAGGTACACACTCTAAACTCTAAATGCTTCTATTCTTATGCTTATGCTTGCCAATGCTATATGCTGATGTTGATGTTTGACTTTATGTAGATCTGGAGCTTCCTATACCTCCCTGGCTTAGGATGAGGGACGGAGGTACACCCGAGAGGATCCCCATCGCGAGGCGGTGGGTAGTTTCCAGAGACATGGGATCGATCCGATGACTAACCCAGGTGATCCAGGATGACATCGACTCATTCCCTTATGCATCGGTAAACTTCTAAACTCTAACTCTTCCACATGCTTTAAATGCTTCTAAATGCTGACATGGACTCAATTACCCTTTCAGGTGCACTGGACACCACATCGGGATGAGGGACAGCCATGGGTAGAGGTAGCCCTGGCTTACAGAGGGTGAGAGATCTGGCTGCACTGCCTCAACATCATTGAGCCGCTACACCATCGACTAATCGTGAGGACGTGGGGAGTTCATCAGCCCGAGGTGGAGTTCCCTGCTAGAGACGACGAGCGCTACGGGAGGTCCTCGAAGGGACTTAGCGGTGACATCGACTAGAGCATTCGAGTAGCCGACCAGGTTCAGGACTGGACACAGAGGGGTCAGGTAGTGAAGACCCGAGCTGACAGCAATGAGGCCTACCTGAAGGCCTATGCCCACAGGTACAGAGATCAGGTTTTCCACAGTGCCCGACGACCGGTAAGAACTTCTACACTCATACTCTTTCTATTATTTGAAATGATTCCTATATGCACTTGACGCCGTGACTTGCTATATGCAGCTAGACCCGCAGGGTAGGATAACGGACCTACAGGGACTCCTCCATGCTACGATTCAGCAGAGGGAAGAGTACCAGGTAGCGCTGGAGCTTCTGGTAAGCTCAATTGAACCTTTCGACTTAATTTATGCTATGCTCATGCTTGTTGACTAACCTGGGCTAAAATGCAGCAAGCGGAGGGAGTGCAATGGGCGGGACCGGATGCGCCATCCTCCTCGTCATAGCCTACAGGAGGCAGGGCTGAGCGGGATGTTGACTTTGCTCGGGCAGTTGCCCAGGCTGAGGAGGCTGAGGCTACTCTCGCGGAGAGGGTAAGCGACTAACCGATTTCCTTGGACTTTAAATGATACTTTATGATTATACTTATGCCTTGACTAACGATGCTGAATGTTTATGCAGGCAAGAGAGCTTACTACAGCAGTGGCCGAGGCGGAGTGAGCCAGAGCAGGGATAGAGCCCACGAGGGTAGAGGCAGAGCGTGCCAGAGTGGAGGTAGATCATCTCCGGGCAGAGGCATAGCTTCTCCGGGCAGAGGCGGTGTAGGTGACACACCTTCGTGCGGAGGTGGCACGACTGAGCACAGGAGTGGCTCATCGCGACGGAGGAGAGGAGATGGAGTGATTGAGAGTAGACGTCACGACTGCAGGCCATTGAGATGAGGGGAGTGATAGCGGGCTTGAAGGATGCCCTCCGACTTCTGGGGAAGAGGTTAGATGCCAGTAGGAGCCAGAGTGTCGCGCCTAGCAGCGGGTTCCGAGTCTACTTTACCAGTTCTTCCGGCTACCAGAGGAACGAGGGGGAGAAGTGATGTCATTGCCAAGAGGAGGAGAGTAGTGCTACAGAGCCGCCAGCGAAGCGGCACGAGGGCTCGGGTGACAGCGGGGGTGCAGGGGAGAGACCGACAGAGTGACTTGTACTTTTCCTTTATTCTTCTTTTGATGGACTAGCTCTTGCCGGTTTCTCAACCGTGCACGTCCGACGCTTCCCTCGTTAAGGGACGATCGCGAGCTTGCCGTGTCCATGTCTCATCCCGCATCAATCAGCCTCCAAGAAGTCAAGGATAAATGGTCAATACTGGGCCGTTCTTAAACAAGGACGGTAAGTAATGGGCCGCTCAGGGCCAGAAAAATCTATAGCCCAAGAACAAGATGAACGGGTCTAACAAGGCCGCCCAATGGATGAACGGTCCAATACGATCCGCTCAAGGGATGGATGGTGGAAGATAGTCTGCACAAACTGAGCTTAACTCAATAAACTAGAAATATACCCAAATGGGCTTCGGGCTACCATAAGTGGGGCAGAACTGAACTAGGGTCTAGCCCACTATCCACTGGTCAGCCTAGGGCTTATTGGGCTGATCAAAACATGGTTTGGTCGAAGATGGATCAAGGTTAATCGACCAAAGTAAATGCACAAGGCCAGGGATACACGGTTCATAATGGGCCACCCACTGATATGAACGGTCTGTTTTTGGCCGCTCAAGACTCAGTCAGTCCAAAAGTGATCCGTGGCTCACAACACGGCATTCAAGCAGTTCGATCACGTGAATAGGTTTAGGTCTTGGTGGTACAACTTGTCCGGCGTCCTAGTGAGAATCCTAGACTCGCAGAGACTTACAAAGGTCCCATAATGGAGGTCCTAATCTGACGGAAGGAATATCCGGCGAAGAGTCCCAACCATTACAAGAAAATGAGGCTAAAAATCATCGAAAAATAGTATAATCGGTCAGTCAATTCTACCGGCGTAGAACGATTGCCAAACAATCCTAATGCCATTTTCAATTTAATAATGAATCCGAATCAAATTTAACATTCATGGGGAAAAAGAAAGATGAGTCAAGATCAAGGTAAATAATTCGACATGAATGTATAATTATTTACTACCAAAATTACCAATTCATTATAAGTGTTGCTAATTTTACCATTTACATTAATCTACCAACATAAATCATGTAAAAATGACAACTAATCAATTTTGTAAGGATGGACGGTCCAGTAGGGATCGTACATCTTCCTAGGTGACCACACGACAGGTCGTCCATCCCTGGGGATGTGTGGTTTGTAATCTGTCGCTGGGGAGATGTGCGGCTTGCCTCTGGCCGCCTGTCAGAAGGGCGGTTGAAGTTCGGTCTCTCTTCCCAGAAAACGTATCAATGATGAAATACAAGAATAGTTAATAATATGCCGCCTATCTAGGATGGGCGGTCCTGGAAGGGCCGCACAAATAGACATGCGATCTAGCACGTGGCCACACTAGTCAAAACATGTTACTGCCCATTCGCCCAACATGCCTCCAACGTGGTTGGCTAGGGTTAGGCTAGATGATTGAATACACAAAATATAACCCATAAAAATTTGGGCTTTTGCATCCAATAGAAAGTGCACGAAAAACTATAGGACATATACATAACTAGTTGTCGTCGGTCTATTGACTGAGTGCATTCAGCATATGCATTATATGTGATGGTTTTCCTCGAGGAACTTACTGACCGGGGAGGGGGGGACATTCCCCATCAACGTTTCCATATCACCACGAGGCCTAAGGAGACATGTCCCGCAATGTCATGCATCTCTGTAGGCCGCCAGAGGGTGAACATCAAAAGGGCTCTTAGCCCAATATCAAATCCACTACCCCTAAGGGTACTGTGGTGACCATGGGTTGTGTGCCCCTCATAGGCTGACCCTCGGGGTTTCCTCCCTTACTAGTCATTCCTTTTAATCGTGTTTTGGCCCATGGAACATTGGTGCCCTCGTAGGCTAGCCCTCGGGATGTTCCATCCATTCGGGTCTGCCGGCCGTCGTTGTGCCACACGACTTTAAGGGACTTACTCCGTCACGTGAGTATGTTTTCGCTTCTCCCCCGCAATCCTCCAGGGATGGAGAGATGCTGTCCAAATTTCGCTGAGTTTTAATTGATGAATTACCCACACAATTCGGGCTTAATAAGACATGCTTTTGAAAGAACAAACCTCCGTGCTCGAGTACGAACCTCGCACGAACTCCGACCCTATCTCCAGGGCAGCCAAGATACCAATTCAATAATCAATCAGCCCAATTAAGTCCAAAACATTCATAAACATTCCAATAAGTCAAAATAAAACCAAAGATACAAGAAAATGGCCTAAACCGGCGCGCCCCTAATCCGCCGTGCCCTAATACGGCGTGGTACCCTCCCGTGCCGGATTAGCTCCACACTCAAATCAACAAAATTTTAAACAGTGTCTACCCAGCGCGGCCTAATCCGGCGCGCACTGAGCACCCCACGCCGGTTAAACCCATCCATCCACCCCCATGCCGTTTTAGCACTACACCTACGCTACCCCGTGCCGTGTTAACCTATACCTACGTTCAACCGTGCTGGATTTGAATAAACTATTCCCCACGCCGGTTTAACCGCAACCGTGCCGTCTTAAGGCTTTGTTTCTCACGCCGCTTTAAATGATCACTCTATGAGTGAATATTAAACTGCCTTAATGGTGAATACTGTCCCGATTTGGATAACCCGTGGACACATGGAAACCCTTCTTAGGCTAGCCGTTAGGGTCCACATCCATTTGGGTGTTTGTTTGATTTACGGTTAAAGGCTCGTGGAACATCTGTACCCCTCGTAGGCTCTCCCTTAAGGTCTCTGTCCATTCGAGTCCACCGGTCGCCGTGTCTAGCCTCCCGATATTTAAGAGTCTATCATTGAGGACGGACCTCCACTTATCCCCCGCAACCCTCCGGGTCTAGGGGAGATGTTGCTGGAATTTTGCCAGGACATTCTACCATTTGCAAGACCAGGAATAGGAATAAAACAGAGTGAATGAAAATGAAATAATAATAATAATAAAAATAAAAAGATAATAACAACAAATAAACATTAATCATTTGCATTCATGGCTCCATTTGCACCTCTCCTCACATACGGTCCTTTTTAAACTGCCCTTCTTCTAGAGCGGTCAACCACAGGCCGTTCATCTTCTCCTCCCTACTTCGGTCTTGGATTGTGAATGGCCGAATATGCACCGTTCTTATACTTGGATGGTTCATCTTTAACCATTCACCTGTGGGTCGAGTAGCCTTCATGCGGCTTTAATGGGACCGTTCATCTCTTGCACGGCCTGCATCTGACCGCCCATCTCTCTGCTACATCATTTTGTACTCTCCCATATCCCTCACTCTGAGTCAGCACTCTCTCCTCTCTTGTGTCTCTCGCGTAAGTAGGAACGTCCTCTCACCACTCTCTCATGAGTCGGCATCTTTCCCTCACTCTAAGTCGGCATCTCTCCTTCACTCCGAGTCGGCGTCTCTCCGCTCTCTCGTGAGTAGGTGCATCCCTCCCTCCTCACTGCTCTCTCGTCGGTGCATCCCTCCCGAGTCAGTTGGTTAGCATTTGCATTCATACATTCATTCACTCATTGATAAAAGAGAATCAACGAAAATAAATCATGCCATATCATATCATATCGTCATGTACAAGTGTGTCTGGGGTAAAAAGTCAGGCCGCTCCCTCTGGCCTATAGCTGTCTCCTCCCCCCTCCTGCCTCTTTGATGGCGGGGCCATCGTAGAGGTCATGTCCTCCTCTAGCTCCCGTTGCCAGTGTCGGTCATCCTCCTCGTTCCTCCACCGCTCGGAGGAAGTAGCAAGATAGCACCTGACAGAACCATGTGTGGCATGGCTATCGCTCAGAGCCCGACTATGCTCTCGGAGGCCCTCCACTAGTCCCTCTAGCTTCCCCACTTGAATCAGGGCACGCTCACGCTCAGCCCAGACTCGGACTAGCTCTTCGGCGCTCGTCCGTAGTCGATCAAGCTCCGCCTTAAGGAGTCCTATCTCGAGTGCATCTACCGGTCTGCTCTGTGCTAACATCTCCCGGAGGCGGGCTGCCTCCCTACGAAGGCGGGCCACCTCCTCCGGGGCCACAGTCCGACTCTGCTCAAGCTCGCCCCGTAGGCGAGTCGCCTCCTCCCTCGCCCTGGCACTCTCGCTCAGGGCAGCTATCAACTCTATCACTTGCATACATGCATCATCATCATTAGTCAACTACATTTAATATATAAGCATAATTGAATAGGGAAAGTGTAGTGAACATACCCACTGGGAGAGTGTTGCCTCGGCCGCCTCGGCTCGCTCCACCATCCGCCGAAACTCTGCCTCCCGCTCTACTCGGTCGGCCAGAGTCTGGGAAGAAGAAGAGGGAGTGTCTGCCCCCTGCCGCTGGGTCTCCTCACCTCGCTGCATCCAAGAAACTCCAGGGTCAGTCATCTCATTTTATATCATAATAGAAGTGCATAATTTAGAGTTTAAGTTTAGGAAACTCACCAGTAGGGCCAAGGGAGACTGAACCTCTATCCCCTCAAGTCCTACCCCCTGCGGCCTTATTGCTAAAAGAAGTAGCTACCGCAGAAGAGGTGGCTGAGCAGGAGGCTACTGTTGCTGAGACTGGCCTATCATCCATAACTGGCCCAGAAGCAATCTCCATGGCTTTAGGACCAAAGGAGGGGGTGACTTGGGAAGCAAATGTTGAAATTACAGCCCCCATGCTGGAGACCCACGAAGAGACAGTTCCAGCACTCATCAGCTCTCCTCCTATGAGTATTCGAGTAGCATCCCCTGAGGAGGTGGCGGTGGAGGAGTCCTCAGCTCCACAAGAAATTATACAAAAAATTCAACCAACCCTTCTAGCAGATCTCCCATCCTCTTCCTCCCAACCGGACGTCACACTGTGGGAAGACATTGACAGTGAGGTGACCTTTGAAGTAGCCTCATTTGCTTCTTTCAGCTTTGCTTCCTCTGAGATCTTTGTCTGGCAGAATTTGGAGATGCTGTGCCAATTAGTGGAGTCCCAGCCCAGGCTGACTTATCCATAGCTAAAGGAGATAACGAACCACTTCACTATTGGTCTGTAGGCGATGGGCTGTCCTTTAGAAACATGGACCCGACGTGTTCTGTTGTTGCTGAAATTTATACACCGTCAGGATTTCCTGGCGCGTGTTATGACTAACAGACTAGCAGCTTTGAAGCTGCAGAAGGTGGAGTGCAAATCTGAGCTAGGGAAGATGGACTCTACCCTTCAGGAGTGTTGAGGCCAACTGCAGGCTCTGGCACAGCAGGAGCAGTTTATACGCAACTGGATAGGCATTCTAGAAGCTGAATTAACTGATCTCTGAGCTGAACTACCACAGATAATAATTTCTCGGTCACAGTTTGCTGAGAAAGTAGCCCTGCTGGAAGGACATGTGGCATCTCTTCGGGACAAGTCTGCTCGGCTAAAGGAAGTAGGGGCTCGTCTACATGAATTGGGGGCTACTCCACATGTGGGTCTGCTGACTTTTAAAGACATCTTCTGGCGCCAGTGAACATCTCTTCTTTCGTTCCCCTTTTTGTAATACAATTCCCCCTCAGGGGCTCCTCTTGTATTCTCTTTCTCTTTAAAAAATGAAAGGAATCTTTATGCTGGTCTCATATGTGTTTGCTCTTCACTTATCATGTTATCATAATTTCATAAAGAGTTGGTAGCAGTTTTAGCAGTCCTTACGCGGATAACCCGTGTTCAGCAGGAGAGCATCCACCCTTTTAGGGAAAGGATGGGGAACTCGCTCCACCGTGTGACGATATCCGGAGGGTGCTTAAACAGAATTTGTTGGTAATAACAGATGTATTTTCGGCCGTACGTGCCGTAAGTGAGGTCATTTATAGAAATGTGGATGAAAGGGTTTAAAATATCATCCGGAACAGACGAATGCCCCCTTCCGGGTAGGTTTCAAAGCTGACCAGGGCAATATGTCGATCGCAAGAGTTTAAGTTCCTAAGTTAAACTTAACCCATGGTTCTACCCAATCTCACCGAGTATAGATGTAAACCTATCCTTGGACTTGGATTTCCTAGGATTTGAAAAACTTAGGCTCTGATACCACAAAAATTGTCACGCCCCGAGTGCGAAAGGAACCCAGTACGCATGATGAGTTTATATCATTCATGTCAATCAGAGCGTAAATGTGCTCGACACATAGACAGAGCACGCAATAGTAAAGATAACCAAATCCTTTATTCAAAGAAACCAATAACGTAATTTCTATTACATATCCCAAATAAGTACTAAGGATATTCTTGACTCAATAAAAAAATTACAAGAGTTGACTCAAGAACTATGAAAAAGGACACGACCGGATAGATGCTTTAATAGACAGGTAGCTCTAAGCTCTTCACTCATGGCCATTCCCTTCAGAGTGATCCTCGTCATCGAAATTACCTGAAAAATATGGGAGACACTAGGGTGAGCGAACGCTCAGTAGGAATTATATCTCAAGTATAAGCTAGCTTTAAGTATTTACATGTTACATGAATGCAAGTCTAATTATGCACGTATGTAAGAAACCGACAAGAGAGAGAGTATATCAAGAGATAATAAAGTTGTATTAACAAGATGTTCAAGATATTCAAGTGATATGTCACAAGGATAGTCAAGCATGTACATATTGCAAGTCATGTCACGTGAATTGGCTATTAATATCAAGCAAGTAATTACCCATTCTGGGCCACGCAAGTCATGTCATGTCAAGTCAAGTATAAGTCAAGCACGAGTTGTGGAATGTCAATCTAGCAAGTCATGAACTTCGGTGCAATGCCACACCGTGATCAATATAGCTCCCATGAGCACAAGTATGTCTAGGTGCTCCTCCTAGGACCAGATCGGGCCGTATATGCGTAAGTATTGAGTCATGTATATTTTAGACATCCACTATAGTTATAGCCAATATAGACTTCCAAAGGAATGAACTTTATAGAAACTTAAGGTAGATCTCATGGAATAGAGTTCAAGGATAGAACTTTTATGTAGGGATGTACTACGATTTAAAACTGCACAACACGAGACATATCAGGAAAACCAGGTGGAATTGGCACCCTAGTTGGTGCCATTACTTTCAGAATTGGTGCCCTAATGAGTGCCATTAATTATAGAATTAGCACCCTTGCACAGGGCCGCTCATTTTGTGAACAAGACAAGCAGAAAGAATTATAGCCTGCTAAAAGGGGCGCTCAATCCTTAATTAGCGGCAGTGGTCTGGTCGCCCATTCCACTTGCACATGGAGTTTCTCATAGAGGCTAAACAGCATACCGTGAGGGCTAGGCTACCATATTTCTTTAGAGTGACATGGCATTCAAAAGGGATCATGGGTTTTAATGGTACAACTTGCTCGGTGGCCTTGAGGGAATCCAAGATTTCGCGCAGACTTATGGAGGTCTCTAGAGCAACAAACGAATGAATCACATAGAAAATCAATTAAGAAAAGGAGGAAGAGAAGGATAAAAGAAGAAAAGAAAGACCTTAAGAGAACAAAGGAGGAGTGGGTCCTTCACCGGTACACACCGCTTTCAAAATCCCCTTCGCCGGTACACTCTGAAACTTCCTTCACCGGCATGCTCCTAGACTCTTCCACGGCATGCCCTTGGGCCCCTTCACCGGTACACCCTTTGTTCTCCTTCGCCGGCACACTCCTTGAGTGGTGTACCCCTCCTTCTTGTTGTTGTTGAGCCCTTTGCCGGTACACCTCTTTGCCGGCATGCTCTCCCCGTCATTCACCGGCACAGCCATGACCTTCCTCGGTGCACTCATCCCCTCATGGCTTCAACCCCGTGCAACTTCAACCCCATGCAGCCCATGCACGGACTTCGTCCCCCTTTGCAACCCCAACCCCGTGCAAACCTGCACGGACTTGGTTCTCCTGCATGCATAAGCCTTCTACAAGCCCGGCATGGACCTTGCATAGCCTCTGGCCCTATGTGCATGAACCTTGCATAGACCTTGTCCCCCTTTGCATGCATGCACTGACTTTAGCCCATGTGCACTGACCTTAGTCTGCATGTGCACTGACCTTAGCCTACATGTGCACTGATGATGTGACACCACTAAGGAATATGCAGCAACTAGACCAAAGTTCCTTAGACCTGCCACGCAAACACAAGCACTAGAGTGGAGAACCATGTAACTCGCTGAACCACTGTTGTGCACACGATTCCTGGGGTGGCTCGGTGATGCCGAGTGGAGGTAATAGAACAAGTCCCTTGCTGGTAGAGGGCCAACAAGGTTAAGGTAGCCCTCCCGAGGGTACAGCGCCCACACTCAAGGGGCTGGCTGAGTGCCAATTGGGGCACAAGGTCCCTCACTCTCTCACAATCCATGGTGACCACGCGAAGCTAGTGCTCCGGGATCGGGCCTCTCTCTCCACCAGTAGAGTAATTTGATGGATATGGAATGAACAAGAACTGAAATGAGAGCAAGGGTTTGGAGCTTACCCGGTCGGTTTGAAGAAACCGACCCCCGTTCAGAGACGTGGACGAGCGGGGAAGTGTGGGTTCCCCGCACACTATGTCGGTGAAGCTTCTCCCTGTTTAAGAGCTTAAATGCACTACACCTCTCACAGGAGGGTTGGACAAGGGGTGGGAAATTACGGATTACATCAAAACTACCTCCACATAGGGAGGGGCGGTAAGCCAGCCAGGCGGGGAGGGAGAACAAGCTAAACTAGTGCCATATGGGCACTTTCCTGGTTCTGCCCAAGTTTGGAACGGTAGGATAGGGGGTCACTGTAGATGCCGCCACGTACTCCGCTGAACTTGGAAGTCGCCAAAACTAGTGCCGAAACATCTCTAAAGGGGCCAGGTACGCTTGTGAATTTTCGTGGGTGGACCCGACATCGTCACTGGCCTACTGGAGGACTTAGAGCGAGTTGGACAGTATGCCTGGGGTGCGGCAGTGCTAGCCCACCTATTCGACAGTTTGGATATCTCCACTCACCTATCCTCACTTGGTGGTTTCTACCCTCTTCTTCAGGTAAACTCTAAACCCTTAAACTCTGTGAATTTCACACTTATTTGTTTAGGTTAATCAAATGTGAAATGCTTTTCAGGTTTGGAGTTATTTGTACTTACCTACCCTTTAGCGAGGCTTGGAGGATCGAGAAGATCTACTTCCCTTGGCATGACGGTGGACCCCGTGGCGAGACAGTCGGTCGTTGAAGGATCAGGTTGTGTGCATCCAGGACAAGATAGATGTGATGCTACACATAGAGGTAAGATTTCTTTTAGAATTTTAAATTTGTTGTATTATGAGGGCATGAACACTAATAATCTTCCTTGCAGGTGGTGTGGACTCCCTATCGGAGGGAGATTGGGGAGATGCCATGGGTGGAGCCTACCGTCCCCTACTTCGGGAGAGAGATCTGGTTGCACGCCCTCAACTTGGCGGAGCCGCTACACTGCAGATTTATCATGAGGACCCTGGGGATCCACCAGGCGGTGGTTCAGTTCCTGACCAGGGAGACAGTTCCTCGGCCCGGGCAGAGGTTTCGAGGCCTCCAGGGAGTGGATGACTAGTGTCGGTGCGTACACGACCAGCTGGTCGACTGGGAGCGGCGAGGATGACCAGTCCTTGCGGGAGTAGATTCAGACGAGGCCTACCTACGGGCCTACACACAAACCTATAGCACTCGGTTCTACAGTGGCATCCACCGATAGGTGACTTCATTCATTTAGCATACTCCAAACCTTAAAGATTCATGATTATGTGATTAACATTTTTGTGTTGTTTTCACAGTTTGATCCAGAAGGTAGACTAGCCATGCTACAAGGGCTTCTCGATTCCACAGTCCAGTAGCGCGATGCCTTCCAGTGCATGGTGGAGGAGCTGGTAAGATTCTTACTTGTAGTTTGTGATGATTTTGAGCTTGATTATTAATTGATGTTAATCCTCCAATTTCAGCGAGAAGAGCTAAAGAGAGTTCGATCTTCCCACGATGCCTCTTCTTCGACGCAGCCTGCCTGTGACCACACCGAGTTTGAGAGCCAGCTCACCAGCGTAGTGGCTCGTGCCGAGGCAACTGAGACTGCCCTCCAGGAGAGGGTAAGCAACCTACCCCGTTGGTTTAGTCTTAAAAAGAATTATTAATATTGTTCATTGATCATGTTTCGGGAGTAGGAGTGAGAGCTACAGATGGCAGAGATAGAGTTGAGTCGTCGTGACATAGAGGAGCTTTCCCTAGGATGCGATAGAGTTGCGCACCCTCCTCAGCGTGGAGAGGAGTGAGAGGGTGAGAGAGAGAGAGAGAGAGAGAGAGAGAGAGAGAGAGAGAGAGAGAGAGAGAGAGAGAGAGAGAGAGAGAGAGATAAGTTCCTAAATTAAGCCATTGCATTTCAATTTCATTTCACCTACATTTCATTAGTGTTTCATTCTACTTAAATTTTACTTTCATTTAACTTGCATTTCATTTCAATTTCCATGAGTTTAAATTTAGTTAAAGCATTTAATTGAATTTCTTTTCATTTACTAATTCAATTTAATCATAATAAACTCAATTAATCTCATAAAATTTTAATTCATATCAGATAATTAATAATTAATCATTTTAAAAATATGGGGTCTTACAAGACGTGTTCGCCACTTTAGATGAAAATTTTCGGTTTGAATGGTCTCATTCGGACCTCTAGCATGTCTGGATGCCATCCCCACTGTTTCGTGGCTATCGATTGTGAGTTGGAGCTGGTATGACTCTGGTTTCCCACATGAGTCGTTATGGGTTGATTTGTGGAAAATCGCCCATATCGTGTCATTTTGCACGTGGTTTGATCCCTTCCGGCTTGTGGAAGGATGATATTGTGATTAGGGTTGTTTCCTCGTCGTTTAGAAGTGATTGGGGTGTGGAAAATAGGTTTTCGTGTAGATTTTTTGATTTTCACACCGTGAGGAGGACGTGCTAGTCACGTTGGCCGCGTTCTCAGTGTAACGCGCTATATCGTGTGATCACGTTCATCGACGGTGATGAATGGTGGGCGGTTTGGGACGCAGTCCAAGTGTTAGACGGGACCCTGGAGAACACGCTCGAGGTCTCCACCGCGATCTTGAAGAATGCACTTGAGGTCTCCGCCGTGTTCTGTGATTAACGCACTCGAGGCTATGACCGTGTCTATTAACGCGACCCTAGCTTGTGCTGCGTCAATGCGCTGACGCGCAGTGAGTGTTGGACACGTTTTGGTTGCATCGCGACGCATCCTTTTGATGCATTCATCATCACGATGCAACTGTGCACCGTGTTCATGTCTTCTATTTTTGAGGTTTTATATGAGTTATCTCGGGCTCCGGTGAACCCAGTGTTCAGTGCCTTGTTGGTGTTTGACTCGACGGATGCCTCGGGTGTACCGTGAGAGTCAGATCTGTGTGTCGAGGGATCCCAGAAGAGTAGTCTTATCCTGAGCAGTGTTCGATATTTCTCTGTGATTATTGGCTTGTCTTCGACCCTTGGTTAGCCTATTGTACGTGGATGTCGTGGACATCCTATGAGGGTTGTGACCGTGTTATAGGGTGTTTGAATATGCCAATGGATCGAGTAGTGTTTTGTATGCTTTCATGGGTCATTATGGTCTCTAGTCAACCCGGTTGTGACCCAGTGGTTGACACGTGACCTCGGGAGTGTCTCTGTTATCTTGTATGGATCGAGACCCTAGTTTTAGGCACTTGGAGGTATCATCTTACCTCGATTTATGTGCTTATCTGGTCTGAGGGCTTTGATGTTCCCTCATGTGCCGTGGTTTGTGTTTTATCGTGCTTTTGGCTTAGGGACTAGGCTGGTGAGGGTGTCGATACGACAGTGGCTTTCGTCTAAGTTCTTTTCATGCTGCTCTTCGTTGCCTTTCCACACCTCTAGGGCCTACAGGTACTCCTCTTCCTGAGCACTAATGGCAGCAAACTCGCTAGGAGCCCGGGCCTCAAGGAATTCACGACGGTTGACGTATTTCAGCAACAGCAAGATTCGTCGCGACCATTCTTCTAGAGGGCAGCCCAGCATCTGCAGTGCCCCGGTCAGCTGCGCCACCACGGTGTGCACCCCTCAATATGTGAGGGAGGGATCGGCGAAGATCATCGACTGCAACGCCAGCAGCATCTGTCAGACCGGCACGTCCGAGGTGGCGTGGCCAATGGATGACACGGTCGGAGGGTCAAACTCGACCAAGCTATCCACAGCTGCCCATAGATCCCCGTCCACCGCACCAGAGGAGGACGGGAGAGTGGAGGCCAGGTCGCTCGAGCGTCCGACCTCGACGGACATCTCGCAGCCGGCCATCGCCAGAGGAGTCGACAGAACTATGATCGAATCACCCGACTCCGTCATCACGAGGGGCTGCTCCGCCTCTGCCGTGGCTGACAAGCGCTTCTCCCCCTGCACTTCCCCGACAGAGTCTGGACCCGCCCTTTCTGCTTGTGCTCCCTCCTCCTGGGAGATCGTGATGCTTGTCAGTATCTTCCCCAGAAGCTGGTCCTCCTCAAGCGTCATGAGTAGTCGGGGGGGTGGAAGATGAACCATGAGCCTCGGCCTACCCCTCGATTGTAGGAAGGACACCAGGCGCTCCACGTCTGGCCCCGAGAGCGGTTGTAGTCCACCTACCCCCATGGGGCTGACTGGTTCCCTCAGCTTCAGAATAGCCCTACGAGCTCCAGAGGTGCATGCCTCGGGAAGCCTTGCCTCCTCCTAAAACACAGAAAATGGTGTCAGTCTTTCACCGATCAAGGTGAGCTACCCAAATCCTGAAGAGACGCAAGAGAAGTCTCGGAGGCCCATATTTACCTTAGTCACCGAAACTATGCTGCTTTCCAGTGATATCTCCCCCTCCTCCAGGGCCTCATCCGCTGATATTATGGTCCCCACGGCTACTTCCTGCCGTGGGATCTCAGACAAGGTCGCCAGCTTGTCCAAGCCAGCGTCGCCTCCCCCGGGTCACTCCACTAATGCGTCCGGGGCAGGCACCTCCATGGCCTATAGCTGGATTTGCTCCTGCAAGTTAACCAAATAACAGAAGACAAGATCAGAGGTTGGCCGCAATGGGGGGGCCCGTATGAACAAGCTTACACCTACGAAATCCTTGCCCGAAACCACTTCGTCGGAAGAGTAGTCAGAGTCTACCTTCTCACCTGACGAGGACTCGATCGGGGCAGACTCCTCCCTTGCCGGCGAGGGAGCTTTCATCTTGGAGTCAACAGCCTCTTCTCCGTGCAAACTCGACGATGGTGACTTCCCAGATTTTAGCCTCCATCAGCATCACAAACATATAGATTGCATTTAATTAAAGAGTTGGAGGTTAGAATCATACCGAGGTGTACGGTAGGGCGTCTAGATCATCCTGGAGTGCTCGGACCTGTCTCTTGAGATTTCTCATCTCTCAAGGTGCGGTCCACCTCTTGGCAATCGGTAGTAGGTCGGGGTAGGTCTCCTCACCTCTCCCCAACCCACGCAGTCTCACATAGGCCCACACCTGCATCGCATTTTGTCACACGTCAGCATAAAGGAAGCATATAGAAATTGCATAACTAGTTTAGAGGTAGAAGTCATACCTGGAGAAGAGGGGAGAACCCGTCGAGCATGGTCCGCTGGCTGGTCGAGCTCCGGGTGTCGAAAAGAAAAGCAAGGACCACAGCTCCCCATGCGTAGTCGTCGACGTGGTCAAGGTCCTGGAGTAATGGCAGGAAGCGGCACTGATGACATCTGCTCTCATAGCAAACAGTAACCGTCTGAAGAAGAGAGTCAATAACCTCCGCAACACTCTGTCCGCCTTAGCTCCTGACTCCGCTGTGACTCTCGATCTAACTCCGTCCACCAGTCTCTGGAGATGCTACTCGAGCAGCTCCCCTGTCGCGATCCCTAGCCTCCGAAGTCCCAAGCTGTCCTGGAGTGCTGCCCGGGTCAGTGTAGTGGACTGCCGCTTAGGGTGCACCAAGTCCAATCCCAGGAGCTCCTAGGCTATCTCTCGGTCGTCATGATATGTGCTCCCACTAACTGGGGACCCGTGCACCCACAGACCAGTGTGTCGGGCCACGTCCTCTAACTTAGGGACCATGTGCCCCCACGGAAAGAGAAACGTATGACTCACTAGGTCCTAACAGTCGTGTAGAGCATAGAGGAGCGGTGTGTCAAATTGACTCACCTCTATACTTAGGAACTCTGAGAACCCCATGACCGATAGCCTCTCCCGTTGGAAGTCAGGCAGTGCAAGGTACACTGCCCGAACCTGCAGCTAGGACATCTGGGTCCTACGCTTTCCCTGCATTCATCCACATATCAACTTCCCTCCCACCTAGACTTCGAGGAACTTCTTTAATCGGCTTGTGGAGCTCAAGGGGAAACATTCAATCGAGAGAGGCCTCAAATCTTGCTCCTCTCCTTATTAGATTGGCCATTACAAATAAAGTCAAGAGCAAGTTTTACTTTCAACAGATGTGGACCACACATGAATCCTTCTCTCAGGCTATTGCTCAATGTTGGAAGACTAGTCCTATTGCCACTTCTGCCATTACCACCTTATGTACTAAACTTAGGGCTGTGAGGAATATGTTATGAATGTGGAATAAATAGGTGTTTGGAGATGTTCACAACAATCTCACTGTTGCGAACGATGAGGTGCTGAAGGCAGAACATTCTTTTGATTCCATTCCAAGTGTTACTAACTTGGAAGTTTTAGATAAGGCAAAATCAAAACTCACTGACTGTATTGGACTTCACGATGAAACTTTCCCTAATATATTGATAGAAACGTATGCCCTACAAACCAATCACATGAGATGTGATGGTGATATTTCTTATAATATCTCATTCTTATTTATATTAATGGTATGTATTAATTACATTTAATATGTATTAATAATATGAATGTAATGAAGTCCCTAAACTTGTGCGATGATGACGGGATCATATTGAGATTATGATAATGAGATCAATCATCCAAAGACATATGCTCTAAAGGTTCTTGATCGTAGGATCTTCAAGAATGGACATTGAAGATCTGGATATACTGGCACACAGATACTTACTCATATGATAGGTGCGATTGTTCTCATAACCATCAATGTGGTGACAGTGGAGTACATGTGTCGGTGCTCATTAGTGGAATGAGTACACTGAACTGACCCAATCTTGAATCCATGGATGGTAATCATACTAATTATCAATCATGGTATTATATCATCTCAGTAGCACAGTTGGATTTTAAACTTGAGTCACTAAAGATGTTTTGTATGAGGGATGTTAAATGTTTGAACGCTGACTTATGGACTCCTATTCAGTGGTCATGTATAGTTAGTTATTCAGATTCAGTGAAACTCTTATGAAGACAATTAGTTTGACCATTCACTCTCAGTATCATATATAAGAGAGAATGCCCTACGGATCTGTACTCGGAAAACCCCTAGCCAAGGTATGGGAGTTCATTATGAAAAGGAGTTTTTCTAATGAACCTATTTGGAGTATAGAGTTTAGTTGAACCAAGACACAATAGAGTTTGACAATTAGACCATACCCTAGTTGTAGTGACCCGGGATCTGAGTACCAGAAAGAAACCGGCGCAACTCGAACCTCGGCCCGTCGCCCACGAGCCCGAAGACTCGGAAGGGCTAAAGGATAGGTGTGGTGTACATAGAAATAGGACATAAAGTAGGACGACAGAAATAAACAACTAACTACAACAGAGTCCAGTCTAACAGAAAGTACAGTCTAAAGCAGTAAAACGTACTACATGCCGAGTGAACACTCGGCCCGGCGAACTGGCAACTAAGAACCTCCACGTAACGCCCTCGTACCTCGAGGAAGAACCGCCACACTTGAAAACCAGGGGTGAGCCTCTTATCACGGGCTCAGAAGGGATCCCGCGGAACCCCAATCGAGAAAACAACGGCGGAAAGGAAAGCTACGCTAGCTACAGAAGGAACAACCGTAACAGCATGAACAGCAAATCGGTGGCCGGTCAAAACTCAGCACTACAGCTACTCCTACTGGCAACAGAAAAGGGAAGATCCTGATCTCAGAATCGGGAATCGGACCACTCTAACACCAGGCCTACCGAGGAAACACTCGCAGAAACCCTGCCGCGGAAGTCTGCCCACGTAGGCACGGCCAACTGGGACCGCACAGTCCCACACTGGCACGGTGAGGCCTCGGTAACCCCTACCAAGCACCCCTGGCCACCACCTCGGGAAAGCACGCTGAAATGGTCCAGAAGCTATGTCTCGCAGATGGGAAGGGGAACCCGAAAATAGGAGAGTCACGTCTCGCGTGACAGGAGTACCTACCCACTAGAAGCAAGGTCGGATGCATCCAATAATGTCTTAAACCGCGCATCAGGTATCTCGCTGTGGCACCCCAGGCGGAGATAAAGACACCGTACAGTAATCGGTACCACGAACAAGAACTAGCTGGGGTCACGTTTATCAGCGCGGGTCCAACTACCCCCAACCATATGTGCACACACTGACCATGCGTCCTAGGTCAGGCCTCTAACTGATTTTCCCCTTAGTCGGACTCTGGCTGTAAGACGTGGGGCCCTACGATAACCAGTCTAAAAATGGTCTCTCTTGGGTAAAGTCTCGCCACCACTCCCTGGTGGGACCACACGCATGTCAGAAGTCTACGACTAGTGGGGAGTCACTGATGTGACCACTCTCTGAGGAGAAACTCCGAGAACCATGCACGCACACTGCACGAAAGTAGTGAAGAACAAAGTGGCGCGAAGCCACTAGACTCTGGACAGTCCTCTAGACTCACTAAATCCAACGATCCTTGAGTCACAAGACTCAGGGTCAAGATCGTTCCACCGAACGGTGCCATGCTGTCAATCTGTCCTAACCCTAAGGTCAGAAACCTTGGCACGATGACTCACGGGTCAGTTCACAACCGCCGAGATCATTCCCTCGAAAAGGGAACTAAGGAAACCTCCAGTCCTAGACTGGGTAATTGGACTCACAGTCCATAGCCCCGCACACGGCCCAAGTAGAAAACATAAAAGTACGGTTCCCAAGATAGCTTACAAGTCGCCAAGCTGATTCCCAATCCCAAGGAAAAGTAGAAAACCTCCAGCCCTAGGTTGGGTGACTGGACTTGCAGTCCAAGGCCTTACGCATGGCCCACTCAGAAACCACCTTCCGGAGAAACCCTCGACGTGTGGGGAAAAATTCCACCGCACTCACACCGATACACGGTGACTCGATCAAGCGTAACACTTGCCTGGAACACATGAAGTCACCCAAACTCTCAAACCCGTGAGCACGCTAATCGAGATACTACAGTACCTCCAGACATCCCAAATCACAGACACAGAACTCCTGGGGTGTCCGAGACATCCACGAGACCGAAGGTCGACCACTGGGCCACAACCGGGTCGACCAGGGGTCAACACAACGCAATCAGAATGCAACTAGCACAGAAAATAGGGTGGCGGTCCTCCCTGGACCATCAATCAACAGGCGGCCCTCTCAGGACCGCAACCATAAATCTAGCAGTCTACCCTTGGACCGCTAAGCTCGATCGGCGGTCCACATCAGACCGCAACTAACCAGAAACATGTGGTCAAAGGGGTGGTCACCCCTGGGCCGCACCTAAACTTGGCGGTCCTGCCCTGGCCGTTATTCGGAGAGTAGCGGCCAGTCGTGAGGCTACTGCAGAACCTAGGCGATCACCCTCAGACCGCCAAACGCTCGCACGACGAAGACTACAAATGATCCTGGCCTAACCGCAGCTCAGAAAGTAGTGATCAGTCGCAAGGCCATAAGGGGCCCAGGCGGTCTCCCTTAAACCGGCACGCACTCCAAGATATTGACTCCCAAGCAATCCTGGTCAGATCACTCTCTGGAGAGTAGCGATCAGTCGCGGGGCCACATGGGACCCAGGCAGTCTCCTCTAGACCGCCAACTCTACCGACACTACGTGGACTATAAGGCGGCCCCCAGAAGACCGCCTCAACCCTTGGCAGTTCCTGGTAGGACCGTTTTCTTCCCGCAAACCCAAAAATAGTAATTTTCGACAGAAATCTCATTCCCCGCCCCGTTCGCACCCACGCGAAGAGGAAAACAAGGGGAAACTAGTCCCCAACCTCTCTAGCACCGAGAGGACCCATTCTAAGCCCAAAAGCGTGATCAAAACGCGGAAACTAGCTCACATCCCAAAATCATGCATTTGGAATCCCCCGGTAGAATAAAGCCCTCTCGACCTCGCCTTGGCCTACAAATCGCGCGGAATTGAAGCACACGATCTAGGGATCCATCCCCCTACCTCCACCGAAGATTTTACGCACTGAGGACGCCGATCTGCCAAGAAAATGCCGTTAAACCCTCGTCGGGACACGAACTCGCGACCAAACTTCCGCGCTCCACCAGTCCTCGATCCTCGAGCCATTCCTCGTTCCTCGCCTCCACCTCGCCGTCTCACCCTCCTCGGCCACCGTCGACCGCTCGGGGGAGAGGGGGAGAGAAGGAGAAGAGAGAGGGAGAGAATGAGGGCATGGGGAGAGGGGGGGTTAAAGGGTTTATATAAAAGAAAATCTAAAAAATTTCTCAAAATAAAAATTAGGAATGGACAACTCACTTGCACACGTTTGGTAAGACCTCTTTAATTTTTAAAGATGAAATTTCATTCTGTTATATCTTTTTTCCATATATATATACTCTTCGGCTTAGTCAGCGTCCGCCGCTACCTTACAAAAGATGTGATTGTCAAGGTTACCACAAACCTTTTGTTTTCTTGGGTTATTGAAACCTCAAACTCTTCCACCTACACGAACGCTCGCAACCACTACATCTTTGCGCTCTCCCTCTCTTCTCAACACCACCAAGAAGGAGAGAGGTCCCCGCCGCGACTGTCGTCCATTTCTACTCTCGCTGTAATTGCCCCACTGCCCGCCAACATCGCTGATAGGCTACCTTCCTCCCTTCCCCGCCCTCTCTCTCTCGGTCCTCTGTCATCTCCTCTCCTCCCCCCCATCCGACCACCTCTCACTTGGCCTGCCCTCCTCTCGTTCCTCCCTCCTCTCCCCTCTCGATGCCCCTTCTCTCTCTCTTTCTCTCCTCCCCTCCCCTTCGGCCACCCTCCCTCTCACTCGCTTCCCCCTCGCCAGCCACTCTTATTTTCTGCGTGCTCACGAAGAGGACCCCTTCCCTCCCTTCTCCCTCCTTCTCCTCCTCGTGGTGTCCCCCTCCCCAGGATCGACATCCTAGGCAGCTTCACGTCGATGTACCGCAAGATCACCTTGGAGAGGCTTCGTCACCGACTCATCTACTTTTGCGTCGCCCTCCACTGTCTCCCCTGTGCTCGCCAAGGGCTATGACAGAGGTGTGGGTGATAGCCAGCAATGTTGATCTATCGATTTCTAACTCAGTCATTATCGCCAAACAAGTGGAGGGGTAAATTAGCTGCCTAAAAGACATGTAGTCCGGAGCGACCTAATTAGGTCCAACTAGACCCAACAAGGCTGAACTCCACAAGTAACATCTCCATTAATGGGACCACTTATTTCGAAGCCTAAATCACTCGGTCGGATACTTCCTAGACGTCCTCCAAGCCCAGAAGTCCGAGTAACGATTACTCGGGAAGAGCCCAAACGACAACCGAGCATAACTAACCTGAGAGGAGGGCAAACGCCCTCTGAACACTCCCCAACAGTCGCTCGGAAAAAGTCCAAACGACAGTCAAACATAATCGACTAAGGGAAGCCCAAGGGTCAAGAGGAGAGGAGGGCAAACGTCCCCTGAACGCTCCCTTCCCCTCCCTCAAAAGGAAACGAACAACTATAAAAATCAAAGGAAGCCCTCCGGAAAGGTAAGCCAGTCTGAGCACTATTTGCCACTCTTGTTGGTGGAGAGCGATCTCGTGCATACTCTTTACCTCATTCTTCCTCTTCTCTGCACAAAACTCTACTATCTTGATGACTTAGGCATCAGAGGATTTTCTCTGGGGTTACAACCCTGAGCTCCTCTGATCCGTTTCGTATCTTGCGGAGATCTAGTCTGTCGTACATAACTAGTCAACTCTCTCACCCTCTCACAAATGAAAGAGACAACCCTATATGAAGGTCTTGTTTCACCTCTGAAGATTCTGTTGTTCCTTTCTCCCCATATAGCCCAGAGGTTAGCATGAAGGATATGCCACCAAATGACTCTGTCACCCCCCTGAGGACCCACTTCCTATGCCAATGTTTGATTAGCTCCGCCACACTATCCGAGGGGCCAATGACACACTGAATCTTGTTAGCAAGCTGGTTTCATATCTCTTGCGAATCAGAGCATTCTGTGAAGAGATGGTTCACCGTCTCCTTCCCATCTCCTCACAAGGGGCAACATGGAGGTATATCCTGCAGGAACGCTGCAAGTCTGTGACAAGTTGGCAAGTGCCCATGAGAGATCCTCCAAATCAGTAGCTTCACCTTGAGGGGGTTCTTAGGCTTCCACACCTATGGTGCAAGGTGGTGGCATACCCCTCCATCATAGATGAAGGCATAGGCTGATCTGATTGAGGAAGTCCCTTCTCTATCCCACCTCCACCACCATTGATCCATTCTATCCTGCTGCAAGGTGTAAACAAGGAGGAGGTGAAGAAGCTCCTGTAGCTGATCCATCTTCTGAAGCCTGAGATTCCTTCTAAAAGGAGGAGTCCACGTCCCACTCGAGAGTAGAGGATCAAAATGTTGGGAGACCAGTGCCAAAGGTGCAGCTGCAATTGAAAAAAACTGAGGAAAGGCTTCCTCCAGGGAGAAATCACATCATCTGTACCGCCAGAAACATCACCTCTGCCAATTGCCCAGCCTAACCCAAACATTAGTGTTGATAACATCTTTGCACTGCAGAATACCTCTCCATAAAATACCATACTCTCAGAGGATGGAGTAAAATCCCCATCCCTCACTCTGCCATAATATCTCTACTTGCTGACTTGCAGTCAAAGACCATTCTCTTATGCTCCCAATTTCCAAAGCCACTTGCATATGAGTGCTAAGTTGAAGTCCCTAAGATTTTTGATGCCCTGTCCTCCCATGTCCTTGCCTTTGCGCCATTGTTTTCAAGGCGTCGCTTAGGCGACAAGGTGCTCCAAGGCAACTAGACGCCTAGGTGAGCAGCCCATTAAGCAGTCATCTGACTGCCTTGGTGCATATAGGCCACCTTTGGCTTGCCTTGCCTACCTTGGTGGGACATCCACTCTTTGTTTTGACATTTGTTTTAGTATTTGGGAAAAAGTTTAGGGGTAATTTTGAAAAATTGACAAATGATATGTCAAGATTGGAAAGAGAAGATAAGACTTTCATTTCCCTTTCTCCTTTCTCTCGGATTCTTCTCCATGTCAATTCCTCTTCCTTCCTCGTACGGACATTGATTCATATTTGCATGGTGCACTTTTTGAAATTAGTACCATTTTTGTGTCTCTTTTTGATAATTCACAAGTGAAAATTTATGAAATTATTATGTTGATGTGCTTATGTCTGCCAGACCAGATTTGAGACCGCAAATAGCCCTGTTCAAAATTCTGCCATCAAAATTTCGGCCCTGTTAAAATTCCTGGAGTCACAGAGGGTCGAATGATTTCAAGAGAACTTTCCAACGGCACAGGTTTTGCACTGATCCAACGTCGGTGCTGGTCACAGCAGCTTCTGTCGCCGGAGCACATAGGTCTGAAACTAAACTTCAGATCCGTGGGCAGCAACTCCGATATTGGGAGATCAGAGCCAATCGGCCTCCGATCGGTGTCCAGCCCAACCACCGTCTAGGGGAGCGAGCCACTAGGTGTCACCATCACACCGGGACCCATCTCGTCAGTTCTAGAGGATTGAGTAGTACGTGGCCCCCACAACCCACAGATCGTGCCGTCCGGATAGCACCAAAATGTGGGTTTCGGCACCGTCAGAGCGACATCAAGATGCTGCCCGTCAACCCACTTTACGTTACTCCCGGGCCCCACATGTGACCTATTACCCCCCTGCATGGAGTGGGTCAGAACTTTGTACTGCTATAATATTTGTTAACCGGGAGTACGGATTTGGCCGGGGTTGTCTTCCCCACGTCGGGAGCATGGAGGTATCGTGTCCACTCCTCTCTCGGCATTTTACTTTACTCGTATATTTTCTTATGTCGCTGCATGTGATAGGTTAATCTAGCTCGTATATTTTTATCATCGCTGCGAGAGTGAGTGAGTGACCCATCCCGTGGCTCAATCCAAGTACACGTGAAAAAGTTGATACCCGAGACTCACTATCGGTTTCTCAACTGCGCACGGTCCGTTGTTTCCCTCACATAGGGACGATCACGAGCTAGAGTCCCAGGTCTCGCATCCGCCCCGCATCAATGGAGTCACTGTATACTCGCACACTAGTTGCCCCCAGGTGTTTTGCCATTCGTAGCCCTGAGAGAAGTGCTTCGTATTCAGCCATATTGTTAGTGGTTGGGAAGTTGAAGCGGAGGGCGTATTGAACTTCTATCCCCACTAGTGATAGTTGGACTAGTCATGCTCCTCTACTGGCTGTGCAAGACCATCCATCGACGTACAGCTCCCACGTTGGTTCTGAGGACTGCTCGGGTAAGTCTACCATAGGTATAGCGCATTCAGCCATGATGTCGGCTAGGGCCTGAGCCTTGATCGTAGTCCTCGGGCGAAACTTGATATTGAACTCACCCAGCTTGATGGCCCACTTGACCAACCTTCCTGATGTGTCAGGGTTTTGGAGGATCTATTGTAGAGGTTGATCAGTGAGGACGGTGATTGGGTGAGCGAGAAAATATGGTCGTAGCTTGTGAATTAGGGCTAAGGCAAACTTCTCAGCTTGCGAGTACCAAAATTCTAGCCCTCGTAATGCCCAGCTTACATAGTAGACGAGCTTCATAATGCCAGCTTCCTCCCAAGCGAGCACGGCGTTCATCGTGCTCTGTGTCACTGACAAATATATTTGTGACCGGTTGTTCGCTGGATCAGTACTCGTGGTGTTTTATTTATGATTTTTCATGAATTGCGATGGCACCATGTGTGTGCTGAGATGTGGATACCAAGCTATTTTTTGTTGCCTGTGTGCGTGTTTGAGTGCACAGCAGAAGTGTGTGGGTTGATGACCCATAGGTCGAGGATCTTTTCATGAGGTTCTGACTAGTCGAGATAATTACTTCTTCTCGATGTGACTTCATCTTGGCTTCCTGTGCCTCGATGTCATCTATTGTCGGTAATTTTTCTGGTGTTGACATCGACGTTTGCGAGTGATGGTGAATTTGTCAGCATTCCTACTGATTGAGTACCCTCTGCTCCGCTGTATTATCTCTTGGGAGTTGTGTTCTCAAGGCGTTCTTGTAGTCCTTGAGATGCGTCCCTTGAGATTATCGATTTCTTGTTGTCGTGGGTCTTTCTTGGTGAACTGTCTGATGCATGACCTGTTCCTTGTGGTCGCGTGTTCAGCTGCTCTGGTGCCT